>JAPYZF010000023.1:0-638025 GCA_030523045.1 Meteorus cinctellus | reverse complement strand
TATATCTTGCGGGTGTAATAACCGGTTGAAGTCTATACATAGAATTAAAATGTATAAAGTGAAACCGGAGTGGGCATTTATTTTCACAAGATTCTCAGTGGCTTTAGTTTGTTCTTGGCCACCAAATAAAAATGCTAGCAAACGAGAAATGATTTGTTTTAATATTAAATGGTGGATATCGTGGGTCAATTCTTGGCTGCTAAGTATACCATTGGCTTACGCCGCCTACAATGATCGCCAGGATATTTTATTATTCACAAAATCTTTATGCTTAACTGCATGTTGCATCAAATGTGCTATACAAATGTTCATTTGCAAGATATTACGAAAACGAATGCAGGTTTTTTCCCAACATAATTATAAAAGTTTTTCTTTTCTCAGTTATAAAAATTACTGACCACTTTAAATGATCACAGTTTGTCCTGGATGAAATGGAGAATTATGTGCGCGATGCTAAATCTGCTGAGAGAGAAGTATTTCTACATTACACAAAATCACGTGGTATTATTCATGTGAGTTATCTTTTTTATGCTTTGAGCACTTCTATGGGAGTAATTATGGGACCGTTGATACTACCACAACCTCTTCCGTCTGACGCCAAGTATCCATTTCATGTTGATCAACATCCTGTGTTTGACATAATCTATATTCAACAATCAATCGTTGGAATACAGATTACTTCTATGGGTGGAATAGATTGTCAGATGGCTCTAATGCTCTGGTACATTATTGTTCGATTAAAAGTTCTCCAAACTGAAATACAAAAAATAAAAAACGCAAATGAATTCTCGATATGTATCCAGAAGCACCAGTATTTATTATGGTACGTATTCAAATATTCTTCCAACCTAAAGTATTTTGGACATGTGAATTTATGGTGATTAATGGAATAATATAAACTTAACATAGTGATGGAAGATCATGTCTATTGAGTAGTAATTGTGTGAATTCATTTCGCCAATTGTAGGTTGGCAAAAGAAGTGATTGACATTGCTCGATATATTCTGCTAACAACAGTGATTATGGCAACACTGTCAATAATCTTAGGTGGAGTACATATAGTTGGTGTAAGCAAAACAAATAGCGATATTTTTTCAATTTTTCTACCACCACATTTCTCAAACATTTAGAATCAGCCGCTGATTATTCGGATACAATTTACTTTGATTGTCTTCGGATTCTCATCATTACTTCTCCTAAATGCGTGGCCATCAGAAATACTCATGAGAGCAGTGAGTTAACATATTAATCAGCATTGAGCACATTCTAATTTTACGCCTCAGTTAATATAAATTACCTTCAGTGCCAAGGTATTGGTATGGCAATGTATGAATCTGCTTGGGCAAGAAGCAATTTCGATAAAAAGGTCGCTCTTGTCATTCAAAGATCAAACAAACCAGTCACAATCAAAGTCACTGGACTTTTACCAAAATTGTCCTTAAATTATTATGCAACGGTAAATATAACCCTCCTGGATGATTTCATTATCTGACAGTTCACCAAATAATATTTTTCATCTTTCAGTTTTTATCCAAAGCATTTTCATTCTTCACAACTCTACGTATAGTACTTTTGAAAATGGAAACGAAAGCTTCATCAGTACAAGTATAAGCTCGGAAATAATGTTATACTCATCAAAAATAAAGCGTTGAGCACTGGTATAGACATTTATAGACTGACATAAGTATTTTGATATGGAGTATTCAAACCCCAGATCGTCGATGGATGTATGTAATTAAATGCAATTGTGAGATACGTTCCGCAATATTAATTAGACTCTGGTAGATAATAACCCTTCTGAAAGTACCAGCTGGTTATACCACGCTACTCCTTTTGTTTTCCACTCTTCTATAAAGCGTGATATCTCACACGTCAATATCTAATGAGCTGGAGATAGACATACTGGCGTTACATCATATTCTATGCAGAGATGGATAAAGAAAGGCATCCTCACGATGTTGAATACAGAGTTGCAAATAATATAGAATTAAAATGTTTGGCATAACACCGGATTCAGCTTTCACATTCACTAGATTCTCAGTTTCTTTAGTATGTTCTTGGCCACCAAATAAAAATGCAAGCAAACGAGAAATAATTATTTTTGAAATCAAATGGTGGATAGCATGGATAAATTCTGTGTTATTAAATATACCTTTGTTATATGGTGCATACAATGATCGCAGGGATATTCTTTTATTCACAAAGTCTGTGTGTTTCTCTACATCTTGTCTACAAATCACAATTAAAATGCTCATCTGTAAAATAATGCAAGAAAAAATGCAGGTTTCATAACACTGCAATACCACTCATTGCTTTTGTTGTATTCGTCGAAGATAATAAGTGATAATGAGTTATTTCAGTTTGTTCTTGATGAAATGGAATTCTACGTACGAAATGCAGATTCTCATGAGAGGAAAATGTTTTTGAATTACGCCAAAACATATGGAATGGTTAATGTAATTTCTCTTTCACTTGCTACGACCACGATTATTGGATTCATTATTGGACCTTTGATATTGCCACAATCATTTCCAACTGATGCAAAATATCCATTTTCTGTTCATACACATCCGTTATCTGATATCATTTACATCCAACAATCAACTGTAGGTATCCAGGTCATTGCCATGACTGCAATTGACTGTCAGATGTCCATGATGCTTTGGTACATTGTTTTTCGACTAAAAATCCTGCAGAAGCAAACATCAAAAATTAAAAATGCATATGAATTTTCAATATGTATCCAAAAACATCAGTACTTATTATGGTGTGCATCAGAAGCTCCAACTTCTCGCTCCTGTTATTGTTTAATAGACATATTTTTGCAATCACAGGTTGGCTAGTGAAATTACTGATATTGTGCGATATATTTTATTAGCGACAGTCAGCATGACAACACTGTCAATTATTATGGGCGGCGTTCACATTGTGGGAGTGAGTAACATATTTTTTTCCAGTGTGTAGATTATATTGTAATATAATATTCTACTTGCATGTTTAGAATCAACCAATGATTGAGAAAATGCAATTTACATTTGTTGTTTCGGCATACACATCTTTAGTTTTTCTGAATGCATGGCCAGCCGAACATTTAATGAGATCCGTAAGTTTCATGATCCTTCAATGTGTCCATTCCAGTTGAATAATCATCTATTTTTGGTAGTGTGAAGGAATTGGAACAGCAATGTATGAATCTGAATGGATAGAAGGTAATTTCAACAAAGATATTGTTCTTGTCATTCAACGATCCGAAAAACCACCAGTCATCACTATCGCAGGATTTCTGCCAATTTTGTCATTGAATTATTACACAAAGGTACCAAACATTGACTTATATCCCTACCAATGTTCAACGATTTTACATTCCTGTTTTTTTAAAATTCCAGTTCTTATCGAAAACATTTTCATTCTTCACTACACTTCGTATTGTACTTGCAAAAATAGAACCGACTAACATTTCATAAGAACAAATATTGAATACTGAATTGGGCTGACAGTTGCTGAAAATTTAATCAAAAAAAATGGAACTATATTGTGAAACTTGGCTTAGTGATGAATTATATGAATACCATTACATGAATATAACGAGTATTGGTATTGACATTTATTGACTGGCATGGGTGTCATAAAACAAATATCTGGAACCCCGCACTTCAGGTAACATACGTGCAATGAAATATAATTATCGGAAATATTTTTCCGCGATAATAATTACACCTCTTCGATATGCATGATGAGAGAATACCATCTGTCTGCGCCGTGAAACCCTTTCGTTCCAACTGCTTCGCGACTTGCGAGCTCTCACACGTAAATCTATAATGAACTTCATGTAGAAAGACTGACGATGTGTTATATTTCTTATCATTAACGAAGTGTTGTTGAAGAGTTCAGTGCTTGCAGAGATAGATCAATAGCTACTGTACATCAATAGCTACTGTACATCACGATGAGACTGTTTGGAACAACACCAGAGTCAATATTCAATTTCACGAAATTCTCAGTTGCATTTTTGTGTGCTTGGCCACCAAGTGGAAATGCTAGTAGGAAAGAACTAATTATTTTTGAACTAAGATGGTGGATATCTTGGATAAATTCTATTTTGCTTCTTATACCGTTGATATACGGTGTATATCTTCAAACCCGAGACGCCATCTCTTTTGTAACAGCTTTGGGTGGATGTGCATCTTGTTTTCAAATCACAGTCAAAATGTTAATATGCAAGTTAATGCGTCAGCGCATGCAGGTTTTAATTTAGATCAATTTCTTTGAGCTCTTATTTAAATTAATTAAGTATAAGTACTAATGGTAATTATCGCAGTTTATTCTTGACGACATGGTGCGCTATGCCAGAGATGCTGAACCGCAGGAAAGAAAGATGGTCTCGCATTACACCAGGAGATGTGGTATTATTCATATCAGTTTCCTGTCGTTCTCGCTTACCTCAATTATAGCCATGATCATCACACCACTGGTATCGCGCATACCATTCCCGATGGGTGCAAAATATCCATTCCCTGTGAATACTCATCCAATATTCGACATCATTTACATTCAGCAATCGACTGTAGCAATCCAAATTATTTGTATGATTGCAATTGATTGCCAAATAGCAACGATGCTTTGGTACATTATTTCTAGATTTAGAATTCTTGAAGAAACCATCAGAGGAATACTAAATGCAAAACAATTTTACATATGTATCCGACAGCATCAATACTTATTGTGGTGAGTAATGAAATATTTTGTTCTGAATATTCATCTTCATCGATAATTCTATAAATTACAGGTTGGCCAATGAAGTTATAACCGTCTCTAGATACATTTTGTTAACAACAGTTCTCATGGCAACAATCGCTATGATTACGTGCGGAATTATACTTGTTGGAGTAAGCCGATCTTTTCTAAAAAAGTTTTTTTTTTTGCTCCTTAAATTCATATAAATGATACATGTTCAGAATCTACCCATAGCCATGAAGATGCGGATTGTGGTTATAATTACATCATACTGCGGAATGGTTTTCTTGAATGCCTGGCCGTCAGAAATATTGATGAGATCTGTAAGTTAATTAATGCGCAATTGGTTACATTTGGATTGATACGGGGCAATTTATCCCAGTGTGAAGATATTGGTACTGCAATATATGAGTCTGCATGGATAAACAGTGATTTTGATAAAGATATAATAATCGTAGTTCAAAGATGCAGGAACCCTCCTACAATTTCAGTCGCTGGATTATTACCAATATTTTCAATGAATTACTACACAAAGGTATTGAATATCGACTTCTACGAACATTATCAATCAAACATACCTTCTTTTCCAGTTCTTGTCCAGAACATTTTCATGCTTTACAACTCTTCGCATACTACTTGCTAAAATAGAAGCAAATAATGCTTTATCACAACAAGCATCGGATGCAAAATCGTCATAATATTCACCGCAAATGGATCAACTGAAATATTCGGATATGGTTCACAATTGGATTCATCTGATGCATAAACTCAATCCATTAATCCGGTTCAATTGCATTATATACCTTTTGCAAAATCAAATGGAAAAATCAAAGTATTCTTTTTAACAATCATCAGTTGAATCCAATGAACAACATTATATTTGTGAACGGGAGCACGAACATGTTATAAGTTAGTACAATAGAACACTTGAAGAAAGTACAATGATGATTTCTAGAGGTCGTAGATCTTCAAGTTATTAATTGTGTAGTAGACTGAAATCCAATAGATATTACGCTTCATAGAATATTAATAGAGAAATAAACGCTGGCAATTAAAGGTGTAGTACTATGAGAGTGTATCGTCAGTTTATTATTGTAACGTTATAGTAATAACTTGGCCATGCAATTAAATATAATTGCCAACACATGACATGATACTCACAATCCTAGTCGTTTGGAAAGTCTTCAGTATAATTACATCCCTGAATATTATTTCTGATTCATATTATCGTATTCACCTCTATTCGTACTCCACTCTAAAATGTCATTTCGATTCGTTTATATATTTGTAAAAGTGATGTGTTGAATGGACAGTGTTTGGAAATGCATATTGAACCAGTTTCAGTGATAAGTATACTGACCATTCTTGGCAGAACAACATCGACATGGCCAACAATTTCCAATACAAAAATATCTAGAAATAAAAAAATACAGAGATTAAAATGGCTCGTTTCACTGTTGAATGTCGTCGGGTTATTGATACCACTAATATTTGGTGTTTATTTTAATCGTAATAAATCGGCAGTATTGATGAAAACATTGTCGGAATTAACAGCACTTGGTGATGTATTTATTAATCTCATTATTTGTAGAAATCAAGAGAGACGTTTGCGAGTAAGTGAATAGGAATACCAAACGGAATCTCAGGGTGAGATAAGGAAAGAGATGATTATTTTCATCCACATATTCTCAAAATAAGTAATCTGTTGGATATTTGAATAAAATATATTGTGTTTCAGAAAATTAATGGAGACATTTAAATTTACCACAAGATAGGAGTCAATATATTGGAACAATTTTCTTTTCCTTCCAATTTTTTTCATTAACCTTATGTAAAATTTCCAAGATTTCTCGCCCTGAAGTTCCCTGTCAATATCAGTTTCATTTGCAATCCCATAAAGCCATTACAATGTGTCATAGAAAATTTCATTGACTCATGCAGATGTTGCTGTCAGAAGTATCTGAATATGCCAGGACCGTGAAGGGCAGCGATAAAATTTTATTCAAGAAAAATATAAATCGTTACCTTCCATTTTGTCTTTTAGTTGGATTATCATATATGCAAACAGCAATTGCATTTTCCCTTGGCCCATTTTTTACATGCCAAACTTTGCCAGCCGATGCATGGTATCCATTTAAAGTTGAATTGTCAACACCAATATATTATTTTTTATACATCCAACATGTAATAGCTATTTTGCAAACTGGGATATGCATCAACGTTGATTTTATGGTCGCTATGTTGTTGTGTTATGCTTCAACTAAATTCGAAATACTTTCATCAGAAATCGAACGAATTGGCAGCGATGAACAATTCAACGATTGTCTGAAAAAACATCAGAAATGCATAAAGTGATTATAATTCTTGCAGTTCATATCTATTGATAAGTATTCACTGCCAAAAGCAACGATTGAAATTTGTTTCAGTAGCTTTGCTGATAAACTTTGTCATTCTGTGAGATTTATAATATTAAAAAGCAATGCAACAATGGCAATGGCAGCAATCTTCGGTGCATTCCCTATTATTCTCGTAAGTTAATTCAAACATTTTGTTCAATATAAATTCAATCGAATATCTCACTGTTACTTACCGAATTCATGTTTAATCAGCATGAACCACTTCCAGTTATATCTCAGTTTATACTAATGGTAATTGGTGGTTGCTTACGGCTATATATCAGCGCATGGCCCGCCGATGATCTACGAGAAATGGTAAGTCAAAAAAATTATCACACCCTTATCACATTCAATTCCAACATCCACACAATTTTCGCAATTAATATTTGTTTCATCAGAGTGAGACTATATCATGGTCCTTATACAATTCAAAGTGGATCAATGGAACATTAAGGATGAAGAAGTCGATGATAATTGTACTTCGAAGAGCTCAAAAACCTCTTGTAATTTCTGTAGTTGGTGTACTTCCACCACTTACATTACAATATTATGCCGCGGTCAGTATTGTTCAATCACGAAAAAAATGATATGGTTCTTAGAATAACATCCTTTTTATTATCATTTCACAGTTTCTGTCTTCAACACTTTCTTACTTCATGACATTACGTGCTGTTATAGGAGAGTAAAATGTCCATGTACTTGTCAAGAAAGCATGTGCAGTCGAATTTGTTGAAAATAAATCATTTTATTCTCTCAAAATTTATAAGAAACTTTTCGAAATTTTAATTGGTATGTTTATGAACTAAATCAGTCGAAATATTTCTTGGCTGAATGCATTGAGTTTCTATCACTTAGCAAATCGAATGAACACTGGTAAGTATTATTACAGACTGAGTGGTGTTTCATGGAGCAGAAAAGCAAAGCCTCTACACATTGGGAAAAGTCTATTACCGTAGAAAATAATTAAACAGAAAATTTTCCGTAAAAATAATTGCAACAAATTTCAATATGACTTATGAGAACGTACCGTTTGGCTATACCTTCTATAACTGCTATATCTTCACTGCTACGAATACAGCTATTGGATTCATCGCTGGCCCATTGATATCGCCACAAGCATTGCCAGTCGAAGCCAAATATCCATTTTCTGTAGAACAACATCCAATATTTGAATTAATTTATGTACAACAATTATACATTAATTTATGTGTTGCTGCGTTGGATTGTCAAGTGGCCATGATGATCTGGTGCATTGTTGCTCGAATGAATTATCTTCGAATACAAATGGAAAATACAAAATATACTGAAGAATTCCCGTTTTACATTCGGAAACATCAGTACTTACTATCGTGAGTCAACTCATTTCCAGATCGCTTTTCACTGGGTGCCCATTTTTCCGTATGTGAATTTTCAGAGTTGTCATAGAAACTATTTTACAGCTTTACTGAAGAAGTGATTGGTATTATTAAGTACATTCTATTGACAACAGTGATTGTTACAACACTCACAATTATTTTCGGTGCAATTCATATTGTTGGTGTAAGTCAATAGAACATTTTTTATTTAATTTTCGTAAAACAAATATAAATATTTCCTTTGTAATTTCAGAATGGGCCTATGCTGGAGCAAATACAATACACAATTTTTGTATCAACTTGTTGTTTTCTGCTTTTTATAAATGCATGGCCTTCCGAAATGTTGATTAGATCGGTAAGTTCGATATTTTCAATCTCTCATAAAATAACAATAAAAATATTTACGGCTGTGTACCTTTTTTTAGTGTGAAGATATTGGTTTGGCAATTTATGAATCAGATTGGTCAAAGAAGAAAAATTGTAAGGATATCATCTTCATCATACAGCGATCAAAGAAGCCAGCTGTCATTTCCGTTCCTGGTTTCTTTCCAGCTTTGTCTTTGAGCTATTATGCAACGGTGAAAAAAAATTTAATTTATAATAATGAAATACGACTGATTAATATATTGACACTTATTATTGCAGTATTTATCGAAAGCACTGTCATTTTTCACTACCCTTCGGATGCTTCTGGCACAAGTGGAATCAACTAATTGACCATATCAAATATCTTGTGCTACACACCATATCTAGTGAGAAAAACACACCGAATTGAAACTAATCTAATGAAGAATGTCAACTACTAAAGAACACACACAATACATAAGAAAAATAATAAAATAGTCCTCAATATAATAGTGAAAATATTGTAATTCCTTCTTCACTCTTAAAAATAATATTGCAGCTCTATTGCCTTGATCACAATGCATCCCAATAGCCAAGTAACTAATGTAGAATTACAAGTATTGAATTTATGCTCAGGTAACTTACGAATAGGAAGGGGAAACTTGATGCTTTGGATGAAAAGTATGTTATTAAATATAATAGGAATATAATTGTTCCGCGGTGATAATTATACGTTATTTCAATATGACGCCTGAGAAAGTAGCACATGTTTACATCATGCAACCCTTTCTACTCTCCACCCTTCTGCGAGGGGCAACAACTCACACATCAATGTATCAAAGACTGTGGATAGATAGACTGATGATATATTATATGTCTCAGAAGTAATCAAGCAGTCAAAAGTGACTTACACTTCCAACAATATATATCTATGAATTATAGGATTAAAAATGTTCGAATTAACACCAGAAGCGTTAATAACTATCACTAAATTTTCTATCTCCTTCATGATGCCATTGCCACCAAAAAAAGGAGCTGCGAAAATGAGGATCGCTTTTTTTAATATTGGATGGTTGATTTTCTGGATCAATTCTGTATCATTAAATATGATATGCATTTATACAACGTACATTCATCGTCACGATATCCCTTCATGTACAAAGTTTATGTACCTAACAGCAGCGTACATTCAATATCCAATAAAGATGTTGATTTGCCGGACACTTCGTGAACGAATGAAGGTAACACTTTGGAACTGTTATGTGTCATCTATTCCTTTTGTTGATGAAAGTTGTAATGATATAATTATAATAGTTGATTTTGTCTGATTTTTTTTGCAGTTCGTGATTAATGAAATGGAGTGTCATATACGCGATGCTAAACCATTCGAAAGAGAAATATTCTCGAAGCTTTTTCGAAGGTGTGGAATTTTACACATATTGTACCAACTTTCTGGTTGGATATCATACTCTGCGATGATTTTGGCGGCATTAATACGACAAGATCCTTTTGTAATGAATCTACGTTATCCATTTCCTGTAGAGACACATCCTGTGTCTGACTTCATCTACATTCAACAAATAATTTTTGGAATTCAGTCTTCCACTATCATTTCAATAGATTGCCAAATTGCATTAATGCTCTGGTACGTTATTAGTCGACTGAGAATCCTCGAAAAAGTAATGAAACAAATAAATAATGTGAACGAATTCAAGAAGTGTATTCAAGAACATCAATATATATTGTGGTGCGTATTAACATAGCTTACATTATATCCAGTTGTACATTTGATTTTCTTCATTTATCCAGGTTAGCAAATGAAGTAATCAGCATTGGTAGATATATATTGGGCACGACCATTATTATGATGACCTTTTCCATGATTTTGGGCTTAATTCATCTTGTTGTAGTAGGTTGATGTGATAGAAAGAAACTGAAAAAGAATTGGGGAATATATTGATTCATATAAAATTCGTATTACGTATTGTTTAGGATCAACGGACCGTAGAGAAACTGGAATTATCGTCCGGTATTGTAACAATTGGTGTAACACTCTTTATAAGTGCATGGCCGTCCGAAATGTTGATGAATGCTGTGAGTTCTGCTATGAATTACTAACTTTAAAATTACCTACCATTTAAATATCACAAGACAGAACATTACCCTAAATATGTTCCTACAAAAAGAAAAAAACTTGCACTTGACCTGCATCAAATTTCGATATTAGTAGTTCTCTGAATTGATATTGATCGATTTGATGAATGGACATACCTTTCAGTGTGAGGAAATCGGTATGGCAGTATATGAATCAGATTGGACAGCAAAAGATTTCAGCAAAAATATTTGTTTTGTCATCCAGAGATCATCAATGCCAGCTGTTATTTCTATCCAAGGTCTTGCACCAACATTATCTTTGAGCTACTACGCAGCAGTACGTACATAATTTTCAAATAACAATGTCAACACACTACTAAATATTGAATTCATTGCAGTTTTTATCGAAGTCGTTGTCTTTTTTCACAACTCTACGCGTACTTGTTGCTAAAATTCCATCGGAAAATTGACCATCTCCGCATTGCTGTTAAATTCATTGTATTACTAATTCCCAACTCAACTGCTGTTTCGATATCATGGAAAAATGTAATACTCTGGCCAATCAATAAAGTAGGCCTATTAAACGTGGACACTAGTTATTATATTATGATGGGTACTATTTTATGCAATAAGATTTGCAACTACATCATGCGGAATATAACGAGTCATTCCAATTTTACTTCAATATACAGAACAAAGACTCAGAAAAACGAATCATATTTTCAACTAATAGTGGTAATATAGACAGATTTTATCCTACCCTACGAATGCAATTAAATATAATTACGAGTAAATGCTTCAATTTCATTTATGAAATAAGACTTTCAATAGCACCACTTACCGGAAAGTATCCAGGTGTTGATAGATAAACTCCTCCTCGCTACCGCAGTAGCGTGAAGAAAATTATGTTGAATTTATGATTAGAACAACTTCCAACCCCTTCATATCGCGGCGAGTGCGATAATTATAGGCTTGTGCATATCCCTGCTATAGAGTATGGCGTCAACAACCAGTCGGGAGCTCATTCTCTTCATTCTTCGTTGGATGAATACATTGTCTCATATTTGATTGCCAGGATGGAACATTCATGGGGAATACTCCGACAGTTCAAAGTGACACCAAGAATGGCAATCAAATTTACTAAATTAACTGTGTGTCTTACTTGCATCTGGCCACCAACGATTCATTCAAACAAAAGAATCTCACGAATTTTATTCGATTTTTTTATGTGTTTTTCATTCTTATCATCACTTTGTCTTCTTTTCCCATTGATTATTTCAATTCATAAATATTCTGATAATACTTTCACGATTATGAAATCGGCGATTCTCATTTCTGGTATCATTAATTTTCTTATTAAAATTGTTATTGTGCGAGTATATCGTGAAAATTTTCAGGTTGGTATATCGTAGAAAGTTTGGCTGTTTATAAAAAATTTATTTAAAGTGATTATCTCTCTATCGATTGGTTTGTGTGATAGAAAATTGACTTGGAATTGTCTGTGTACCTGAAAAATGCAAACAACGATGAAATGATTATACTGCAAAAATATATAAACAAATGTTGGAAATTTCAAGGATATATGACATGCAGTTATTATTTAATATCAATTGGTGTGATTGCTGGCCCACTGTTCTTGCCTCAAAAATTTCCATGTGACGCTGTGTATCCATTTCCAGTTGACTCACCAATTATTTCAATAATCATCTACATACATCAGAGTGTTGTTGGTTTTCAGTGTTCTGCGGCGATGGCTTTGGATTGTCAAGCTGCATTGTTTCTTTGGTATATTTGCGCGAGATTTGAAGTCCTTGCTAGAAGAAGCCGTAATATTAAAAACTCCAAAGAGATTTGCTCTTACATAAAGGAACACCAAACAATCCTGCGGTTATTTTTCCACAATATTAATTGGCGTTTTCGATTTTTAATGCCTCACTATATTCTTCCATTATTCCAGCTCGTCAAATCAATTAGTTGATCCAGTCCGATTGATTTTCCTCACCACTATTTTCATGACAAAAGTTGGAATGGTGTTCGGTGGAATAATGTTGGCATCGGTGAGTCTCTATATTTTTATGCCTTATCCGTTCTTTTATTGTTCCACATACTTTTTTTGTTTCAAACAAATGTTGGGGGACGGAATTACACGAAATTACTCAGAATCAGCCATTGACAGTCAAATTACAGTTTACAATACTAGTGACCAGTGCAGCTGTTAGTATTTTCGTATGTGTTTGGCCGGCGGAAAAGTTAATAAATGTCGTGAGTGAATTTCTTTATCAAAAAAATTTAGAACTATAATTTATTTAATGTTTCATAAAGATGAAACAATTCATGTGCCTGCCCTTAGTCCAGTTATCTTATGACGCACAATATCTTTTACGCTTCATTAACTCATCCACCAGCGATGAGGAAATTATGGTGGATGATTATTAAACGAGCGCAAACACCACTTGTTATCAGAGTTGATGGGTTCATGGATTCTCTTTCCTACCAATTTTACTCATCGGTACATGCGACTTTCAGTAACTAAATAGCACATAATAAAGAATGACTGATAAAAATCTTGAATTTTCACTTGCAGTTTCTATCCACCGTGTTTTCATACTTCACAGCGTTACGAGTCGCAGTTCAATCTTAAACTCAGCATATTTCATTGTAAGTGAATATTACTGCTAAACTATTTATTGCTTCTAATTTCAACTGCATTGTGTTTTAGAATATCAAAAGGTGATGGAAGACGAGAGAAAAATTAATCATCATTAGAAAAGAAGGATAACCTGGCCAAAAATATATTGTCTACCTTACAGTATAGTTCGGCAGATTCTGTTTGCGTGGAACGGTTTATGTCGCAGTTCGAACTTACATGAACCTTGGAGTAATTATTCCGTTGATTTAGCTCATACATCTGGCTCTTACTATACACCGATCGCAAGTTTTCACAATAAATTATTCAAACCACAACGAATACCATAATTAAAGGCGCGGTTGTAGTTGGATGTCTAATTACAATATATTATCATATCGATTGATACACTGTGAAATTTAATTGTTTCATCATGTGCTTGGAAATTCACGTTCAATCATTCAATTCTATTCTTGAAAGTTCACTATCGGTCATTTCAAATGTAATTTCCAATGTGCCGTATATTATCAAACAGTTAAAACTCCTGAACATAAAATCAACATTCTGAAAATAATAAAATTATGAATATTAATGCTACATTTGTTTTACGTTTTATCATCGTCTGTGCTAAACTTTCCTCCACGTGGCCATCGAATTATAATAGAAATTTTTTTAAACGTTTTATAAAACAATTCCAGTGGATTTTATCAATTACAAATATCTGTGGATTATTGATTCCACTTTTATTAGGTGCATATCACTATCGTCACGAAACAATAAAATTAATGAAAGTATTGTCAGAATCCACAGCTCTGACGATAGTTCTTTTCAATCTTATACTCTTCAAAGGGCAAGAAAAACAGTTGCGCGTGAGTTTATTAATAAGAAATTAATATTTGGTAATGCGAAAAGTTATGTTACTTTGTGTGTTGAATAGATTCTATTTGATGAGGTGATTCCCTTTGTAATGACTGTTGAGGGTGAAAATAATGTAATTCTTCGTAAATGGGTAAATCGTTATGTACCAATTTGGATTTTTGGTATACTATTGTTCGCCTTAACAGCTACATTTTTTGCATTTGGCCCATTTATCACATTGGAATTATTACCTGGTGCAACTTGGTATCCATTTGAAATAAAACCATTCACCATGAGACACTATTTTTTCTTTATTCAGCATGCCATCGCAATATTTCAAACAGGATTAGGTATCACTACTGATATCACGATTTCTTTCTTATTCTGTTACTTATCAGTAAAATTAGAAATTTTGCGAAATCAAATGAGCATTAGTCGAAAATTCGACGCAATCGTTGACTGTATTAAAGAACATGAAAATTGCATGCAGTGAGTAATCTCCATCATAAGTTTTTGCCACAGGCAGATAATCGTGAGAAATGTTGAATGTTCTTTTTATAGGTTCTTCAAACAATTGACAATTACTGCAAGGCTGATGATACTGAAAAACAATTTGCTGATGATGATGACGATTATTTGCGGTGCAATTCCGCTACTTTCCGTGAGTGATTCTCAATTAGTAATAATACACAGTCGAAAGCGAGCCAGATTATGTTCAACAATTTACTACTGGAGATCATTTCTTATTTATAGAATGAACCTTTGGCTGAGAGTTCGCAATTTATTTCAATTATCACAACAAGTTATTTGCGAATTTACATGAATGTTTGGCCCGCTGATGATGTACGTGAAATGGTATGTATAAAAGATTAACAATTATTGAATTCATGTAACAAAATTATGTGTTTCCTGGTTTTTTCACCTTTTTTTGAAGAGCAAAAATATTGCATCAGCAATTTATGGGTGCCCGTGGATCGGTGCTTCGAAGTCAATACAGAAATCCATAAGTTTCGCAATATGCAGAGCACAAAAACCATTAATTGTGTCGATTCCAGGACTGCTTCCGCCCATAACTCTACAATTTTACGCAAACGTAAACAGAAATTCTTCCCAACGATAATTAATAATAGAAATAGATTTTTGCCACTACATTTAATGGTCGTTTGTTGATTACAGTTTGTATCGACAACACTTTCATATTTTACAGCTCTACGTGCTGTTATAAGCAACTGAAATGCTTGACATCGAATTCATCAAATTATAGTTTTACCACCAGAATGCGAGAAAAAAAATTATGTGATAATAATGAAATTTAATTGATAAAATTAATTCTTGGACCATTACCATTCAAGATGCGCAACAATTCACGTTATTGATCAACGCACAATATGTTAATAGCAAACTTATTTATTTCTATGCTGAATAGTCACTGTGAATGCTTGGATTTTCTCATATAAGAACTTGCTACCTAATCCAAACACAACATCACTCCTAATTCCAATTCAGAAATTTCTCTAATTCCAACACAAAATGAATTACAGACTTATTCCTCTGGTAAATTCCAAATATAGTCCAGTCTCGATTTTCCCCCGATGGCAAACGTTTCCACATTGAATTATTCAAGCGATCATGGTACCATAATTAAAAATGCTGCAGTACCGTGTGTCTGTAATTGCTACAAGTAATTATATTGATTGCAACGATGCGAAACTTGATCGTCTCATATGTCCTACTACTCACGTTTAATCATTCATACTTTTTGCACGAGTTCACGATCGGTCAACGCACAATGTATCGACCGTTCGCAGTGTGTGTTGAACGTTCATCCATGCTGGAGTTCTAATATCAACATCATTGGACGAATAAAGAAAGAAAAAGGAAATCATGAACATAAAGCCCGCAACAGTTTTGTCTGTTCTTACTATATTTTCCAGGATAATCAGCATTTGGCCAACCGATCCTAATTCACATTACATTAAACGATTTATTAAAGAAGCTCATCGGTATTTTTTGATGTTGAATGCAACAATATTCATAGTTCTGCATATTACAAGCTTTAAGCACTTTCATCATGAAATAATAGATTTTATGGAACTACTATCAGAAACGACAGCAATATTTATACCCCTTGTGAATATTGTCTGCTTCAAGTGGAAGGAGGATCAAGTGCGGGTAGGCATCTCATTCATTCTGTGAAGCCATTTTATTCTTCTATTATATGTTTCATCTCTGGTCGATGAATTTAAAGGTTTTATTGAACGAGGTTGTTTCATTTGTGATAACATCTGAGGGTGACAACCAAAAAATACTACACAAGTGGGTGAATCATTATTTGCCAATGTGGACATTTATGGGAGTTAATTTCGTCATGGCAGCTACAATGTTTGCTTTTAGTCCAATCATCACAACTAAACCTTATCCTACAACAACTTGGATGCCTTTCGACGTTGAATTATACACTATGACCTACTATGTCGTGTTGATTCATCAAATCATCGCATGTTTTCAAGCAGGATTGGGTGTTACAGTCGATCTTATTATCTCATATTTGTTCTGTTATTTATCAGTAAAATTAGAAATTTTAGGCAGGCGAATAGAAACTTGCAAGGAATCTGAAGAATTGAATGACTGCATTAGAGAACACAAACATTGTATACAGTGAGTATATCAATGGATAATTATGTTTTTTTTGCCATAATTATGTTTGTAAAAACTACCGACACTTTTACGAAGGTTCTTTGGCATGTTGGCCAACTCAGTGGAAGTTATAATGACGAAAAATATTTATTTGATGACGCTTACAGTCATTTGCGGTGCGATTCCATTACTTTCTGTGAGTATATATTGTTTCGTACACATGAACATTTATTTGAAATCACCTGAGAATAATTTCACGATTTTCTGAATGTAGAACGCACCATTTGCTGAATTATCTCAATTCATTTCCATCCTCATCACGACTTACCTGCGAAGCTTTATAGGTATGTGGCCACCAGATGATGTCCGTGATATGGTTGGTACTAATCGCAAATCGATTATTACGTCGTCAGAAAATCATAGTATATATTTCTGAATTTGTTTTTTTCTCAAGAGTGAAAAAATCGCCGTATCTCTATATAAATGCGCGTGGGTTGGAGCTTCGAAGAAAATGCAGAGCTGTCTAAATATCGCTATTTTCCGAGCACAAAAACCATTGATTTTAGCGATTCCAGGTGTCCTACCACCATCGACACTCCAATATTATGCAACAGTAAATAATAAATTTTGTCTTTACAATTAATATAACTTTATAATGAAATTTGATAGTTCCCATTTTTATATTCGTTCTATTATTTTCAGTTTTTATCAACAACATTTTCTTATTTCACCGCACTACGCGCTCTCATTGGGAAATGAAACATTTAAATGATCGTTCGGTTTAATAGTCAATTTAGCTTCGAATAATTCGAGCTGCTGACTAATGACATCAATATTTATTGCTTATAGAGAAAGACAATAATGAGTTTTCAATTTACTGAACACTGCAAGAAAACAAAATCCACCGCAGAATTATAAGTCAATTTCGGTCAACAAATCGGAAGCGTAGCGGTTTCTTCGGAACGTTCATCATCAAAAATCTATTTCCAATATCACCGTAATCATATTCGATTTTGAATTCCCGAACAATCTGTAAAGAAAAAAAAGCAATTATTTACAGAACAGATTTTGTTCCAAATGACTCATGAATCCGTAGCTGCTTAATAAAATCACCTTAGTTGTCAGTAATTTTATTTGCATCTCTGTAATAGTTTTTCCAATGCAAGAGCGTGCGCCATGACCAAATGGGCAACAACTCCAATATTTTTCCTGTGTCATATAATCTTCATCCAATTCTTCATTCAACCATCGTTCGGGCATAAATTTTCCAGGATCCTCAAAATTCTCTTCACGTCTTGACGATATTTCATTTGCCATTATCAAATATGTCTAATAAAATCAAAGTGAACAGAAGATAACAATTATTAAATAACTGTCCCGAAGATGTCAAGTGAAATTAAATTATCATAGATGTTGCAAAAATTATTCTCGAACCCCTTTTGGAATGACGTAACCACGCAGAGTAATATTTTCAGAGACTAAACGAGTGATATACGGAAACGCTGGTCTCAATCTGAAAATATCCAAGAATTATTCACCCATCGTTGTATTAATAATCAAGAACGATTTGCACCAGTAATAAATTCATACCTGAGTGATTCCTGCAGGCACGCATCCAAATACGGCATTTGTTTAATTTTATTATCAGACGGAGTTGTTTTCCTGTTAGGAAATACTCGACAAACTTCGTCATGGAGTTTATGTTGAATCCGTGGATGTTTCGCTAAGAAATACAGAAGAAAAGCTTGAGTATTACCAATCGCCTGGACACCAAGAATGATTAAATCCATCAAGAGAGTTGTGACATCATCTGGATGCATCTGTTGATCAATCAGAAGATTCTCCAATACAGGTGAACAATTATTGACACTTGATGATGATGGAAATTCCAATTTGCTTTGCACTTGACGAATGTACTTTGCAATAATACTAAAAAGACAATATTTGAGATCAAATCTTTAAAGAAATGAGTTTATGAGATTATAACTAATGATCGTGAAATCTATTTCACCTGTCAATAGTGTCACAAGCACTGAACAATTTTTTACTGTAATATGTATCAATGAATCTCCACACTTGGAAACCCGTCTCGCATCGACTCAAGTAATGGTGAGCGATAAATATTGCCTCAATTAATTTCGATTGCTCCGATGTTGAATTTAATCCAGCCGAATCAAGAAATCCGATTTGTTTATTAAATACTAGGGAACAGAAACATTCCATACTCCATCGCAATAGATCTTTACTAAATGTTTCTGGCATCTAAAAATTGTTCACAATTATACTTTTTTCCATCACAAATGAATGATAGTTCCAGTTTGACAATAATTACTTCGTCTTGTCTATTACGTAGGTCACGAATTCTCTGTACTAATTCATCACAAGTACCATTGAATTTATTGAAACACTGTGAAGCATGTTGGGAAAATGATTTGTCCAATGCCATTCTTGTTTCAATCCATTCTTGGCCTTGCCTAGAAAATGTTAGAACTTATGACAAGATAGAAAAAAATTGCCTATAACAATCAGTAATAAATTGATTCTACATTGTGAAAGGTCCCTGCAATTTTGATTTCCTATGACTGGATCGATAATGCTGCAAAATGTCAATAGCACTGCGCACAGATTGTTCTCCATCTTGTTGGAATACTTGAGCAATGTGTTCTGGTCTTGAAACAATATTGTCATTAATCGATTGAACCCAATCATGTAAATTAATTATTAGAGCAAAATGAGAAAAGAGTTACCTATGAATTAGCACTACATCAGCCATCATCGGAGCATGAATTCTCACAATTGGTCCATACTCATCAAATAAAAATTTTATCGGAGTTATATTTCTATTCCATAATAAACCGCCTGTAATAAATGATGGAAAAAACGTTCTCGCTATTAATTAAATACTGTTTGAAGTAAATTTTGGGTATATTTCATACCCTCAATAATACTGTTCATCAGCAAACTGCAAAACAGTTGCGTACCGAATAACGGCACGTATTTCCAATATTTTTCCCAGAGCTTCAATATTGCCGGTCCTGGAATTTCTTCAAATGGAATTGAAATTCGTTCTTTGGTTATTTTTGTAGAATTACTCAACGACGATAACTGTTCGCAAGTTTCTGCGTCCACTGTTGGACGTAGAACCGTCGCAAGCCCACCAAAATCCGAGTGGGATTGTGGTAATGGTGAACCTGAATAAAACAAATAATGATCCTCAAGATGAAAAGAAACTTCGCTACTAATTCTCTTCCTCTTGTTGGAACTTACTGATTATTTCATTGGTGGTTAGAGGTGCACACTCGTGTGATTCTGCAGCTGCCAATGGTTTATTGTATTTCGTTTGAATTCTAACACGTACCGATGAATTCGATCGCAATAATTTAATTGCATTTTTTTGCACCATTCGTCCCATACAATGTAACATTTTTGCACGATTATATTGTGTCGATGAGTGAAAATATCTTATCATAGTGAGCTTGAAGGAGAAATTAACGAAACAATTGACAATACGAATATAAAGTAGCAAACTTCATTCAATCCCAAATTTATTGCAACTATATTGTTTTTCCTCCAATCATTTTTGATCGGACCGATACTGCACCAATATATATTTATTAATCTTATGTTGATGGTTTCACTTGTTTTGTTCCGTTCAAAACATAAATGATTGATACAATTTTATACTTATATTATCATATTTACATATTAACTTTTTACAAAATTAGGAAAATAAACGTAATAAAAATGATTATTGCGTAACGTTTAAATAGCAACTTCGATCTCTTCATCATCATCATTCTCTTCATTCCTGTATTTTTCTTCTTTTGTCGTTCGTCGAGAATTGATTTCCATCGATTTCTTCTTGTGGTCCATCTTTGTTGCAATCAATGATTTTCGAGGTGGATCACGTTGCGTAGAATCTGGTCCCGACGGCGTAACGTTCTCACACTCTTTTGTGTGACGCCACTTCATTCGTCTATTTTGAAACCATACTTTAACCTAAGCACAAAGAAATAAATCCTCATCAAATCAAACTTATCAAGATGCAAAACTGTCAATAATATCAGTAAATAACCAAAAAAATATAATGAGCTATTACTTGAGCGTCAGTTAATCCTAAAGTAGCTGCTAATTGTCGTCGATCAGGTTTTGTTATATATTTTTGCAGAGAAAATCTTCTTTCCAAGCCTTTACGTTGCAATGAACTAAAAACAGCCCTCGACCAAGATCGTTTACGTCGTGATCCACTTTCAGCGTTGCCATTACCACTGTGTGAAGACGATGAAATAGAAACTAAGTAAACAAAATGGAGAAAGAAAAATAATAAAAGTCTGTCGTACGATAATTGGTCTCATGACCAATTCCTTACCAACTAAACATTAATGCATTCCGAATGCCACAACATCAAATCAAAATAAAAAAGATTGATAAAATAAATATCAACGTCTAAAAGAAAATGACAATGAGAGTATAAGTTCCAATCGTAAAATAAAGCTATAATTCTGAGTGGTACTTGAATAATATTTTAGTACTAACGAAAAACCAGAGAAAGGGAGAATTTTGTCGAGAGTTCGTGCATTGATGGGGTGTCTGTTTAAACAAAAAAATATATATTCCCCAAGAACACATACACAAACTGCATATAAAAATGGAGATTTACAACCCTGCGAACATATACAACATGTGTACAGTTTTAAACAGTGTGGTTGGTCCCCCAAGTCTTTACAAATTCTTGTCGACAAATTGGATGACACGCATATGCACAAACATATTTATTACACAAGTGTAGATGAAAAAATAAATGAAATTAAATTTATATCGCCACAAAATATTGTAACATATGTTTTATTGTTGAATGTATCGCTGAAAAAAAATTGTTTTATTATTATTCTACTGATTTTTCTCGGTTATGGATGAAATGTGGTGAAACCCTTCATTGAATACAGTGAAAAGGCCAATGAGACTGATGTTTATAGTTAGGGTAAACCTATGGTGGCACTTAAGATGTCGTTTAAACACAGACAGGAAACGCGAGAATACACTCGGGTGTAAATATTATGGCCTACTTGACTGGTAGGTATAGCAAGACAGAGAGAGAGAAAACGAGTGGGTGGAATAGACACGACATTAAACCCATATGGCATCGGACGTAGATGACGTAATGTTACAGATTTTGTTAATTCTTTTAATTATAAATTTTACAATCTTTGATTGATGTTTATACTGGAATTCAGTTTATCCTCATCGTTTATCTCGCAGTGTTGATAAATATTAGTTAGTCATCTTACTTCTATCATTGTACAATTAAAGTTCGATGCTTTTAATCGTTCATTGCTTGTTAATAATAATAGTTTCTATTCATCAATATTGATTGATTTAAAGGATTTGAATCGTTTCATGTTTCCTTACCTCTTGGCAATGGTCGAATGGGCGATGGTCGATATAAATTCTGATATTTTTCAATTAAACTAACATATGTTGATGACGGTGAATAATCGTGATATGTCATACACTTAATACAACTTCCAGCACAATGACACAATTCATTAGAATATTGATTCGATAATTGAACAATCAATTCCTGTGAGTCAGTTTTTCTTGGACAAAATTCACTTGATAAAATTCGTTCAACGCCAAATTTAAGCATCGATGAAGGAATGTTATCTTGCGTTACAGAAATTTGTGTTTCACGTTGCTCCATAATTGTCAGGATAATTATCACTAAATTGATCACATGAAATTCACTTCATTACAATTTCCTTTTCTTTTATTTATAATTCAAAAAGTCACAGCAAAATTATCCGAATCTCATCGATTATTTATCAATCAGTAGAAATGTTTATTCATAAATATACATTTTTCAATTCTGCTCATGAAACAGACGAAAAAATCTCATCAATGTGACAGTATAAAATAATCTGACACACCGTCACGATCCGTTCAAGTGAAGAATCCACATTTAAGTAAAATCTGAAAAATAAAAATGAAAAAAAAAGACATAACGTCGTCACGGATTTGCTCTCATGTTGAAGAAGAGGCGTGGCCTAATCTCTTGGTGAAGATTGCTCTGAGTGCCCAGGGTGGATCATCTTGGAAGCTGTGTGAAAATAAATATTGGGTACATCATTGTTTCGAAGAAGTGTTACTGCGTATTCTCCACTCATTCCAATTTTAATCTACTTTGTATCGAGCTCAAACATAATCGCGAACTTATTGACTTATTGATCCATCAGAAAATCCCAATAATTTTACAAAAAAATTGGATGATGATAGAGAAGAGAAAAAAAAATCACACAATACAGGTAGAAACATATTCAATTCTAATATAATTTAACACATTATGTAGATATGATTATTAATTATTTCCAGTTAATCATTGACGACAATTTAATTAGGAAATAGTCAGAGACTTTTATCCCTGGACGCCATATGCTCATCATCTTAAACACCAACCGTTGTATACAGACACCAAAATGTTTATTTGTAGTAGCCATGCTCCAAAAGCGCTGCACCCCACTAACACGCCAAGAATATTTTTTCAATGTATTCACATAGAGATACACAAACTCATACGTGGACGGTCTAATTCGATTTTATTGGATCGAAATATTTTCACCTACAGTCAATTGATAGATATAATGAAGAAAAAAAAATGATTGAGGAAAAAAATGTTCCAATAAAGATTCAATGCATAAACTGAGAAATAAAATGTACTATCGTAATCCATTATACGCTGTGTATCCTTCGGACAACATTATCAATCCTCGATACATTTTATCGACGTCAAATTGATTTTCCATCGGATCATTAATAATTGTTCGACGTTTTGGTCTTGTAAACTTCTCCAAATTCTAAAAACAAAAAATGACAAAGTTACTAATGAACTGATTATTGTATTCTCCTTCCAATCATCATCTCAGTTTTTTTTTAAATAGACATTAAAAATATATTTTACACTCACTGACAACACGATGACGTTGTTACCCGCAATCGAAGAATTTCTCTTCACTGCACATATAACGAGAGTGAGTAAATAACCACCAAAAGCCAAGAATGAAAGAGTTGTAATTGTGAGCTGAAATATCTTCGAAATTTTCGTATCCCCTTTTCCTTCTTCCCAATCATGTCCATGTCGTCTAATCCCTTTTTTGTTATTATATTTCAGAGGCATTGCTTTTGGTTCTATTCCGGACATTCTGCTCTCCATCTCCTCATTCACTTCTGAGTCTGGAACTGAATTAATAAATCATTCACTTTCTTTATCTTTCATATTTCATCAAATAGAATTAAAATAAAATCACTCACCCTCATCTCCAATAAAATTCGATTGAATTCTGATCAATTTTGACATTGGTAATTCACTAAGACTTCGCACTTCGTCAATGAATAAATGTTCTTGTCCAAAAGATGGTGAAATTATGACATTTAATGCAAAAAAATAAATAAATTTGTGTTTATTTGATGGAATCATTTTTGTTGTTGTTGTATTCTCTTCAGAAAAGGTCGTAGTTTGGAATAGAGTTTCAGTATACTGACAGGTAAAAGTGTAACTCGGTCAAATTTTGTCAGGCAAATCCTCCTGTTTGTGGTTGAGCAACGAACCGAAACTCGCGACACCTCGAATAAGTCTCGGTAAAGAACACGATGTAAAAAGGAAATGAATAACTAATTGCTACCAAGAGCCCGTTATAACAATCATAGCGAATTATTTTTCCTCAGTCACCGTTGTTCTTTTTCACCTGTAAAGATGTCATTCCTCTCGACAAAATTTCTTATCTGTTACATTGTTCTCTATGTTTGTGCATTCACATTAGCAGAAAAGAAAGAAGGTAAATATTTTTTCATTCAATCTTTTCATACCATTGATCCATTTTTTCTTCACTCATCGAGTTAAATAATTTATTTGCGATCAGGAGTATTCGAGAGAATCAAAAATGGTTTGAAGTACGCAAAAAGTTACTTGGATACCGCCAAGGAAATTGCAAATTTAGTTGCAAACAGTTTGAAACAACATAATGATAATAAAAAACGTGGTGATGATGGTGTTAAAAATGAAAAAACACCGAAAGTTAAATTCCCGAGTTATCTGACGTCAGGGTTCTTTCGTTTTCTTGGTTTGGACTCGTCAAAAATGGCTGCAGTCACTGTCAACAGTGTAATTTTCCTCGCGCAATTGGTAAATATAAATTTCTAAGTTCATATCCAACTATAAATTTCTGTCATCATTTAAATACGTACGTAAGAATAATTTCAATTATATTGCAAACAGATCAATTTACTGATGGAAAATAAACAGGAGGAAAAAAGCAGAGATGAAGATAATATAAACAGCGATCAAAGTGACTTTGATCCTCTCAAATTCTTCATGAATTCCAGAAATGAGAGGGTATGATGAACCGTAGATGTTTCATTTATTATTTGATGATGTAGTTGAAAAAAAAAGTTCTTCCCGTGGAGATCACTGTTATTTTCTCATCTTACAGATTCAAAGTTTATTGAAGCTGGCACAAAGCCCCCGACTCCCAGAGCGATTAATTGAGCACTTGGACGACTCAGATTTATCTTGTGTGAGATTATTGATGTGTAAAATTACGCCAATCATTTTAAACGCTCAAAAATCATTGAAGAATAGAACAATCATTAAAAGATTTGATCTCACATCGTGGTTACCTGATCGTGAAAAATTTGAGGAAAATGGAGACCAATGTGAGGAGAGACATTACGATTGTGTATTATTTCCAGAAGAATTTGAACCCAATGAATGAATGCACTGATCGATAAACTGTTACACAAGGAAAAGATACTCCATTTATTGAATCAAGTAAAAAAATTAAGAACGAACAACATGATAAAGTTATTGAAAATGTACTACGTAACTATATATTTTCAATACATATTTGAGTTCATATATATAATATCAATTCTATTCTGCCATGAGACTTATGTGGCGGTAAAAGATGGCACGACTAGAGGTCACATGATTTGTATTATCATTCTTCTTTATTATTTATTCGGAAGCTCTCCGGTAATCATTGAGATGTAGATCTTTTATTTAACGGTTTAATGACTAACAAATCTATTATCGTTATCATTTTCTCATTCCAATATTCCCGGCTCATTATATTTCTTCTCTCATCTTACGTTTAATATAAGGATTCATTATCAATTATCAATTTTTGACTCAAATATATGTAAAACGAAAAATTTATAATGTATTTCTTCTCTGTTATTTTGGATTTTTGCTTTGTTTTTAAATATTTATTCGTACTATATCTCTCTTCATAAATGTATCATATATTTATCCTTGTATTTATCATTTGGCATTTCATATAGTAATTTCTATTTCATTATTTTCCGTCATGAGTATTCTATTTAAAATCGAATCCCAGATTGCATGAATAAATGTATAAATAATCGACAAGACTGGGATTGATTTGGTATTCCTTCTCTCTCATATGAGTAAAATCTAAAAAACAACTATTGTACAAACTTCATTAAGCTATTTACACGAAAACGAATAACAATACACAATGATCATATTCAAATGAGTTCGAGAAAAAATCAGAACTGCTAATTCTACCTTCATTCCAATTTATAAGAATTTTTTCCTTCTATTTTTTTTTTTTCATTCACATCTTTCTCTGATTATAGATATATCAAAAAATAAAGATATATTTTTCTTTTAAATTATAGCGTCGCTTGAGCTGGGCCAATCAAATCATTTGTTTCAACTCGAGCTTGTCGCAACCAGTCTCTCATATTTCTTGTTCGTTCAATCAAGTTCGATGAGCCTCGTTCAACAGTACCAACGCTAGTAGTGAAACCACTGTTCGGTCCATATTGTGCAATTATATTTTGCGTTGTTGTAGTTGGTGGATACACTGATTGCGTTGATGTGGCAGCTGTCAATTGTGACAGAATATTCGATTGAATATTAGGTGTGCCAAAACCTGCAATCAATTAATGTTGGTATGAGTTGATAAACAGATATAATTGCCGTGCCTTAAAAGTTTGCGAGCAACAGTGCATGCATATTCCTATATCATACGCAACTTAAGAAATAAATTGAAGATTGATGTCAAGAAGAAATGAATTGTGTGAAATCGCGCGTAATGAAATACCCAGTACGCTCACGACCTCCATTTTCATTTTTATCCCGAAAAATGAAAAGAATTTTCGTTATATCCTCTTAATATTCACGCGATTAGTTGTTTCCGATTTACCCAAACATTCATTCATTCTTTTTTCCTTCCTCGTCTCACCTTGAACATTGTTCGCTTGTGTTGTTAATGGTTGAAACGGCATCCATCTCAAATCCGAACACATAAGAGTTGGAGGAGGCGGAACTGTATTGCCGCGTCGTTTATTCAAAACACCCCAAATTTCGCGAATCTCTGAATTTAAGTTCATCAAACTCGCAATAATCTCAGTCGATTCTTGATAGTGATCCGGTTTGTCTGAATGCAATGAAGGATAATGAATAAATTATAACTCCCAATTACACAAAAGAAGAGAAAACTAATTGTGCTTTGAGTGTGAAGAAAGAGTTTTTGTACCCACCAATTCCCGTGTCTGTACCTAAATCAGTAGAACTAAATCCACTACTGGCACTCGACATATCACTCAATGTTAATTCATCATTTCTCAAAGGCGCAGTATTATTTTCATTTTTCTTTGAGCTTGCTACCCTCTCTAATGATTGTTCCAAGTGCTTCAAGTGAATAACCTTTTCACCGAGCAGACTTTTTGTACGATGAAGACTGACTTCCATGTCTGAGAGCTCTCGTTCCTCCTGTTAAGCATCACTTGACATTACAGTAAATTCAAAGAATTTTTTCTTCCCACCACGTTTCCCATACTAGAGAAGTGCGGGAATGAAATAAAAATTGAAACATTACCTGAACCAATTGTTCCAATGTCGCGCGTGCGCTTCGTTGTTTCCATACTTTTTGTATACCCTGAAACATATTTTGTTGTGCTTTCAGCGTTTCACGCGCTCGTTTCACAGAATCACGTTCAACATGAATTCGATGTCGGAAAAATTCGAGCTCTGATGATGCATTAACTGGAACTGGAACGAAACAAAGAAATTACTTCAGTGGAAACAGAAGTCATTCCAAACAATTAAATAACCAAATTCCCGCACCTTTATCCTGAAAAGGATATCGCAGAGTGTATGCAGTATCGTTAGTGGGTAGTTGATCACCCAAGTCTTCCAATTTCTCCAACTGTTTCCTGATATTTTCCACTGGATTCTCAGTATCATTATTATTATTGTGCGTCGGTTTGACCGCTCCATTTGCTTTCTTTCCATACTGTTTATTTTTCTTAATCATATTCGAGTTCATTGTTTCGCTTACGGTTGTCGTATCATCAGATTCAATTTTTCCTGCGCTCTTAGTATCGCAATGACTCAATGTACGTGGGAATCCCGACGAAATTTGGTCGTCATTATTCTCGGTGGCATTTAAATTGTGACTATCCGCAGGTCTCGAACATGAACTAATGTTTCTTGATGGTGTTCTAATATATAAAAATTAAGGCCTATAGCCAGATATTAAGGCAAATAACATGGATATGAATGAATTGTACCTAAACGGCTGATCAGTATTAAAAGAGGAAATGCAGTCTTTTAATTGACGGCTTGTAAGAACTGTGGAATAATTGTCAAATAGTGGGGCCGTGTGGGTACATATTTGTGATAAAATGGAGATGCAAGATGGTGTTCACAACAGAGACCCATCGTAATATTGAAAGGCGAAATCATATCACTCACTTTTGAATTGATGACTCTGTTCGATCTGTTCTTGTTCTTGTTGATGCTGATTTTTCAGTCTCCGAACCTGTTGTATTGCCCCCTCTCCGTTTACTGCGTTTTTCCACTGCTACACGCACATCATTTTTCAGCTTCAGATATTTTTCCTTTAGTGTCTTGTATTTATCTTCCAATAATCGTTTTTCACATCGAATTTTTTCGTAGTCTATTGTTTCCTGTCGCACAGCATGATCAGACATTTTTTTCGATTCTTTTTCAATTTCACGAGAAAAATCTGCACGTATTTCATCCAACTGTTGTTTATAAACCTTTCTCGCCATCGCCTCCTGAAATAATTCATTGAATTATTGAATCTATAATTTTATGTTCCATATGAAATTGTTCATTGAATTTCATCAACTTACTTCGACACGAAAATCTCGTTGTATTTCCGCCAAACACTTTTCATGCTCCTCTGTAACTTTTGTTACTTTTTCCCTTTGCTTTGTTCGCAGTTCGTTCTTCAAATTCTCAAATTCTTTATCCATTTGTTTCTTCATCAATTCAATTTTTTCACTGTGCTGTTGCGCGATTTCACGTTCAGCCAATTTCAACGCCCGTTCTTCATCCAATGTCTTCTCATAATCGTTTTCCATAACTTCAATCTCTCTATCACGCAAAGCCAACAGTTCACGTTTTCTATCATCCAATTCAGCTTTCAATTTTTCAAAAATTTCCTGACGTTCTTTCTCATAGCATGACTCCAATTCATTTTTCATCTTTGCTAATTTCTCACGATGACTTTCATCCATTTCGGTGATCAACTGCTCCATTTTAATTTTTTGTTTCTCTGCTAATTCATTCTTGAGGTCATTTAATCTTTCTTCAACTTCATGTTCCATGATCATTTGTTTCTCATTGAATCTTGCTTCAATTTCTTTTTTCGTATTTTCTAATCTCAACTCAAGATTTCTCTTCAATGCGACAATTTCCCGCTCGTGCTGTTTGCTGATCACATTCTTTACATCATCGCCAATATTGCGACGAGTTTTCTTACTCCGTTCATGATCGACTGCTTCAAGATCTGTCTTTAACTTCATTAATTGATACACTTGATCTTTCTCGCGTTGTTTATCTATTTGATGACGTTGGTCAGTCATTTTCATTGCCTCCAACATTATTTCCTTACTTTTGCGAATATCATCCAAGTTACTCGATCTTGATTCATCTAATTTACTCATTCTCGGAGTACTATCACTATCACTCTTTGAAAATAAATCAATATTTTTAATATTAGTAAATTTATTCGTTGGATAATAATCATTGTCAGTGTTGGAATCATCTTTGGAAAATTGATTCAAATGTTCTGTTTCTGATACATTTTGTACAAGAAACCGACGTCCAACAATCTTCGGTGGTGTCAGACTTGTTTCTTTCGATGTCTTCACTTCTGTATTGGAACGTTCTGCATCCGTTATAACTTCCTTGTTTGTATCAATTGCAGTAGCGAATTCTGACTTGTTGGGACTAATGTGGAAGTTATCTATAAGCTTATCAAATATATTTACTTGATCTGATGAGACTTCTGATAATTCCACGCCCCATTCATCTTCCTCTTCACCATCCTCCGAACCAGAATACATGAATTTGATGTCATCAAGATCTTTCTCGAGATCAAACCGCACACTCTTCCGCTCCTCCTCAATTGGACGATCGTCTGAAATAGTTGTTTGATGAAAAAAATAAATCCTAAAGTTCATTGGAAGGGAAGTTGTTGCAGTAGTTCATTCTTTTATTATTATATTATTAATACGAAATCGAAAGATCGATTACATGCTTATTACGTTGTGGCAAGCGGATTGGAAGTGAGGTATATTAGATCAACGTTTACGCTACAAGAGGTTATTGGTGGTGCATCTGTGTGATATCGAAGATACGAAAGGGCTGGAAGAAAGTGTAGGACGCGTTCTATTATTGCTTCACTCACCATCTTCCATTGGCTTTTCACGTAGAATTGATTTAGGCCTCTCAAGGCTACCACAATCACTAACATTGACCGTCATTTGTGTAGCTGTATGGAAGTCATCTAACCGCGCGCCGTCTTGGCATGGTGTACTGTCACGACTCCGATTACTCTTGAGAAAAATAAAACCACCACCGCTGAGTGTAAGCTCCTTTTGATTTGATAATTGTCGTGGATGTTTTTCTCTGCCAAATTTATCTGTCAATGATTTTGTATCAGACTTTGTCAATGAACTTACACTTAATTTGTCGATATCAATAACGTTTTCCTCTGAACTAAATTTACTTGATAATTGTTCCCAATCTTTTTCATATCGTGGACTCATTGACTCTGATCTCTTGACAATTTCACGCATATTCATTTCACATTCATTATCCTCCAATAGATGTGGACTTTCAAAGAATTTTGGATCTTGAAATCGTAAATTAATACATTCTTTTGATGATCTGTCAGTTGTTGCACCACTATGCATTCGAACATCGGTGGTCGATCGTTTGCTATCTCGTCTACGAATTGTCGTGTCAACTGTTGGCTTACGCAATGGCGCTAATTTTGTTGGAATTTTTGTTTGCATTATGGGAACTTTTGATGTTGCGACTGGTGGTGATGGAACTGGTTGCGGTTCTTTAGGTAATGTCGCGTCTTCCTGCGACTCTAAATCCTTTGCCGTTGTCTTTGAATCATCATCTGTCATGAAGAATTTCCGACAAGATAAAATAATATGGAATGGTTGGCATCTTATAATGATTTATAAAATCCATGGGATAAGTGTTTCCCTTACCGATACTCGCTTGTCTACTACGACCTGCACGCGCTTGTTCTACCAATTCTTTGTATCGAGCATCCAATGGATGTTCCCATGTGGTGATGCCTGTTGATGTTTTACAATAATACCAAGCACCAGAAGATTCATGGAAGCACGGTGACCATCCCTTAGGTAATGCTGCCATAAGCCCTTCTCGAGCAAGGTCGAGAAGGTGCGGTTCTGCATCAGGGTCGATTCCCAACCGGTGGGCATAATCAATGATCTCTGTGGCAAAATAAGAAACACAGAAATTCAACATTTCAATCAAGTAAATTTATTCAATTTCTTTACAGTTCTTTATTGTTATAATCTTCTTTTTTCTTCATTGTCCTTCTTCGTCGATATTAAGGTGTGGATACATCCTTTCTTTGCCTATGTGAATTATCATTTTAATTATTCATAGAAAAAAAGAGCTTCATCAACGGCTGTTGAAATTAATGACAAAGTAGAGTGCAAAGTCCCCCGAGGTTCTGGGTCATTAGCACGTATGTATATACTTATCTCAAGATATCACTGTTGATGATGAATGAAATCTCCCCACTGAGATTTGAACAAAAGTCGTCTTATAATTATTTCACGGAGTTGAAGCAAAAAAAATACGGAAAAATATATGCATATGTGTAAGGATATGGTAGTTGAATAGGTTGCGATTAAAAATTCCATCAAGGCTACTTTGACAGGTGCGCCGAGGGCGAATGAGGGTGAGTTCGGTGCACCAGCTGTCCTCAGTGGATAAAGTATCAACTAGGCATATGGAAACATCACCCACGGTCATTGATCCAAATATAATATTTCAATATTATGAGGAAAAAAATTATACAAAACTTCTTTTACTTTTATATCACATAATTATTATTTATGTATGATAAAAAAATTAACACGTCGATATTGCTTGTGGAATTGGACGGAATCCAGGGGTCATAGATAGTGACAATAATTCCGCCGCAACATGAAAACTTATTGATTTTTCACAAGCTACAGCAGACCGACCGCGCCGTTGCGTAGGTATCGCCAAGTAAATAAACAAGCAATTTTGCGCAATACAGTGTTACATGATATCTGTACAAATAAATAATACTCAAATTGTTACAAACAAAAAAATATGATAAATAGCGGTGAATTTTCCTTATCACTACCAAGATTATTTTGTAAAATCCAGAATATACAAACTACTCAGTGCATCTAACACTGAGCCAATCTAAAAATATTCCTGTTATTCTATTATTATTCCTCTCAATTTTTTTCTATTTTCTCTTTTATTATTTGTCCTTCGCTCATTGATATATTTAGCCATTAAGTAAATCCAACTGACCTTCATTGGAGGGATGTGATGCCTCATCAAAGACTTCCCTGCATACAATGGTACCGACACTGTCCTGCGAAATACTCATTTTTCCTCCGATTGATAAATATCTCAAATCACTCCATTATTATTAAATTGATGTTGATGAAGCGAAGCTTTGGCGATACGGATTTTTTTCCGTAACTGTCATAATATTCGCGGATGTGCGCGGTCCGAACGGTATGACGGTCAATGTTGAATTCAACTTGAATATAGGGGTGGAAGTGTAGAAAGAGACAAACGAACCGATTGATGAGACACCACACGAAATTTCCTGGAAACAAGTCGCTGACGTAACCAACATAACTTGGTATTGTCCAATGCTACCATACCGATGTGAACATACTTCATCGTTGTGTGATCATTTTTGAATGGGAGAACTGTTTCATCGACTGTAATAATTCGAATTGTACCCCAGTACAATTTGTAGATGACGCACGAATCATTTATGCCGAATTTTTTCATTTTAAACACGTATTACAATGATATATATGAATACGTATTTTTTTTCATTTCCATATACATATTTAGAATCAATCACGAAAAAATTGCTGCTGTGATAAAACATTCTCAACCATTTACTATGCAATTCACTATAATGGCGAAAAATATTTATGTGTACCGTAAAATAATAATGATGCTTCGCCAATCGCGTTATGTAAATTATTTGAATTTGAGTTGGTAAGAAAATATAGGAGAGCCTTCGTTATATCGTGATAACGACTTGAAATCCACGGCAACTGCGTGAACACGAAAATTAAATGATAATGATATACCTCGGTGTTTGAATATAAATCCCCTAAGTCTCCCTACACATATATAAATATATTCACTTCATCCCCACATCACGTACGAGAATAACTTGTGAGTGTTTTTGACGTATTCTCCTATTTTATTTTAATTTCTTCCATTCTTTCTATTCCATTAAATTACAATTCTCGTCAACTTACTCATTATAGCGAAAAAAATCTGGCATATTTTTATATATATTTTAGTTTAATTGCTTTAGAAAATATTTCTAATCAATTACATCCATGTTTTTCGTACTTCTAAATTTTCAGAAGAATGATTTCACTATTAATAAATGAAATATTGATTGGATGCAGGCATTTTTTCCCCTCATCTCTCGACCGTTTGCGATAATGTATCGAATAAATGAACGTGAGCCCACATAGTGGAATTTCAATTGATCCACTCACACTCAACTATATATAAAAGAATAAGCGATGTCGGAAATGAAACGAAAGAAAAAAAAAATACATTATAGAATGTATGGTCTAAATTCGGTTGAAATTGTGTCATGAATGGAAAGAAAAAATTTCAAAAAAAGTAAATAGAATCCGTTGCGTGATCGCAGCACGTCGCAATCGAGTGCACGCCCGTCAATAAACGTTTTTATGGTTCGGGACAATTCTATTGGTCGTTAGGCTCTTGGTTCACTCGCCAGGGGTTCCCCCTAATCTGTCCTAACGACATAACTACGTTACCTTGTTAAATAAATGTCACACAGCGCGAGGGTTGGCCCATAGACTCTCTCTCTTTCTCTCTATTGCTTTTTTTACTTCAAAACCCGACCCTCCTCTCAAAATGTGGGCCAACGCCAATGTATAAATCACAAAATGGTGGGCCAGTGATGTTACACATTCATCTACTTTTCCCATCAATAGTTGAACAAGAGAATAACAATTATTTCATTTTTCGCTCCTCAGTGCAGAGTGATAGAACACTGTTATATCATCTCTGATTTTCTTCTAATCTAATTGGAGGTACTAGCACAAAATTAATTTATATATTCTCGATGATCCGTTTTTTTCTTTTCTGTTAAAGTCTAATCTGAAATTGGTAACCTCCTAGACTAAGGTGGTCGAATGGTTATTTCGCATTAATGTGAATTGTGCCAGATATTTGTCAATTTTCAGAATTTTCAGATAAGTGGATAAAGTATAGGTAGGAACATTTTTTTTCAATTCCATTAACTTAATTGTTCAGTTCGCTATTCATGAACAAAAATGATTTCATGTCTGCTAAATTTACACTTATTATTTCGTATCAAATCTTCATTGAGGAATATTTATTTCAACTGTATGCGATAATGTGGCATCAAAATAAAGCGACAGTTTGCAGACTGAATGATTGAAAGAAGATTCGAATTTTAATATTTATTTTCCTTCTCAATTCATATTCAAAGACCTCTGGAATATTGTGAAGAAATTTTTGAACCTTTCTCATTCATTTCTATCGAAAAGCAACGAATTCCACGAATCAATCTATTGAATGAACGATTTGTCATCGGAAAAATAATATAAATATTCAGTTTATAAGAATATAAAATCGTTGAATCAAAACAACGCCATTGCGACGGTACAGCGCAAGACAGAGGGGCACGACCATCGTAATGCAATTGTAATAATAACAATTTCTATACAGCAAATTCCTATATTTAGTTACTCCACGATGAAGATCATAAAATTAATTTTATCAACATGATCATTAAAAAAATAGAAAAATTTTATCAAGTAGATACTTGCGACAATAAAAGAATGAATATAGTTCCTCCAAGTTACAAATTAGTTAACATTAATGAATCATTATTTTCTACAACAAATTCTTCACCCATACATATGTTTTTGACATATTTATTCTATCCTGTTGTCTCATGTTTTTATCTATCGTCGAAGGGTTCATCCGGTATCTCACCTCTAATTTTTTACTTCCTTTTTTTTTCACAGATACGAGACCGAGCATTATGTTGTTTTGTTCTTTCTGTTACCCATCGACAATAACTGACAAAGATTCTTATCCATGAACGATGATGCAGACGCCCGTCACAGATGTTCTTTTCTCATTGACGAGGCGTTAAACCAGTGAGATTATGATCTAATATATACGTCAGAGTTTATGAATGTCACTTTTTTCTATAGGTCCCGCACATTTGATAGACATCATAAATGGTTGTTTGATTTTTCCCATACGTGAATAACTCATCGAGTATTTAACGGAAAATAACAATAATTTTCTCATTATTAGAAGCACTTACGTCCGTGAATTTTAGAAGTGATGTTTGAACCTCGGAATGAACATAACGGAATGCAACAAATTAATAATTAAGACAAAGCAAGTTATTGTTGGATAATTATAAAGTGGGTCACTTGAAAATTACAAAATTCCATTAAAATCATTTGATTCTGCATGAATATTCAAATATATATAGAAATATGAATATTAAGTTCCACAGAGTGAATTTTTTCCTTCCATTCATTATATTGTTCTGCGACTTAAATATATACATCCGAGCACACTTTATAAATGTACACATATAAAATTTTTTATATGTATTAAATTAATTTTCCCCTCAGTAATGTCTAAAAACCTTGACTTCACCTATGAATAAAAACAAGAATAGAAAAATAAGAAATTCGGCAGTTGTTGGTGTGAGTCACCCTAGAAAAATTGTAAAATGAACACTCACTCTTTCTCTTTCACTCTCACACTTTATACATAAATATAGATATGCATATATACACATAAACAGTTGATGAAAAATATAATTCACAGCGCAACAATTCGCGAGGAAGGCGAGAATAATTGCGAGTTCCGTCAGTGTGGAGCTTCGAGCGCTTTTTTTTCTCTTGAGCCTAGTGGGTATATAGGAAGATGAAGGTGATGGCAGAGGGTGGAGGAGGTTGTTGATGGTAGTGAGAGAGAGTGAGATTTTATGAGAGAGGAAGTCTCTTTACTCAGCAACGGCATCAGTAAGCGACGGCATGTGATGTAAGTGCAAGCGAGAGAGGGAGATCCAATTAAAAATATTACACATTACCCGCTACAGCGCTAAAATGTATTTACTGTCTAAAAGCAAGAGGAAAAAAATGTGTGTGCGAGGGGTGAAACGGGTATATACTCGTTTTTATTCACAGCACAAAATATGGTTAGAGAACTCGTAGCGCAATTCCATCAATGCTCCTAAATTTATTATAAATAAATATTACAAATATCTATTCTTCTATTTGTGTAGTAAATTTAATTCTTCTCTTCTTATTCGATGTACTTAAAAGCACTTTTAGTAGAGAATATTTGCATGCTCTGACATGTTTATTAAGAAAATGAGAGGAGAAAAAATTTCGCTCATTTATGTCGAGGGGTTGAGCGCGATGCCAACAATTGTAAGCGAAACACAAATTAATTGGTCAGTCAGTAATTGATCACTCGTAATTATCTCGAAACCTAACTTGACGATGAATTTCTCATCGGATATATATAAAAGCTCCTTAAGGATGGAATAAAAATAATTTCTTGTCTTTCTATTCGGTTGATTTGGCGTCAAATATAATTTCAAGTGAAAGACGGACAATGAAGGATCTATTGAAGGAGCCATAATAACGTAGAATTATCTGTATAAAATTCGTTCGTCTCAAAGAAGGAACATTTCAAATGCCTCATTGAATAGATGATCAATCGTGGATTATTCAAATTTAAATTAGGGAGTCAATGTCAAGTGTTATAAAATTAATTTTGTGTAGTAGTAAAAATAATGAGATTGTTTAGAAAAATTTCGACCTCCATTGTTGATTTTTTTCCCCTTATTTTCTCTACTCCTGTTCGAACATTGGAAAGATAAGTTTTGAATTCAAACTCAACATCACAATATTTACAAATAGTTAATGCAAAAATAATTGAAAAAAATTCCTTGATACAGAATAAATGTGAATGAAACTTGAATTTTCTCCACAATCCAAAAGTTTCAATGATTAACTGAGCGATATAACATTGTGAAGTATTATAAATTCTAATATTTTTCTCTTTCAGCGCAATATTGAATAGAAACACGAGTCTGCGCACGTAAACAATCCACATGAACACAAATGTCAAGATCAATCTTTAAAAACCTTTTTTTCGTTGCATTTCCTGATGTGTATTGTAGATAGAGAATATGAAAAAAAAAAGAATAAACAAGAGAAAATAAATGAAAAAAAAAAATTATTCCAAACAAGAAGAACTTCCCGTTTGTCGAATGAAATAAATGACAAGTTGACGCGTAAAGACAGAAATGAAATGATGAAGTGTGAGAGAGTGAGTGAGAAAGAGAGAACGAATGAAAGAGAGAGAGAGATAATTGTTGAGAGAACCGAAGACCAATACACAAAGTCTTTGGCAAGTTGAAGAGGATACGGCAGATCGATGCACGTAGCCGATATTGAATCTGACATGTTTTGAACACATACCCCTTTCATTTCTATTTTTCAATTTCAATGAGTATTTATATTTACCATTGCTGGAATTCTTCCCACGTGCAGCCAAAACGACCATATACCGTGTCATGTTACCATAGGCCTATTCTCTACCTTTTTTTTATTACGCCCACGCCTCGACCACCTGAAGAAATTTTGACCGCGAAACTTGAACCGTATGTCCCTTCAGAATATTTTATTGTCATAATATCTCGCACTCTGTCGCAATTATTGCTGTTGAAAATTATTATATCAATATGATGAATTACAATGTTTTTGACTTGACACAATTCTCAATTACATTCAAATATTGAGAGTTTAATTTTACATTTTTGTACGTTGCAATTGACTATTTATTCACGTTGAACGGTTATGATAATTTACAGTACGATTGTCATTAAAGAAAAAAGTTTGTTGATCATTTCTGCTTGATGTATTTGTTGTTATTAAGTTCAAACAATTGGAAATTAGCCGATCTATTTGAGGAAATTTTAATAATTTAATTTTATGTCTATGATGTGATAATTCAATGTGATGTTTTTCCGAAATTGTATGAAAGTATTAAGGAAGAAATTCGTAAGCGAATCATTTTTCGTGCGATCGTGTTCGCATTTAGGGCGCATGACATTACATTTCCGGCCGGGTATCGTCTGAATAAGTTAATTAAGACAGGTAGGGCTTTCAGTTTGGCCCAAAACAAAGAACTGGCTTGTCAGTCCGAACCAAAATACAACCCATTCAAGTCATCGAGCCTGAAGGTTGACACCCATATTTCTATTATTAATTTCAAAACCAGAATATCTATATACAGACAGAAAAAAATTGAAAATAATATTAATATTAATAATAACTCCATGAAAAATGGAGTAAGAAATAGGGTGGAATTTTTCGCTTCATCACATTGTGTTTTATGGTATTAAAACGACATTTGAAATATATTCCTCGCATGCTTTTTTTTTTCCTATCTTTCAAAATTAAATTTTTCATGTCCCTCGACACCAAATACACCCCCGTTGGCGGCCATTTTCCAGTACATCAAAGTGGCTTGATGTGTGTGGCAGTGTGGCTTAAGACAGCCCTCTCATTCATAATTGAAAAAGGCGAATTCACACCGTCACATTTTTTTTCGCTTCTGGTAATTTTCGCCCAGTGAAAAAAAAATGTATTTGATTCCATGTCCAAACTAAGTCTGATAATTTAACAATCATCAGCATCATTAAATTAAATTACAGTCAGAGTAAAGTCATCCAGATAAATTATTATGATGAAATATGAGAAGAGAAAAAATAACTCATAATTTAGATACTATGGAATTAAATTTGATCAAATCGATGAGATCATTGTGACAAACATACATTAAAATTGAGCGGTGTGAACGCAATAAGAATGAAAATGGCACGATTTCCGTTGTGAACGACGTATAAAGCCTCGAGGATGCAATGCAACCCTTTCCAAAACCTCCACACCTTGGTGTACAAGGGATGATGTGGTGCAAGCGGGGGAGAACATTTTGTTCTTCCATCCGTGTGTTTCGACGTGTCGCTGCATACATTATCTTCCCCGCGGGCTCGCGCGAACGCGCACGGGTGCCCGGGCACAGAAAAATGCAAGATATAAAGGGAAAAAATTTTTCTTTGGCCTCTGATTGGCGGTTGCCGTGGCAACACCCGCGCCCACGGCCTCTAATTATTTCCAGACATTGAGAATCGAACAAGCTCCTACCGGCGGAATAGCTCTGGTGCAAACACACACATTTTTTCTTTTTCTTTTCGTTTTTTTTTCTTCTTTACTCCACCAACCACCCCCTCACACCGGTGGCACTCGTCGACCTCACACTCTCCATTATATTGTCATCACTATACGTTAAAAAAATCACGGGTGAAGTTTTGAAACACAATAGCACAGCTTATACAAAGTTTTTTTCTTCCCTCACATATTGAAGTTATTTATAAAAATTTACTACAATCTCAGAATTGGTTTCATTTAGAAAATTGTTGGTTTGATGATGAGATATGGTCGAGTTATTTTCAAAGAAATATATTGAAACAAGTGGGTAATGGCAGAGAAAAAATTATGAGGCCATGTTTTTATAGCTTCAGTGGTTCAATGTAACGCATATGATATTGAAAATAATTTTTATCTGATGAATTATATGCCAGAGGTTGAGAAAGAAGAGAAGCAAAAATAGAATAACGAATTGTTCATTACCTTTCCTGTGATTTACGATGATTTTATTTAATCAGTCGTGGGGTTAAAGGTGGAGAATAAACAATGGCAAAAACGCAAACAGGGGAAAAATTTCGGTGAGAAATATTAGAATCCAATATTTTTAAAACCTCAGATATTCATTCCGTTCTGTTATTCTTTTTAATATTAATAAAATTATTTCGATTAGATGAACCATGAACATGGAATGTCATGATATTTTCTGTTTTTAATATATAAACCTGGGAAGAAAAAGAACAATGCACACTGCGATCAACATTAAACGAATAACACAATGAAAAATAACGCGAAACAATTGTTATTCAGCAAGTGTTTGCTACTTAGGTGGATTCTTCTTTCATTTTGTCCGTAGAATAATCAGTCTGGCAGCCAGAAGTGAAATTATAATTTCCATTAAGTCTGTCTTTGCGGGGGAAGATAATGAACAGAAAAAGAAAGAGATATGACAATACGTGAGCCACAAGAATAGGTATTTTCCATTGAGATACTGAAAAAACGTCGACGAGAGTAGAAGTAAAACTTTCTTTATCAATTGTACGTCACTTCACTATGACTGCTAAGTGTGCTGGGTAATTTTTAATTTTTTCACATCGCTAAACCCGTTGTCTAGTATAAAACAATGATGGATGAAGCTTCGAGATGAAAAATCTCACTCGTTACTATAAATCATATATGGCACATCCAGAAATGTTCTGAATATACATTATAAAATTGTTCATTCGTGCATTTCAATGTATTTCAAAATGAAGAATAAATTCGCTGACACGTAATATATTTATATACAATACGGAAGAGAAAAATGAAGAGATGAAAAATAAATATTTACATTTCTTCGTAGGCATTTCTACTAGACACCGAAACAGCGAGTTCCGATTTCAAAATAGATGTTTGTTTTGTTATTGAATGGTCACGAAGGTGTTTGAGGTGTGAAAAGGCGACGAGAGGCAAGAGAATCACGTTCAGGTTCCCTTGAAATCTCTAAACACATGGCACCACCTCAAATTTCAAATAAACTTGATTTAAATTGGCTTAAACCTGAAGACACATCAAGAATGAGAAATGGGGAGGAACAAATATGTAAGTGGAGATGTATTCTGACATGTTTCGGACGCAATAAATAAGTTTTATATTCGATTTTCACTTCAGAATGACAATAATAGCTAGAGTTTATAAACGATTATGTGATGTTTAGTGTGGAAAATGAGACGATGAACTTTCCATGTGAAATATATTGTTGCAGAAGCATCAGGCTATGACTGATGTGACTTGCCATATTGGAAAATGCAAACTCGAAAATTTAATTTGTAGTGTAACCAAACAGTTTATGAGATTGAATTTTCATCGTGGCGTGTGCAAAGCCTAGAAGGAGTATTCGTGGTAACACATTTCATCTCAGTTTGGTGTTATGAAAATTGCTTATTTAAGAATATGAATTGTTTATTCGTCACTGGAATAATTCGATCTTCACAGTGTAAAATTCTCAGCAATTGTGACTTTTTCTAGAACTTCATATCGAGATAAATCATTGGCAATATTTTCAGACTACTATATCAATTGATTGACTTCGAATGCTGATTTTCAGTTGGAAAAAATTATTAATATTAATTTTAAATTAGTTCTCATTTAATTTCTGTTGTTTCGTTGGTGATAAATATTGGTTTTTTCGTGCCTACGTGCCGACGGCTGCTGAGAACAATCTTCCGTCGCGGGACAAATTCGCACACATGTCATTCAATGATCTGCCGAATGTGTCTTCAATTTTTATTCACCGTCTAGTAGTTAATATTCTTATCGCAATTTGTTGATGATAGGATATATAGTTCATTCAAGGAATTTCCAGAGCAGTTAGAATTTTTTCTCTCTTATATGAACAATCAGACGCTTAAGGGTTTCAATTGAAAACCGGTTTAGCATACATTGCGTGCGTATGAGATTCGAAATTGAGAAATGAATTCAACGTTGTGAATAAGCGCAAAATTCGATATTAAATCGAATGATTTTTTCTCAATAAGATAAATAATATTTTCTTCACAAAATTTGAATGAATGGAAGAAAAGAGAGAGGAACATTCGTTATGTCGCATTGCGGTGTAAATTTAAAAAGAAATGTTAAAAATCTGTCATTCAGTGAATATATTTTGAATATAAAGCTGATCAAGAGAGTGACCTGGCCCTCGACCCTAACCCAAATTCTCTCCTCGTTTTCTTTTTTTTCCCGCTTTCCATCAAAGTTGTCGTTTGCCCATCGCCTCATACATTCATATCTCGAATGAATGTATACAAAAATTCGTGTATTTTCATATTTACAACATTTTCTATTATGCCCATGAGAGTCCTCATGAAAAATATTCACACTGAAATTCCTACTGGACACAAAAGTTTTCTATCACGACAGTGTCCAAATATTGTCGGGCACAGATGTCTCTTGCGCGACGCAAAAGAAAACTTATACATACTAAAGTGCCAAAACTTTTTTCTTCTTTCCCTTCCTTTTATCATTTTTTATTATTTTCTTTCTAAAAGTGGTGAATAAAAGTTCAAAATGCAACATAAATTTCAATGAAAAAACACACTTCCCACACATCTCTTCAAAGAATAATATTTGTATTGGAAATTTCACGCCTTCTCGTTTCACAAATGAAGTACATAAGGAATTTATGCATACTGACTAACCATAATATTGAAAAAAAAAAATTCAAAGCAATCAAATCCAAATTAAATCCCACCGAATTTCCCGTCAAATTTTTCTCCTCAACTAAGTTTCCCCAAACTAATTCCACTCAACAAATCAAATTATTCATATGGCATTCTCAATTAACTAAAATAATTGAACCTTCGGCGAAAACTAAAAATATACGGAGGACAATAAATAAAATAACAACGAATCGAAGAATCCGCCAAAAATATCATAAAAGGTTCAACAACAGCAAAAAAAAACATACCAACAAATAAATCCATGTCCACAGATGTCGATCCCATAACTGCAGAGTATTAATATCAAATATAAATCCAAATGTGAAAAAAATGATATAAAAATAAAGATAATAATAATACTACTGAGGATATCGTGATAAATATACGAAAACCGGCAAAGAAGTGTCCTACGTAATCCGATGCCAAGCACTGATGGAAAAAAACTAACATGAAGCTGAATATAAACCAGTCGATCGTGCGGCAAACCGAATTTCTATAAATACACAGCAATAGTTAGTGATGTAGGATTATTTCTACATTGTTCTACTGGACAAACGATAGGTACGAATTGGCATTGTCCTTTGGCCATGCCCCATAATAATCAATGTACAATAATACATACACAGCTAAATAAATATATAATATTTTTATATACAAAAAATTCATGCAATGAGAGAACACGAAAATCCACACTTGGCAGTCGGATGAGATGCGTTGTGGACGACTCTGTGGGGGCAGTGCTTCATGTATATACGTATACACATTCAGCATCGGTTATAAAAGCAAAATCATTAAAAAAAAATGTGAAACAAAGGATTGGAGGCGTGCCTCAAGCCAAGATGGCTGGTGTCGTCTGACGGCCGGAGGCTGGAGCTTTTAATTAATGCGAAAAAAGAAAGAAATACCCGCAGAAAATATATGACCCGCCTACTGAAGTATCGCAATGATGTTTTTTAAATTAATGCAGTTCAACAGATGAGTTATTATTTTTTATTAATTATGCTATATTATGTGAAAGATTAATTAACTATTAAATAATTTATTTGGATGAAAAAACTAATTTGTTAGATTATTTATTGGCTGATAAATGCGAATTTGTGGTGGAATCACGTCTTTTTGAACTGGCTGTACTCTGTAATGGGGTAGATGTGCGCTTTGTGTGTACCAGCCCTTTGAGAACGCAGGGGCAGGGTGTTATATCAAGGGCGGGGGTATCAAAACTGAATAGTGGGGAAGATTCGTAATAACTCGGAAGATTCCTGCAATGGAAGAGCTGATACTTGGCAATAGGTGTAATTAATAAAAATCGATTGTAAATTCTTTTTCTTTTGCGTGAAAAGACAGATCAGGAGAAAAGAGAGCTTTATATTTATAGATTTTATTGATATTATTAAATATAGATATTGAATGGGAATTCTTTATCTGAGTGTCTGCGTCAAATGCAAAAATCAACATGGTAGTGCTTACGCAAAGATGGCGGCCCACGAGTTTTCACGTTAAATGCGATTAGACTATTTAAATATTTATATAATTTCGTAATTTTCTGAAGAACGATGAATAATTTTATGTGCATGATGAATATAATTCAGAAAGGGAACTTGAATAAATTGATAAAATAAATTATGTTAATTTCTCCACGATGCGATTTTATATAAAATTTTACTTCATTATTATTTGAGAAATGTGAGGAAATTTTGAATATTTATGAGTAAATCATACATTTTCATTTTAAACAATTCTTCTGTTGCACAATGAAGTCAAAATTGATGTAGTTAATGACGAAAAAGTTAGAAGTGCATTGGTAGAAAGAGTTTTTTGTTCAAAATATACAGGTAAGTATGTTTTGTTTTTTGTTTGATTGTAGTTCTATAAATATGAGAGATTTATTAATATTAGATGAAATACCCTCTGTGTATTAATGAAAAAAATCGAAACTTAAATATTAGAAAGTAAAATAGACATCTTGACACAAAGAGATGAATTTTAAATTATCTCTTCCATGATTGAATTGCAATCTTTACATATTCACTAAATACAGACTTGCTCATCACAAAATACTTTTATGTAATCCATCTTCTTCACATGATATCCATTTTTTTCTTCTATACAATTAAACCTTGAACACACACAAACGCGATGATGAAGATGGCGAACGTCTTTCCGCTTTTACACCGAGGGTTTACTATTTCTCATCCATGTGGCTGCAGCTCAATTATATATCAAAAAAGGGGGATGACAGCTGCATATTGAGGGGTAAGAAATGTGTCTGGATATATAGGTACCAGCACACAGTACTAAAACGGGAACCAGAAATCTCTGAGGGTTGTAGACCGGAGCCATTAGTAGAAAAATGTTTTCCAAAGGGCGCTCGTTTGAGTACCACACACCATCATGATTTCTGTGCGTATATAAACCCTTTGGGGGTTCCGTGTATATATTTACACTCGTACAAGAGGGTGTGAGCTTGCAAAATGACTTAAAATCTTAGATTGAAACGTTAATGATGTGAAATGGCGTTGTGTATTCAGTCAAATAAAGAAAAATATTTTTATAACATAACGAATAAAAGTGTAAAAATTGAAAACCAGGTGATAAAAAAATATGGTAGATCAAGTTGAACTCTATAAATGTTCACCACGCTGTAGAGTGTGGGGTATCTCTTCTACAAAAATGGAGAAGAAAAAAAATGCTTTGAAGTAAAAAATACAGTGCTCGACGAGTGAATGACAGTTTAGGGTTGTCATCATCAAGCTCACGAAACTTTATATATATACTGGTATATAAATATATTTATATGCGCCATTATTATATCCAAAGTCTGCATGTGCTTTGATCGTTCTCCTGTGCAGTCGCCTCTTTAGTTTCATCCCTGTGAATAATAATCACGGTGGGTGTTAACATATGCGCATAAATCCATTATTAAAATTTTCCCTCTTTTGTGTTTGCTCAACGCCGACATTTTTTTATCTCGGACCCTCCAACGCGCTGTGATGTTTACTGGCCGCGTACATATGGAGTCTTCATGCTCGCACGTCACATATATATGTATGATCGTGTGTAGCATACCCCTGATTTATGTACTATGTACGTTTTACCATTGGTAAATGATGTCATTAAAAACTTTAACAGACGAATAATTGACGCCACCTGGATAGTGTATTGACAAAGACCGAACAAATATTAATTCTTTATGAAATATCAGATTGTGTTCATACACATGGACTCAAAGAATGCAAAAGAAGTTTTTAATCACTCCGGAAAATATTCACGTCATTAAATAAAATTCAGGAAATTGACACGATTCATTGTCTAGAATGCGGAACAACTATCGTTCAAGTATCATCGTTGGGAGATCCAATGCAAATTTGTCCGTAGTAATTACAGTGTTAATTGAGTTTATATAATTTCATTTGTATTCAATGTGAATAATGACCGAATTCTTATGAATTATGAGGTGAAGTAATACGAAAACAAATGATCAATTCGCAAATATATTAAAAACAAATAGGAGAGTTCTTTAATAAAATTCTGAATGTATAGGACTTGAAGATAGATATGAATTTACCCCCTTCAATATGAAATAAAAATAACTCTATTGGAGAAATGAAAAACGGGCAGGAAAATAGTGAAGAGGTCATAATGGAAATGGCGTTTCTTATCGTTGTAAGACATCGAAGTGTACAGCATACAATTTTATGCTGGACCTAAAGCTCACTACAAAAGATGTCTTCTGGTTGTGACAAGCATTCAGTAAAAGCCCTCTTCGCGATAACGTCCATGAAAAGGGCGCCATCGTAGAGTTGATAGTAGGAAGAAGCCCTTCCATTCATATATATATATACGCCATTTTCGTGTCATACAGAGTGACTACAATAGCCTGAAGTAAACGACTTTTTCACATTGGACTTTCCGGAATTGAAGATAAAAAAGAAAGAAACGAAAGAAGAGAACACACTGGCGTTCCCTTACATCCCCCGTCATTTGTTCACCGACTCACAGTATATCTGTGCAGGGTGGATGAAGGGAACACTATCACGAAAATTGCTTAGATAGAAATTTGTGCAATTTCCCAAATGGATCCTTTTATTATCGAGAAATTGAACGATGTCAATTATGAATCATTTCGAGACGATAAAATATGATGGAAGACATTGTGGGAACGACAATAACAAGAATTATTAAAGAGCATTATCGTTTATATAATGAGAATTTATACAAAATTTCGGGTTACCATTATTTTTATTATTTAAATATTACGTATATTCACAAAAATATTTTTCAATATGAATACAAATGTTTGAATATTTCTTTATAAATTTCCACTATTATTTATATGTAATTTGATGTAATACAATTAGAATTTTTTTCCTCATTTTCTCTTTTATTTGTATGTTCTTTTCAACTAAAATATATACGGACTTGATTTGATATAAATAAAGGTCTCGAAATTTTGTTCCTGCATGAACGAACGTAAAGAAAGCAGAGAAAAAACTTCTGCACAATATTCTCAAGCGTCTTCATCTCAAATTAAAAGAACGCGTGACAAATTGTTAGGGTAAAAAAAGCCGAGAAAAAAATATACCGATGAAGAATGAAGCAAGAAAATAAAATGAACGTAACCGTAATGACTTTACTGTTTGCGGCCAGCAGAGCATACAGCCATTTTCTATCAAGAGTTAGCTCGTTAGTTTTTGACATAATTGCATCACTCGGTAGTATATAACGGCTGCTGTGCCGCACCAACCCTGCACCATTACCCTCGGGGAGGGTAGTTTTGCACGAAAGAACTTTATTGTCCCGTGTGATGAATCATTTTGATTGGATTTTAAAAATTAAGGAGTGCCCCTGTGAAATGGCGTCTCGTCATGGAAAAGAAAGATGAGAATATAAAGAAAAATGAGAAAGGTGGACAAAAAAATTTGCTTTACTTGCAATTCTTTTAGACAATCATCCCTTATTTTGCATGATTAAGAAAATGCCCTGCGGGAGAAGCGATCCTCTATCGAAATGCCACAGAAAAAAAATCATCAAAAAGAAATGAAAAAAAAATGAAGAAATTGTTCAACTTCAGTATTTCCGTGATTATCTTTTATATTCACGAGTGATATACATTCTTATCACATTGGGAGTACATCAACTAGAAAAAAAATACTCCATTCTTCTCTCCACTGAATACGGTTTATAAAATAGCGAAAATAGATTTGGGAAAAAAAAGATAAACTCGAAGAAATGACATAAAAAATAATAGTGAAAGATAGAAAGAAAACGGGGTGGGTTCAATATCAATACTATTGCGGTAATTCACCGTCTGCATCATACGATCACGTTGCTCCCCCGCCATTATCAAATTTATTATCAATTTTCGAAGCTAACGACGATTTCTTCCCTTATACATCCTAACCAGCACCACCCTCTATACCCATTCAAGCATTCGAGTATTACGACTCCATTTCTATCTCCAGTCAACCGGAAATCTCGCGCGAATGGCTGTTCAGCCATTTCCGTTCGTTGAAGAAAAATCGAATGAGCAAAATGTTGATGCAAGGAAAATCGGGGGGACAGTTGAAGAAAGAAGAAATAAAATCTAAATTAAATAAAATGAAATTGTGCGTATATTCACATAGTTCAAAAGACCATTACGTGTGAATTCACATTAGATAACGATTATACTTACGGCATTGGCATCGAGCTTCTTGTTCGCGCCGCCATTATATGAATTATATAAAGCAACTCGCGTCAATTTTATCTAATATCCGTCTCAAATATTAAATATGGAATATCACTCAAGTAACTCCGAAAAATCCTTTACTCTTCGATTAAGTTACCTGGGTGTCCATCTGATTTCTCCAATATTAATGTAACTTGAGTAATATAAAAGAATATTTAAATAAATGACTAAATAAACACGCAATGACGATAAAATAATAAAATTGCTCTATGAGAGCGTATGAAAAGAAAAGCAATAAAGTAGTACTACAAACTTCTTGCGAAGTGTGCAAAGTACTGTAACACAATTCTTACTAAGAAATACATTCATCGCCTCTCTCATCTACATATTACACTCCGATACAAACATACATTTTCCCCGCTGGCTCTTATTCACATACTTTCAAACGCGATATTCAATTTACATGCTATAAATAATCAACAGCAGCAACACAATATAATATACATATACAGAAATGTCTTAGGGCAAAGTATTTTTACATACAAAAAAGAATAATAAAAAAAAAGGACAGGCACATAGAAATAGTTAACGCGCTCGACATTGCATCAAATAGAGTAGCGAGATACATTAAGATATATGCATCAGTAGTAAAAATATTGTACGATCATATTCACACATATACATCGCATTTGTATACAAACGATAACGTCAAAAACATAAGCGAAAGGCTCAAGGGTAACATCATCCACGAGGGAAGGTTGGTTCAATGTGGCCTCGATGACGCTCACTAGTGCCATAGCACCGCCCGAGTATTAAAAAAAATAGAGGAAAAAAACGTGAAATAAAAACGAGAATGAGATCACGACAGTGCAACCGAGGGTTGCGATTTAAATGCACTCACTGACTATTGGTTGAACGGCGGGGTGATGGGCGTGGTCTACGTTGCCTTATGATTTTATATAAAGCCTCTTGGCACTATGCTACCCACCCATTTTTTACTCCCGCGTTGGGTTTCCAATTGCGACACATCTCTCTTATTCATTCGTGCTTTCTCTTTCTCAACAACTACCTCACTCACTCTAATTTATATTGTATGTATATATATTTTTTTTTCGACACCAACCTTCTTCTCTCACCCTTTGCAGACAAGCTCCCCTTCCTTATACCCTCATTCTTCCTTCTTCGCCAACCTCCTCGCGCCTTCTTTCCTTTCCATTAATATATATTTCAATATACACATAAATATAAATGTTTATATATATATATATATAAGGATGTGGGTAGAGTGAGATGGGGGTGGGATGATGGTTAACAGGAAGAGCTCTCTTTCCAGGGTTGCAGCCGCGACGTACTCGCCCCAATGAATAAAACACACCCAAGTGTAGATGAGAAGGTGGTATTGCAATGAGCATAATAAGGGAAGAAAAAAGAAAAATGAGGAAGGAATAGAGGAAAGGAGGAAACGGGATATCAGTCGGTGAAATGGAGGTAGGTGAGAAATTTTTAGGAATTAGAAAAATATATTTAATTGAACTCCGGGTTGACTAACTCGAAAGATGTGCAACTGGAGAAATGATATTTTTATAGTGATAAGAAATTTTCGTGATTTCATATGGTTTTTCAGTTCTTCTGTGCGTGTGAAAGATAGGTTTATTAATGGAACTCGACTGTTGTCCATATTGGAAGAAAAGGTGAATGAGAGTTTTGAAAATACCTTAATTCATCAATACATGACAATTATTGGACTGATATGTTGTTAAAATAGAAATAATACATGTTTAGCTATTCATGAAAGTGGTTCCGAGGGGATCATTTTCTATTTCTCAACAAATTTATGAAATACTTATGGTAAACCATGAGACTGCATATATCTCACGAAAATTTAGCGATAGTCATGAATTAATATACAGATAGCTGAAGGGTCCTTGTTGTTGGATGAATTTAGCACGCTCAGCAACATTAATATTCATAATCATTCCCCCTTGTACAAATCCGACGAACATATACTGTGCCAATCGGGGATTATTTTAGATTTAAATCATTGATTTTATAAAACAATAACCAAACGTAGAATTTCCCACAACAATCTGAAATTTCAATGAAAATCTATTTAATACAATAAGAGCTCAACGCATCCATCTAAATATTCATCAGATTTTTTTCTCGTCCATTATTTCCTCCATTAAAACGAAATTCAATTGTCTAGTAATTCGCGGTTCTATTCTCATCATTTTTACAACTTCAATTAATTAAATATATTGTTGTGTGGCTCAGTATCATTACCCCGACATGTTTATTCTTTTGTCAGATATTTGATGCTGCAGAGTTGCAAAGAAGCTTTCGCGATAGTCGAGTTCAACTTGAACTTATTTTCACAAATAATTAGGTGCGACGTGTAGTCTGCTTCTTTGTTACTGAGGCGCAGTACATGCACATAGAACACATACTTGTTCTCATCATCAGACTTTTCTCCTTTGTCGCGACGACGACGCCACAACATCTCCGACTAACTAGCATTCTTCGTATGTATGACACTACACGCGTCGAGGCCACTAGAGGCCAAGTACCAGATTCTACGGGTTTATTAGTGGAGGCCTGTTGCGTCTTCAGTTGCCCAAGGCTAGATTGAAAAATCTTGTAAAATACTTCACAGCTATGTAGACAAATTTTATATGTCGCACCGCAGCGAATATTGGAGACATCCAAAAAATCCGAGTTCAAATGCTCGGAATTTTTAAGCCAACGACCAATGCAAAGAAAACTCATCGTCAATTGTGTAAACGATTCCGCAATAATTTCAATCATTAATAGCATGAATGTCACAATATTTTTTCCCTGAATTGATGAAAACTAGTTTATTAGCCAACGAATTCCATTGAGATCAAGAATAACAGATTATGGATAATTCAAATCACAAGTCTCCTTATATCTATTCAAGAATACTTGTACACATGATGAAATATGATTTTCAATTCATCACGTAACTAGAAAATGTGCACATTCACGAGTATAGAAAACAAGTTGCGATTTTTAACGAGGAATCGTGACTATATATCAAGATATACGTCGTGTGAGAGACGAAACTGATTTCGGAGATTGCTAGAAACGCTGGAGGCGTCCATGGATACGCGTTGTCTCTGAATATGGCTAATAATAAAGTAGCTCGGGATACAATTTCTCTCGCTCAACCCATTGTGACTGTTGCCCTATCCATTCTCGACCATAATTGGATCTCGTGCAACGAGCAAATGACGTCAAGCCAATATAACGGACGTGCTTGCACCGAGATTTGACATTTGAGCATTCAATAGGGCCAATTTATTCCCAAATATTCTCTGTATTTTCAAAAGGTTAATGAAAATTAGGAATTTGGATAGTTCTATACTTGTCAATGATTCATTGTGAACATGAAATTTGGAATATTCATCTATCAAATATCTCATTAATTCTTTAAATAATTAATTTATCAGTCTGTAAAATTTTTTGACTTCAGCCACCACCAGACTTCACAATACTTTACATTCTAAATTGGCATGATCACTCAAATGTCTCGTTTTCGATCGACACCAGAGATCGTTACATGAGAAAAGTGATTGCGAGTGATACTAAAATGTATATACGTAAATGTAAAGAAAGAAAAAACTTTCGACAGGAGTCGCGGTTGGGAAAAAATGACAAGGTTAATTTTCAATATTTAATGATGGCGACACGCCAAGTGTAGATAATACAGTACGATTATTATACAAAAATATGTATAGGGATTTCAAAAGTAAAAGAATATATAGAACTACCACTGTTATTAAAATACGGTGTCTTGGACTCGTTTGAAGCCGTATTTTGTTCGCCTCAAAGTATCTTCTGCTCCTTCAACTTTGATCAATCTTAAAATTTTTCACACCGGATCAAATTCCTCTCAGACCTTCCGTCGCCACCACAGCTAACACCGTCTATAGGCAGCTCATCATTGGAATATAATGAGGAGTATCGTGATGCAAAAGATCAAACTTCATATCTTTGTGCAAACAATCTTTTTCTATTTTTCCTACGTCTTAAAATTAATTGGAGTATCTTATTTTTAGACAAGATGTTGTCATGTAATTCATCAGAAAGTAAACTTATCGATTAAAAAATAATTTAGAATTCTCTTTAATTAAATTTTATTTGAATATGTGATTAATCAAACTCTTCTGGATTCACCTATCGAGATTCCGAAATTTTATCTTCATTTTCACCATTTTTCTCTGAGTATTTAATACAATAGACGAATTGAATAATGACATTTACAGTGATTGCGAAAATTCGTATTATAATATGAAGTATTGAGCGAATTTTAGTGCGTGTCTTAGCACTTTGATGGCAGCACGTCCGGAATTACCGACAGCATAACATCTGCCATCTCTGAGATAAGCATTGAACTTTACCAACATAATACTGAAAAAAAAATTATTTGATATTTTAAATAGATAGAAATAAAATTGTATAAATAAATAAATATATATGATTGCTTGATTATACCTTCAGTAAATAATTCAATTGTCATGAAACGCTTGAGAAGCCATTGGGAACATTATAAAATATATATCTTGAATGTGTCCAAGTCCAAATGAATGACACTCTCAAAGTCTTTTCGAGTGGTAGATTAAAAGAAAGACTACCAGTTAGAAGCGATGACGATGTGACTTTTTTGAGAGCCTGGAATTATCCTGTCGTGGTTTCTCAAGATGTCGTGGGTGGTCTGCGATTTAAGAAATAAAAGAAAAAAATTCTCAGTTGTGAGATAATGGGATAAATTGTCTTTCTTTTTTTTCCTGCACCCCATACACCTTTCTCCGAACTCTCCCAAACACAATTGTCTAAGAAGAGAAAAATTATCATAAGATAAAATAACTACGGTGTGAATTATTCATTGCAAGAAAGAAAAATTAAATATTTATGATAAGATTTGGTGAATAAATCCATGAAATTTGTGAATCGGCGGATTGAAACGTAAATACACAAGTGCGGTGTATTACACAGCTCAGCAAATTTCTTATTGGCGGATATTACCTCGGGATATATTCCGGATGAGAGAGGGCAGGTTGTGAGATGGAATGGTTTATATTCATTATCAATATAGATGTATATTTGGAAATGGAGAATTGCCGAAACGAGCAGATAAATGTCATTCCTTCCGAGAAAAGGATACTTACGATTAATCAGGAGTACTGTAATTGAATTTAACGTCCGAATTGAGTATTTTCGCTTACAAAGAACGGAAATAATAGAGAAGAAACGAACGATAAAGATGAAATGGATTGAGTGAGAGAGCAGAGGCAAACCAACGGACGAGGATTGAATAGTATAAAGACGAAGAGAGTGTACATAAAAGAGAAAGAGAGATTGTGCTCTCGCGTAATTGGAAAAGCTTTGGATTAACAGTTTTGCAAGACTCGGCGAAAATATCCATGATGAAAGGATCATAGCGAGGAAATTCATCGTAGGGGTAAAAATATTACAAGATTTTTATTAGTCTTTCATTTTTTCTTCTTTGGTAATGCTAAATAGGAACAGTTTCAGCTGAATTAATTTAGGTATGGAAATGATTGAGAATATGAATTTGTGAGTAAATTTTGGATTATAATTAATATTTGTTTTTTTTCATAGTATTATGTTATGGATTGTTACAATTTTTCAATCTTGAATATATTATCAAAAATATATGGATGCTGAGAGTTTTATTTTTCTCCATGTTTTAGTTTATTCTCTCCCAGGTGAAAACGACGATGGAATTATGTTCATAGGCCGTCTAGCCCACTCGAAATATATTCCCTGAAAAATAAAAATACTTCACTAACACAGTTACAATATTCCCATGCAATGTCATGCCAGTGATCCTGGTGAAACTGTTAACTTCCGGTTATCCAAATGGGTGAAGAAAAAAAAGTTCTCATCTTCGAAGACGATATAAAAATGATTATAATCGAAGCAATTTTTTCGGAATGTTAGTAAAAACGACAGAGAAGGTGATACGGATTTTCCAATGCACCCAACTGAATCTTTTCTCTTCATTTCTGACGTTTGAATATTTCTGAAACAAATGAAACCATTTCCTGGATGAAAATAAAAATGGGCTTTCATGGCGTTTAGAGTATGGAACGTCGACGAATCATTTTACAATATTTTTATGTCCATAGACAAAAAAAAATTCCGCGGCAGTCTCGTGATGCTTTACATCCTCTTGAAAAAGGCTTAAACCAGAGTGTGCAATCTGTCCCGATGAACATTCACACTATTGTGTATATGTACATGTGAATGTATACAAAGCGCATGACAATATGGTTATGCATACCATGTATCACTGCGCATCGACTCCAAAATGTACAGTATAATCTTTTCTACGTTGCAAGTAGCAAGCCATACTGAAGTGTCGTCGAAGGCATGTCGAAATAAAGAGTCCTCTTATATGTACCTTCATTCTGTCTCTCACTTACTTCTATCCTTTTTCACCACGACTATCACAAGCCGTGCCTCTTCCGGCTCTTTAATCAGGAAGTTTTGCGCCCCGCATATAGAGAAGTATTCTCTTAGCTTTTAGAAAATTTTCAGAAAATTGTTCTCTCAGTTATATGCATACCTGTCAATATAATTCGACAATGTGCATTATAATTCTTAAGTGTATTGAATTGAAAATATTCTGAATAAAATGACAAAGTGTATGAGACCATAATTTCATTCATTCCCATTAAATACATGTCACGTCATATTATTTTATTGTATGTAGACTGAAGAATTTTCGAGAATTTTGTTGGATTAATTTACATTGAGAAATTAAATTAAGTTGGTGTAATTTTCTCACACTCACAGAGTCCGTTATGTTTTGAATATAATCAGGACACTATCAAAGCGCGAACAGTATGAAGCCGTCAGTTGAAGAAGAGTTAAATAGAGAAAATGTGAATTGATGAAGCGGCGAATTAATCCAAGTTTTTTGTTATTAGATTAATTTTACATGAATTAATACCTGCGTATGTTGGGAGTTGCATTTCAGTGTGTTACAATTTTTTCTCGATATTTCTTCAATGCAAATTGTGCGGATTTATTATCATCATCGATATGTAGACGATAATATCGCAACATGAGTGCAATCGACATGAGAGGTTGACGTGCTGCAGGGTGAATAGAAAAATATATCGAGTACTCTCCAGAACTCCTTCGTAGATATCTTTCACATTATGATGAAATCACATGAATTTTCTATTAATTTTATGTATCTGACACAAAAGTCTAGAGGAAAATTTACAATCCGTTTATGAATATCATCGAAACATTCACGCAATATTTCATATGTGAAAAGCAATTCGAAAACTTTTCTGTCGATAGTTTGGATTTATGTTGAAGAAATGCAGATTTTTATACGACTAATTTTGGTGTTTTGAAAATTTGTAAATTCCCATTCTCACACTTGTCCACCTCTCACCGCCAACGTTTTTCACTTCATTTCCCACCACTACCAGTAACGCCACCACGGCGACACCACCAGACACCCCAACACTCATTGCATCGAATTGGCGGTGTGAAAATTCAACGCATAGGAAAAACAGCTCTAAATCATAATTGTACGAAGGACGAAACTCGCAGGAATAACAGATGAGGGGTAAGTTATAAATCGATTTGTGCACCAGCCAATGACGGTTGAAAGTAGTACGCTGTGATTGGCTACGAGTACCGACCACACCCACAACATAAATAAGGGGATCTGACGAAAGCTTGATTTACACTGCACTAATTCAAATCTCACCAAAGAATTTTGTCACAACTCCAAAAATTCATGAATAATTTTTTAACGAACATAAATTATCTATCCATCACGCTGTTGATAACATATTTTGTAGAATTATGATTTAAGTGACAAATCTGTTGAAGACAAATTCGCCTATCACTTCGATAAAAATAATTCTCAAAAACAATGAGGACCCTGCACAGACCTCATTCAGGCCATGAATTAACAATCAAAAGCTCGAATTACATCCGATTTCCAACACACTTATGTGAGCACAGAAATCTATTCCTGCTGGATCACTATCAATATTGACCATCAAGAAAAGAAAGAATCATCAAGCATAAGAAGTAGAAACAACTCCATCATCTCTCATGTCAAAAGAGAAATAATAAAAAATATTTTTTCGTACGTAAAACCGGCTGTAGTAGGCGTGATCATAATAGTTGGGCGGATACATTTTATGTAACCACCCACCCATTACTAACTAGGGCTATGTCTGGCCGAATGCCCGTTTCAAAAAATCGACCAATCCACGATGCGAGACGGCCACTGTCGCGCATAAAATACCGCGGCAGGGCCAACGTTCTCCCATTTGTATGATTACTCATACATTGAATTCGTAGACCTCTGGCATATCCACCTTAGTCCTCCCGCCACCATCGTGCACTTTTATGGGAGGGTAAGTTGCCCATAGTTTAGACGGATGCGCGTCCTGCCCACCGCCCTTTGTCCATGTTCTTCACTCAACGCGCCGTCACCCACCAGAGCACGCTTTCGGTAGGCTTCTCGTTCTCACTTCCACTCTCACCCCGTCATTGTCTTCGTGTGTGCGTGTATTTGTAGTGGTACAAACGCGGAGAATAAATTCTTGTTGGGGGTAGAGTACCCAATAGTTCTCTCACTCGCTTGAAAGTTCCTACGACAAGTCAACCCCTGTCAACGGGGCTCAGTTGACGATCGCCGCGACGACGAAACGGAACACAAAACCACAGCACACCCCAACTTACTGGTGATACCGAATATAAATAATTATCTGTGTCTCTTCATATATATTTTCTTTTCGATTCTTCGTGTGGGTGTGTGTTTACAATTATATCATCGGCATCATAGTGATTAATTTGTTTCCACTATGAGAGTTGTGACATTCTTGTGCACATTATACACTAAATTAAGCAAAACATAAAAGGATCTCAGGAATGTAATAAATTTATTGATAGAACTTGTGCTATCTGACGATAATATAAAAAATCGACTGAACCATTTGATGGTTTTCAAAGACAAGAATATATTTCGCGAGAAAAATAAATGAAATAACGCTCCAACAGTTTTATAAATTGGTCTATGTTATTTCCCAGTTTATTTATATTTCTTTCGTTGGTTTAAGACGAAAAATAAGGGTGATAGGTCAGTGTTATTGAGTGTTGGTTTGTCGTGCTGTCGTCTTGGACACTAAAGAAGATTGAAAATAAAAAGACGAAACAGAAAAGGAGAAGGAGTGGAAGAGAACGGAGGTAACGTGTGCTGGTTATGATGAAGAGCGAATGGTCCAGGACACTGAAGGCCCCGAAACTCGATCCGACGATCTTTCAGTGAGTAGAAATAATAGGCCGAGTCGCCGTCTAGTCTGAATTACGCTACCCTCGATATACTCTAAAGTGTATTCTCACTGTGCAGTGTAATGATAATATTTTTGTTTAAATTCTTGAATAGAAATTATATAAACTAATAATTGTTATCAACTGAATGAATGCTGATGAGGTTGGCGACAATTTTATCTTACCTATTTGCCAATGACAAGAATTTGATTTATAAATTTTACTTCGAGAACTTTCATTTCAATATTTATTGATTGCTAATCATTATAAAGACAAAATCACTCAATTACTATTTCTAATTTAAATTAATTTATTCCTCTGAAGGGAACATTAATGATACGGAGACAATAACGTAAATTGGATTGCGCGAGTGTGATATTCGCATCGTGGCTGCCGTCGCTCGCTGAAATTCATTCCCTGGGGGACTGCCGGTATTACTAACTACTGCTGCAAGTGGTGGTGGTGCTAGTGAATACCGCTCACACATTGTTGGCAAATGCAACGATCACACCAACACTGATAAATACCTGCAAAAATATATATCTATCGAATCAACATTTATTGTCTCGAGAGTTGGAATTGAATTCCGTATGCATACATGAAGATGTTTCGAACAATACAAAAAATCAAATTCATTAGTTGCGATTTGACCCAAACCGTCGGATAGTGGAATTAAAGATTTGTGCAATTTAAGTTTAAACCATTTGGTACTCCAACTTAGTCACATAATCACAGAAAATCCGATAAATTCTTCTTCTTGACTACTGACAACATCATCAATCGTGCTAATTAGAAGAAAAGATCATAGGCTAATAATCTAAATATAGTAACTCAACAAAAACAATCAGAACTGAATATAACGCAATGCAGCTTTAAAATCAATCACGATTCAGCCTAAAGATCTAAAAATGCCGCAGCGATCGCCATTCGCGATCCAGGAGCTGCTAGGCTTGAATGGAACTGGAAACACAAGTGGCAATGACCGTGGGTCACCACAAGGATCACCGCCCGCCGGTATATCAGCCGTATCATACGCGCCATCAGCGCCACATCACAAATTATGGGATTATATGCCAAGCTTGACAAATCACTTGGGCAATCTTGGAAATTTAGGCAATCTTGGCAATTTAACTGCTCAACGTATGGCGTATCTAAATGCAACAGCAATGGCAGCTGCATTTTTACCACCACCGCATCCACATCCAGCTCATCATGTTTCACATCATCAGGTCCATCAACCAGGACAATTACAGTCGTCACCTGGTATAAATGTCCACTCGACAAATGCGCATGCGCAACATATATTACCAGGCACTGCGGTATCAGCCAATCACAATCAACACAGTCCAAGTCATCAGCATACGCCACCTCATGGTGAGTTCATAAAATCATTAAATATTTTAGTATTTCGCATTTCTGGCTATTTTTTTGCCTTCACAAACGTTCAACATCACTGATTGAATAGGCTGTAGTCCAATCGTATTGTAACCCATTATTTTATTGATGGTATTCGCTTAGATATATATAAAAGACTGGATACTTGATACGTAGTTTCAAATTATCGTCATTGTTAACATCGGAGGATTAATGGAGCGAGGATGAGCCTGTACTCATGCCATCATGGCTCTATTGCCCACTATCCTCCCCCTGCCCCCTTTTGGCCCTCGAATATTGAAGTGAATTAATAGCCGTATCGTCTAGTAGGTGTGAAACGAGCACTTAACGACGTCACTTCGTGACTATCAGCAAACAGAGAGCCACTCAAGATCGTATTACTGAAAATCAATACTGTCTCATTGCGTTTCGTAAGAAATCTGTTACAGTCTATATAGAATTTCCCCGAGCTTTTGTTGATGGAGAGTGTATTCGTTTAGTCAATGGACTTATTTTTCCCCAGAAAGACATTCATACTCGGATGGATGAGTAGGTACATGTTGACAATAGTGCGCTGATGCTTCTGCTCATCCCTCTATTTCCCAAATCTTTAAATACTGTTTCGACAAGTCGTGATCGTTCAATTGCACCGTTTTGAATGCATATAAACGAACTTCCAATCGACGGCCCTTTTGTCACTCGATACGTCAGATAATAGGACGAACAGAGATGAAAATGGAATGAAGCAATAAAAATAAGGTTGTTAAATGAGATGGCTATGGAAAAATGGAAAATTACTCCACAACTTCATCTATTGCATTTCAGATTATTATTTCTTTTTTTCGTTTGGCACTTGAGAACAGAATAATTCCGCAATGTTGCTATACATTCGATTCTAAATGATTTTCACTAGTATCTTAATGCATCTAAAAAATAGAACATTAATCAATTTCGTATATTGGCATGTAGCAAAGAAATCTATGGTCAAATTCAATTCAGAGTATTTGTCAATTATTTTTGGGCAATTTCCAATGGAGATAATTCTCCACTTTACTCTTTTTTACTTATGATATCAATTCATTATTCGTGAATGGTGATTGAATGAGCGAAAGAGAATTGATCAAGGTGCGAAAAATAGAAGGCATGTAAATAGTAGAAGATGAAAAGAAAAAATTTATATATGTGGGATATTATCGTATGAATAATCGTCGGCGTTGTGAATAATTAGTGGTATGATGGGTTGAGTGTTGCTTGGTTATAGCATAGACTGCAATGTCTCACCCAAACACACAAAGAAGCCAAGCAACAACAAAAAACAGAAGAAAGAAAGAAAAAAAAAACGTAAAAATGGCCGCGTTAAAACGTCTCCACTGTACTGTTCTCAACCGTTACCCTCTTTTCTACGGGGACTTAATCCCATTAATCTTGGGGAACGAGTCAATTTGCAACGCGGACACAAACACAGACCTGTACAATATATTCTTACTGAGATTCTTCCAACTTTCCATTCAAATGTTGACTCATCATTCGTATTCCCAACAATTAATTATTTATTTCCCTTTATCCCACAATTCTTCTTCCTATTTTCAAAGTAAATTCAATTAAGTTCACTCATTCACTAAAATTCATTGGTCGAATACAAATTTATTATTATTTTTCATTTCATTGTTTTGCTGTTCCACTTTTTTCTGTCTCTAGTTTTTCTTCATAAAAATTGTTGAAGATATATATATTTTTTTCTACTTTCATTATTTTTTTTTTCTGTTTGTTGTTTGTGGAACGCGACATATATGGTGTAAAAATGCGTTTCGTTCCGGTGAGTATTGAGAACGATTTTCAGGTGTCGGGTTACGGTAGCGAGCACTAGTACAATACAGTACTGCCCTTCCATTCAAACGTCACTCTGCCACCTTGGCCTTACATACGTGCTCACACGCATTTTACATCATGCGCAATGTTCGTATATATATGAATATGTATGTGTATACATTCTTCGTGTCGTTTTTGTCTTCAAAATGTTGGCCAGAGAGTTGAAGACAACAGTGAGCTGAGACTTCGTCACGGGCGTGGCAAAACATCTAAAACGTATTTGAAAAAAATGTCTTTATCAATAAAATTCCTATACACAGTCCACTGCCAACTCGAATAATCATTTGATGTCAGAATTAACACCTAAACGTTACTCACACAAAAGTCTCATGACAAACTGGTGATGTGAAATAATTGGTGTTGCAAAATAGTTCAAATTGACCTACAGTAGTTGGCGTTGGTGCAGTTGAAATGACACTGATATGTGTATTATCTCATCATGAAGTAGTGTCACATAATATAATTTATTGCGAGACAGCAATGTCATACTGATGAGAGAAAAATTTGCAACAAAACGCAATTTGCAAATTATTAAAATTATCCATCAATTACTTTGGAAATTTCTTGATTCCTGACCTACAATTTTGACCGCGAATCCTTAAGACTATGAATTATAAATCAAGTTTCACTACATCACGTGCAATACCCAAAAGGAAAATACAAAATTGATTCACAAAAACGTAGTTATCACTTCTCTACTCGTTTTCGCTTCATTTTCAGCTGCGTGTGCTGGATCGCGCGTCTCTCGGTCCGTTTGAAGTTGGCAATCAACCAGATTGCCTATCAACGCCCCGAAGAACGTTGTCAGAGTGCGGGTGACTGTTCCCCTCTGTCGCCCCAACGTCGCGCACCATGTAGCTCTCCTACACCCAACCACCCGCCCCTTACATGCACCACTTACTCTAACCCCCTCTATACCTCACTGCCTTCTTGCCGCACTCACCATTGCGACACAGCAACTACGACACCCTTTTTGTTGATTCCCAAGTTTTCATTTTCATGCTCACAGTCTTGACAATTTTTTTTTTTATTCTTCATTTTTATTTTTTATTTTTTCCCCATCGCCTTCTCATATTTTCTGTTTTCGTTTTCTTCGGCATGACACGTTGCACTCTTTCATGCACACATTTCTTCGAAGGGTTGTCAAGAAATATATATATTCATGTGTATACATGAATAAACATAAAAATTTATAAGATTGTTAGAAGATAATATAATGTTCATATTTATTTTCATTAATTGCTGGATCATTTTAATCTGTGATGCGTTTCTTTATTAAAAAAATCATTCGAAGAAGTAGCCTGACTACATTAAAATTCAGTTTCGCTTCAATAGATGAATATACTTATTCGTATCATCGAATATCATAACTCTGTATATTGATTAAATTTCTACTTGGAAAACGATATCATAGCCGCCAAGTACTATCAATTCCTCCATTGACAACAGCTCGAACATGAGAGAAAAAAAATAAGCCGTACACATTCGTACTGTCTATTCTCCGCTCAATACTGATTAGTACTTCAAAGCAACTTCCGCCAACTGCGCTTAACGAATTGAACGACAAAGAAGTGTGACAACTCGAGTGGGAAATCTTGAAAAAAAAAAAAAAAAAAAATCTGCGGATCATGGATCCCACTCGGCTTTGTTTCCTGCAATGAGTGAAATACGCGCGAGCAATACGCGACACAAGCAAAGGGATAAAGTACAAGCTTCGATCGCATGTTTTTTCTTCTCGCCCTTCCACGCACACACATATACCATCTCACTCCTCATCATTCAGTTCTTTCTCTTTTGTAGACATATAAAAGTGAACGCCTCGTGCTTTGCGTGGGTGAGAGCGCCATGCAATTCAAATTGGCGTCCTCTCATTAAATCCACGAGAGTCTCAAAGATCTTGACTATAAAGAGTTTTCCAATAATTTTTTTCACCTTTTTTCTCTTCATACAAGAAGAATTTGAATAAAATAGATTATTAATGTTGAATGTTTTCAAACTATTGTAAAGTGAGGAATGATGTTAAATATTTGCACGTATTGTGAAATTACTCATCAACAATTATACGAGCGATTCTATTATTAACTTATTACAAAAAAAAAACAAAAATTGTTGGGAAAGTGTAAAGAAGGTCATACATATACATACACATGCACGAGCAGTAATTCCATCGTTGGGAATTGAATGAAATTAAACAGTTAATTAAAGTGGTGCTCGCGCGTAGCGCAAGTTAATTGAGATTCTTGGGAGATTTGTCTGAATGGAATGTCTTAATTTAGTCCCTTAAGCGTCCTGACGTGCCCTTTAACAACTTAGAATAATTGGATAACACCTCGTCCGTTTCTATATACAAATCTTCCGCTCACTCAAGATATTTTATTTCTTTGTCAACTCCAACAATTTGTGTAACAGATAAAAGATATAATTTAACTCATATCGCACACAGAGCGAACATTGATATCAATATTGAATTCGTAAATATTTGTTCACACATATGAATATGATCCTTATATGATTATTTATGTCATCATAATAATCACCCTCTTCAAATAGCCACACGGACTCGCCCAATATCAAGTCGTTTACAAGCAATCGAGATGATGATCGCTGTCGTTGTCTTCGTTGCCGTATAGTCGCCCTTTTTTTCCCAAGCTCACCCACATCTGATCGCCACCAATTTTCCTCGGTCAGAAATGATTTTCCCTTATTACACTCTCATCGTTTTCGACGCTCTGGTGTCAATCATATGACCCTCGTCTTCCCCACGATACTTTTTCCTTTTCTTTTTCTCTTTCATCTCTCTTCCAATGTCTAATCGCAAAATCCGCTTGGACAAATCAATTCCATATTCGACTCCCCAACTACCATCACACAATAATACAAATGTGAACCAGACACTTAGCTATTATAATCTGCAGGAAATTTTGAAAGAAAGAAAAACGAAAAATTCATTGCGAAAAGTAAATTTCGTTGATAGGAATAAATAAAAAATGATTTGTGATGTTTACCAAGTTAAAGGGTGAATTATTGTGTAACAATATCGATTCACTGGTCATGGGGATGAAAAATGAGTTGGGAATAGTAAATGCCTATATATATTTAGGTGGTTGAAGAGGGTTGAAAACTTTCAACATATTTACAAGTTGGCATTACTTCCAGTTGCATACAAAACTATCAATCGGCCTTTTTCGACCAAGATCCTCACCTCGTAAATTCTCACAACCCCTTTGACATGCGCCTAATGCAACCCCCACCGGGGACTGTGGGTGGGCGACGTGTGGAAAGATGAGAACGGGGTGAGAGGATGGGAGCGGAAAATAAGGGAAGCGAGTGCCTGTCTGGTGTGCGGCCGGCAATGTGGGTGCCTTAACCCCTCGAGACCTGCGGGACGTTAATGAAATAACACGGGAATTAGTCTCGGACATTACCAGCAAACTATGTCCATTATCACACCCGCGAGAGCATGTGAACATATATATGGCCATGTATATACGACATATACGTGCTAGGAAATATCGTACACATAAACAGCGATATTACGAGTTCATAAAACGCTGCTTTTATACATTCGAATTCATTTCTCATAGACAAATAAATTATCTTCAATACTTCCATTCAATTTCTTATACGAAGGAAACTACAAAATTCTTTCTATAAACCCGAAATTCGAATAACTCAATCCACATGAGAATTTGGCGTTATTTTTCACCGCAAACCCATTCCCTCTCATCATATTTTTGTATTTATGAATTCAAAGCGACAAGCGTGTATAAGTCGCTAAAATTGCTATGGATTTCCAGTCCAACACCTCGATTGTCCCCACCCTTCCTTCCAACTTTGAAGAGTACTCAATGAGTATACGTGAATTCACGCCGCCAATACACAGACATGTTATTCGGATGTCGTGTCAGTGTATTACCTCGCGTTTCGTGCGCACGCGCAATTTCTTCAGCATCATTTATGCTGTGTACGGTTCTTTGCTAGTTTTTTTTTTTTTCATTCACTAACACTCTCACTCTTGCACCTATACCATCATGTATTGACGTACCAACACACGTATCACTGTGCCAATACTATTTTATGTAAGCTCTATACGCTCGCTTCGATTAATATGCATACGAATGTATTACACATTTGCAAACTTTCAACACACTCACCATGATGAGTGCACACTGTGCACCAGTCGTACTAAGTAGCAGCTCATTTCATATCTGTGCCTGTATTAATGTTTTTCGTGTTGAAATCTGCCCATGGCAAATTAAAAATGGAGAAGAGAAATAAAAATACAGTGAGGAATAAAAACGAGAGGAAATGCAAATGCAAATTGAAACAGAAAAATGAATATAATTAAGTTGACGTAAAAACTCCATTTACGTTTCAAATGTTAAATTTAGAAACATATTCATTTAAAAATCCATTATTTGTCAATAGTAATTATCCAGATGATGATCAGCTTGAGAAAAAAATAGCTGAAGCTATCCACATGTCTTCCTGGCCAACGTCTTGATTGAGCGATTCCAATTCTGTAGAATTCCCCATATGAATTGAGCGATTGTCTTGTAATTGATGTAGAAATTGTCAAAGAAAAACTATTTGATCTTCACTATGGAATTCCAAGTTTATATAACCCTGAAAAACATGCTATCATAGACTACGCAAGTTTTCTTATATTTGCTACCGCTTTCGGCAAAGTTTCATCGTCAAGACTCAACTGCGAAGCAGTCAAAGAGCCCAATTTAAAATCATATAGCACTACTTGGACCACACAGTAGTTTCATGAACCCATGGGACTTTCACGTTAGCCATAGTCTGCCAGAACACCCTATTTCTTTATTGAATTAACGAATACTGAAGTAAGTTGACGTTATAATACTTATTCTATCATTATTGAACGTGAAAAGCTGCGTTTAATGTATTGTAGAGGTTTGTGGCACGATGAGGGTCTAACTCGGGTCGCGCGCGCGCGCTCACACATACTTAGTTCCACGAAAAATACCGAAGCGATGAAAAAAGGAGGAAAGGAGTGGTAGAAAAGGGAATTTATATGTCGTGCCTGAAAAAGTAAAAGCGGATATGTGACGCGAAGGCTTCAAGCGTGTAGTAAACCGCAAAATCCAACTCAAGTATAATACTAATAGAAGGATAATAGGGTCAATAGAGCTCGCTTGTCGCTCGACAATAAGATCTTGTCAAAATACTCACGGGTAACACGAGACTTGGGAAGTGGATTTTCTCAATAGACCCCTCGTCGTATATATCCTCGCTTGTACTTTCTTTATCTCACACACGTTTTTTTTTTCATTTTTAAGTCCCCTGGATCTCCTCTCCATCCCCATTGCAGTATGTGTGTCATTTTCACATGGCATTATATATAGTTTTTCAAAAAATGTGAAACCACTTTTCATGGTGTATAGAAGCGATGATTGAGGTTTAAGTTTCAGCTGTGTGTGGTTTTTGCAAGCGGCTGAAGGGGCAATAAAATAGATTTTTTTCTCTTTTTTTGTTGTTGTCAGTTCCTGAGGTGAAATCAACGACACGCGCGTATTGAGGAAAAGATTATATAGGTATATATATACTTTAAGTATATGTATCAGTTTTAGATTGTCAAGAAAATAAAATAGTTGGTGAGGAAACATTGAATTTTATCGCACTCCAGAAGTTTTAATTCACTGTATGCAATTGTTAAACAAAAGAATTATTGAACTTTAACTGAGTGGTCTCAAATGACATATTACAAACTCCCATCCATTATTTTAATTATGGCTAAAGCTTCAAATAAATTCTTGAATTAAAAATACTAATTTCTAAAATAGTACTTTAATTATATCATTCTGCTCGAAATAAGTAATGAATAATAAACCTTTGGTAACTAAATTAATGATTGAGATAATTAATTCAAGGAAAGAATTTTCAAGAAATTCAAATGTATAAAAATGAAATGAACAAAACAGCTGTCCTCATACTTTTTCCCTCACATTTTTGACATCTGGTAAAATGTTTTCTGTCTAATATCCATCATATGCAGTTGGAGATGCAAATCGATTGCAATGCATACATGTATTCTTACTGTCTTCATATATAGATATATGTATAGAGATATGAATTTTTTTTTTTCGGAACAATAATCCCAGCCAGGCGCGTTAATCCACCGCCGCACCAGCCCCGAAATGATCATCGAGGACCCCTTTTTTCACACCCTCATCTCGTATACGTGTTTCGACATTTGTGAGAAGCCGACGTTGAAATGTGAAAGTATAGGAAGACAGAGAAGAAATATAAGGAAAGAATGTGTGGCTTCCACGGGGGAGAATAGTAATGCAAAACAAACGATGAGAGAGAGAAAAAAGTGCGTCATTATTTCCCTACATACAACACATATACACACGTACATATATCCATTTGAATATGAATTGCAAAAGAGCTTGTTAGTGTACATGCATTTTGTGTGCAACGTAATATATCAGGAGAACTTTTTTTTTTAAGGTAATTTACCCAACTGCATCAAATATTTGAATATCCGCGCAATGTATGAAAAAAAAAAAATATTCACATCATTAAAGATCATTTATTCATTTTCATGTTCTCTTTTTAAATGTATGAGTATAGAGAGGAAAAATGGGAATAAATGAGAGGAAAAATTATATATACAAAGACGATGGAAAATGGTAGAAGAGGAATTATATATATTCTCTTGTACGCTGGTTTTCATGGGGTTGATGGAAAATCACCCCTCAAGTCGAAGTTTCCTTACAAAGTTGAAGGAATCTTTTTCAACCTCCACCAACTCTCCCTTATTTCTTTTTCTGCTTCTCGTTGGTGTGTATATATAAACTCGCCCTACTATATACCATCATTCCGGTTTTTCCGCCCTTGCTCTCGTGGAACGTCGACGGCTTTATTAGAAAATGGCCGTGCCGAAACGTCTTAATATAACCGCGTCCGTTGCACTGCTTTAGTTCTGTTCAATCTTATACTTTACCCTCTTTTCTGTATGTATATATTTCTTACTGTTGCGAAACGAGATACGTAAGACCCTCTGATATGGCTATACTAATGTATATACGTAGATGTGCAGGAACATTTTCAAAGGATCTTGTAATTTTCCTTACCCTCCTCAATGTTCCCTCGTTCTTACTGAATTTTTTCCACTCCAAATTTCATGGTCATTAGTAATGTAGAGGTGAATGCGAAGCAGGGAGGTATCGTTCATTAATCCATTTATAGATTTGGATTTCAGTTTTCTTTTGTTTAGCATATTATGGTGACATTAGAAAAGAGAATCAATAACACAAATTTCGGAGAATATTTTTTCGCTGGAACTGATGATTAATAATTATTCTTTAATTTTTTTTTAGGATTCTCCCAGTCGAAAAGTTCATTCTCTAACACGAGTTCTGGTGAGTGTATTTTATTTAATTATGTTTCGATGTTGTATTGAACAAACAAAAATATTTCGCAAGGTAGAAAGTTTTTGCAAATACAAATAGGCGAATTTTTTTGTCCTTCGTGATCGCATTATTTTCATTTTTCCGCCGCCATCAGTGATGTACATAGACGCAGAAATATATGCGCATGTAGGAGACACAGATGGCCTATATGAGAATACAGATTCAGCATCGTTTGTTAACACTGACGTCATAGAATGTAGGGAATACTCATTATGTATTCATACACACGCTGCTGCGGATGATTCCGATTTTTCCACACCATTAACTGACACTATTGTGTTTATACACTCACATATATTTTATATGAAACACAAGAGTGATGCCATTCGTAACACTTGAAGACAGATTTAATGTATGTAACATGATTAATCACACGCTTATTTTCATCGACAAAAAAATAGTTTGATAAAGTGTTCATAATTGAATGACAGTATAGAAATTGAATTAAAAAATATTATAAGATATGTCGATTAGTCGACATGAACGAAGTGTGTACTGAAATTAAAGATGATTTTAGTTATGGTGAAATACAAGGTTCATTAAGAAACAGAAAAGAAATTCCAGTTATGGGACTTGGATGAAATTTGATTACATCTTTATATACAGTCGGCGCAACACACCTCGGAATAAAATTCGACACAATTCCAATTTCATTTTCTTTAATTTTTATTATTCTACTGCCAAAGGAGTGGATTATGATGGAAACTGTACACTCCGTTATAGAAAACCGCATGCACTATAAGATGGAATACTCCGATTTTGCAAGAAAACTTCTCTTTGGTCTTTAAAATACACATAAAGTCAAAGAAGGTGAATGGAGAAATTCTCCAGAGAATAAACAGATGAAAAAAAGGCGAAAGTATATTTTCCATGCCATTTTTTTCTCGCCTTCCCAATGCAAATATTACAATGGACCAAATACATTTCTCATGGGAAATCGCAAGAACTACAAGATAAGATTATCAGAATCGCGAAAAAAAAATTTTCCATTGCCTGAGGCACTATTAAACTCAATTAATGAAATAGGAAAAAATATGATCAATTGATTCATAAACATATCTAACCCAGCATTCAATTATTCATTATTTAGATGGCATAAATAATAAATGGGGAATGAATGGAAGCCGCCAGCCCCTAAATAATTTTCCAATGATCAGCTATCAAACGGGAATACCAATAATTTACCAACACGCTGTGTGTATGTCTCGAATTTCTTGTCAAAACATTTTGGAAAAAGCCGTTTCATACAGAATACACATGATAATATATATTTTTTCAGAAATAGCAAGGTGGAGGAAAAATGCGAGAATGAAAAATAAGTGAATGAGAGGTTAAAGATACGCCCAAAAATTGTATTCAGACGCTAATCGAGTAACCGGAGACTTTCTTCTCGTAATTCGAGGCCACTTCCCGCAAGCCATAAAGATCCAATTCATCTGCCTTACTCAATGAAATCACCATCGCTTTAATATTACCTGACAAATAGAATTCCCATCACATTTAACACAAATTTCGTTGTTTCCACTTTTCTTTCCATTCCTTACATTCTAATTTTTTTATGTACCAAATACATGAATGAGTGAATATTCCATGATTTATTTAAAAGAAGCAGAGTTGCAAAGAAATACTATTTATAGAATTAATTAGATTCTTTAAAGAAAATTCACATATACAAAAGGTTTCTACATGCAATTCTCTATTGTATAAAAATACAATTGGATGATTATTTTCTTTATAAAAAGAAAAGAAAGTGGAATTAGTCCTTAAACTGTTTTATTATCTCTCAAGACTGTTTTGCATGTTTGTACATGTCAACTTCAGCTGGAGTTCATATAAAGCAGAGTAGGTTCTTTCAGCGTTAATAAACCTACGGAGAGAGGAAAAGTAAACGTGAGTGAGGAATAGAAAAATAGGAGAAAAGAATGAAAAAAAAATACTGGTGAGAAAATAAACACAAAATGAGAAAGTCATTACCTCAAAGAGTGAGAATTTGAAATGGCTGTGAAAGCGATTTTAAAAAAAAAGCACGAGAGCATACGATTTTTCACTCTTCTCTTTCTTTTCTCTCATATGTGTATAAATGGATACAAATACAACTTCAACGTCCGTGAAGGCCTTCTCACATAAACTTTATCATCCCTTTGTTTCATCGTGTCCCTTTTTTTTATTACTTTACAATACAGACGTTTTCAAAACATTACATGTTGGTATATTCTCTCAGTTCCACGTTCTTATCCCTCTATTTTTTCGCCTCCACCTATCTACCTTTTACTCTATGCATTTGCAACACGCAAAAAATTATGCTCATGAGATCCTCTGAAATAAACATATGCGGTGAGGTACAATCCGAATGCAAATTATACTTACACAGATGTTAATACAAGATTTAATTCACATATTTAGAATTAGTGTTGATTAGTAAAAAGGTCAGCGTTTGAAATCTATTCAAATACATAAGTCCTTGAATGTTTTATTTATAATCTATACTAATTACAACACTTTTAGAAAAGGGAATTGAATAAATTAAAACACATTAAATAATCACAGTAAACGAGATCTGTGTTATGAATATTCAAATTAAATTTTTATAACTCGACACTAATTATTTCCTTCTGAAAAAATTCCACCAACTCATTTCCTTCAACGAATCAACTTGATGCCAATTTTCTTGCAATTTTTAAAGAAACTGTGTTTACAAAATAACTTCAATCATTGCCCCACACTTCATTGATCAACAAATCAATTTCTTCCATCACATCAAATAAATTTTCATCGTACAATAATTATTCGCAGCAGTTACAACACAGTCCATCATCTCCAAATCCTGATGCGACATCACCAACAATCATCAATTACCAATCCAAATTTCCAAATATTACCCATCATACTTCAATTCTAGATTTTCCACCCTTGAATTAACCGATAACTGAACACGAAAAAATTGCTTCACGTACAACCTAAGAGAATGCCAACTTAATTTCATTCTACACATTATCGAACGCTTTTATCTACATATTTTTACCCTCTCTGACATCCAAAACTACGAGCCCACTATATACATACAATACATACACACACACACGCACATATGAAATATATAAATATATATACGTGTGTATATAGAACTTATTGACGACGCACGCGCATATTCATACATGTATAACTATACGCAAAATTGTGACGTCATACCAGTGGCCATTTTGACTCAGCTGGTTTATGACAAAAGGCCCCGACAGTGATTCGACGCCATATCACCACTATACATATGTATAAATAGACAATGAACAATAAAACACATTTATATTCAGGTTAGCACGAATACTTTGACAGTACATCATATAACACACACAACATACACAAATTCGCATACACCGATGTATATCTGTATACATAAATATATTTATTCAGAGAAATTTTAAACCCTTTCTGTGTATAGTCAGGGGTGGGTTCTTGCTGGGGTCCACCCCTTTGGGGAAATATTTTGACATCGATGGGCGTAACATTTTATGTGGATAACAATTTTTTATTTCATACTATTACAAAAAAAAAGTTTCAAATTTCGTGTGTATGCTCCCACGAAAAAAAAAGGCGGATGGCTTGTAATATAATTCTGGGGTAGTGATGCCAGTAGGGGCACTGCAAGAATCACTAAAGATTTTATTGGTAAAGAAAAGGAATAAGAAAAAAAAAGGATTGAGAAACTTTTCGTAAATTAAATCGCTCATGGAATGTTTTCAGTTCATTGTCTGCTTAACAATACTGGTGGATTTTTCTTCCAGATTAAACTCAGTCGAATATTTGTTCTTCATCTTTGCAAGATATTCTTTCACTTGATAGCTGATTAGGTAGTGGGAATTTCCTCCATTCATTCATTTCTGGTTGCGTATACGATAAAATCACATGAAAATATTCTCAAATTGGCTCATGCGTTCGACGATATTGAATTCAGTGTCATGATTGAAAAATATTATAATATAATATTCAGTAAAATATCTCCTCATATATTCTTGAATATTTTTTTTCTTTTTTGCGAGTATACACACCGTTATATAAATACTTATCTCAAGGGCGCACACAAGTCTGGGCCCATAATCTTCCCATGTATATATTCGTATTGAATAGCATCTGCCTTAAGGGGTTGAATAAATCGATAAATTGTCGTACAATATTGTGAATTATGCCGAGAACTTTCCAAACGACATTAACATATGAATCCTTCAAAAATAAGCATATAAATACATATATATTCAATATACATAAATAAATATAAATATATATGTAAGTATGTTTATGTGTAGCAACGTCCTCTGGGGGATTCGTCGTCTCTCGCTCACGACGAGAGTACTCATAGAGGCTCTCTTGTGCTCGACTTCATCGTCGTCATATAGTTGTGACTGTACTATATATATACTGCATATATTCTGTCTAGCTCTCTCGTGTTCGTGCTCTCACCCGCCGACCCCTGTAACACATTTCACTTGAACGTAAAACGTGTGCAAGCTCTATATATACGGGTGTGTGTATATGTTAGTTGAGACGCTTGAAAAATGTAAACCCAACTGTGCAGAGAGCTTTCACGATTTCTCAACAAAACTCAATACATACATAATGTGTCGATGGAAAAATAAAAAAAATTCTGAGAGAAGCTTCTTTTGCCCTTCAACTTGTGATACCTCACCACATTGCATCGTAGATATTTTGTTGGATGTTTATATCTTGTGAGAAAACAAAAAAAATGTGGTTTATATTGATGTCTACATATATTCATTGTTTTATTATTGTTTTTCGATGTATTTGGAATGACGATGTTGTTCTATGCTACCCTGACAATTTTATTTCATCTGTTATGTTGTGAAAGAAAATTTAGAAATGTTTATTATTGGATAGAATGACTGAAGTCTTTGAATGAAGTTACTTACATTTCACATTGATGCATTTTCGTGTGTGTTCAACCAGAGATATATGTGTATTTGGTTGGGGACTCATTATGGCGTCAGTAGTAGCAATAATGTGCTATATACGAGCATATGTTTCTACTCGGGTTGTCCGGCCTCAGCAATATTAGGTTACTCTTCAAACATTCTACAGTCAACACCTTCCTGAAACGTTACACGTGTTGTGGGATGTAATATAAACACCAATACACATATGATAAACTAATGTATCTTTGCCTTGGCGCCATGTAACATCAGATGCCACATTCTTTTAAAGACTATCGGATGTATCACATCAAAAAAAATTTCTTTATGGAAGAAATAGGGAAATAATTTATCGAAATGTCCCTTAAAAGAAATTAGAAGAGGAATACTACAAAATTCTATTTGGAGTTTTTTTTTACCTTTCTGTTGTCAAAATACCATGACTGATAATATTATTTGTAGAAAATCGCACGAGCTTTGTGATACATATGCACAATATTCGAAGAAAAATTTATTTCATCGTCTAACTCACTCTCAAAGTCTAATAAGAATTACTAATTTCATCGAAAATAAATCAATTGAAAAAACTTTTTTTTCTTTCCACCTCTATTTCGTACTGTTCTTGTGGAAAAAAACATATCAAATATAAATGTTTTATATAGGGAATCGCACGTACTATAAGATAGGATTATGAGATTTAGATAAAAAAATTATTCCAATCTTGAAAGCACTCTCGAACTTAATCAAAAATCTTGCGAAAAAGAAGTGGACTAAATGGTATAAAAACCCGAACACTCATCCACACATAAATGTCTCAGAGAATTAAATATCAAAGTGCACTTGCACGTTTTACACAATGAAAAATATATATAGTGTTCTCATAGTTACCAGCAATTTTCCGCGCGGTCATCGTCATAAAGTCGATGCTCATTGTTGAATGTACATAGGCATTGAAAAGGACTCATGAGATAGAGCAAACGTGAGCGAGAAAGATGTGTAGAGGCACCCGGTTGGATATTGCTCGGCCTCGACCGTTTGAGATCGGGACGTTAATGGAATACCGTGTGTATAGAGACAGTGCAAAAGAGCATGAGAGATGACGCAAGAGAAAGCAAGGGAGAGATAGACAGGGAAATGGCTATGGACCAAGGCTGAGTCGTGTTAGGGCCAGGACCATTAAGCTTAATGACATAATGAAGTAAATGGCTGTGCAAGCCCGTGTACCCGTACCCCCTTGCGCACACACATTCACGTGAACTATAGCTTATAACCATCACCACCTCTAACCCACCTCCAATCCCCTCATGCACCCCCCATGAAACCCACGCAATATAACGCGCGCCCGGAATTCCTGACTTATGCAACCTCCGCTTAAAGGGGTTACCACTCACCAACAGAAGATATTACAGCTCCAGGCCACGATCCATACATGTATGTAGAGCAAAATTGTCTAATAGTTCAAAATTTTATGATTCACCAGCTGTTGTAATTGCAAAGTGGATAATAAAATAATGCAGTGTTATATGTTTCATTAAGCTGATAATTAAATTGTGATAAAGTGACAACGATATCGCAGTTTTATTCCAATTGATGTTTTATTCAAATAGATTAATTTGGGATGAATGAAAAATATTTATGCGACGATTTTTAAGTATAAAGTATGAAAAAATTGTGAAATTTCTCTGTGGATAACACGTATAGGTAAATTCAGATATTTACAAGAAATAATGTTTGAAAGACGATTCCAAGGCTCTCAGTGTGGCCCGCAACACGTACATAAGAACAAAGTCCAGTTTGTGCCCACAAGACGCTCACACACCCGAGAAGGTGTAAAGAAAAAAAAATACACGAAGCCAGTAAGAGGAATTAGAAAAAGCCTTGTTTTTGTTGGCAATCAACACTTCAGTCATTGTTCTATGTTGGCAGTTGAATACGTGGCCATCATAATATTCACACAGTTTTTTTCATCGTTTCAAATTACAAGTATGCCCACCGGCCATCCGAATAAATCCCACAATAAACATATAGGTATACACACCTTCAAATCACAAGGAAAAAGAACTAGGACAAGTCTATTTTTACTTTTGTATTCAGGTAAAAAATATATTTAATGGATTCATTTTTTCAATTTCGTCTCGATTTTACACCTATATTTCAATTGTTGGTGTAATAAAATATTACGTATTGTTAATGAAATGTTTATTGAGCGACGGTTATATAAATGAACTCTCTAGAGAAATGAAAGATTGAATTGACCAGAATCGATTGGAACCCAGGAGCAAAATACATATCCACATGCAACTTGAAGGCGTTGGCTTGATTCCCTGAACGGCTGTCCCATCATCATACATATCTATATATACTATTTTTTTGGTTACAAGTGTTTTACATGGTGTTGCGCACAATGTTGCGAACGAGATCGTGGCCAAAGGGTCCCTAATCTACCGAAACATCCCTCGGGATGTGTCCCGAAGTACCTTACCCCATCCGATTATATGTACATACATCACTAATACATACATACTCTCGATACGCTCAATTCGTTTTGCTCTATGTCCATATACACTGTATATATTCAAATGGTTATCAATTCGTTGCGATACAACATTTATATCAATAGTACCATAAAATAAATAATTTATTATACACAGATGAAGACTGTTCATCTAATCAAATGCCTTCTGTATTTGTCATTTGTATTTTATTGTTTTGAGGAGTAAAAAATTTTTTTCGCAATATCTGATTATTGTATCTTGTAGAGCGTGCGATTCTCTATGAAAAACATTTATCTTGTTTCATATTTGGAGCTCATATAGATGATGAAAAGATTGTAGGAAAAGAAAATTCTAACTTCATTGCACAAATTTATTCCAACTGGAATATTTGAATTATCTCTTTTATATTCATCACTATATTACATCACACGACAAATTTAAATATAAATATTATTCCACAAAATGTTTTCGTTCAAATTGTTACGCCACATTTCATATTCAATTCAAAGCTGTGAAAAATAAACAAACACTAATATAATTTATAAATAAAACGAACAAGTTGGCTATAAGTATGTACAAAGAGAATCGAAAACAAATTTTCAATTACCCGATACAAAGCGGTAATTCCCTGGGCCAAATGATTTCTATATACATATCTATATATATATACATACTCGGCGAGAGAAAGAGAGTATAGAAACGAGCGCGGGCGCGTCTATGACGGGCGTGGTTCGTATTCGCGGCTGAAAAGATTTTCAAATTAAATTTTGGGATTAGTACCCGAGGCTTAATGTGTACAAGTGGCGTCACAAGACGTCCCAAGGGCTGCATATATATATATATATATACATATATATACTATCTCTCTGTCATCCCCTGACGCCCTTATCATTTCCCCTCCATTCTCCCTATCTGACGCCCTATCCATCACTCACTTTCTCTTTATATTCATCGTCCCAAGAGGGTAAAGATATACGTATAGATGTATGTAGCAAATCACAGTTGTACGTGGAGTGTAATAACGTGTCGAGACAGCCACCAATGAGTAAATAAATATGAAGTAAGGAAAACAAAGTTTATTTGCGTGCACGCATAGTATCAAACATTAATTCATTTCTATTCATTGAATTCATTGTCATTCATTTTTTCATCAGAAAAATCAAATAATTTATAAACATCCGCATAATAATGTACTCAATGTGTGGATTTTGTAGTGAAATATTGCCCTGAGATGGATATTAGAGGAATTTGAATTAATTCAGGTAGTTCTTGTTTTTCTTTCTTCTGTTCGATAAAATCGATGACGAAAATAAACACTAATTTCGAAGAATTTATCTACAGAAACATTTCACATGAATACGACGAGAATGGATTTACTAACATCAATTTTAGTTGATTAATTAATCGATGAATACGTTTTTTCTCTCTTGTTACAATAGAACAAGGATTTTTATTTTACTTAACGATAAAACCAAGTCAAATATAACAATGTAAAATATTAGTAAAAATTCAATCCTACCCTCAACACGATGCCAAATCGAATACAGAGAGAATAAAAGTAAAATCATCTGATCAATGTCAATTCCGCCTGACAAAATTCCTCAAATAATCATTAACAAACGAAAAATTGGCCTTCATCACAATTCAATTGATAGAAAGTAGAACAAGACAATGGATTTATACATGGTGGATTAGAATATCAATTATCTACGTTGAGACAGACGGAAGATTCACCTCAGCCTCAGCATCATCCTCTCGAGCCACACAAACTTAAGTCCTTAACAGCTACTAAAGCAAAAGCTCTTCTCTGTCTTGCTCTATCGCATTTCCTCACTTTCTATCAATCTCTCTATCCCTTACTCAATCTCTCTCTCTTCCTCTTTACTTGCTATCTCACTCTTAAACACGTAAAACAAGCCGCCGTTATCCAAAGGGGCATTTTCGAGAGCCACCATTGGCTATCCACGCGCCTTTATCGTTCGTTACCTTAGCAACCAGCACAACACGATTGCCAACACAACTATGAGTGCCTATATACATATATATGATGCTGATTCCCCGGGCGACGAGAGACGCGCGCCGCTGTACATACACCAATACCATTAAAAAGCTATAACGCCACTATCCCCACCATAATCATCACCACCACCATATTACCAGCATTTCAATATATACCCACCAAGTAAAAGCACCCTCTCGCCACGTTGTCTTCTCTCACCACTACTAGTACTACTTTTACTAGTACTAATACCATGCTCAAGCATTTGTATGTGTACATACCTAATATATAAAAAAAAATATGTGCGTATATACCTTGTAGTTCTATGAATTATTCGATTTCCTTCACTTTTTTTTCTTCAGTTTCAGGATCAAACGATTTGTTCACGTTGAATCATATTTATTTTGATTCATCAATTTTCCCTTATGTAATTTAAGTGGTAGTTGAAGTTCTTTTGTTTATTTTATATTTGTTTATCTTTCATTGTATGGATGAATTAGAATACATTTCGGTTTTTATATTCGTTGATTCTGTGAAGTTTTATTCTCTTCTGTGAGAAAGTAATCCCAAATTATTCAATAACTCTAATTATTTTTCATATAGATGGCTTATAAGTGATTGTATTGTGAAATTGTGTTGCTCATTATATTGAGCTGCCTTCAGATACTTATTAATACACCATAATTATTTGGTTCTAGAATTTTTTTTCTCCTTTCCAATATACTCAAGAATGCTCGCGCATCGTCGAACACTCGCGATCGTATTACTGAATAAAGAATAAATCCTAATTATTAAATATAATTGCACGAAAAATTGGGTTCACCAGAAAGAAATTGAAATAACAGAACAGAATTGTACTAGTAAATTGATTTCTATTTATTAGAACGAACATTTTTTTCTTCCTGGATATTTTTTATTGAATTTAGAAAATACAAGAGAGAACAGGAAACTGGGAAAGGAAATGGTGTTGTTATATGAGAACATCAGTGCATAGGCGCCAGTTTGAAATAAAATAAAAAAATATTATTTTCCTTCGCAACTTCATCTATGTATTCAGTAGAGTCTGCATTAGCCATATGGCTGTTGTCTACACTAATATCGTCACTCTCATGTTAACGACATAATCGGCCAAATGTTCTTCATCACGAATTTTCGTCGAATTGTATATTCAAACTACTGTCGACAATATTATCAAACGCCCTAAATAATATATTGTTACAACAAATTTGTTATCATGTAAAAATAATAACATATTCATGCACAGTAAATTCACATTCACATTTAAGATAGAAGTAATTATACGAATCAACTGATTACTTCTTGATATATGTAAAATCATTCCCAAATATCAAATGTGAATGAATTAATTTCCATTTGATGACCACACTGAATTTCACATGCTTTTGATAATTGAAATATTCATCATATCCAGATGAATCATTAAATTGTCATTTGAATGCGTAAATAATTATGTTTATGTTTGCATGCGTATATAAAGACCTTGGTTAGAAATAAAGCAGAGCATTATTGAGCGGTCAACCTGTTATAATGGGTAATTTGATATCGAAATGAGCGTAGATTTGTACAACCAAGCGTATAATTATCAATTATAACGGGTATATAACCCAGGAAAATAATGAGCTTCCAATGCAACAAGCTATGTATAGAGGGATTATAAATTCACTCATTCTCATCTATTTCATTTACTCATTTATATTCCTACTAAAGCCTTTCACAAACTGCATAAATTCATCAAAATAATCATTATCTCAATATAGATCATTAAATTTAGATTTTTTTTTCATCCATTTTTATTCTTTCAGGAGTCATTGGACACAATATTGAATCAGGCAAGGACTTCACCGTCGACGGCCTGTCGGGATTCAGTAAAAAGAAAAAGAAAAAACGCCGTCATAGGTGAGTCTCTATAATGTTAACTCGAATTACTTCTCATTTGATATTTTTTTTTAAGTTTCACTTATCCATTTATTTGGATTCTAATCTTTTTTTGCACAGAAGTTTTATCTTATTAACTGCTATACGTGTCGTTAATCCATAATTAGTTAAATTAGTGTGTTCAGTTCGTTAAAAATAAGTTTCTAATTATTTTTTATTAAGGTGTCAAATTTTTTTGAGCTTCGAATATATGATTGGCAGTTGCGGTTGATGGGCGTGTGTTGCTGTTGGCAAGATTCAATAATGATAAAAATCACGGTAGAAAATAATACTCGGTCACTGCTTATATACTGACGCCTTCTCACTACCAATATGGCTGTGATTAAAATACATAAAAAAAAATACACATCATGTATCTAATATGTATTTCCAATTTTTTTTTTTTACCGCCTCATGAATCTTCAATGAGTTTGACCAATCGAGTGACAAATTATGTTGTCATTCATCAAGAAGCCATACGAGTTCAATGTGGCATTGACGATGAAATTGTGTGACCAATTGAAATAAAATTTGAGAAATAAGAAAACTAAAAAAAGAAAAAGAAAACATTGATGAAACAAATACTAAATTAAATTCTTTTCTTCTTTGACTTTTCGGTTCTGTCGAAATAAGAGATGATAATTTTCTGCTAACGCATGATATAATTATATATAGCTGAATATAAGTGTTAAACGAGGCGCCGAAAATCTAGACGTGCTTGAAAAACTAACAAGAGCCACCTGTATAGCGCGCGCGCACGGTTGCAACGGTTGAAGGCAAGGAAGTGACTTTTAATTTTTCTTTCCTCCTCTCTTTTTATTTTTTTTATTTCTTCACGCCCTCGAGCAAACTTACTAACATACTGGCGTGACGAGAGTGAGCGCGCGAAACAGACGTCAGTTGCGGCCCGAACCCTTGTAACCGGTAATCATTCAAATTATCTCACGAAAATAATTACACGTCTTCTTGTCAATTTAACGCGCCGTATTATCCACCACATTTATACTAATATATGAACGTGTGAGAATTCATAATACAGAATCAATTTGTATAATCAAATTTATAGAATTTATTATTTATCTTTTGTATTTAGAGCATTGAAATATTTGAGGTTTTTACATCCTTGGTTTTGACATTTAAATTTATAATACTAATAATTTTCTTCTATTTTTGATAAATTAGACTACTGAAAACCTAAACTTGCATTCTACCAGAGAATGAAAATAAGCCACCACAACTTTCTATTCATTTTTATTTACTGGCGCACAATTTAGTTTCACGTCTCATTAAATGTTTTTGTAAATATTATGCGTTTGCATTGCACTAGTTATGAATTATTAATTAATTTTAAGGACAAATACCTGTAATGGCATATAACTAGGTTCACGTGGTTGTTGCTCCAGGACGATCTTCACATCACAGCAGCTGGAGGAGCTGGAGACGGCATTCAAAGAGGCACATTATCCTGACGTTTATGCTAGAGAGATGTTGAGCCTTAGGACTGATTTACCAGAAGATAGGATACAGGTTAGTCGCAATTAATTCATCCATTGTAACAATAAAAAATGATAATTGTATGAATAATGAAATTCTCAATGAGGTTCCCAATTTATTCTCATGATTTATAAATTAGAAATGAGAATACTTTTTTTTCTCCCATCCACTCTGGCACAGAGCTACTTCAAAGATCACAGCGATTTTAGACAAAGCGAGAAAGAATAATGATAGAAACTTTTCATGCATGTGAGTACATGTGTGGATATGATAGATAAGTTTCCCGAACTCAGGGTTTTTTCACTACGGATCCCGCACCATTTTCACCTGGCAGAGAACGAGTTCAAGTTTTTTTATATGCTTTCATGATGGTGTATGTATTCACGTATGGAGGAATATTGAGGCTAGAAATATGCACACTTGTGCACAAATTGCGGATGTCTTTACAGTGCTTGTGATTGGACTGGAACAGACACTTATGAAGTAATTATTCCTGTACTCCAATCGATTTAATTAAAGAGGCAAAAAGGAGAAATCATCAATTTTTTTTTATCTTTCAAAAAATTATACTCACTGGCTTCATATATTTATTTTAGCAGATAATAGTAAAATTGATTCTACTATCATTACAAAGGAATTGAAAAGTGTCGAGAATTTTTATTTTTCCATGAATTTTTTCACCGCTTTCTCAGGACTAAACATAATAAAAAGAATATGTTCACAATAGGGAATCGCATGAGCTTTATAATAGATTCATGAAAATAACATAAAAAAAATTATCTCACCCTTCAAATAGCCACACAAACTCAAGTAAGAGTATGAAGTAAAAATGTGTCCAAAACATGTTTTGAGGAATTCGAATATAATGAGACGATGTAAAACAGTGAGTAAGGTCACTCCTGTGAATTGAATTTTTGTTGGGAGGTAATGGCTAATGGTGTTGTGTGGTGTATACTGCGGTGTGGGAGATAAAGAATGCGAGAAAGGAAGATTGAAAGCAAAGAGGAGGGCGAATACATACACAGATGCATGTGCATATAAATAAAGGGATGAAAAATGAGTGTGTGTGGTAAGTGCACAGGAATGGAGCGTGTGTCAGGGGGTTGTGCGCGAGCGACGCATTTAACGTACTGGCGCGTACACACTGACAAAGCGGCCATTGCAGGGTGGGTGCGGTTCTGCGGGCCAATCAGGACCACGACGCGAGTACCAGGGCCAATCATGGCGCGCGCGCGCCTTCGCTTTGTCTTTTGTTTCAAAGTCAGAAGCAATGAGAAACAGTGGGGGAAATGACAAAAGAAGAAACGGGAAAAACGCGCACTGGATGACAGAGAAAGAAACAGAAAGGGGTAGTAACGCAGCATAATCGTTAAGGGGTATATATATATATTTATGTAAATAAAACACCATCGCTCCTGTCTGTATTACTTCGTCTGTTACTACTTTATATTTCTCTCTTGCTTTTGCTTTTATGTAGATAAATATGTGTGTTATGAACGCACACATATTTTTATCCACATTATGTATTCTTATTTAATTTTTCTCCCCGACTGCTCATTATTCCTCTCCTTTTTTCTCCCTCCAATCTTACCACACATATCTATAGACGTATATGTATGTACATAACCATATCCCCTTTTTCTACCGTTCTTTCATCATCTCGTATATGTATATAATTTGTCTCATGTTTTATTTTTGCTAACCACTCCTGCTCCATTCCTGCCTGATCTCTAGCCGAGCGCAAACAAGAAAAGAGGAAGAATGAACACACTCCTGTGAAAATATGTAGTGAATATTCATGTGTATGTGTGTGCAAGTATGTTGCACTAGAGAGTTGGGCGTTCTCGGCGTTGCTTTTAAGTCCCAGAAGGCGGGACAAAAAATTTGCGCAGTTGCAAATAAAATAAATATGGAATAATAAATGAGAAAATTGTTTGTTGTTGTTTGATTTTTATTGATTTATTGTTGATTGAGGCTGTGTATTGTCAATTGTCGTATTAATTCTGCCACAAATGTAAAATCAATTATGTAGAAACCAATAAGAAGTCTGGTATTCTTAAAGAGCATGGAAAACATATTCCAATGTATTCCATCATTATGAGTGCAAACGATTTTTCAATCACGTCAACTTTCGATCACTATTTATCGCATAGTTCTACGCCATTTAATAATGATAAATCTGTCAATCATCAACATTTAATCATATACCAACATCCGTATCGTGTTATTATGTTTAATCAATTGAATTACATTTCTATTCAGCTATTCATATATTCATATCCACTCGAACATGCATAGACAAGTACGATCAAATAATTAATCATGCCCCATGAAATACTAAATTATATTTAACTGCCCTCGTGTCAACCAGTCACGTGTACCAATATCAGCAATTATATATAGATAGTTATTAAATCTAATCCGAGTAGATGAATATACCCATTTGGAATTATTCAATTCATTTCGTGTTACCTAATCATTTCTTATTATAACAATTAATATATTTTACTATGTACGCACACTATTGTTGTTTCTTCAATTCAATTATCAATTCAATCACCAAAATAATTTCTTCGTAATAACTGCCATAGTTTCCTACATTGAAATGAAAAGAAAAGAGGGATCAACATTGGACGAATCTCCCGCCGCGGAGTTAATCGAAATGTCTGTCGCAGATTTTCGCAAAGAAATTTCTCAACTTCATTCACGAACGCACGCACGCGCGTATAGACTAATAATACTACTATACTTTTAATTCGATAATTGAATCAATATATTCAACCACAAGTGAGAAAGAATATTTCTACTATTTAGAATAACATTTAATTATCAACACGTCACAATATAAATGATGTAACGCGACTAAAGTACTTTAAGTTAAACACATAACGCTCGGCTGTTCTTGGCGTCCACTACTACTTGACAATAGCCGCAGTTGGACTATAACGCAAAATTATACCGTGTGCCCAGCCACGCGCATTTATACCACCAAGGATCGATACGAACGAGACAACCAGGCGGATGCGAGACCCTTTCTCCATTCATCCTATTCCTCCCGCTCATTCTCTTCTCTGAATTTTCTCTCGCTCCTTCTCTTTATGCGCTCACTCTCTGTCCCGATGGCCCACCAGCAAATTATATATCCCATGATTCGCTATTGGATTATTATTTGATTAGTGTGAAATGTCACGAAGCAAAAAAAGATTTATATTCCCTTGTGGCTACGTGTAGGGCACGAATCCAAAATGAAAATAACATTCCCATCGATATCACCGACATCTATCACATTTTTCTATTTCCAATTATTGCAATTACATTATCAACTCTAAATCTGTGGAAACTTGAATATAAAATTCTCTTCAGATACTATGAAAAAAAGAATTCTTCTATTCTAAAATAATCTGTTTAACCTCATACAATATCCCATTTTAAAATATCATTGTCAATAAATCATTAATGACATGTTTCATTATTTTTTTTATTTTTCTTTTTGCTGCGTTCACATCGTCATCTTGCATTCACTAAATCCATCAAATATTCCTCTATAAGACAACGAAATGAACTATTGATTACACACTGTAATATAATATAAAGTGAGAAGGGCTCTTTAGCTATATCTCTAAGGGGGTGGAGTGAAATGGGAAAAAAAAAGAGAAAAATAAATAGAGATATGAAAAATAAGAGTGTGAAGTGATGCCTTTAACTCTCGTCTATTAGCGAAGAATTTTTCTGACGTGTCTGACAAGCCCACGCGCGACTATTGAGAATGAAGAGGAAAAAAATTTTATTTTCCTTTTTCTTTTTTCTTCTTTACTGACTTGGAGTAGTAGCGTCGGACACCGATGAACGGCCAAGTGGCAAGTCATCGTACACGAGAATACTTCTACAAGTTTTATCTTCACTATTCGTTTTTCTTTATGTATGTATAATGTATTGTCTGCGAAGTTCATCGTCACAACAATGCGTTGACCCAACATGTAGGTAGAGAGATGAGAAACAGAGAGTATCCTTCCTGATCCTTCCTCAACAACACACAGGGGTCCATTGTCAAAATATATATATATATATATATATACATGAATACATGTGGTGGTGAAGGCGCACGTGTGGCGCCGCATTGTAAGCTTGTTAAAATATAGTGTTATAGCTTCAGGTATATATTTAATAAATATGTGAATAGGGAATGCTTATTTACAATAAGTAGATTTAATTTATGAGAACAGTTTATCAATATATGTCAATATGGATTAATTCTAGAGAATTTCTTCAATGTTTTGAATCAGGATAAATTATTTTTTCCTCTGATTAATTAATTTTCAACGATATTTTTAGTTTAAACTCATGAAAGAGTCTTATGGGAAAGTAGAGAGTCATTGGGGATTTTAAGCTGATCGTGGGTAGAACATTCATGGAAATTTGATGAAACATGCGCAAAATGTAATATTATGTCAGCAATTATAAAATTATAAATTCATTTGGAATCACCTTGATTGCTATATCATGATGGAGATTTAACTTTTTCTAGAATTTCGTTGATGATAGTGGGAAAATCATGAAAACCACTAGAGAGCAATTAACATGAGTTAATTAGTTTAGCAAAAATCACCAATTTTTCGAAATGGTAAATGAGAAAAGTCTCGTAATCTTTGCCGACGGCGAGGACTTTTCGCTCCAATGAAATTACATTTGTACCAGTACATCCCTAGTTTATGTACACTAATGTAGACAATCGATCGATAAACGATTGAACCATCCAATAAATCTTTGTCCCATGTAGAATTCAAAAATTGCATTACCAATTTAATTTAGCCTCACGTAATTATCAATCGTTTTCTTTTTCTCTCTTTCACTTCATCGAATTTTTCTTCTTTCATCCTCGTATACTATCATGAACGATAAAGTTTTCGATATAAACATATACAATTCGTTAAACTCAGCTAGACGTTGTGTCGCGACGACGCTTGCTCGAGGCATTTCGCCTGAGGACAAAATGGCCGCGCACGGGAGTCTGTACACACGATGCAATACACCGGATCTCGCAATACTTCCTTCTCGAAAATAAACTTCCACCCACAGCCGTCACACACTCTTACATAAACACATTTCAATATAATATCGCATTTCACCTCATTTATATACAGCCTCTTCATATACTCAAGAAAACAATTTTATACACACACTCCAAGAAGAAAAAAGTGAACAATTGCGCTGCATAAAATTTTCCTCACAAATAAAACATTGAAGGAAAGTTTAATAAAAAATCTTTCTAACGTCATATACCTCTACATGATGATAAAATAAAATGTATTACACATGCACATTCCCTATGCATCGTATGAGTTTCTTATCCAGTTTCTCCCTCACAACGTAACTTTTTTTCTTTCAACCAGTGCCATAACTTTGTGAAATAAAATGACTATTTCAAGTCTAAAGACTGTTGTATATTCATATATGAGAGCACCAGTCACAGGATTGGTCGCTTACCGATCCACCTATACCCACAAACCACCGCCAACCACCACATGAAGAATAAGGGTGGAACCGCGTATATAGACAAGAGGGTATAATCTTCCGAGAAAGCACGTAACGAGGATCTAGGAGTCGCGATTACGTGTTCTTCCATCCTCTCGTTCTTCTTATTCGTTCACCATCCTCCTCTCCATCTTCCGGTATAAAATGTGGAGCTAAGAAAGGGTAATGGCGTGGAAACAGCTTAAATGACCCGCGAATCTAAGCGACAAGAGAGAAAGGAAATGAGATTATCTCTCATCCGTTCTCTTCTTGTTCAATTCGGCACACTGTTTATATGTTTTACTATAAGCTTTTGCTTCCTTCATTTTTCTCTCTCGTTTCCACTTCGTCTTGAGTATTCTCTTGCCCCACTTGACGTCGTAATTCCTCTAGAAATTATACGATAATATTACCATTTTATATTACGACCATTTTATGATAATTTATTTTCTTTACTTCCATATTCCGTTTTGTGGATTTAAATTACGACCGATTATAGAATTCTTCTACACAATGACAATAAAAATTCCATAAATTCATTTTACACTGCGATAATGCATTGATAGAAATAATAATATGAATAATGAAAATTTTTCATTTAAAATTGATTCTTCAATATTTTTATTTCTTTTTTTACCGCTTACACGACATTGTGCAGTCAGTTGGATGCCTGATAAAATTTTTCGAGCGTAAAATTACCAGTTCAATACCGGCAAATTCTAAATTTAGTATATTTTAATTCTGACAGTGAAGAAAAAAATATTTCGCCAGTATTTAAGGTAGTATAATAATAATAAAATGATAATGACGACGCTGATGACGATGAGAATGTTGAAGGAAAATAAAAGAAGAATAGAAAAATAATTGAGAGACCAGACAACGACCGTCGAGAATACATTGAGAGTAGGGACTTATATACCAAACCTATGTAAACATAGACAGAAAAATGGAGATGGAAAGAAAAAAATACTAATATAGTGTTGTGGAAGGTAAAAATTAGCTATTCCAACCGTGTCAGGTAAAATAAATATTTTCGTATTTAACTATCGTTAAAGGATTATCTGGTCATTGGTGAGATGGAGTGAAAGACAGACAAAAAAAAGGAGAATGATGAGGAGACAAAAGATGCAAAAATGAGACGAGGGATGTCGAAGTCGAAGTATTAGAGAGAGCCTTTCGAAGGGATTCATGCGGTCGTCAGTGAGAAATAAGTGGCGATATAGAGTTAGAGATGAGAAGAGAAAAAAAAGTAAAGAAAAGAAGAAAGCGAAAGCGATGAGTGTCGAATGCGTATCGCTCGTTAATTTTAATGATCCTCGTACGGTATTTTTTTCCATTGATCAGTATGCATCGATATTCGTGGCGGATTAAGACGATACATATACATAAATGGGAATTATCATTCATTCACATTATTCATCAGCAATAATTAATTTCAATTCATTCTTTTCTTTTTTTTGCGTTCGCTTCCATTATGCCATGTTGGCTTTCTGTTCAGATTATTTATTCATTGACAGGCCCAGGATGAATATTCTTCCCTTTTCTTTTCGCCCAATCAATCCATTTTATTTTTCGAAAAGCAAAGACGTTCTTGATTCAGTCATTTTGGTTTTTTTTTCTCAATATTTGCAAGTCCATTTAGATAACCGGATGTGAACGGTATTTGTTAACAAGCGCGACATGCTGTCTAGTGGTGTTAAAAACAAAATTCGACATTACAAAACACTTAAGAAAGTGTCTTGAGTGATTACAGTGTGGTGTATTACAGTTTATATGAATTTAAAAGAAATGTAATTGTAGGGTGATGTGAATTAACAAACGAAACCATGAATATGATGAGAAAAAACCATAGCACTGTAACCATAACTCAATCTCTTTGCTTCTGAATATCGTCGTCGCAAATCTCAACGAGACAGCTTCATCACACACCTACCCCTCAACATTTTACCATAATATCTACACATATTTGCGCCACCCTAAAAATCTTTCAACTTTAAAGTCTCAAGAGAATATTACTCTCTGCATTAATTTTATTTCCTTCTTCTTTCTTCTCATCAACTACAGGGAACCATAACATCAGCCACTTTTCAAAAAATGGATCTGTCGTCATTGTTAATTGCACATGGAACATTTATTCGTATTCGTATTCAGAGTATGAAAATTGAACTATTCGAATTAAAAGAATATAAATTCAGATGTCCTCATATTAATGTTCTACATGTGCGCAATATAGTAAATGGATTCATATAGCTTATAAATAGTTGAACCCCTTTCACATTCATTGTCAAGGAAGTCAAATTAAATTGGAATTAACGTATCTGACGTCGAGTCATCATCATGACGTGCCGATTGCCTTGTATACTCTTGCGATAAGAGGGGAATAAATTCTGTGCGTGATCTGTTATAATTTCCTATCTCACTCAATCCACCATCACCTTTTTTTTTCTTTCCTTTATTTGTCTTGCCAAGGGTCATGATGCACACCCGTCATCCCTTGAACATCTCAACGAAACGTCGCTTCATACTTTTTACCACACGCAGACACAGACACACAGATATACTACGCACACAAATACAAATCTAAACAACAATATGTATGAAGTTGCCTCATGAATTTTCCGACGCTCGTTGGAATGATCGAATTGATCTGCTCTTGCCTCACATTTCTATCTCTTTTACTCTCATTTATTTTTTCAATATATATGCGGCATTTGACGCCCTCGTATACAGGAGGGTGAAATCGTTTCGACCCTTCGCACATTTATTATTTATATTAATAGGCACCAGTGTGTCCCGCCTGAACTTGACTTGCCACAAGCCTCATATTATCCCCTTTATAAATACATTATAGCAGGTTATATATTTCAACAATGTGCAATCGATTATAATAATCCATTTCGCCACACTATTTTCCTCTTCTTCGTTTCGTCACGTTTTTTTTTCCTTCCATCAAATTTTTCTTCCCACTATTTCTCGCTTCAATACATTATTGAAATTTTATGACAATCAAAATTACCCTTGAACAGTTTAATATTGTTGAAGTGATAATAAAAATATGAATTCATACAAAAATGGAAATGAAATAAAACAAGAAAACAAAAATACAAAAATAATAATGAAAAAATAAATATATTATGAATGTGTTTGTGGATGATCCTGCAAAAGAACGATACAAACAAAGCGATCAATTCCGGGTGGTCGAGTCTCATCATCCCCCTCGCGGAAAAATTGACCAATACTATATATGTATTATATACTTTTATGTACGCAGAGTGCATGGATATCCCTTCAACCTCGTATACAAACTGTCCAACAGATAAATAAGGCTCCACGGTCTGGTGAATTCTCTACATATCATGTAGTTATGTATATGTGCAATGACTCGTGGTACACAGAGCAATTTGGGCGTCGACATGATCGTCACTCGTGCTTGTAAATTCTAATAAACCAACGGGTGGTTACCGAAAAAGAGCGACATAGTGAGAGAACTGAAGATAAAGGAGATAGGGAAAATGGACTCTGTGAAACGATATAAATCTCGACTAACCACGTTATGCGTTTGTTAAAGCACCAAATCAAGCCACGCCCCACAACACTGCTCGATTCTCAATATCTGAAAGCAACAATAATTAAATTGTTTTCATATAAAATTATTCAACGTCTATCAACTATCTCCATTTAATTCATTTCATCAAATACAATCAAATATCTATAAACAAAAGATGTTATCAATGCTGCATTTATTAATTTGCATTTCTTTATTTATTTACTTTTCATCGCCTGTGAAATTCGAGTTTTTATCGATCGATAATTGCAATTATTGAGTGTTACTTAATAATAATTTATTGCCCCCTGCTCATGAGTTTAGTAATACTTCCGGAATACTTAAAAACGTTTATCAATGTCGTAGATATAAATTGCTCCTCCGAGATAGAAACCAAGTGTGTATCCAGTTCACATAATGATGTTCAGACGCGTGGCGCATCACAGCGGGACGTCCCAACAAGATGCGGCCAGTTCCCCCTTCTTTTTTACTCCCTCATCCCCAATAAATGGTCTATCGACAGCTACACTTCGCCGGTGGCAAAGGAAAAGAAATAATAATAAGAACAGAAGGGAGAGGAACCAGTCGTAAATAGATCACACACATGTATTATGTGGTAAATAAGTTGCGCGTAACGCACGTATACTCGTTAGTTATTTGCGCGCGAATTAATTGGCTTATGTCCAACCCCAATGTCTCTTGTGAATGAATATGTGGGAATATAATCGAACAACTATAGAGATAAATGTCTTCAAATACAAATTTAATATATTCATATTTTTCAGAAGGGGATTATAATTATATGGGATAATGAACTGTGAAAGTTTTGGTATCAATATCGATTTCAAATATTTAATAATAATTTGATGTAATTAATACACTGGATAGATAGATTATTTATCAGAAAATATTGATAGTTTTATTATTTGTGATTAATGTCATCAGTGGATTCGACATTGCTTGAGTCGATCCATTGTTGGCTGATGTAACAATATATTGAGAGATATCCTGAGAGGATTTGTTGTTGTTGTGTTGTGTATTTCGCATTCATGTACGTGTGTCTATAATAAGCAAGCAATATGGTTGGCATTAGTATGGGAATAATAGTGGAGATTATATTGCTTAGAGCACTGTTGTTTGGTGCTTTGTCGACTCAATTTCAACTAAGACAATATGCAGCTTCACAATCAATAACACATATCAAATTCGAACTGTGGATTATGTAATAATTTGAACTTGAATTACGCAATAATTCAGTCTTTCAAAACTTTGTCTCCCCACGGATGTTCTGCTAAATTATTCATTCAAAAGTGTAAATGAACGAATAATAGCAAAAAAAATGATGTAATTTTAAATTAATTCACTAATTGAATTGAAATGAACGGATAGTTGATGAACATTAATTGAAGAATGAAAAAAAAAGTCGTTCGTTTGAATATGTCGACCATTTGGTCGTGTAACTGGCAGAAAAAATTTCCAATTGATAAAAAATGTGCAATAAAAATAAATGAAACACGATGGGAATAGTCGTCAGTATATTTTGAAATCGCGAGACGAGCGAAAGATAATTTCAGGGTGGCAATGTAAATTGACAGGACAACGCGCGTTTCCCATTCACTCAAATTACGTTCCAATTCTGCTGGTGACTTTAGCATTGTTGGTACAAATTGGTACACGCCCTGGCCTGGGGGCAATTCGCATCGTTTCTCCCTCTCACCCTCTCACTTTCACATACATATATATCAAACACACGCAATGTATATATACTGTAGCGCACAAACCTTTTTCCTTCGACATCTCTCACACCATCCATAAAATTCTTCAATAAATCACGTACAAACGAAATTTGTATATATATATATTATTAAATTTTTTATTTCTATTTTATTTCCGCAATTTATTTTTTTTTTCTTGAAATATAATTGACCAATATGAAAGTGAATAAGTTCAATACTCGACTAATAACTTCATTATCTTCTTGCGAATACAGTAGTGAAGGGAGCTGTGTAGATAATTCGCCAATTCTTTCTGCTTCACAAGTTCGCTTCGTTAAAAGTAAAACAATTTGGAAACAACGTAACCGTCGGCAGCGCCACGTGAACGATCCACGGGTGGTCGTTAACGAGACACGACTTATTATCTATAAAAGAATAATTTTGTCATTTTTATAATTATCCGAAAAAAAAAATATTTCTGTAATATATTTTTATATCCAGGACAAAAATGAATACATCAACGATTAAGAAATATATTTTACAATCGTATTATTTCGTCAATATTTTATTCATGTTATTTCTTTTTATATATATTTCAGGTGTGGTTTCAAAACCGAAGGGCGAAATGGCGCAAAACAGAAAAATGCTGGGGCAGAAGTACTATAATGGCTGAATATGGATTGTATGGTGCAATGGTACGGCATTCATTGCCATTACCTGAAACAATATTGAAGAGCGCCAAAGAAAATGAATCAGTGGCACCATGGTTACTCGGTGAGTAATAATATATTTCGAATACAAGAAATAATTTAATTTACCATAAGTTAATAGGTACAGAAAAAAAAGTGCGAAGTTTAAACGAACAGAAAGAAATAATTTGAATCAATTGTTAGGGAAAATTTGAATGCAAAAGAGAAAAAGAAAAAAGAATAATTTAAAATAATTTCATTGGCTGTGGGACGTATTAAAATTTTGGTTCGAGTATTGGTCACCAACATAAGTCAAAAATTTTTTTTTCTGTCCGTCTCTATCAGCACAATCGTCTAAGACAAGCAGCTTTAGCCAAGATTTCGAAACTAATCAAGAACTGATTGACTGTGGGCCCGTAGGGATGCATCGAAAGTCAATTGAGGCGGCGGAGCATTTAAAATCTGGTGGTGAAGACAGTGGCAATGATCATGCTGGCAGTAGCAGTAGTCCAAATCACAATCCTCATCAGGGTGGTCCGACAAGCAGTGAAAGCGGCCAGGAGAGTCAAGACGGCATGGGCAATACTTCATCCACAGGTAATTTGAGTTGATTTGCAATATTTGAACAGTAAAAATCACAATTTCGATTCCATCTCATTTCGTGGTGGTTCTAATCATTTTTATATCAATAACATTTCATCATTTTTTCTTTCCCATTATTAATTAATTGATAATTAATAATAATAAAAAAATATAGGCGTTGTTCAAGACACAGAACAATTAAGAAATGAAAGTATCGCATGTTTACGTGCAAAAGCTCAACAACATCAGTTACAATTGAGTTTGCAGCCCGCAACAAGCGCCACCAGTAACGCTACAATCGACTCAACAACTTCCGGAAGTACGCCATATCCGACAGGACCAACGGCTAATACACTTCACGCCTCAGTTTAATTCACACTGATCTACAATTAAATCAATTTCCTCTTTGGCGTATTTCAATGTGGCGAATATAATCATATTCCGGTTATTTGGATTACCTGCAAGCTCGGTCTTCACACCTTCCCTACCACCTACATTCAGCGTTACCGCCTTCCTCATCGTGTTTCCACCCTTCTTTATCATTATCACCATTTGCAGTCACTCACGATTCCCACCAATATCAAATCCATATTGCAACTAGACATAACACCAAATATCCGGAATGGAAATAACACAAATTGTTTCACCTGCGAAATGACATTACGAAAATATTTGAGCAACGAATTATCGACCGCAACATAAAAGAGGGCAACAGATTTCCATCGATTTCAACAGGCCTAATTTTTGAATGAATTGTAATTAGATATTTGTGTGAACACAGGAGTTCTTCAATACATCAACAGAACAATAGTAAAGTTTGGTCTATGTTATAATGAAAAAACTGTATTGGGGCAATTGGAACTTTTTTTTTCTCCAATGAAGAAGAAAACACTGTCGAGTTGAGGAAGAATGCTCTTCACAAACAGAAAATAATCGGCTTGATCACAAGTTTGAATACAAATACCCTAGTGGATTAGTTTGAACAGTTGGAACTTGATTAAATTGAATTAACAGTTGATTTTAGATTTAATTAACGATGTTTCAATTGAGAAGCAATAATGATGAATGATTGCACTGTGTGAAATATGAACCGAATTGGTATCGTTGTTTGACATTCACTCAGTTGTCCATTTTGGAATATAAAACACTGGCAATTATCGCATTTTTCAAGGCCTTTCTTTTTGTATTCATACATTGTTAATTATTTTCTTCGTCTTCATGTCTTAACGTTGGGTTTAACCATTCATTTTAATTAGACAGAATTGATAGAAAAAATTCCTATTCTCATAAAAATTTCAGAAATAATTTAGGGGAACATCTCATGTACTTGTGTAATGCAAAAACGATAAATTCTCCAGTGAATAATCCCAGGGAACACCTGAGAAGTGTTGAGTAGAACTATAATACCACATTAATATTCCTAATCAATTGCGTTCAGCTCTTCACGCATGACAACAGTCATTTAACAATTAATCTTCAACAAAAAAAAAAAGAGTTATACACAGCGAACGATAATTCTTGTTATTGAAGTTCAATAATTCACATGAAGAATTAACGAATGAATAATTAAGAACAATCATTAACGACAGCAACGAATAATCAATAATGCCTCCACAGCAATCAATGAATTGAAAAGTCAAAGAAAATAGGGAGGAACTTAACGAATCAACGGAATAAATATGAATACATCGAATGAATAATGGAAAAAGGGAAGAAAACAATCTGTCAGTCACAAGTGTTGAACACGACTTAAGAAAAGATGAAATACGGAGTTATAAACGAAATAACAAAGAAAAATATGTATGTGTGGGTATGAAATATAAATTTTTAGTGAAAGAATGAATGTGCAAATGGGTGAGAAAGTGAGAAGGCATGAAAAGTTATTCCTCAATATCCAAGTACTTAAATAAAAAGAAAAGAAAATGACACAACTGTTCTCAAATGTGCAATATATTGGTAATAAGTTTTTTTAGGGCGATAAGATAATAAGAATATAATTATGAATTCAATTAATGGACAAAGCGAGATGTCGCTCTCTGTCATGTAAAAAAAGAATAAGTTATTGCTTCATGTATGAGTTAATATTGGAACAGAGAAATAAAAATGCAACATTGAAATTTGAGTTTTCTCAATGCATATTGCAAAACAACTTCAATTTTCTTTATTCTGTTTTTTTTTGCCCAATGTACATAATTATATAAATAAAAATATGAATAAATAAGTAAGTAAATACGAATATGGATATAAATAAATATATTATATAAATATATATATTATACATACAAATGGAAATATATGTGGTCTCAAACGCGTCGGAGCGGACACTTTCTCGCGTATACTTTTCGTCGAACGGCCCACGCCCATTGGCTTCTGTATAGTAAGATAGAATCAAAAAAAATTCAACAAACAGAAACAATAATACTGATAATGATAATAAATAAAAAAAATTATAAACAAAGACGTCGGCCGAATCATTCTCATCAGAATAAAATAAAATAGAAGTGAAAAATTAAACGAGCGATAGAAGGTGATGACAAAATGAAGAAAAAAAAAGACACAGATGTAATCTTCCTGTTTTTATTTTTTTATATGTTGCTACACGAGAATCTATATAAAAACGAAGAGAAAAAACATGAAGTTTAATTAAACGCACTGAAGCATCTCTCGTTAATGTAAGAATTTAAAACTCGAGTGTGCTGTCATAAATTAATGATAAAAAGAGAAAAAAAAACGAAACAAATACAAATACGAAACATAATAGACATGAAACAATAGGGAGAAATGAGGAAATTCCAGATTGGACTCGTTTTCTGAATGCAATATTTTTTATTTTCTATTGGAACTGAAAGACATGAGAGAAAAAGAACCAAGTGTAATAAATAGAAAAATAATTCGTGAATACATAATATTACAAAACGTATGCATATATGTATATATAAATGATTAAATATATATATATATATATATATATATATATATGTATGTATTTTAATCGCGAGAATTGGATCGTTTTGACGCGAATTGTCTCTAGACTATACCACGTAATGTAAACGCACTATAATTTAATGAATCAATTACTCATTGACGAGAAAACAAAGGTAAATAAAATAAAACAATAAAATAAATGAGTGAAAACGAAACAAGTAAATAATCATATGTTCTCCACAATAATTACACAACAATAAGAGAAAAAAAATGGACACATAAACACAAGACAGATAGGAAATAAAGGGAAAAGAAGGTATAAATGAACTGCAAGTGATAACAATTGTATTATAGCAATTGCAAGAAAAAAAGAACAATTAAATAGTGAAGGAACGTTCTAACGCAGCGGCTGATGCTAATTTTTTCTCGCATTTCCAAAGCGAAGTCCCAATTGCATACATAGTAGTCGGCTAGTGTACGTAAAAAAAAATAAAGTTTCTGAAAAAAAATGTAGTTACTTGTCATATTTATTATTTAAATACCCATTGAATGATCCATCTATAGATTTATTTGTGTGTAATATTCGTTTTTTATTTTCCGGTAATGTATACTCTTACTACATATATGATATATTATAATTATACATAGGAATATATTATTTTGACATATCAAATTCCATAATATTAATTTCACAATTTTGTTTTGTTTCGCTTCCCTTCATCTACGAAGAAAGAAAAATGGAGAAAATATATAATAATCAATTTAACATTGATACATAATAATTAATATTTACAAAAGTACAAAACCTTACAAAATCATCCGAATAACTCTACTCACAACGCATTGGATTCTTCATGCGTAAGGCTTCAATATTTGTTAATTTTTTGTTTTTGAGTTTTTTTTTGGTTTTATCTTCGTCGAAAGTATTATTAAGACGAAAAAAATGTGTCGACCAAATGTATCTTCTATTAATTTCGATGATGCAGGTTTCACTTATTATTATTGAGTTATAAACTAAATATTTGTCTTTTCCTCACATTATTTTGCAAATAATTGTTCAAATCAGACTTTACATTTAGGTCAGACAATAAAAACCCTCGTTAATTTGTGAGGTGTTTATTTATATTTAATCGTAGGCCTTTCTGAAATTTCGTTCCTTGATTTACTTTAACAATTCAATTAATATTAATGTAATGTAAAAGAATAGATTCAAATATAAAACAAAAATATTCAATTATTCTCTATAGATAAAATGATTGAATGATGTGATGATAATGGAGAAAAAACAGGGAGAAACTGAATGATTATGTACAACATAAATTATATTAATCGCGTAATGTCCTGCGCGCTTTTGAGATTTCTCTCATCGTTTCAATAAATTCTTACTCTCTCTCTCTCTCTATTGCTTCCTAATATGCTCCATTGTAGTTCCTTTATACATTTACTCAATATATTTTTTCCTATTTCTTTTCTTCCACCCAATCAATACTCTGTTTACTCTAGTTATTTTTCGACATTTATTCCTTTACCAGAGGATTATATGATTTTTTCGTAATTTTTAGATTCTTTTGATGTGAATAGCGAGAAGATATGTATTTCTAACACACACCCTCACGCACAATTACGGAGAAATTTATCACCAAGAAGAAAGAAATAAAGTTATTATAAATAAATAAAAGTCTTGGCACAGAACAACCACTTCCAGTCTTTGAGAAAAAGAATAAAAGCTATTTCTTCCTCCTCTTTCCACCATTCACCTTACCGATACTGCAGCAACAAAATGACTTCATGATAACTTACACATGATGGATACAACAGGAATTGTACCCATCATTCGATAACGAAGAAGAACTGATTAAAAATAAAATATATATGTTCTCGTTCCATCGATAGATTATCTGCCGATGGGGTCACAAATACAAACTACGTCTATGATTTGCTTTTCTGTTTTATCTAATGACGTTCACGTGAATCCTCACGATGAAGACTATGTCTACGAGGGTCTTGACTGCTTGGCGTCACCGGCCGACGTTTCGATCTTTTAAATTTAGCAATGTCTTCACCAAAAACATCACCAGTTCTCAATGCTGATATTAAATCATCGAATTCTCCTTTGTTATTTTCACTTTGACCATTGGTGTTTGCCTCATTCTTCTTGCTCAACGCAATACTGTTCAGAATACCTTCTCGTGAATTTTTCCTCTCCATCGTGCGTTTCTTTAACTGTGAATGAAAAAACAATGAAATACTCTGCGTCCTCAATATAAATCTTTTAATTATATGAATTTCAATGGTGAAAAATCTTCGATTGAATTATGCAATTGCTAATTGCTATTTACCTCCTGCTCTTGTTTAGCACGACGCTCTTCTTCTTCAATTTTCCTTCTCATATTTTCCACATCTGATCGTGCTTCAGCCAACGCTTGCAAAAAATTTTCAAATATACCGAAGAATTCATCGGGTTGAATGCCCGCAGAATCCTCACCGAAGAGACGCACAGCACGATCAAAACGGGTCTTCATGTCTTGGAAAAGATCTTCAGCCTCTGCAAGACGACACGTAGCTTGTGCTTGAAAATCTCTCATTGCTGGTAAAAACATATCGCCCTGAAGCACTTGAACCTGACCACGATGAAATTCTATGGAGAAACGGATGAATAATTCGATGTTAATGCCAATAATCAACATCACAAATATCTACTCCAGAAAACTGTTCACATTTACCAATTTCTCTTTGAACATCCTGCAATCCATTCTTCAAATTCGCAACTTCTCTCTGTAAATCAGCCATACTGACACGTGCAGCAGTCCTCACATGTGGCATATCCTCTTCAATGTCTAACACTTCACGAAATCTCGATTCAAGTATTTGTACAAGATAGTGAAGTAATGTTGTTCCTTTGGAGCATGACGATTTAGTATCGACCAGACGATTTAATGAGGCCAATCGAAAGCCACCAGCATTGCCTCGAGCATTTCCACGATTGACGTAATTTCCGAGTGCAAGAACCAGTTCCAACAACTTCCTGAGTCTTCGCGATCTAGCAACTTGACGACTTGCCTCAAGTACTGCACGCATCCTTGGCGTTAATTCCGCAATGCTTGCGGCAAATTTTTTCTTATAGTGCAAAGACCGCAGACGCTGCTCGTAATGCGGTACTCTTGAAACAAAGAAATAAAGATGCTAGAATGAATAAGAATAAAACATTTAAATAGAATATTAGTATGTGCATGTGTGCTCGTAAATAATAGACCATTTATCTATGGATGCAAAATTGCAGCGATATTTCCTCTTTTTTCTTCTCGCAGTGAATGAAGAAGAGGAATGTTGACGTAGTTAAACGGAGGGTCCGAAATATTGTCAATAAAGTTGTGAACAGAATGAATTGAGCTATCTTAAAAATACTATAAGTACTTTTAATACTATAATAATTATTTGTTTTCTATCGGTGGTTGTTCTACGTACTTGGAAATTTGATAAAGAAAACAATCAGCGCGACTTTGTAATTCTTTTTGATTCATATCAAGCAGTGCAGCTTCCTCAGAAGATGGAATATATTTCAGTAATTGTTCGACCATATCAATATGCAAAATGTTCTGTTGATCCATTGATAATATAGTACGTGTGATTTCATTGTCAGACATTTTTAATTTGGATAAAAGAATGGTGCAATTTTGTGCTCGTCTTGAATCAATAACTGACATCGTTTTCTTATTTTTTCCACTCAAACTACGTAAATCTTCAATTGAACCTTCAGTCGGTACACCATTTTTTTGATAAGCACAAAATATTTTGTCAATTGATTCTAAATCCATGACATTATATAATTTTGTATCATCCAGTTCTGACCAAATTGTACCCTGTAATTTTTGTTCCGGAATTTTTGACCAATTGAAAGACTTCAATGGATTACTTGGTTGTGGAACATTCTTTATTATTTCAACTTTCATTGGTGGTGGTGCAGCTGGCATCAATAAACTTGGTGGTGGCGGTGGCGCAAGTGGTGGAGGTGGAGGTGGCGGTGGTGGCATTGATTTAGCTTCAACTTTTTCAACAACTTCATCCTCAACTATTTTGATTGTTGCTTTAGCATCATCTGGAAGACTACCAGATGCCACCAATTGTTCCAATCGTTTTCTTTCTGATTTCTCATTATTTATTTGTCGTGATAATGTTTCTACATTGTCTTGTAACTCAGAAATTCTTTGCTTCGTTTCAATATGCATTGATGTTTCTTTCTCAAGACGCTCTTTTGTTCTAGACAAACTCGCTTCCATATCTTCTTTTTCTTGTGTACGTAAATCTAATTCTTGTTCTTTTTTAGCAAGTCTACTTGACATTTCAGAATTATCACGCTCTAATTCTTCAGTTCTTTTTCTCGCCGCAACTAATTCTTCTTCTTTTGCCAATAAATGAATAATTTCTTTGACATTTATGTCGATAGGTGCGACATCAGGATTCCTCGTTGTACCTGATTCATTTTCCTCTGATTGCAAAACAATTTGTTGAACAATGCGATCGAATAATAACCAATGTTGTGGATAGGATCCATAATCGAGTGGTAGTAATAAACAATGTTCAAGTAAACTTAATAAATGTGTGTATGCCGCAGTATGACTCAATTTTCGACGTAATAAATCGAACATGGCAGTTGCACTCTTTGTATCAACGTGTTCTTTCTCAAATTTACGTGCCAATTCTTTTTCATCTTCATTCCTAACCATTTCAAAAAAATCTAAATGTCTATCCAATGTTTCATTTTCATATTTACGTAACTTTTCAATGATTGGTTGAATGCCCAACATCAATAATTCATAACGTAAATGGAGACGAAATTCCATAGTTACTTGACCAGGACCATAATTTAATACAGCATTGATAAATGACATTATTGCTGTTTTTAATGACAAGTTGTCTTTGTATATGCCAAAATTTTTATCCAAATCATTGATTATACTTTGGAATCGTGTTCTTTCTAAATGATATTGTTGAAAATGAAGCATTGCTTCAAGAACTTTACGATGACCACCTGGAACAAGACAAACAGCACCCAAAATTTCGAGTACTGATATTTTTGCTTTTATATTTTCAGTCGCCAGCGACTGTGAAATTGTGTTTATCGCTGTTGGATGAGCTAACACATGTGCTCGACCATTCTGCAATTAGAAAATATTGAAATTGAATGAAATCAGTCGTCCACAAACATTTAATTATACATTCTCCATCGTATCACCCCTCTATTTTCCTGCAGTATGAAAATAAATTCATTCCACTCACCGAATTGTTCATTAATGCTTTCAGACATCCTATAACACTCGTATGAAGGTTACTATTTGATGCTTCAACATCAATTGTGCCCAAAACTTGAAGAAGCGAATTCAAACCATCCAACTCAATGAATCTCAATACAAAACTGTGTGGTTGCGTTCTCAATGCTGTTTTTAATGCTTCTACTTGACGCATTTGATTTGAAAGTTCTTCAGCATCTTCGGAGAACGGTGTCTAAACATATTAAATAACAATCAAAAATACAAATCAATAAACAATAATTATTCTTATCAACGCCGACAATTCTAAGTAATAAAAATAAAACAACTACTCACACTCGCAATGATCCTGACACGGTTTATATAATCTTCAGGATCACCACTCAAATCTGTCGTTCTTAATCCACCGTTATCTAATGTGTCATTGCCTTTACGTGAACAATAAATTTGCCATTTTTTATTGGCAGGCAATGCCAATACTGCTTGACGATTGGCCTGCGTCAAATCTAATTCATCAACCAGCTCCAAAAACATCTTATTTAATTCCTCCTCCGCAGGCATTGGTAATGTTGGTGTCATTGCTTGTAATGTCAGGGTACCTGTTTGCTCCACCACACAGTAAGTAATTTCCGGTGGTTCATCGTCCTAGAATAAAAAACAGAAAGAAAGATGTAAAAAAAAAGTTTACTATAGAGAAGAAAAAGATTAGTTTTTTAGTATCTTAAATGAGCCCACGCGTCTTCTGTACGTGTTCACTGTCGGCAAAGGTCAGGGCATTAGTTGTGGCGGCTAAATTCCTCAGGTACTTTCACACTTGAATAGGAAATTATCCATTCGCACATATACATGTGAATAACTATAAGAGATTGTATTTATCGCTCGTAAACGTCATATTGGGACATCCATTCTACACTTCGTATAATGACGTATTATTTTTTTTTTTCATTCATTTTATTGTTCATTATTTATATTCATTTTCATATCGTTTCATATTTATTTTTCTTTACTAATTGTGAGAAGTATTAATTGTAAACACAACTGTAATTTTATTTCAACTAACTGAATGCTGCCAATTGACATTATTCTACTGAAATTCTATTGGGGTAAACAGAGGCATTGCATTATTATTTTGCAAGCAAAGAAACGTGTTCGTAAATCGGTTTCAAAGGTCTGAATGTCTGTATACGTATTTATGATCACGCGCACGATTCTTCACCTTTTCATATATATCTATACTTGCCTGGATTCCGGAATTCAAGAGAAGAAAAAGAATGGTAGGAAAAAAAAAGTATTCGGATGAGGACTATCATTAATGGTGTATCGGAAAAAAAATAGTTTTAATTTTATTCTTTCTTATTTTTCTTTTTTACTAATTTTGGGACGATGTTACTTTGATTTTTATTACTAGCAATATCTTCCAGTCTGTGTCTAGGTAATAAAATCGGCAAAATATCCGTGCTGCGGGACGCATTCTGGTTTAATGTTCTTTTGATGATCGGCAAGAAGAAAAGCTCGCTGCACTCACGCTCATTCTTTCTCTCTTCTTCTTTCGCAATTTCTCAGTTGCAGGAGCATCATCAAGTAAAAAATGGGAAAAAATGAACGAAAATAAATTTGAAAGGAGAAAGGAAAAAAAAAGATATATATAAAAAGTATATGTAAAAGTGAAAAAAATATATTGAAATAAATAGAGAAGAGGGATGAACAGGGTAATAAAGATAAAGGAATCTCTTCAGTCGAGTGAACTTAACCAAGGACAACAGGATTCATGGTGAGACCCTGATGCACACTTGGAACTTTCCTCCGAACCATCTTTCCTCACGTTCTCTATAATTCTGTCTCTTTCGTCTCGGTCCCTCTGTACTGAAATGATTTTCTCATATCACGCAGAGTGATTTCTTTTGCGCATGACGAAGTCAAAGAACCCGCCTATGACCATATGACGAGCAATGTCATTCTATAAAAGGTTTTACGATGATGAATTTGTTTGAAAAGCCAAAAAAAAACCAAATTCAATTGTATAGATCGAATAAACCAACATCGAATTCAATTCCTCAGTTATTTGTCGGTGTACAAATACGTACGTTCGATTAGGAAGGGAATTTATTTATAAATATTTTTTTGTGGAATTCTTTTTGGCCTTTTTTTTTTGAAGAAGATCGAGGCCACACAACATTTTTTTGAATAATTTATCAGCGGCAAATTAGCGCGGAAGTGCGATTGGATGATTATTTATACTTTCTTTCGTTCAGGTATTCGTGACATATGTTGTGACGTACAAGGTCATACATGTGCAATGTACAGGAGTGTTAAAAAAAAAAAATGAGTAATAAATTTTGCTGTAGACATAGAGAAATATTATTCATATATAAATACATAGTTGGAATAATTGACGTGAAGAATTTCCCTTCGTTACGCACGACTCGCTCGAAGTCTCTTCTTGCTTGATGACGAGTGTCGTGATGAATGTCACAGTCCGATGTTAAACGACGCGTGAAAAATGTAATGTGTGTCATTGGCAATTGCAGAGATTCAAATATAACATTTGCTTTAAGCAATTTATTTATCTATTTAAATTGTGTTGCATATAAATATTTTTGTTCGTCTAAAAATATTGATAGCGGCACAGTAATTTTATTCGGGAATTTGTTCATGTGGTAATTAAGATAAAATCGCATTTCTCAATCGAATTAAATTGTATTTTATTTTTCATTTGCTCTCAGAGCGAAATAAAATCTTTTGCAGTCTGACTTTGAAACTTTCACTTATATAAATGAGTTTATGGTTATGTTTCTATTAATATTATAAAGATGAAATAGAGAGTGAATCCACGCACGCAATACAGTGTGCACATTGTAAATAACGCATTCATCAATGTTAATATGAATAAAACTTTCAATCTTCAATTCATTTCGATTGTTTTATCATTATTATTATACGCTCATTGTTTTTTCTTACCTGCAAACAACCGCAGAATGATTTCTTTACACGTGAAGGCATCGTTTGGCAGTGTACGACAAATTCTTTCAAAGGCTGCGGACTCTTCAATGGACAAGTTGGAATTCTCTGTGAAGAAAAAAAATTCAAACATTAATTTTTCATCATTCTCCACTTATGAAAATAATTCATCTGCATAATTATATGCTTAATAGTACCATTTTCCAATGACCCCACAATTCCATTTCATCATTCATCTATCATGACAATAATAAAAAGAAAAATAGAAATAGAAAAAAGAAATTGAATTAATAATTGTTTATGAAAGGAAAGAAATTTTTATCCATTTATTTTCACTCGACCAACACCCAAGCGACACAATATAACTCAGTATCACGACGCAATTCCGGTATGCAATCATTTATATTACAATTAACAATGACGATCAGTTTTCACTCTTCTATATATTCCATTATAATATTTATTTCCGCAACGTTTCGCTATGTATTATTATTATCATTATTTTTATTAAGTATATACAGAGACCTCCAACACTGCGATGTGACACCGCAAAAAAAATTCCGGATTATGACACAAAGTGGAAAGAAGAGGAAGAAAGCAAAAGAATAATAATAAGCTAACTACAACCTACATAGATCGTCTCCTCTTATCAGCGACACCAAACTTCTTATCAACGTAATTACGTATGTCACCAACTAGCATATATTCGTATATATACATACGTTATCATCGCTACTATGTTAAAACATTTTTTTCAAGGGCATGTTATGTTTGATGACTACATTCTACGTTGGAAAAAAAATAATATTATTCTAAGTCGGAGTTGTCATCTAAAAGCTTAGAGAATTCATAATTTTCATAAATCGTTTCCCTACTGATGTAAAAAGTCACCATATTTGGGATTCTTTAGCGTGTATTCATGGACCTAGACCCAGTCTAAAGTTTGTTTGGCGACAATAATTAAGATTTTATCCTCTTTGTGAATCTGTCATGAGGATAAATGGAATATTTCTACTATCAAGAAAGTGGTTTATGCATAAATCCTGTCAATTTTATTAAAATACGTCGAAATAAGGAAAATAATGGATCGGCTTATAAAACTCGATACACTCACGAATCTTTACAACTCCCGCCTGTCACAACTCTCAAAAAGAAAATAATAAAATCCTTGTTCAAATACTCAAAAATGAATGACGGAAAAATAAATGAATAGAAAAAAGAAATTCACCTCAAAATTATTCATCTGTCTAGACAAGAATATAATGAAATCATACAAAACATGTCAACTGAATTTAAACGACAAATAAATTAACAGAATAAAATCTTATCATGAGAATCAGTGAAATAAATTCACAACAATTATCTTGATAGAGTAATAAAACCAGAGATGAAGAAGAATGTCGAGAAAATATTTATATAGATACCCAAATGTCAGCTATTGGCTTGTTAAAATTAATTCTTGCCCCATAGACAATCGCGCGCGACTTTCACACGTTGACCGAGTGACACGCTCAAATATATGCTCAGAGCAATTTTATCCATGCACATATACAGCAGATAATATATAGTTACCCATATGCACATATATATATATATATATATCCATTTCTTATTTTATATACACACATAGACTCATACATACATCAATATTATGCTATATCACATGAAGTTTAAATTGACCCGATGCATTACGACAATTTTATGGCGCCACGTCACGAACCACTGTCGTTTCAAGTCTATCACCGCACCTGTTGTACAATTGTTGCACATTGTCGATATAATTTCATATATTGTGATCCGAAAAAAAAAAAAAAGGAAAAATTCTTCGTTGATAAACTATATATCACATTAACAACACACAAACATATCAAAGTTTGATATGTGATAGATAATTAAATCGTAATTCGAGATCAATCTTATTGTGATCAAAGTCTGCATTTTGTATACAGTTAAAATTACCAAAGAAACATAGAGTTGAATGAGGATAAATAAATAAATAAATAATGTGATCAAATGGAAGATTCATATATCCGAGATTTTATATATTGTTTCGACAACGAGGAACACGCGACTGCCTGCCGCGCACTCATCCCGTATCTTGATCGTTGCGTGAAGTTACTGGACGAACATAAGAGAGAAATATAAAATGAGTATATAGAACATGACACAGAAATGAAAACAGAACAAGAAAGGAATGAAAAAATAATAATTAAAATAAAAAAGGTAAATGAGAAACTGGAGAATACGAACGGTAATGTGATATTTTCAAGGGTAAAAAAAAAGTTGTTTATGTGTACAGAGATTAACGTAAGTATGAAATAAGATGTGAGAAAATTTATGAATTCATGGAAGAAAAATAATGAAAAGGGGAAAAAAACGAAACTAATTTTATAAATGAAATGTAGATAAAATTGTTAACTATTGTTGGAATATTTTCTATCGATACAATGAACCCATTAAACGCGATTGTACAGATAAATATCGCTATATAAATTGAAGATCAACCATCCATGCATTTATGAATGCATGCATGTATATATTCAGTGCAACTATATATCGCGGTTACGCTTCCATGATTAGTGCGCGCGCCTGCGCGTATTTTACGTTGCTGGGAGGATATTGACATTGCAAGCCAGTGGTTGGTTGATAACAAATAAATGGAAAATAGAGAAAGAATTTATAAATAAATAGATAAATAAATGAGAATAACATTTGCACATATTGAAGGAAGAATAATAACGAAAAATTAGACCAAGGAGAAATTTAAATGCCTCACGCATTTATTTTTATCGTTTATATTTTAATATTTTACTCTTCTTTTCTTTCACTGCTTTTTGTAACTCGTCTTGAAAAGATCAGATTATATTTCATATTGCCGATATTTTTACGAGCTACAATTATTTTAATAAGTTTATCGTACTTATGATAAGTTTATCCGTCGGAAGTTAAGTGAGTGAAAACGAATCATGAGTTTGCAATCATTTCGTATCACAATTCGACAGGGCAAGGCAACATACAGGTTTCACTCGTCGAATATCTTTGGTGAGAGTGACGAAGGCCCAAATAAATCTTTCATTATTTCTTTTTTTCTTCTTGTTCTTCGTATCTTTTCTTTCGTTTCTTATTATCCTTCTATTCCCTTTCTTGCTCATTTCTTTTTCATTGTTCATTGTTCGAATGTATATCGAATTAATTCCACGACCCATTCGATATTATAATTATCTACGAGTAAAAATGAACGACGCAACATCATCATGTTATATATTCGAAGGATTAATTAACGTTAGAATCAATTATTTATTATTATTATTACAATAATAATTATTATAATATTACAAACATCTGATTATTAATATGAAAATTGGAGAATTCATATTCATTACGTAGTTACAGAACAAAATACAAGAGGAAAATTACGTAAAGATACGGTTAATGAATTCTAACTTAAAATAACTCTCAAACAATTCTTTTTTATCGTTTTTTTTTCTCTTCTTAAATATCGTAATGAATATGAATTGAAATAAAAATAAGTGGCAATTTACCAAGTTGAGTTTCCCCATTTTTTCCAGTACAGTATCCATTTTTAATTTAATTTTGGTTCTATATAGGCAAAGGAAGAAAAAAATGAAGTGATGAAAAATTGTTGGACGAAAAAAAGGTTGGGTGAACAATTTGTTATTCACGAGTTTTATTTCACCGCCCGTTATCGTAATTTATTTACGAATTATGTTTATATATTTTTTTATATTTGTTCACGGTATCGTGAGTCCGTGACGTCACGCGTCACACGACCGCGAAACAACTCACGGCATTAAGTCCCGAACACTAAATGACACACGCGTGCGCGCACAAATAAATGTATACAAAATAGTTTTGTTGCAACCGGTTGATATTTTGATTATTTCTTTCACGACTTCCGCAAAGTTGCGTGGCCAATCGGTTTGTCACCTTGTTTGACCTTGCTGTGAATATAGGTAGCGTGTCATATATTATATATGAATGATTGAGGTGAAGTGTCCGCACGCGTTTCAGTCACGCTTATTTCATTTCGTCTCCCTTTTATATTTAGGCAAACCTTGTGCCCGCACACTTTTCGAGAGAAAAAATCAATATTTGCGGTTTATTTCCAGAAATAATTTGTCAAATCTAGCACGTATGCCAGTATTTGCACACTGATGATGCGTTTCACCGTTGAAGCATCAGATAAATAAATGAAAAAAAAAAAAAAAAAAAAGAAAAGATAAGTTGACGATGGCGAAGTGAAAGAAGATGATGGGAGGAGGAAGGGCCCGTTGGCGAATTTCACCAGGCGCAGGTGAGATCGTTTGGGCCCATGGGCCAAAACCCGAATTGCTTTTTACACGAAAGTATTCTCTTGCCGCGGGCTGTTTCAAGTCGTTTCACTTACGATAGAAAAAAAGAAGAACGAGTGGACGAAAAATAACAATGAAGATATGAATAAAAAATAATTTCTCTCTTTCGGTTTATTACACTGAAGTAAATTAAATTTTTTGTCACTTGTATTTGTTATCATCACATTACAAGATAAAATTAAGTCATAATTGAATTTTTACTTTTGTTTTATTCACGAATAGAATTATTTATTGTTTACCCGTTGATTTATTCATTTGATTTATTTATTTGATTTATTTACGTTGAGTTGTAAATGTTTGGCTCAGGCACGAGCCGCTATAAAGGACCTCTATTATTTCGGAATTGTTATCATGGACTAGAGATTTTATAGAACTAGGAACGATCGAGATTGAACCTTCTTGCTCGCGATTCAGAGTCGTACTGCCAGGTGAAAACAACACAACACCTTTCAACCTGCACAGGTGCACCCGCGTGAACGCGCGCGCGGGAGAAAGAGCGAGAAAGAGAAAGGAGGGAAGAATCTTACAGCGGAAAGCCTGAGAGAAGGGGCCTCAGGCCCAGGGAGTGTACAGCCACATTGGAGGTACTTGTGACGTTTAGCCAAGTCCATGGAAAAAAAAAATTGATTTTTACAATAAAAATTGATTTGTATGTTACGTTTCGTGCAATAATATTATGTTGATTTCTGATGTAGATCGTGACAAATAGCACTAAACAATTTACATTTATCTGATTAATTTAATAACAATAAATATGGAAAGAATGTAAAAATGTTGTCTTCAAGTATTTTCAGACTACACAAAATTAAGTAATACATTCAATTTTTTCTATTCCTGTTTATTTTTATTATCATTATTCTTTCTTTTTTCCAATTAGACTGTTCTTCCTACTGCGACGTGTCATAACTCTGCAATAACACCCACTCATAGCTCATTTCCATTGGGGGCCATATAATTAAAATGATGAACAATAATACCGTGAATAATTGCAAGATACAGTTCGATGAATGAATCGCTTACATACATAATGCAAGCGATGGAGAGAATATTGTCAATTATTTAGTATTAAATAATATTAGAATTAATTTCAACACTTGATACATAAATATCATATTTTGTTCTTTTCATTCCAAATAAATTTCACCAAACAACTCTCACCAGCTTTTCCAAATATTGCTTCATTTATTTTTTATTCTTGAACGTCAGTGTATGTATTTTTTTTTTCGCTTACATGTACATAATTTTTTCTCGCGTATTTCAAGCTGTACTTTACTTTTGAACAGTTTTAACTGGTATCTCGTCCTTTCTTGCTCTTTATCTTTACCTCATCTTCCATTACTTTCTCATGACGACAACAACGACAACGTTTAAACGTGTATCAGTATACATATATGCTCACGACGAGGCGCACTCAAGGACCATTAAATCTCACCGGGAGTTTCGAGCACATCGTAAAACATGTTGGTAGAGAGATATGGAAAACGGAAAGAATCGTCCAGTAGCAATGCGCACGCGCAATTCAAACGCATATATCTATATGTGCATACAAATCTTTTTTTTTTCTTTCACATCGTTATCTATTCAAGAAGAAAATTAATATTGGCATGAAACATCTGCAGTGATTTTTATTCAGAGTACGACCAATTATTTGAGCTGTCAGTAACAAATGCGAATACAAACAAATTATATTTTATGCTCTGAGAAAATAAAAAAGGATAACGAAGGTACATCACTGATTTTATTGAGTGAATAAAAATATGTTCAAACATGAAAAACAATTAATTGATATTATTTTATTTTATAGCCTTCGAGTAATTCTCCTGTGTATTTAATAGACAGAGAACAAAAATTTATCAGCCTTCGTCAAATTAAATAATTAAATATGAAATAATAATAAAATAGATATGAGAAGTAACCTAGATATACTACAACCGACTCTCAACGAATCCGCAATAAAAATACTTTTACTCTTTCTTTTTTATCTTCATTTTATTTCGTAAATGAAAAAAAAAATTAGGACAAACTTCTTGTATCATAATTACAATTTTTTCTTTCTTTTTGTTACGCTGATGGATATCATCTCTCTACATTACTGCCATATCATGACGATGATGATGATGATGATATGATTGTTTTTTTTACTACGATTTTTAATTCATTCTCAATTAATTTCATTCTTTTTCATTGCTTTATTATTTCGTTTTTAATTTGAATTCGATCAACAAGGAGACAAGAACGATGTTGTCATTTAGAAATTATACTGAACACAATTTCTTTCATCACATATCACAGCTGAGACTGTCCAGTCTACACCTCTATAGCTCATCCTCCTGACCTGACCTCACAACCACATCATCATTCGATTTCATCTATCAACACAAGTACTTGGAAAGTGTATAACACATGCGTATAAATATACCAACCAACTCTATACATTCTACTTCCTCACTTAGTTTTATTTATTTATACATTTATTTATTCATTCTTTCTACTTGCAATTCCTGAAAACTTTCTATCGTTCGTCTCCAATTGAAGGAAATTGTGTGTACATGTACACTGATAAAAATATACACTGTACCATATCAATGTCTGGTGTTGAAGAAAATTCTAAGGAATTTCTAACGTTTTGTAATGGACTAACGGCTTCTGTCAAGACTGTAATCCACACCCGCCATGACAGTACATATCGATTAACTATCTACTCTAAGAGTGTATGGATAAACATAAATTGTTGTATACGGTACTTGAAACGTTTTGTTAGTAAAAAAAAAAAGAAGAGGTCATGTTTCATTTTTTTATTTTACATTTTGTATCTTCAAATAAAAAAAATAAATAAATGTAAATAGTGTTGATAGTAAAACACATTTGTTTATCTGTTCTAATAGCACAATTAACAGCACTTTCATTTATTGTTTTGTCCATGCATGTAGTGTAATAAGTTTGTCGTTATGGCTGAAAAAAAATTGCTGCATCGATTTACATGTACGTAATATATTTTATGTGTCTGTGTAAATATATATATTGATTGACCTGCATATGTGTAGCACGTGAGTCTCGTGCATTTCCGCCATAGGACTCTACACATGAATAAATCAAGTTGTAGATTTAAATTTGATTTAATTAATGATTAGAGATAAAACGATATATCAAATTTTCAAGAAGGGTCAATATAAATATTAATTCTCTTTTGTCTACTAAAAATTTATCTTGTTTCACAAGCAAAGTTTGCGTGTTAATTTTATGAAAAATAGAAAAATAACAAAATGAAGGACTTTCACTAATGAAGATTAGAAAAAAATTAATTAAAATAAATTTCCAACGTAGCATGTTGATAAATCATTTTTTCAACCGGAATAGAAAAAATCCCATTACTAAAAATAAATTCTTAGAAAATCAATCATTACGTGTCGAATATAAATGAACGAACGACGAATGAATACACATAATTATATACATGTGATAGAGGAAGTATAATGCGGGTGTCAGACAAAAATGAATATTGAAAGAAAAAAAAAATTATTTTTTCAACTATTTCCATATTATATCACCCACTCTACACATTCACACATACATAAGTACAAAATACCTTGAAAAGGTCAGCACATCTACATTTAATCTCCCAAAATGAAAGGAAAAAAAAAAAAAAAATCCCATCTGAACATACCGACACTCATTACAACCATATCTAAAATATATTCTTTCGTCATTGTAAATGGACCACCCAAAACAATCCAAGTGAAAAAAAAAACGAGAGAAATATCACAAAATATAGCAATAAATTAAAAACAAAACTCTTTATGAATACATATATATGTATATGCGGTACTTAAATAAAAATATAAAATATACGTTGTGATTAATAGAGGCATACGTTTTTCCATCGATGTCCTAATCGGTGTCAACTGCTGCACGTATCGACCTACTCACAAAGACCCGTTATAACGTATAGGTATCTCCCACTTTATCGCATTCAACATCCATATATACATTTATATATATATATATATATATATAATATAACTATATATATTTATATATATCTAGCATTCAGAACAGTGCTCACATCTATCCACACAACCACATGAAGTCACAAATAATCCATGCATTATTGCGAGTCCTACGTAAAGTAGAATGACTATGATCAATACCATTCTTAGTTTGATTTAATTTCATCTAAATCAAATACTTTTTTCATTTAAATGTATCAATGGTGGCTTTATTTCATTGATTAAAGGGTGAAGAGCTTGGTGGAATTTTTAGATCAATTTCTATCACGTAACTGACCAATAACTTTTTTTTTTTTCGCGTTGAAATATTCAATTTTAAAAACCGTTCCAGGGATTTGTCGTTGGATATATTCAATGTCATCTCAATAATTTTCAAGTTACGACCCAAAAAATTATTTCCTTAGTTACTACAATCAAATTCATTTGCAATCATATTTTCATTTGAGCTTTCACTTCGGTTATCTAATTGATTATCACCATGACAAACTATTGAGCAACTAACTATACTCGCCAAATATTTTACTGTCGGCCTGTACAATTGTCTACGCGATAGTGTATTCATATAAATAAATGTATAACGATTCAAGAGAAATAAATAAGTGTCGTGGCACACTGACCCAACGACAATTTACATTTGTTATTACGTTTTAGAAATATGTACAGGGAAGAAATTGTCTTGTGCTGGTATGAATATTAAATTTTATCATAGATACACGTACATGGCATCTAATATTAGTCTATAATTCCGTCATGACATTTGTTTTTTCATGTATTAATATACAATAATAAAAAAAGGAATTCCCAACACGTTCATTCATGTATATAAACGTGTAGCAAAACCGTCAACACCAAACAACACAGTCGTCATAAATGTTCGTTGACCCATCGCAATTCAATTGTCATGCAAGACGTCTGACATGACCCTTTTGTGCGGAGCGCGGTTCCGCGTGTGTGGCTTCAAGTAGATCAGAAGGAAGCGCCCCAAATCCATAATGATCAAAAGAGAGGTGATGGGTGAAGTGGAAAAAAAAAATTCGTTTGTTCTTATTTATCTATTTTTTGTCTTTCATTTTTTTCTTTCACGACCTCAACAATCGATAATCTGAACACGTTTTACTGTTTGCATCTTTTTCAGTATATCTTAAACGACGATCTTGTACGCGTATAAATTTTTGCACGTTCTAGACACACTTTTCTTCACATCTATTGCAGAAAGAAAAATATGGTAATAATTTATTTATTTTTATTTCTTTACGTTTCAAGGGAATGAGAACAGTGGCGAGACAAATTGGTGAAGAAGAAATGTGACAAAAAGATAGCTATAATTATTTTCATTCTTTGTTATAATTTCTTAGAAGTATTTCTGATGCTTCATATTTTTAATTAGGTCAAATATTCCGTTTCTACGCCGCCACAAGTATGTATAAACAAATATATAATTTTAATACAGTGCAATGGTGCATGAAATGCGCACAGTGCGAATGAAATAAAAATAGTCAAAATAGATGGTGAATTAATTGAATTTATTTAATATGAGAAGAAAATTTTTCTCCGTTCTTTCCTCGCAAAGATATTGATAAGAAATGTGTAATACAGTAATGATAAATTAATATATGCATGTGCGATTTCATTATCAATGATTTTGTGTGAACCTTATCAATGATTCTGGGTTAGTGGGTTGAGAATTTTTACACCCCGCAGACACCAACACAAATACACATACATTTTAATGTTTGCAATTTTTTATTTTTTCCTTTTTCCTCTCTCTTCTGCTCTGGCGATCAGAAACTTCATGCATGAAGAAGCACGTATGGTGAATGGGTATATACATAGATCGATGTTTCTCGAGCACTTTGTAACGAACTGAGCACGTAAAAAAATTTTATATCTCATTTTTTCGCTTAATTTTTGTTTTAATTATTTTCTGTTCAAATAAAATGATTTAATACGTTTCTAAATACGCAAATGCATTTCTAATAAATTTCTCCCGCCAATCTCGTGGACTTGAACGATGATTAATGGAAACTTATAGATTGCTATCTTGTTTGGCAACATGGAATATCTTAAATGAGTCATCGTGTGCGTGCAAATGAGGGTTGCCGACCCCTTTTTGTACAGCAGAAGAAATCAATAATAAATATCATGGGCAGTATGAACTTGAACGACACTTTATCTTTAGCCTTTCAAGGTCTCAAGATGTTAGATGAGAACTACCGAGATTTGAAATTAGTGAAAGTCATATACAAGACGAGAAAACAAAATTCAATCATTAATTTTGTTTACTTACGTTAAAAATTAGCATTCATATTTTTTTTATTCCACAGCTGATTACCACACACATAATAATTCTAATTTTATGCTTGATCATTAATTTAGATAATGCATCTACCGGCATATTGACACTTTAGATTTTTTATTTCTATATTCACGTATTTTTGTCTTCTTATTTAATGACTTGATTCAAAACTCTTAACACATCAACAACTCTTTCACTCGTCTTCCTGCTTTCTGATACGTCTCATTACGTGATTGTCCATATGTCACACAAATATATAAACGACCACTCTATGATCTAATCGAACGTTCAATTGGATAATTTATCCTGTTACTCTCACGTTTAAAACCATATAAGAAATTCCGGAAATCGATCAGAATTTAAAGCGAAATCATTTCGAAAATGCGAATATATCATGTTATTTATTTTCAATCTCTTATGTTGACGACAGGTTAATTATTTAATATTTCTGTTTGTTCACCTCATCGATCACATGAAAATTATGTTGAAATTAAAAATAGAAAGTGATGAATGTGACTAAGAGAAAGACGGCTAAAATATTAAGAGAATTATTATATCAATGAATTTATTATAGATGAGAAAATTTATACTGAGATAAATTTCTGACGACGTTCGTAAGCGTCTAAGCTGTACACGTGGCACGAAACTCACACACAGCCCTCGAATCCGCACAGACCCATTGTCCTATCGTACCACAACGACGGTCCCTGCATTACTATATTCCAAACTGTCTGAGTTCCACTCCTCAAACTGTGGAACTAAAGCCGAAACTTTTATGTGCAAACATATATATGTATATATACAGATGCATGTGTGTATGTATGTATATTATAGAAGCGGAACTATACGAAGGGTAGTTCATGTCGCAACACCCCATGGGGTACTGGAGCCCTCGTGCCGTGGACCAAACATCTGTTCGATCCTTCCCCACTGCTCAACTCACATCGTTGTTGTCGTCGTCGTCATAAGCACCATCATCGTTGAGTTTTCGTTGTGTTCAACAAATCTTAATTCATCTTGCCGCAATAAAATAAATCCAAATATAAATTTCAATTTGCGTAGATATTTCTTGTAATTGTCAAACAATTAAATGCATTGGAGGGAGAAATAAATTCATTAATATTTCCATTTGCTAGTTGGAGCAAAAAATAAACTCATTTCATCGCCGGAAGACGCCGAACAAAACTTCTCTTCCCCCCAGTGTTATGAAAATAAACCATAAGATTAAAAATAAAATTTAAAATTGTTACTCCGTTTTCTATACTATCTACAAATTGAAATCGCTGAAATAAACCTATTAACCATTTTATATATGGGTTGAAGCGAAAAATAAAAATTTATTTCGCCACCGGAAGGGGAGATTATGGTAATTTTAGCCACACCCCCATATATATACACATAGGCAGATATATTTATATATGTACATAGTCCTTGTGAAGTTACGATTGTAATTAGGATTATTTCACGGTGTGTTAAGGACAAGCATGAAAGGGCGAGGCCTCATTGGGTCGAGGCTGCTCTCGAGAAATTTAATTAATGAACCGTAAAGTATAAAAAAATATTTCGCAGAAAGTAACTAAAACTATTATCAAACAATTATTTCTTTCATTTAATATTTATCATTTATTTCAATTTTGTCAATTGTTTCAATGGTGAAAAGTCTACATATCCGTCCGGTCGATATATATACATAAACAGTGACAGGACATAATTATGATCAAAGCCGCGCCAATTGACTAAAATTAACGTCAATTGAGAGCAAAGTAAAATGCTCACAGCTCGGAAGCTGTGATTCTACGTTGTGCGCTATTTAATGCTCAACCTAAGTACATACATTCACATATGGCAAATGAAACGAGACGAGGAATGCATGAGAGGAGACAGTGGCGCGACTTTTTCGGGGAAAGAAATAAGTAAAAGAATTAAACCAACAAAAAAAAAACAGAAAAGAGCATAAGAAAGAATTAAAGCGAAATATTCTGTAGTTGTTGGCGACGATAGCCCTGATTCAATTCACGTTGCGACGCGCAGACCTCGCGGCGCGCTCTATATAAAGGAAAAAGACATAGCGAAATAACACAAGAAGAAAAAGATGGAAATAAAAAAATCGAAGGAGATTCAAGTGAGCAACAAGTTCTTCCGTGCAATGGGATTTAATGTATGTCTCCAGTATATATGTGTGCATGTATGGCTTTCGATCTCGATGACCGTGAAAGGACTCTCAGCTACTACCTGACGAACTTGATAGACCATCTTCCTCTTCTTTATTTGGACAAATTCAACTCATTATTATTTTTTATTATTACCCAATTGCTACATGCGCCCGACAGTTGACCTATAACACACTTTTATACATTTTTTTATCGACATATATGACTTGAAAAATGGAAAGAAATATTTATACGCTCTTCACTATGCAATGCTCTATAGCCTCTCGTAGTATACTCAAGACTTATCGACTGTTTGGCCTTCAAAGAACTCTCATCCCTACGTGTATGAGCTCATTTGTTGTGCCAAGCTCTTTAAGTTTAGTATATGACCCAAAAATCGTGAGTGTGTGACCGAGACATATTAAAGCAAAAGAAGGAAATAAAGTCGCGAGGGTCGACAATATTTTGGTATTAAACGTGACTCACTATTAACCATGGACACACTCTCCATTGTATATCCCGATCACAACATAAAAACCTCTCCCTATGGTTGATTTTATCTGCCTCGGAAGAAAAAAGCGAGAAAAAAGTGAGAAAAAAAATTTATTAAACAAATAAATCTTCGTAAGAAAAAAAATCATCTAAAAAAAGAACTTAGTCGTTTAATCTCTGTATGCGTAGCATATCAATGAGACATCCAGTTCAAACGTGACGGTTCCAGAAAATGTTCAAATAAAGCAAGCAGAACGAAATAATCATATATTATATATACCTAAACTCAATGTGGATATAAAATAGAAGAAAAGTTTTTTCAAAATAGAATTTAAAAAAAATACGCGACAAGAATTAGTTGTCACTTCTCTCCCTCACCTACCCACTACGACACTTCGACCCCACCACTGCATCGCTTCTCTTCTCGTTCTCTCTACGTCGGTATATACAAACAGGCAGCTGACAGCTGCGGAAGAGCGATAGCCCACATGGTGTGGTCGTCACTCGCATTAAATATACGCGCGCGCGCTACTAGATTTATACCTACCACACAGTCATATCGATTTCATCCGTAATACTCATCTCAAATACTCTTTGACACTATCTATGAATTATAATTTCAATTTGAATTGACTAATGTGTCATTTTGTCATACTCATTTGTAAATGTGCAACAAAAATTGAGATTTATTTTTAAAGATAACAATTTTGAAAGAGAATATTTAAAAATGATTGACCAAAGCAAGATAAAAAAAATAGATAAAGATTGCAGATATGAATACTAAGAGATAAAATATACTATGGATACCGTAATATTCACAAACTTCTCACCGTTCTCTACACTTTTCCATGAGAAAACTATTTTTGCGTCGAGACGACGTATAGTATAGTAATATACAGATGTATATGCCCATGCACTTGGGATTATACATCCGGAGCGTTTATATATCCCGCTATACGCGATCGCGTCCGACTTCGTAAATCGATCGGGTAAATAATCCGAGTTTTTTTTCTCCACTTTTACCAATATGTATATATATAAGTATATGAAGGAGTGCAATGACACTACATATACAAAAGTCACATCATTCATTCATATTTGATATTTTTTTTGTTTGATTTTTAAGAAGGTAGAGAAAAGATAAGATAGATATTGGATTTGTCTTATGTGCGCGACACACACATACCACGCCTGTTTTCAGTTGAAATGCCAAAAATAATTGACGCGTCATGCATTGATAGAAAATAAAATAGAAAATACTAATGTTCGTGTAATTATCATTATTTTACAAATTAATTTGTGCTCAATTGAAATGAACTGTATAGTAAATGTTTCCTCAGTTACCATGTACTGAGAATAAATAAGTCGACAACAATAGTCTGAATTTGTACATACACATTTATATATCCCTACACAAACTATCGGAATCCATGTAGGAAGGCACTGACATTTTCAAATGCCATATAGTTACAGACTATAAATGCTACATCGCGCAATATAATCAAATGCAGTGGCGTTTTGTCATTTCATTTATTATACAATGAGTTCATTTGTTTTTCGAGTGGAAACTGTAGCTCATCGTCTGAATAGATGAAAATTTCTCGAAGGGGATTATTACGTGTACTGAATTATTCAGAGCTATTCATTTTTTTTTACAAGCTTTGAAAACACAATAGAACATAGTGGTGAATGTAGGAAAAAATATTCTTCAGTTTAAAATAGATATTCTAGTTTAACCGTCCAAATATTGTTTCACCATCACGAGCATTTTTTATTATCCTGTAATAATATTTCTACGGCATAATTGAGATTATATATATCCGGACAAAGTATAATCGATTTTAGTCACAAGAATTCTCACCGAAAAATTATTTAATCGTCGAAAAAAAGTTTGTATGGATCCACTTTTTTAATTATCACCCAATCACATTTGAGTGTTGTCATTTTATTTATTATGAACAACACACGCAATGATGGGCCTGTTTCAGACTTTATATATAAATATTCATTATAAAAATTATGAATTCATATACATATATATATTTATACAGTACCGAATAATTAATTTAACGTGGCAAAATGATGAAGGATTTCAGCGATCGATTAAATACAATGTCTGTGTATAGAGATAGCGAGCAAAAGTGAATGATTATCTGCCAGAAACCCAACCTAAGCACTATAAAGCCCCACACGATATTTGGAAATTCGATACTATATCTCACTCGGTCTCTTGCTCTGTCTGTTGGTGACCGGCACGAGACTAATTAAGACTTTAATTATTTATTCTACCATCTACATATACACATATACATGCCAGAATAAATATATTATAGACTCAAACACCGAATCATTTTTCTTTGCATTGAAAAATCAATTAAGACATTCGGCTTCGATATTTTACTGCTACGCCATTCAGTTCAAGTTAATTAGGAAACGATTTGATATACACGAGTCGATAGAACGCGCGCGGAAAAGAGGAGAAAGGCGGAAATTGATGAACATAAATAAATAAGGGGACAGTGAGGCAAGTCCGACCCCTCAGGCTAAACATTCATCTGGAAAATTATCGTAAATTTAACGAAATTAAATATTAAATTAGAAATGCAACTTATTCTCCATCGCAGAACTTTTACACTTTATCAATAAATAAATAAAAAATTGAGAAGCACTGTCAGTTGTTTAGATATTTTTGTTTTAGATTTTATCAAAACGTTTCCGTTGACAATCATTTATATATATTTAGATTTAATTGGTAGTGATTGATAAGAAAAAAATGAAACATAAAACAAAATATAGAGAATTTATTCTATTCTATTACAAAAATTGTAAGAAAATTATATTCTTTACAAAGTCGTTTCAGATATTGTTGGAAAATTATTATATTATTAATATTTTCAACTGAAACATTTGGATATCATTCACTAAAAACAAGATCTTCATTTTTTCCATATGAATATAAAATAGATGAAGGCATCTAACTGGGAATTGGATATATGTACATACATAATATGCGTATACAAACGAGTTCTATTGTCATGCATTCGAAAAAACACGTGCACATGCAAACAACTCAATGATCCTCTATAGAATAATTTTTTTCTTCCTGTTCTTTCCCCTCAAGAGCTTACAATAAAAATTAATGCGTCGTGTGCGCTTGCACACATCACATTTTTACATTTTACAGAAACGCCAGAGGGCGTTTTACCTATATCTGCATTATACAGTGCAGTCTTTATCACTTCTCACTCATGTTTTGCAATTCATTACCTGTCTCTATTCGCGCAGCTCCCCTTTTCTTCTCCTTGTTTAGTCGCGAAACAAATAAACGTCGGAGAAAAATAATTGACACAAAAATTTTCAATTGTAAAACTCAACTGTGACACAGTGACGATCGATATACAACAACTGTGTGTCGTCACCATAAAAAATAGAGAGAAAAATAATTTTAGATGGTATCTAAATTGATATTTAATGTCTATAGAGGATTTATTGGATTGTACTCAATTATTATTTTTCTTTATCTTCCATTAACTTTTCTCGAGGGGCCAATTTTATTTTGTGTCAAACAAACATTCGTGATTTTTTGTGTACCGTTTCAAAAATTTCATACAGATGTTGAGAATTATTTATGGTGAAATTGTATCGCGTGTAAACTTACGTATTGGACCAGCGGGCGTACGTCAAAATCCCACGCAGAGCACTGCCGGCAACCGGCAGATCAATAAGACAGCAAAAGGGCACATGTTTCGTGTGAACGTTGCGTTATTGACGGCACAATCTTTATTTTACTCTCTCGCTCTTACTCTTTACTTGTGTTATAACGGCACTGACGCGCCGTTAAGATGACACAGTCATCGTGTGCATCTGTGTGTTGTGTATATTTATTCTCTCTCACTTCATTTCGCTGACAGAACAAAAGATGCGTGGCCGCGCGTAATTCTCTCACTGACACGACAGAGCGACGTACACCGTCGACGGTGCTCCGTTTCGAATGGAAACTACTACTGGAATGAATGTTAGAAGAAAAAAGATAAATAAACTTGTCGACGGTTTCCTCTTGTTTGTATATTTTTAATTTCTTTTTGATTTTATTGTTTTTCCGGGGGGGGAAAATTACTGAGAATTCTCCGTCGACGCGAATACTGTTGGACTTACTCTCTTGCACGAGAGCTAAGTAATGTGTGTGCGGTGTGAAGCCTTCCCGTTTGTATGAAAACAGTTTTGGTTTGGTTGTGTGCCGGTCGTTGGTCGTCGCACGCGCAGAGCGCGGCTTTACGGCCTCGACGTCGTTCTGCGCCGGTCCGTCAGTTTAGTCTGTTTGTGTGTAGACATGTGTATGGTTGTATGAATGTTCGGTATGTAGTGGGAAATATATACAGCACGCGACGACGACGACGACGACGACGACCGTTCACGACCGTCTCTTTGACTGCTGCGTCGTCAAGGCGACGCGCCTGCTACCTCTCGCTTATACACGCACATCACAATTGATCGACACTGGCGCGGGTTTCGTCGCTATATGACATTTTGAATGCGGATTTATTTCTTTTCAATCACTCTCGCGCTTGGGGATGGATTTAATTCGCAAGATGATATAATACGGGAAATATAATCGAATTTTCCGATGTTAAAGAAGCATTAATAATAGAATTTATTGGAGCACAAAGAGATTTATAATATATTTTGAATAATCGTGATTTGTTCATGGGACACTGACGCGAAAGGGTTCGCAATTTGAAATTACAGAATTGTTCTTCAGAAACAAATGCAGATGAATGTATATATATATATATATATATATATGCACAAAATATATCTTGGAATTCTGACAGATGGAATTGTTTTATTTTCTTTGTGTACAGTATGGTGGGAATAATGAGCGGCGAACGGATATTAAGCGAGACATTTTACATTTTTATTTGTGAATATGAAGAATTAGATGCGATTTTGATCTTTTTTTTGCAAACCCCGTTGATTAATGGTCATAGAATGAACCATGGTGAAGAATGCGATCAAAGTTTTTGCACGGCTCAAGCCAGAAATTAATAAAATGTTGACAGTGGTAAAATAAAACTTTCGCAATATTTATTTGAAGGGAAGAAATTGCATCATGAAATAAATACAAAATCATTTTTTTTTTCAAATCTGTATCAATTCTTTCCAGAATTATCAAATTCATAGGCGACCGAAAAGACATTTGGATGAAGATTTATTGGTTATCTCAGCGCCACAAAAATCAATCGAATATATTGATAATCGGCCAGAGTCATGGAGTTTTTCGTGAATTTAATTACAAATAAATTTTTGTTACAACAAAAAATTTTAATAGTACCACACTGTTGTTCCTTCCAATCTGAATTTCAGATTCCGTCAAATTTTCGATAATACAGTAGAACAGGAAGATGTTTTCAACAGCGTAGCTCTTCCAGTCATCAACAGGTAAAATTTTAATTCATAAAAATCAGGAGTATTATATTGGATATAACATTGGGAAGGAGCATTTTCTTTGCATATCACCTTAATTAACCCCCATAGTTTGATCCTTTCTGCAGTCTCTTTGACGGATACAACGGAACGATATTCGCCTACGGTCAGGTAAAACGACATTCTCATACTACCTAAGCGTTTTATTAATGTCGCGGTGACAGGCCAATAAAAAGGGAAATTTATCGTTCCCCATTATTAATTGAAAATTAGACAGGAAGTGGAAAGACATATACAATAACAGGAGATTCAGAAAAATTTGATGATTGTTCAGGAATTTTACCAAGGACAATTCATCAGATATTTAAAATGATTGGAAGTGATCCAAATAATTTGTATACGGTAGAATTATCATACCTGGAAATTTATAATGAGAATGGATATGATTTACTGGACCAAAAGCAACGCAAAGTGGCTTCACGACTTGAAGATCTACCGTAAGCATATTTTTATGTGTTATGCGAAAACCACTCTGCGTCAGGTTGCAAGCGCGTAGTCTTTGTATATATTTATTCATATAATTGCATAACAGCGACATTGCAATCTCGTTACAAATGCTGCACACACCTTGAAAAACACAACTGAAAAAATAAATCACAGCACAAAACATTTTTTTGTCATTAACAAAGACATGTTTTATTTTGATACATACGTTTTCTATTATTTTTCCATCACTGTTATTATAATCTTAATTAATTCTATGACAGACGTGTTGAAATACATGAGGACGAATTGAATGCGATGCATCTCAAAAATCTTGGTCTTCATACAGTGAAGAATGAACGAGAAGCGATCAACTTATTATTTATCGGTGACGCTAATCGGTTGGTAATTATTTTACTTATTGTATTATGAAAAAAAAGGAAAATCCAGTTCAGTAAATGATTAGCAAATGTGAATAATTATTTATTGTAAGTGAATGTGCACTTGCTTTTCTCTTTTTGAATGAAAATTACACCCGAATACTTTCCCTGAAGGGAATTAATTTATTTTATGCATAAATCAGTCGTTTTATCACATTTTTTTTAACCCAGATATTCACAATTTATCCATTGAACTGATGATTCTCTCCTGCTATTAATTTATTCTCCAAGAAATAAACATTAACATACTCTTTCAATTTGATTCCCAGCATGACATGCGAAACTCCAATGAATCCACGTTCATCGCGATCTCATTGCATCTTCACCATAATTTTATCATCAAAAAAATTTGATTGCAATCATTACAGTCGTGCAAAAATGCACTTGGTCGATTTAGCTGGGTTCGTTTACAATTTTATTCTTGTCTTTTTTTTTTACCATTCTATTCTCGTTCACTCCTTTTTCCGCCCACCAATCGAAAGATCTCCTCCACTCTTGTATTGGTATATTACATCGATACATAATCACGTACCGATATAAATTCAGAGAGAGTTTATTCGTGGAATTTATTTCACTAGATCGGAACGCGTATACAAGTGCGCCATTACCGGGACAATTCTGACGGAAGCTAAATATATAAACCTGAGTTTGCACTACCTGGAGCAAGTGATAGTGCGGCTTGGTCAAGAAAATGCGAGTCACGTTCCCTACAGGTGCTTGATAACAACTATAAATACCTCTGACAGAAAAAGAGAAATAATTCAATAAAATTGAATTATTATTCATATTTTTTTTTCATTAGTTTAATCATTCTTATTTTATACATTCAGGAATTCTTTGCTCACCGCCATCTTGAGGGATAGCCTCGGTGGCAATTGCATTACAAATATGCTCGCTAACCTCAGCCTATCGGCATTTAACCTTGAAGTCAGTTAACTTTGATTTAAAACATTAATTAAAACTTTTATTTCAAATAGTTATTTTTTTTTTTCATCTAATTATGGTTTCAATGTGCGATTATATCGGAATTAGGAAACGATATCAACATGTCGATTCGCTCAGAGAGCTGCATTAATTAGGAATGATGTCAAGTTGGTATTGAAAAAGGAAGTGCAGACGGAAATGGATATAATGAAGATGGAAAATGAACGGTTGAGAAAGCGAATTGATGAACTTAATCTACAAATGGTGCACATGACGTTTCAATTAATTTTAGAGCATTATAAATGTCGATTAATTTTTTTCTTTCTATTTTGATAGGGGTATTTGAGATCAGAAGTGAACGATTCCGAATATTATAAAGACCTAACGATACAACAAGGCAGAGAAATATGTATCCTTTTTGTGATATAAATTTAAAAGAGATATTGTGCGTTATTATCTTTTTTCCTGACGATTATTCTTAGCACTGCTGATGGAAATGGTTAATGTAGGAAAGGGGAGACAGCAGGAAATCACAGTGGATAAAATGGTACAAACTGAGCCTATATTATCGAAAGTATTTGGTATATGTGAGGTGAATATTCTACCTGAATGTTTTCACGAAGACAACAGTAATTTTAGTACAGATGATTTTCTGGAAAATAATTACTTAACACTACAAAAACTGTATCAGGATACGAATTTCAATTCTAACTCTTCCGACAAATCACAGTGCGATCATACAGAAATGCAAGAAGAATGGTCGATCGATAAATTCATATTGGATTTGAAGCAAAGAAACTCTACAAATACAGCTGAGATAAATATATACATAAATAAATTGATCCAAGAGAAATCTTTCAACAAAAATAATATATCTACAGAATCAGACTGTCTGAAATCAAATGCTAAATGTCCAAAAAAGAAAATTCGACCGCGAGGAATATTACGACGGTTGTTTAGACGAGAAAAAAAATCACCACGACCGTTATCAGTTTCAGACCCTTCACGAAAATTTTGTATAACTCATTGTGACAAAAAAATACAAACTGATAATGGAAATGAAGTGTACGATTCTGAGAGTTCAATCGAGAATGAAAAGTTTATTCCTCAACATTATTTTATGGATGGAAATTTACATACTAAAAATGCGGATGACTCAGAAGAAAATTTTTGCAATCGGGAAATAAAGCATATGGTGCACGGGAGAGAAGATAACAATTCAGATTGATCATCTGTATTGATCTGTTGGAAATAAATGAAGACATCATAGTATTCCAGAGAAACCAATTGAAATGGTGGATTGAATTGAATATACAGAAAATTATATTTTTGTTTTCACACGCTCCAAAATTTTATTTCTTTTATAATATTTTTTCCACGAATCAATTATTTTAACATGCAGTGCTGTCTATATCGTATTTCTCGCCGTACATTTTCGCCTCAAGGATTATTAATTGATTTTTATTCAACACAGCTAAACAATTTTTTTTAACAATCCCAGGATATATCCTCAATTTGATAGTATACAATTTATTCGCCTTCATTCGAATTGTTTCTTTATAAACGAATCCCCCAATACCTTTATACTCATAAATTTGGATTTTATTCCAGTTTTCAATAAATATCAAAAAGTTTTCGATAAAATCATCGAAATGTATCATTCTTATTGACACAGGATTATTAACTTCAATTGTTTGAACAATACGATTGGATGAATAATTATTATTTGATATGATGATATAATTGTCACTTATGCTTTCATCATAATAAACAAATACTTCTTTTTGGAATATTCCTACGTGAAAACTTGTGAGTCTAACAGTTTGAAACACATTTTCCCTCATAGAAAATCTGTTTGTATTTTCTTCTAATTTATACAATGAACGATCATCCAATAATATTAATTTTTTAGCATGTGGCAGAAACTTAGCATTATTATTTGGAAATCCTCCCACATTTGGGCGAACGGTAGAATTTCCTAAAATATCTTCAATTGAATAATATTTCAATGTACTATTAATGATAATGAAAAAACTACTATTAGTATTTTTCTTTACATCTGTTGCATCAACAAAATCAGTGAGTAATATCAATTTATCATTGATGAGCCTCCAAAAATTTCCTGAGCTTCTATTGCACTTCGGTTCACCAAGAGTGAGAATATAAACATCATTTTTATACTTGAATGTTAACCATCGATTGATGTAACCAAAATTAGCAATTTCAATCACACGATTGAACTTCATATCACTACCATTAAATATAAAGTGATCTAAACGACAATTATTCAAATTGACAAATAAATGATCAATATTAATGTGATCAAACTGATGAATACTAACAATGTCTTCATCAAATTTCATTGTTTGTAAATATTCAAAATGTTTATATTTATAAATATTCCGATCAGCGTCTGCTTCTAATAACCTCAGATCTCCACATATTTTCTTGAAATTATCTCTCTGTTGACGAATAATTCTTCTTACAGCTGATCGACGTATCTTCATTTCTCGATTTAATTCATGAATACTAATATCATTGATATAATCATTCCCAAGAATACTATGATGAAAATGTACATCGCCATGGACAATCCAATCCCCATAGATTTTTTGTTCCGTCACATTCCTGTTGCTCGAAACTGTCCCATTTCTCACAACTAATTTTTTCCATTCCGAAAATTCTGCATCATTGAGTTTTCCACTCATATTTAAATTACCGTTGACTACTGCAGGTGAGTTAATTACAAAATTGCCAACGATAATTGCATCATCATCAGCAGGAATCAAATTATTTGGATCAAAATTATTGATTGATTTTGTATCGAAATCGTGGACGATAACTTCGTTTAAAAATGAAATTTCTCCTGTTATATTCTGATCACCGGTAAGTAAAAAAGTTTCGTTGAAGATGGCGTTGAAATCATGACCATTCAATTTCTCCATTATAGTCAGCTTACCGACTGTGATATTATCGCAGAGAAGAGTCCCTGGAATTATTTGCTCTTGGTGTAGAGTAATCAATTTACTCATATCATTATCATTTATTTTTCCCACTCTAATATCTGACTGAATTTTTAAATTATTGAATTTTATAGTGCCAGGTACGATTGTTGGTTCATTTGTGTACATTGCATTAGCTAATAATCCTTCAAAATTAATTCCCATTATTGATTTAGCCATCACATTTTTTTCTATCAACAAATCACCACTAATTGTTATGTCTTGGTCGAAAATCACTTCTGCTTTCATCGACACAGGTTTATCAATCCGCACAACGTCGCGGAAATAATTTTCTAAATCAATATTGTTGAATTTTTTTATAATAGTGAGATTATTAAAGCTCACTGAATCTTCAAAAGTTTTTGTGCCAGTTACAGTCACATTTTTACTATCCAAAAACACAACGGAGTCGATGAAATCATTGAAATTCACATTCTGGATATTTCCAGTGATGGATAAATTATTTACATCAACAGTTTGATTGAAATGGAGATCACCGTTGACAATAAAAGTGTTATTTCCCTTGTAACTGATATTTTTCGTGATATCCTGGAACAATATTCCCCCAATTTTTTTATTCGGATCAAAATATTCTTCAACGATTACATTTCCTTTCACAGTAATTGGTCCAGTGAGTATTTGATGCTTTAATGGATCCAAAATGTCATCAATTGACCGATTATTCCATGCAGAAAATTCCAATGACTCACAAATAATTTTATCAAATTTTTTCCTACCAGTAATCACTACATTTTTATCACTTTTCAGAACAGCATCGTAGACAAATTCCGAGATATTCACATTGTTGATAAGACCATGCAGAGTTAAATTTTTAATGTGTACATCTTGCTCGAAAATAACACTTCTCATATTTGAAACATTATGAATATCCGAGAGCAACATTCCATTCAGAATTTTAGTTTTTATCGGCCCCTTGACATTTAAATTCCTTATCACCACTCTCCCATTTACAATTTCCTCATACAAATTGCCCAAATGATTTTGTAAATTGCCTAAATTTCGTAATTTTCCTTTATTTTTCCTTCCATTAAAATAATTTCCATTTGACAATGCTGTATAATTCAATCCATTGATTGTTTGTGGTTTCATTTCTTTTACATACAAATTTTGTACGTTCATATTTTCTATGGCAACATTTCGAAACGATTCATTGAGCTTTGATGCAAAAATGCTACTAGGAATATGACCATTGATAAATTTCGCACTTATTTTATCTACAATTGGTGGTACTTTAAATACAATATGTTTATTTAAACACATATTTGAGCCTTGGACTTTATTTTCAAATAATAATCTTTCCAATTCAATCACATCACTTTCAAAAATTCGTTCGATTATTATCCCATCATTAATTCTTTTGAGATTCGGTAACTCTTGGTACGTATCCAAAGTCATGAATTCATTTATTAAATGCCCATTTATTTTCTGAGAAATAATATTGAGAGCTGGACCTATTTCAACTCGACCAAGAAATGTTTTCTTGCCAACAATTTCCACTAAATCATCACCTCTTATTAATAAATCATCGAAGTCGGACCATGTTTTATTATTAATCGTTTCGATCACTTGTACATTGCCATGAACATGAACTTTTTTGAACAAAATGTCAGTATCAATTTCATTCGCTGCAAATCTCTTTATAGGTCGTCTCTCATGATCTTTTATCTCTCCATTAATCTCCAGCACCCCAACAACCGTTAGATTATGAAAAGTTATTTGTTTATCAAGAGTTGTGTCACCATTCAATAAAATAAAATCAGTGACAGGAATTTTATTTATGGTTTTAATCGAATCCAAATTTTCTACGTAGAGTTTTTTAAATACTTTCTCACCCTCCATCAATACATTTTTTCTGCTTGACTTTTGTACGTATTCATCTGGATATTTTAAGTTATTCAAGTATTTAACATTGGCGTTTTCTGCATTTATTGTTCCTTGAACAATTAATTTATTGGGAATAATTGCATCTTCACTTTTTCTAATTATATTTTTCATCAATGTCTTCCAATTCATATTATTGATGTATGAATAATTCAAATCTCCTTCTATTTCCAAATTTTCAATATCAGCAAAATTGATTCCTTCATAATCGATCAATTCAGTGTCAAAAACAATTTGATTAACAGGTACGCCGTTCACTGAAAGCAATGACAATTTTTCGACGTCTATTGATGGGAAAAATTTCTCTCCCTCAATGACACTGTCATAATTGTCAAAATATTTGTGGATATCATTCACAGAAATATTATTTATAGCATTGAATGTTAAATTTTTCAATGATATCGATCCACGAATTATCAAATTTCCAACAATTTCGATATTGTTAAATGAAGAGATATCAGTAGCATCAATCGCTAAAGCATTCTTTATATTTAAATCAATCTCATTCAATTTCAGATTAATACGTTCAAGACAACTCATTATTTCTTCATGACTTGAGTTGAACTCGTGGCAAGTTAAATTTATTGCACCAATTCGTTCTGATTTGCATTTCATATTCTCATTCATCTTTTTATTATTATCTGTTACAGCTTTTGGTTCCGAGCTATTCCACATACCATTCGAATGTTTCAAGTAACTCTCTGTAATTTTTCTCTTCTCCTCCTCTAAGATCATTTCTTGCTTCTGAAAAATTTCCTGGAATTGTTTTTAAAATGGAAATTGTATCAATTTTCGTATTATTCGATAATTTCGTATTTTTCTACAGTGTTGGATTTACCATTAATTTATGAAACGTATTGACATTTTTTTTCATCTCTCCGTCATTCGGTGGCAGCACTTCTTTCAATTGTGTCTCAATCTTAACAATTTCATTCTCAAAAATAAATCCCACCTTTGGTATGACGACTATTTTTGATAAATCAATCAAATGAGGGATGGAAAATGGTTGAGGAATTTTCCCAAAGCCATTCAATTGCCATGGTAGAGCAAATATTGAAGAATTTTGCAATTGAACGAGTAATAATACTTCTTCTCTATATGTATCCAATGGAACACTTTGTATCCAAAAAATTTCACCAGCATCTGTCCATATTTCAAATTTTACATTTGTAAATATCCTCGAGAGAATATTATCCCATATAAATATCAAAAATAAAAAAATAATTGTGGATAATGTACTTTTGAGATTATCGGTAGATGCTGAATTGATTGAAAAAACATCATCGTAATATTCCAATATTTTAGAATCTGATCCAGCTGTTACGAGATAATTAATATTTCCACTGCTGAAACAAATAACATTTCTCAAATCCGACGATTCTATTTCCTGCACTAATTCAAAGTATTCTTCTCCCGATGTCGCAGTGTAATATTTGTAAACGAAAATATATCCTCGAATCCGAAGGAGAATTATTGTCCCATCATTCGCTGGGCAGGATTTTATTTCAGTTAATTCTATTGTTTCAATCCCCTCCAGGTACCTATAAAAATTCCCCTTGCTATTATTTCTCAGTATTTGCAATAAGAAATTATTGAAATAATTACCAGAACTCTGACGAGGTTCCTGCAATCACAAAACCGTAAATATCAATTCGAAATCGATAGGAATTTGGTGCATTCCTCAATATAATTAATCGATCTTCCCCTTCATGCTGAAAATATTCCAATTTTTCAACCTGACTATCAACAGGCCACAGCCAAAATTGTTCCAATTCATTTCCGTTGAATGTATACCATCGTAATTCACTTCCATAAATTACTTCAACAGCAACAACTAAAATTAAAGGAGAACCGTGTGGAATTCCATTCGAAGGAAAAAAAATAGCGAATGTCAGAATTTTTTCCCTTGATGATATTCGATATTGATCAACAATTCGCTCCTTTTTATCATCCATAACGTTGATAAACATCACTGAGTGTATTAAACCAGCCAAATAAACATTTTTTCCGTTGGAAATAAATTTTAAATTGTTCAAAGGATTATAAAGCAACGGGTCCCTACGGCTACTCACACTTGACACAATTAATTCTGAAAAATGAAAAATTGACTGTATAATACAAAAGAAAATTCATCTGGATGCTGATAAATACCAACAGAAACAAGTAGAATTCACACCTTCATGATTTTCATTCTCAAATTCATAATTATACAATGGAAATAATTTATCATTTATTTGAACAGCATCAGACAATCTCGAACTATCAAAATCCACGAGCAAATCATCAAGCCGCCGATTAATTTTCTCAATTTCCACTGAATTACATTCAATTAATACACAAAAACAAATTAACAATACAGAATAAATATTAGTTGGTCTTCCCTTCGCCATATTCGACGATTAACTGAAGCAACAGCAGGAGATTTGCCTTCTTAGAATTGATTGCAAATGATACCATCTGAATTCAAACTATTTCAAATTTACCAATAGACGAAATACGATAACAATAAAAAAAAAAATTCTTATTCCAAACAAAGTTATTGAGAAATTTATTCGGTTCTACGAGCCAACATATATCCGATAATATTTATTATCTTCGACTTCCTTCTATTCGATATAAAGTTTTATAAATAAGTATCCTTATAAATACATATTTTCATTTACACTTAATTGTATACTTTCTAACTCCATATCTGAAATTCACCATGTAATTTTATATCATTGATATGATGATACACATACATAATATTCGTCTGGATGAATAAAATAGGGAAAGAAATAATTAAGCTGGAAGGAATAAAATAACAGGTAATAATTGATTATCACGATGAATAAATTATGTAAATTTACAGGATAACTCTTACATTTTTTTCTACCTTTGATTTGTCAATATAAATATAACAATAACAATCTTGAATACATTATGGTACAGTAACTGGGATAAAACGCGTTCGGTCACCGACCTTTGGCGCAAATCTCAAATTAACTTTATCCTCACCGTCAACTCCAACTTCTAGAAATGAATTCCAGTCAACGAGAAAATAGAGACCAGATTTTCTTGGCGTTGGTAAAACAGGATCTGGTTCTGCAGTGCTACCGCCAAATGAATCAGCTAAAGCATCCAGATTTAAATCCTCAGTTGATGATGACACTTCAGTTGTTGTTGTCGTTGCTTCTGATGTGACAGCGAAATTAACAATACGACTGTCAGAATTATCGTCAGGTGTGTCAGGAGAAGATTCTGCTTCGGAATTGTCGCCAGATACTTCAATCTTAGCACCCGATGTGTCTGCCAGTGCATAAAATAAATTTCATGAGCACTGTGCATCATTTTCATATTGCCATCGAGATGTTTTCGAAATTGTTGTGAAGGAAGAGGAATTAGAAATAGAAATAAATTGTATTGAGTGGTCTTGCGCTTTGAGCTCCGACCACGATCGATTCCCATTACCGTTTTCACGTTGAACTTATTAAATGTTTAGAAAATTCCGCGTCGATGTTATTAACTCAAGTCGCTTGTCATGCAACATGCAAACATGCAAGAGTTCCGCCTGACATGCGACACATCGTTGCGGACCATTTACAATTATAGAATATAATATGAAAGTTATAATTATGATGCAATAAAATAAATTATGTGATTTAATGATTAGGAAGAGAAAATAATTCCGTAAGAAATCAATGAAAAATCTTAGTAATGGAAAGGAAGAGAAAAGTGGATCGAAGAAAATGTCATTAATTTGAAACAAGCAATTCAGAGCAGCAAATTATCCCAAATCAATTGAACTCAAAGTTAAAAAATTTGTCCATAAAGTTTGTTAATACACTTTTAATATTTTTAAGAGCCATAATTGTCCTGTTAGTCCACAATTGCCAAGATCCCAATACATAAATCATAAATTTCTCAATACCGCTGTTGCTGGTTGTTGTGGTGGTATCGTCAGACGAATTGGCCTTGGACTCCTGTCTCTTAACCTCGTTTTTAACATCGTCATTGTATAGTCTCAAGATCTCATCTAAACTCAATGGATTCGGGCCGTCTTGGAGAGTTTTAGTTTTCTTTAATAAATCATCAGCAATTTTACGTATTTCAGACACATCAGCACCGCCCTCCTGAACCAACTTAACGGTGTCTAACAGCTCATTTATTTTCATCTTTTGCTGTGGATCACCAATGATAGACTCATGCGGTTTGAATACGTGCATTTTGTCTGGATTTTCAGTTGAAGTTGACTTTGTGGTTGTCGTCATAGTTGTTTTTGTGGTTGTCTCGATTTTCCGTGGTGCTTTTGGTTTGACGATTAAACCAATATTCTCTAAAATATTCTTCATAGAAGGTGGGACAGCATCAATTATCGAATCTTGTTGAGAATTTTTCATTGACTTTTGATTTCTATTTTCAGTCACGCCCAACCCAAACTTGGCCAAAAAATCTCTCATACTCTCATCTTTTACTTCAGATTTGGGTAAAGGTTTGAAGCCGTTCCAAGAATTGGTTTGGAATGAAAAACGTGTTGGAGTTTTAGATGTTGTAGATGATGCAACATTTTCCGATGTCTGAAGACCAAACCGTTGAAATAATAGTTGTACATCGGGACTTAAATTATCAACACCTTTTCGAACGTCCTTATTGACAATATCGAAAGTATTCTGATTTACAATTGATGGTGAATCTACATTATTGGCAGTTAACGCTGATGTATGACTGGATGGTGTATTATTCACCGCTGGAATTTCAAAATTTGTTGCAAATATTCCTTGTTCGTTAACTAAATTCAACTTATCATCACCAACGATTTCGTCTTTGGTAGGTTTTAGTCCAATAGATGCCAAAAGAGATACTACTTTTTCTCCCATTGGCATTGGCGTTTTCGTTATATTTTCTTGTTTCTCGATTATTGACTCTGCAGTAGAAACAGGATTTTTAATTTTTCCTGGTGCCTTCGAAGTCATTGGTGTGACAAATAACATTGGAGTTGGAGCATCGCTCATCATTACCATGTCTGCCAAATCAAAAGTCACAACATCAGGTGGCTTCGGTGACGATTCAGGCATTCTTTCAGTAGCTGAACGCGTTGGATGGGTTGGCCATCCGGTAGTGGTTGACATTCCACGTATTTTCTCTGTTGGTGAATGAGTGGGATGTGTTGGCCATTCACTAGTTGTTGACATGATGGTTGGTAAGAATGGTTGAGGCTTGGGCTTGAAAGAAGGCCTTGGAAGTTTTGTGGTTGTCCTTAGTGATCTTCTGGTCGTTGTAAAAGGTTTGTTTGTCGTTGTAGTCGTAGGTTTTTGCGTAGATTTGGAAAATCTTCTAATAGTTGTTGTTGGCGGTCTTCTGGTAGTGGTCGAAGGTTTTTCCGTGGATGTGGTAGTCGATGTAGTCGAGGAGGTCGTTGATGGTGGAGCAAAATACTTCCATTGATCTGATGTTAAAATATTTACAGTTGATTTTGTTGGCATTGTTGGTCTAAATTCATCAGATGGACTTGATGTCGTTGGCTTCAACATTCGTGTTGTTGGCTTTTGGGTCACAGGTGTGCTATATATTATTTCTAATTTAGGTTTTGTTGTTGAATTGACATTACTACCACTGTTAATCAATTTTATAATTGAACTAGTGGTCGGCCATGTGGTTTTGGGTGAATTAAAATTATTTAAATTTAAATTGAATTTTTGCGGTGCTGAGTCGACTTTCGCCGGCTCGTCATAAGTAGCACGGTGATTTTTATATTCATTATTGACATTGTTGAATTGATTATTAACTTCGTCAGGATATTTCGTGCTTATCAAGTTTTCGATAATGGGGTCAGGAGACACTGGTGACTCCTCACGAATTGATGAGTATGGTACCATTGAATCTTCATCAGGAATTATTTGAATCATTGGTGGTTTTGTGAATAAATCTTTGATGTCTTCATTCCTTGCATCTTTTGTATTGTATGGTAAAACAACAGTTAATGCACGTTGATAATCCTGTCTTGTCTTCTCAACTGATTCCTCCAATGATTCCATATCCTTTGATGTTATATTATATAAAATATCGACAATTTGTGTTCTTGACAATCGCGGTAAAGATGGATCATGTTCAATCAATCTTTCAACTTCGGCAATTGTTCTATTTATTGATGTCTCAATTTCGTGGCGTGACAGGAGTGGATCCAAACATCGGCCAAGGCCAAATGCCGCCAGAAAATACATTAGGAATATCTGAAAAAATAATTTGAATATGTAACTGTGTCAACAAATACCTGAAGAGATGAAATAAAAGAATTATGGGAGATATTTCACAATGATCGCTTTGAAATTACATCAGTACATTCATGATACTGAACACATTTACTCATGTATGAACTTTGTCATGGACATAACATGCAGGGGGAAATAGAAATAAATGAATAGAGGTCCTTGACTTGTGAGTGACCGATCGAGAAAGTCCAGTCAGCGTACGCAATTATTATTTATTGTCGACCATCATATTTTTTTTTCTAGTTCTCGTAGAAATTATTGCACTTGACAAATTTTATCGGCAACTCGAGCCGACAAATATACCTATTTATATCTTTCGTTAGAATTAATTCGGAGAAATAGGAGAAGGAGGAGAAGAAGATGAAGAAGAAGAAAAGAGGAAAGTAACTTTCATTTTCTGGTTCAGAACACGAAGATAAATTCAGGTTAAACCTTTCAGTCATATCCCGTTAACAATCTTCCGGAAATAATTCCGGTTAAATGAGTAATAGAAAGATTGAAAGAGAAAATATTTTAAGAGTATAGAAATAGCACTAAAAAATTAATTTTCTTTGCCACTGATAAATGATTTCCAATTACAAATTATCCAATTCACTGGTGCATATATCACAAAACTTTCAGGAATATTTTATCGACTTCCTATTGTCATTCATTGAATATTCAATCAACCAGTCATTTTGTCCACTTTGTTTTCGGGGCATCAACTCAAGTGATGATGAGTGCAGACTGACCATGATCCCGAATTAAATTAGAATCTTTTTTTTCTTTTTCAATTTAGTACTAGTGGAAAAAATATAAAAATAATTGGGGACAAATTGTCCAGTGGACTTCAAAACTTGACTCACCATTGCGCGCTGCAATCCAATCGTCCGGAGACGTGGTCAACAACTGACTGAACGACTAGAGGCCTACTTTCAAACTCTCTCTCTATATTATCCGATTGCGATTCTCCCTCTGTTGTGACAACGTTATATGTACCTACCGACACTGCCACCACCAATGCTATCATCATCATCATCATCATCACTATCATCATTATTGAATTCATGTATGTGCGGCAGAGCACATCTGCCAATGATCCACAAGGATAAATGTTCAACTCCCATTCAGCGCTCCTAGGAGGCTCACAAACGAGATATCACCAAGATCCATCTCCAATAAAACATGTGCACTTTCCTCTGCATATTCCCTCTCATCGTTCCCATGTTATTCTAATGCAATGAATAACCAAATTTTTTTTATCATCCAAGTTCAAAGAAAATGGAAAGTTAGGAGCCATGAAGAGGAATACAAGCTAACACTGCACATAAAATTGGGTCGTTCGTGATCCGACCTTCACGATCATTGATTTATTGTATTTTCCATTGAATATAATTGAAATACCCGCGCGGAAATAATTTTAAATGAAAATCAATAATATATATTATGTAGGTAAATATAATTTATTTCACTTTCATATTCATATTTTTTTCTTCATCCAGCTAAAGTGAATCTAGGAATTTATATATAATGTTTATTCAATAAAGAATCATACGATGATAAAGGTTTATGAATCATTTGTTGATAAAGTTGAATGCTGCAGAGAAAACTTTCACCACCACTTTTTATTTAGTTAGTAGATAAAATGATTAATAGGGTATCGAGATGTAGGAAATCTTCACCAAAATTAATATGTCATTTTCCGATTAGATATGATATCACACATACAAATCCCTATAATCATTGATTTATCGTAGTCTCGTTTTAATTTGATTGCAACGCATGAAAGATTTTCTAAATGAGAATTCATAAATATTCATCACATAATTTACTGCACTTTCATACATTTTTTTTATTTAATTATGTATATTGAAGAATGTCAATAGGATCTGTTCCAAATAAAGAATCATTGGATGATACATTGGTAGTAATGCAACACTTGTCGGTAAGGCTGAAAGCTTTAGAAAAAAAATTGTGAGACTTTCACTACTGATTTTGCTGCAGGAAAAGAAACTCTACAATTTTAAAAGTCGATTATAAACAATTTGCAATCAAGAAGGTCAGTTACTCTTTTGTCTATGTAAATGTAGATAATAATTCACAAAGAATTAGTAACAAAATACAAAAATTACTGAGTAAACAGTGATGAGTGGTTCGAAAATTTTTAAAATCCTTTCATTTGTTTGTCGTTATTCGATAAGATATAATTGCGTATGTGAAATTCACTCAGATATAAATTTTTTTCACACATTTAGGTCTTATGATTGCGGCTAAAGTGGGGAACTCACTCTCACTTCAAGCTTACGACGACGCGCTCCAACTCGCGCGTCAGGTCGTTCTGTATTTCAATTTACCTCACACGCGCACGTTCACCACTTTCAATCACGTTTATTTAGTATTCGTTTATACAACATTAATTATAAAAATCTAATTGTACAATAATAAGATCCAATAACTACATAATAGCGATAGAAACTGGGATTATCAATTCAAATTAAAAATGGACAACTACCTGAGTGTGAATGAAGATCCACCTTATTACAATTATATCAACTTTTCCTGTGAAGATAATATCGTCCCTCCAGCCACCGAATATATCACCAGTAAGTGCGTCATCATATAAAATTATTCAAGTTTTTTTTTATTCTGCCTTAATTTGAAAATATACCGCACCCCAATTATCATCTAATCATTTCCCACGAATAAATTCTCCTTTTTTAATAATAGTGCAGAGCGCGCGTAACCCTGACTTAATGAATTTTGAATTGATAGTCGGTGAAAAATATTTTTAATAGTTTCAATATAATATTCCAATGATTTAATAGCGCTCCGAATTATTGGAATTGGAGTAGAAAAATTGTTCTTCGAAATAAAATGTATTTAGTATTGTATTTTCAATATTTGTCGAAGTGAAATTCTACTGTACAATTTTCTGTACAGTATACATCTCGATTTCATGCTCAAACAGAGTGAAAGTTTCACTTTCTGTATATAGAAGACGTCGTCACGTTGAAAGATTACATGACGAAGCGCGTGGCTGATCCCTATTACAGACGCCAACGGCGATGATTATTCGCAGAATTTTCAGAACATCGTCGCCGTTTTTAGTTTTTTTTCTTCCCTTTTTTTCCACTAAATGTGCACGCTCACAAAATGGCCATCCATCGGCACCTGTCACTTTTATACCAAGAATTTGGACGCCCCTTGAAAAAACCAATTGTTCTTCTGACTTCAAAACCCTCAAACAAAAATGATTCGTCATATTACATTGCAGTTTTTATATCTTTATATTTGTATTATTATCGTTGTGTTACATTCTTTTTCATATTTTTTATTTCACGCTATTGTTTTACAGGTTTGGGCATTTTTGGCGTGATATTTGTGAGTATTGGTACAATTTTAACGATGAGTACAATTGTGTTAACAGGAATAACATGTTACCAAGTGTTGTTACAACGTGAAAGGATGGAATACAAGAAAAATTGTCTCATTGTACTTTCAATTTATCCAATTGCCAGCACATGCAGTCTTATCGCTCTATCGATACCGAGGTAACCCATATTATCATGCCATCATTATTGTATTTTATAAACAATCTGCTCTGTTAAAAAAAATACTGAGGGGTCATGAAAAGAATTTCAGATGATTCAGATTCTATTTTTCGTATGATATTGGAACTTTGTGAATGAAGATGTCCCATTCCCACAACCCCAGTCGAAATTTAATTTAATTTTTTATTTTGTTTAATAATAAATCGAATTCAATTATCGATTTTAGCTATAAATTTTTCCCAAGATGAAAATGATCCTTAATAAGAAATTATTGATTATTCTCAGACAATTTTTCACAAACATCAACTCTACTCCAAAAAATAAATCACAGACTTATCTCCCATTCTAAAACGCATGACAATCATGAGATTAAAAAATCAAATCGTAGAATTTTCACGCCAAGTAAATTACAGAACGGCCAATTAACCAACAACTCCCATCGTCATGAAAACGATACCAAAAAAACATTTGAAAAAGGTTTGGATTAGTTGATGCATAAGGGCCAGATCACTTTTAACAAGCGACTAAGTATCTTCATAATGTATATGAAAGCGGGGAAAAAAATGAAGAAAAAATGAGTCCTGGTCGAGCTAATGATCTCGTCGTTCAGCCTTATGTCGTGTCTGTCGATAACGTCGTGTTCATCGTTTCATCTTCGAAACGATCGTCCTTGAACGATTGGCATGTAATATCCTATCTTATCGATGAAATTCATCCATTGGTTGCCTATATCCTTGTCTTGTTTTCCGTAATGACCATGCTGCTTATTTTCTCTTGTTCAACCTCATTTAATTTTATTTCTTTTTCCTCCCTTTTTTTTTCCGTCAACTCATGAAACGTAGTTCTCTCCCATTTATTAGAAATTTTCCCGCACGCCGACAAACGTCAAATGACAGTCATTAAATCCTCCAATTACATCCGGTAGTGTTTCGAAATTTGGTAGTTCCGTTTATTTTTTATTTTTTCTCCTTTTTTTTTTCCTTCTCTCGCTTGAGGAAACTTTTCTGCGGCACTTTTGAAATTGGGTATCACACATAAATATATAATAGTCGTGGGACTTGTGTATGATAACTGAAACACATAATGTCAGGAGAAAAAAAAACAAAAAAATTGTCCGTCAGTTGTGCGCGTATCTGTTCTGATTATGTCCAAGTGAGTGTCTCTATTACATTCAATAAACCGGTTTGATGTTCAAAAATAAAGGACAAATAGAACAAAAAAAAGAGACATTTACACACACGTATTGTTCACTTTGTATCTTTGATGTCTTGGCGAATTCTTCCCCCAAGAGTAGAAAAAAAAAAGGAAAAAATATAGGGAGTGGAAGAGAAAGATTGCATCTGTACGGTTTTTATAAGACAATTCCCCAAAATCGAGTCAAATATATCTTCTGTGGCTGACTTTCGATGTCTCCTGAAACCATTGTTTTATTTTTTATTTTTATTGTCCTTTTTTTTCATTTCCTTCTACTTCAATGCCCACGCATGTACGTAATCTCGATCAGGTCAAAAGAGAGACGCCATTAACCCTAAAATTTAGTGCTTGTGTCGCATGCTGGTGGGCCTGTCATCAACACAAACCAACACACATACACACACCAAAACAATATTCAAAATGCATAAAACAAACTATTAACGACAGGTTAGATATCGTCTGACATATTTTTTTCTTTCCCTTTTTGTTTTAAATAAAATAATCACGAGTTCTGCGTGTCCCCATGCACTCGAAAATATTACACAACATTCATTATTTATTTATCTGTAAAAACAATCATCTAATAAAATTAAAATTAAATTCACAACGACTCGCCACTTCTTTAATGATTAGACAAACAAAAATAAATGAATGTAAATGATTTCCCGGGTGGCCAAAGCCCTCAAAACAAGAAAAAAAATAATTTAAATATATAAATGTATTCAACGCGGAAGAATGTTAGAGGATCTTTCACCAACGATCTTAATGAGTCGCTTTGTTAATTGCAGAACACAATTGTTGTCCGACTCGGTCACTCAAATTGCCCTCACGATATCGATGTATCGACTTTATCTTTTGATCATCGACATCGGTACGAGAAAGGTCACAAAAATAATAACAACAGCAATGGCAATGTCGACAACAACGACAGCAGCAACGACGGCAACCACCACGATGCCAATGTTATTGAGAGTAGGTCCATGCTGCTGTTGGCCATGTCTACCCTTTCCCAATCTCCAACTCAACGACGCCAATTTGTCTTGGCTGCAAATAATCGTTCTGCAATTTCCCATTGTTCAGGTATAATCTTTCTGTCTAGACACAATTCATTTTTTAATGTTGAAATTTAATTCACGTTAATTCCATCCAATAACTTCATATACACATGGGGAGCCATCCCCAGGAGAGAGAGAGAGAGAGAAAGAGATCATGAAGAAAAAGTAAAGAGAAAAAAATATTGATAATGGCTTTAATGGATACTTAATGGTTGCAATAAATTTATTTCAACTTATTATCAATTGTTTTTCTCTTCTTTTTTATTGCAGGCTGTTTTATACATAATTTCTCTTGTGATGTACATGGAAAATCCAATGATTTATATGAAAAACCAAATTTATCTGCTGCCATTGAATATTACAAGTATTCTTTTTGCATTATATGGACTCAATATTGCATTTATGAGCTTGAAAGAAGTCAATCCAGGTATTTCAAATTTCCAATTATATAGCACACTATTTGTGTTTTTACTGTCGCACATCCGGTCTTACTATTCATCATTATATTACCATCATTATCGTTGTCACTAAAATGATAAAAATAACCAACACTTCAAAGCAATATTTTTTTTTCTCCCTCTCTATTCCCCAATTTTTTTCTTTCTCTTATTCTATTCATTTCATTATTCTTTTCTTTGCCCTTCTTTTCTTTATTCCAAAGGCCCCCGAATATGACTGGAAAATTTATTCCAGGACAATATTGACACAAGTGTCATTCAATTAGCATCCACGAGTGGATCCTGTTATATTGGCTTGAAAAATTCTTTTATATTTCTCTTTGTGGGTCTTACTAGTGGAGGTTGAAGGAAAAAGAAAAAAAATTCATCTTTTTTACCTGTATATTATTATATCTTTCTTTTTTCTTCTTTTTTTGTTTTCTTTTATTGTCCACAGAAGCGAAACTCCGTCTAAAAGCTGTTGTAACACAGCTTGTACTTCTCTTTTCAAATCTTCAAGCAGCAATCATCAGAGTTTTACCAGCCACGGGATTATTTCCATGCAATCCACCAATTACACCAATAATATACGCTAATTGTGAGTAATTATTACGCTCAATTTAATTCTCACACACACAATTCAACACCAAAACAATTTCATCTTACGAAATTCTCGAATTACAACAGGCAAAATATTCAATGAAAGAATAAAAAATTGTATTTTCTCATTTGTTTCGTCGTCACTATTATTATTTATTTATTTGAGTTTTTATATTCGTTTTGCTTGCGCACATATTACAAGAAAGGAAAGAGCAACGGTTGGGGTGATGATGGGGACGTGGTTCCACAAAGTTAATCGCTAGGGTTAAGGCCATATATGAAATGCCATAGGGATCGGCCATCTCATGTTACCTTCTCGATTTCAGTTACCTACAACGCACTGATGCTAATCGAGATGTTGCTGCTATGCTACGCTGCGCGATACCTTTACACAGATGATCATGATTATGACAAACAACAGCTACAACAACGACATAATGTGGAATTGCCGCCTATTGCAATGATAAACGTTCAATGTCATCAGCAGAATACGGCGAAGACGGGGCTATCACTTGATATCAACAATGGCAATCGCTTTAAGAATAATGTAAATAATAATAACAATAATGATAATAGTGAAAATAGTCACGTCTCTATTGGACGTGAAAATATGGCGGTTGCGTGAGACGAGTGCACACACATGAACTCGTGATTAGATCAAGTCATAAAAATATGGAGATGTTTATTCTTTTGTCGTTTTGTTTTTAGAAAAATTGTTATTCGGATCGTGTGCCAAGTGCGGTGAATTTTTAGAAAAGAGGAAATGACAGAGGATTTATTTATGATTATTTGCTTTATTTTAGTGATACAGACAAAAGGTGGTGAACAAAAAAAATAACATATAGATATTATGTATTCTTGTTTTATCTTGGAAATGAGAGAAAAAAAATAGTGAATATAATTTTGAAAATGTGGAATCTCTTCATCGTTTTCACGTGACCGGCCGCAACCGCCGCCGCCACGTGACAAATTGTATCCTGAATGTTCTGACAAGCATATGAGCGAGTAGAACAGAGAGGATATAGAGAGAAGAAAAGATGTGAACGCAAGATGACACGATGGGAAGTTTGTGAGAAGCATTCAGAATTATTTTTTCCAACGAGTTTTTGATAGTGAAAAGACAAAGCATTTTGATGCGAGTTTTCAAGAAAAGTTTTGTATTGTCTGCGCGTGTGTGTGAATAATTAGCTAATTTGCATTGTGATATAAAAACTTCTTCGCCATCGAAGTAAGAACAAAGCGCAAACGTGAATCAAATTTTATTATCCTTAGAGAACACTAAATAATTGTATAAACAATTGTATTAACTACAAAACTCATAATAATAAATGTAATTTTTAATCTTCAGTAGTTCAATCTGTAAAAATCCAATATTTATGTTATCTTGGAAAAAAATAATTGAATGCGACTGTTATTGCTATTGCAGATGGCACAGAGAAGAGTTTAAAATCCCAGGAGTGTTATTACAAATGTAACGATGAATGGGCACGTGATAAAGAAAGGTTGCGTTTGAGTTCAATGCAGAGAGAAAGAGAGAAAAAAAAACAGGAGGGTGCACTACACTCCTTTGGGACAAGAAAAATATTAACGTTGGTTGTGACTGGTACAAGAGAATGAAAATGAGATGAACCACGTGCCGTGTGAAAGAGCAGAAAACTTGTATAATATTTTCCAATATATATATATATATATACATGTGAGAATGTAAACAGACGTTGAAATGCATTATCGTTGTGTACCCATCGACAATTCACGGAGCCTTCTATAAAAAAAAAATTATATGTATAAGTATTCGTATATAAATCTGTTTCTCGACCCCATAACGCGCGCGGGCTTTGTACTCTCAACTCGTAACAAAAAGAACAAGAACGATCGCGAGTACAATGAAAAATCTATATACTCAAGGTCTTGACCGAGTTTTACTCTTTTCAATTCATTTCTAAAACGTCGCAAGATAAATTATCCCTTCCCTTAAAAAAGAAAGGATGGGAGGGAATAAAATAAAATAATGGGAGAAGAGAAAAAAAATGAACAATGTAATTTAATCCATTTGGGAATTAAGTTGAGACTTATGTCCACCCTTCTCTATCGCATTATCTCAATATTAATGGTGGATACATATATATATATATTCATGGAATTATAAAATATTCAACAGTATAACGATCAAAAAATTATTTTTTTCGTTCATGTTTGGACGAAGGGGCATTCAGTGGGGCTTATGTATATGTGCGTGCACGATAGTCAAAAGAGTGAACATGAAACCTGTGTTCATTTCAAGGTATTCGCTCAATAATTTTTATTGATATGTATTTTTATATACTAAATTAAAGTTGATTATTTTATTGGGCAATTGGGCGGATTTAACTTTTGCGGTTACATGAATGACATTTGAAATTGAATAATAATTAAACTCCAATTATCACTATATGAAAATTCAGTGATAAAATTCAAAGTATGCAAGAGAACCATAAACCGAACACATGCCCTATGCATACATAAATGTGTAAAAATTTCCTCGATGACAAACACTCACCCCTTTCATTCCTTTCGTTATATCAAAGTTGTTGAAGACTTGAAAAATATGTTGACAGTGACGTAAGCATTATATCGTTGGACGTTCACGTAGGGATGATGTGGTTGTCCGTCAACGGTAGCTCGCAGCCGGAACGAGAGATGCTAAGTCAAAAAATCAACACAAGAAATTTATACCTATGCATATGTGTGTATATGCGTTTCCCTTCTCTTTGGATGGTGCGAGTGCGCCCCTTTTCAAAGGCCCCCAAAGTCGTTCACGGGGGCCAATGAATCACTCGGCGCAGATGCCAACGTTGCTCCCGAATGGAATAAAATATAAACGCGAATAAAAGAGAGAGAAAGAGCGAGCAAGGAAAGAAGAGAAAAATATGAATGCATCTCAGCAATTTCTGTTCTCTTCTTCTTCTTCTTCTTTTTTTTTTTATTGTTTTCTCTCTATCTTCATTTCATTTTTATTTACTTATTTTCTCTCTGTGTTACCAAAGGGGATTAATATTCGCTTTCGTGCTGAGAGTTTGTCAGAGAGATCACTTCCTCCCACGATTAAATGAACTTGATGAATTACAGAGGGAGAATGGAGGTAAGAGCGATAGAGGAAGAGAGTGGAATCGTTTAACGTTGAATAATTTAGGTAATAATGTCCGGTGGAAAAAGAAAATAAAATAAAACATAACTTTTTTTCATACATTAAACGATGACATCGTGCAGTTTGATTTAAATTCTTGAGATAGCGAATTTTATAAATTATTATCACTGTTCAAAAGATAAAAACCAATGGGAACAAAATAGAATTCCTCTCTTGGTTGGAAATAATTATTTTTCCTTCCTCTATTTTTTATTCCTCTTCGTCTTTCTATCTTTTTATGGCATTATCAACACTACTGCGTGGTATATCTATTTTGAATATGTAGTGAATTTAGTTTTTCATTCACGTTATTCCTTTTTTTTCTTTTCTCAAATTAACGAATTATTTATGAGTCGTCTAGACAATCCGATGTGATCGCCACATCGATGCGATCTTTTCCTGTCACTCGAATACGCCATACATGTGCGTGTGTGTATTCATAAACCATACATAGATATATCTACATAGTGGATAGATCGAAAACCACATAAAGATCCACCATACGATAGGTCCATAGAGTTTTTACTCGGAATCCCGAATTTTTATTTCCCTCAACTCGTCTTCTTGTATTCCACTACCAAAACCATAGATCCCGACCAAGTTTAGACGCGAAGCTCTTGCAAGATTTATCTCTTGAGGACAAAGATGACAAGATGCATTATGGATTGCGTCAGAGTGAGTGGACAAGCAAAAGATGAAGAGAGAGCGGGAGAAAAGAAGTGGAATACGTGCGCGTAAAGCACCCTCATTGGTCACGGATTCTACCTACGTCTCCTCTCTATACTTTTTTTTTATTTTATTTTATTTCTCTCTCGTCTAGTTTTTTTTTTCTTCTTCAAGGGGTTTCTACCTGCAACCAGGTCCAAGCGTTCGAAAAGTACAAGGCCCCGGACCTGAAGGGCTACGTAGGCTTGATCACAATTTTTGATTCTTTAGTATATAGGTGAGGCCCATAATAGATTTAACAGTTTCCTCTTATGGTTGAGAGCCGATGTATTTGTATATTCATGCATACACAATTTAACCATGCGGAATAATTTACAAAAGGGTTAACACGTGAGCTATTTTCAATAATAACGAAAAAATATGAATATATATATTAGTAAGTATAGATATTGAAAGGAAGAAGGAAATAATAATTGTTGAAAGGAAAAATAAAATTAGAGTTGTTATTATCGTCTCGGTTGATTTCACTTGAAAATTTCTCTCATCCATCCATTGTACAATTGAGCGGGTTCCGTTTGATCGTAAAGTTTACGGTTTAATTGAATTTTCCGGATGAGAGATTTATTTTTTGAAATTACAAATCTTTCGCCTTGCTTTTCGTGTATGGGGGGCGGCACATATTCGGTAGAGGGAAAAATCTAATTCCCTTTTTTCCCTATTCTTTATTGATGTGTGCGTAAAGCCCTGAGGAATTGTATTACTGGGTTGGAAAAATTTTCGGATGGTAGCTATGTAATTATACGCAAGATAATTAGCGGGCTTTTTTTCCTCTTTTTTTTTCAGAGTTTGTAATTGTGCCACCCAGTGCGAGAAATCCTTTTCATACTTAGAATAAAAGGAGAATATAAATAATACTGATGATGGAACCGTGACTAAACAATTTTATTTCTTAGAATTCGTGTGATTCTAATAGTAAAATATTTTCTTTCTGTCTCTTTGTCTTCAAGAAACTTTCACTGGACTTCTGAAAAATAATTACATTCATAGACATTTATCGTCTGGTCTTTGTGAGACACCTGATGTGAGACCCACTTTGCGGTGAGCAAAAGCAGAAAATTATAAAAGCAAAATTATTTTTCACTGTGTGGGTCTATGAAGAGAATTTCCTCTTGGGGCATTTTGAAGTGAATAATTGAAGTCCGGATATAGAGAGAGTCTGAGTGGGGCCTCACCTCACCACACGTTCTTTCTTCACAATAGAAAAAGAAGTGGGAGAGGTAGAAAACTTCCATTCTCTCTTATTTCCTCTTCTTCCGAAAAAAGGCCCAAACTTGCAATTTACTTCGGCGAAAGGGAACAAATATATATTGTTTGGATATAATGAAAATAGGCTCTTGAGGTCTGTTGCCCATTGTCCAACTGTTGTGGGCAATTGGCTATAGAAATTTCAAATAACTCACGCGATAAGGCTCAAAAGACAATATTTACTATATCGCAATACTTGAAGAATTTAAATTAATGTTTGGGTTTTTATTCTATGACTCATATCCAACTGTCGTCGTAACAATTCACCACAGTTATAAAAACAAGTTTAATTCAATTGAAAAACACGGAAGAATTTAAGAAATGAGGCCTTGGCATTGATAATGGAAAGTGAGAGTTACTCAACCTGACCGAAAATTGAGAATTTCAATGAAATTGATGGAAAATTATGCTCAACCAGTTTCACTTCTAAGATTGGATATTAATATCAATATTTATATATATAAACATTGAAATTAATCAGGATTGAACACCAATGAATGCACATGGACAACTGAGTGTCCATAGAAGAGAAAATTCACACTAAGAGATACAACCAATTACGTTTCAATTAAGCCATTAAACGTTATATATAATTATGTCAAATCAATAACACATATCATCCTTATCAATCTTTACCAATGGTTGGAGCATTAGGAGAATTCTTTCACTCTTCATCGCGTTATATTTATATATATTTATATTTCTTCAGATGTTTTGCCGACCCGTTAATTGCCTTAATGGTCTGTGACACACTTATATGAGATTTTCAGTCACACACACGCTCGATCTCATCAACTGTGTCGCATGTTTCACCACCCTTTCTCGAATCTTGTTTCATATGTTTACATTAAATATGTATTTGGAATATGTGAAACCATAAGAAGAAAAAATTCATCAAGTTTAAAAAAAAAAAAAAAAAAAAAAAAAAAGCCAAATGGCATTTCTCTGCTGTCCGCTTTCAATATGTGACTTCGAAACGATAAAGTTGACATTCATGGGCGTTTAATGGCAGCTGACATCCTCTCGCGATGCTCCAATAGAATATTCAAAAATTATATTTTTCTTTATTTTTTCTTTCCTTTTCTTTCTTTACTTGTCTAACATGATGACGCCCGTAACAGATTTTCCAAATGCGTGTGGTTGGCTCGTGCGACCATCTGTTTCGCTTCACTGGAAAGTATCTTGTGGGCATCAACGATGGGGAGTGGACCAGAAAGTGAGGAAGAATAAGAATGAGAGTGTGGATGAAGAAGACCGACAAGTTGGGTGAATGTGGAAAAGCACTTTTCCAAAAAGAGATCAGAAACTACACGAACGACATATGGCACACGTATAGGGGATGATGGTGGATGTTGAATTGAAGCGATGGTAAATGGGTATATGTAGTGGGCGTTGTTAAAAAATTATCTTCGACAGACTTCGACCGACCCCAATATAGTATTTTTTTTTTTACAAGTCTCCTGTTTATTATAATTCATTTTTTTTCTCTTCCTTTTCTTTTCTGTACACAATATATTTTTTATCAGGCACTTGGAGTTTAAAATGAACATCGCTTCTTCTTATTTCTTTTCCTCGTGCTTCAATTTATTTAATTGGGTAATCATGAATAATCGTGCCAAAATTATTACTCCGCTTCTCCTTCATATTTTTAGTGGTCTTTTATCGCAAAGTAATTATTGAAGCATTAGAGATATGAATGAAAAATTTTTATTCAAATCATCATTAGGCAGAATAGAATAATCTATTACATACATTTGGGTAGCTATAGAATATATACATATATATATATATATATATATACAGATATGTATTCGCGTGAGATGGAATTTTGTTAACTCAACTGAAGGTTTCCAATTATTGTTATATCTTGATTTATCATTACTTTACCTTTCAAGCGGTTTCATGGCTACGCGATGCGTCACTACACAGTCATAGACATACATGAATGATATTATCAGGCAGACTCTTGCGCACAGAATGCCTACGAATTTATAATAATTCTCAGTAGCGTCTATGAAGTTACAAATGTTTGCGTGAAATAAAAGTTTCCTCACTTCCACGATAGTTATCAATTATCATTTTTTTTTCTCATCACAATATCATTTCAATTAGGCAATCGGAATCGAAGACGAACGGTACTTTTTCTTCATTCCGCTATTTCAATTTATTTAATTGGGTAATCATGAATGGATTGTGCAAAAAAAAATTATTAGTTCGCCTGTTTCTCGTTTATTATTTTTATTTTTTGACACGATGAAATTATTGAGGCATTAGAGATGTATGAAAAAAATTTTTTCTCCTACCATCATTAGGTAGAATAAAATATTCTCTACATACACAAACATAAATGTATGGCTACGCAGAATATATATGTGAGGAAGATTAATTTCTTTCATGACAATAGACGATATTCAAACGGGAATATGTTGATCTCTTTTTTCCTCAATCTTCCTCTTCGCCTTCCTCCTCGGCTGCTTCATGATCTGTAAAGTTTCTGAGGCTTCTTATGTATGTATGTATGTATATACACTTGTGGCCAAACGTTTTGTGTCCGCGTGCGACCATATGGTCGCCGACGGCGGGTCATTATTTTTCTGAGCCCAACGGTTGAAGGAGGAGCGCAAGGCTATACGCGCGCTAAAGGTATACATGGACGTTCGCTAAAGCAAAATAGAGAGAAAGTATATACATGTATATTTATTTATATATATGTATAGTCGCACTATATATGGGATGAAAGGGATATAGAGTTTGGCCTGTACAAAATTGCCTGAAAATTGGTCTGTGGACGTGGTCGCATCGTGCGCACGCGGTTTTTTCCACCCCAACAATAATTTTATAATTCGAAATTTTTAATTTGAATTTCAATTCTGTGGTTGGATGTATTTATCGTCATGTATTGTGTTTCAGAACTTTTTTTTTCAGCCTCTCTTTTATTTCTCATCAGCATGGATACAATGAAGATTATGAATTTAGTAAATTTTATTCAAATATTCGGATTTTAAAATACTGAATAGATATAGTTGAGTGAAAGAAGAATGAGGAGATACAGAAGAGCAGAAAATAAGAATTTAATGAAATATAGTGATACTATCAATGAATAAAACAAAATCTATTACAAATTCTTGGAATATTCCTTTTCCTTATTCACAATATAACTACACGGCACAATAGACAAGAATTTTATTGATAGAATTAAACGCCACACATTGCTATTTATTCGATATTAAATATTTACATTTGATTATAATTCATTGAATTCAAAATCTTCGGATATTTTATTATGTCTATTTTACCTCGCATCCCTCGTGCTCATTAAACACCCTCTGCATTTAAAATTCTCGAATATGTATCAGTTTTTTATTCATTTTTGTAACGTTTTTATTTTTGTATTTTATTAGTATCTTTTTTTCTTCCTGTATAAAATATGCTAAATACCGACTGGACCATCAGGGCTCTCTCCTGTTGTACCTTTACACTTTTGCACATCCATATATACATGTACGTAGGCATCCATATATATATATAGAGTGTTTAAGCCTGCGGGTGCTGTTATTTGCGAATTATGAATGTTGTAAGACGAAGTATAATAATAATCGACCGGGTGCTGAGATTTTTTTTTGTTTTCAATTTTTTTTCGCTTTTTCTATCAGAGTGGGGGCCAATTTTGACCCAACATTTATAAACGCGTTGGTGCGCGCTTCTCAAAATCCGCCGAAAGACTAATATATATTGTGTGCCATAATCCAAAGCATCAAAGAGAACTTTGGACGTTTACGCGCGCTCACCTTGCTCTATGGTATACTAGGAATTCTATTGGATTGCGGTGAGAGGAAGAGTGCGAGAGAGTGAATAAGACTGAGGGACAGATAGCCCTCGGTTATTTATCGGCCTGAACCGCTGGCGCGCGCGCGAAAAATAAAATTGGAAGGTTCGCGGTAAATTCAGTTCCTCCTCTCTCTCCACTTGTATTATTCCTCAGGGTAGGAAATGGTTTCTTCTAAAATTTAACAGAGGTTTGTATGGGGTTCATCATCAGCTTAATCTTCGACTAATCTCACGAACGTTTAGTGGCACCCTCGCGAAGAAAAATTATACGAGGAATAAATAACTTTTATTTTATTTTGTGTTCGGATAAGCAGCGAAAAATTTGGTCAATTTTGTTGTCTATTCATTAATTTATTTATTTATTCATTTGTTAATTTATCATTCCACTTTTTTTTTGTTGGTTGACTTCTACGGTGGTCGTAAAGTGTATATAGAAGAGACATAATAGAGGTAGGAATAAAGAATAATTTTGGTGTTCAATTTGACGCGACCGCAGTAAATAAAAGCCCAAGTCATTGGCATCCGTCACAAAGACACACACGAGTAGTTTGTATATATATGTGTATACAGAAACAGAAGAATGAAGAGGAAGAAATATGGTGTGCGAGTTGAAAATATCACGGAATTCGGGAGCCCCGGGGAGGTCTACCGCCAAAAAATGAGAGTCAAAGCCACACGAAGAGAAATTTTTTGATTTACAACGAGTGACCGAAGATGTGAACAAGGCGAATATAACTAAACTAAGAGGACCGGACAGACCATGCAGGGACGGAACAATACTAATACAAAGTCATGCGAGAAGGTTGCCGCAACTTCCGAACCGCACACATAGACCACATTTATAAGTAAAAACAATGTGTGACGAAGTGGATCCCTTTAGAAATCTGCAACTGTTGTTGTGAATACTTTGGAGTTTCGAGCGATTTTACGGTTTCACGGTGCGTCACAGCTGTGGATATATATATATAGAATTGTCAGGCAGACTGTGGCGCACAAAATTCATATTGATTTGTTATAATTTTAACAAGATTATCTGGAACTATGGGTTTTAAGGTAATACGCTAATTTATATACCTAACATAAATTTTCCAATTATTGGCGTATCATCATTCGTTGCTCTATTGCGTTTCTGGCAACTTTGCGACTCCGTGGTACGTCTCAGCTATGGATATATATATATGAAATTATTGAGCAGATTCAGGCGCTTAAATTTCATTTATATTTATGATAGCTCCGAACGGTCTACGAGAAGTTATAGAGATTCGCGCAAAATGTATCTTTGTCGAGACAATTGGGAGTTGCGAATTTCCTGTACATCCCAGTTCATTATTCCTTAAAGTGATGCTTTTACTATATATATGTAAAGAAAATTACAAATTCATATAGATGTACCGAAGGAGGAAGCAATACAAGTGGCAGCGAGACAGCCCAAGACTCCACCTTTCCTTTGCTTCAGTTTCAAACCTCCATTCTTGCAGAGTGTCTCGATTGCAGCACTAAATTATATGCGAGGTTGTTCGCCAGTAATTTTGCAACTCTTGGGTCCCAGAAAAAATATAAATTCTTGGATGGGGTTCCTGCATCGTAAAAGCAAAACCCATTGACGACACATAACATTGTACACGTTGAAGCAAGTAGTGAAGAGACCATTTCAAACAGGAGAAAAAAAGGGGAAAATGAAAGTATCAGAAAAGATAAAATATGCGTGAGCAAGTGCAACAGAGGCAAAAAAAAAATTCGTGAAGATACTGAGAGCAATAAACCATTGATTTACGAACGTCAACCAAAAAAAAAAAGTGTCGTCTGTAAAAAATGGTAAGAATTCAACGCAAAAGCGGGGAGAGAAAATAGAAGGAAAAAAGAAATGGCAGTGCTAATTGCAACCGAACCTAAAATTCGACCCCCGATGGGAAAAGAGAAAGTGAAAACCAAAATCATAAAATTTTAGCCACCGTATTTCTTCTTTCCTTTTCCCATGTCATAAATATTTTGATAAAAACAGAAAAAAAATGTCAACTGCAACCCATTTCTTGCCTACTTTTCATTCCCTTTTTTCCCCCTTTGTCAAATTCCTAAAATACTTTCTTTTTCGGTAGAACACAAATAAATCCCTGCACTGTCCACATCTGTTCCTGATTATAAGGAATTACATGTGAAATAAAAATAAATAAATAAATAGGATATATTTATTGACAATTTTTTTTTCTTCTCAAGACGCTTTATCTTAATGGTTACACAGAGACATATGCAGCAGATTGTATTTACGAGGATGGCGCTAATCGGGCGTCGAGCTGGCACAAATCCTAATTGAGATCCCCCTTAGTGGTATGGCCTAGTATAATTCCCAACCGATGCATCTCGTATCCTACCATAAAACCCAATAACTCTTGGTTGAATGTCGCGTCGTGGCGGTCTCGATATAAAACCCACCATTCTCTCATCTTTTCATCTTCCTTCCTCGCCCCTTTTTATCCATCTACTTTGCTTTCTTGTTTAACCAACGATCATAAATTCCCTCATAGTGGCAGGCATTTTCCTAAATTTGTCAAAATTTATTGTGGCATACAGGCACTGACTGTAAAATAAGCTTGAAGCAAGAGATGGCATTCAGCACTTTTACAGTAACAATGACAATTCCTGAAGGAATAGACATATACAAAAATGTTTCTGGCATCTCTAGTTACCACCTGTCCCCTATATGGATTGTTGTAACACTCCATAGTGTCCCTTATAGCCACAAAAATCGGGGGAGAATTGCTTGGAAATGCGTTCAATAACGTGTGGAGTTTGTGTGTATTTCTTTCGTGTTTCTTCTTAGTGTCAGTTTTGCTTAGAATATAAAAGTAGGGAGTACCACAATGAAAATTTGTCTCCGATGTATTTGACGCGCGAAAATCAATGGTGAATAGATCGAGCATGTGTGGTGGAATACTCGCGAGTTAGTCTTGACTATACAATAACTGTGAAAAAACTTGTATAATAAAGGGAATGAGAGAGAAATGAATGAGAAAAAAAAATTTTATGCTTTGTTAGACACCGCCGAGGGATTATTTGAGTTTTTCTACTTTCATGCCTCTATTCTATTCGGTTTTTACTAAACCATACGTCGCGACTGGAAAATCCCGCTTATATACGAACGTATATATGAAGCTGCGAGAGCGGAATATAATTTGTGTATGCACGATGAATTTAATCCTGAGGTTACATTTGGGAAAAATCTCACGTTAGGCTAAAATATCAAAACACCGCCGCATTTTTCTTTTTATGTCATTTCCGACTGAGGATATGTTTGTTAGTATGATTATATATTCATTAATATACACATACGAACTGCCGTATTCAATTAGGATTCATTTTGAGAAATCAATTTGACTTTATGATAATTTATAGGAAAAATAAAAAAGGAAAACGTGTTGGCTTAGAGATATTTTACTTGTTTAATGGAATCACCCTTCGAGAAGTTTTCGAAACATCGGAAATAATTCTTATACAATTAGAATTTCTTGATTATAATCTGCAGGACTCTTATAAAAAAATAGCAGATGAATAGGTAAAAAAACATCTCTTCCATACAACAATATTTGTGGATTTCTGTTTATCAGATTGAAAAATCATCGATAACATCCCAATTTTTTTCTAATAAATTTTGTTCCAATAGAATATTACACCAAAAATAGGAATTCATTTTCCATTTTCCATCTGGGTGTGCAACTGTCGGGGTTGTATTCAATTCAATATATTACAGAGGATTATTCTTTGAATGTAACATTACAACAAAAACTTATTGAATAACAGATGAAATCGTGCTGATAAAATTGTGTTAGAAAAATAGGGCACAAATCTCTGAAATGAAGGATTATAGATGTCTCGACAACATGAAAATATGTACAACGAGCATCGAAACACACATGAACACATGAGAATGTATATAACTATATAAAAGGAAAAATAATAAAATGGGTAGATGGGTGTGAAAGAGAATGAGGATCGTTTTCCTCTGCAGACGTGGGTGAAAGTTAACAAAGCGGAAAATCTCGAGCCGCAAATACGAATCGGGCTCACGGCAAACACAACTAACAATGCACATCAACTCTCTCTTCATCCTTCTCACTCTCACCCTCATTTTTTCCGCTCTCTTTTATCCCCCATTTCATCCCCACGTAACTTTTTCCATCCCTCTGATACATTCAAGATACTCTTTTCTTCACGCGGTCTCGCTCATCGTTTGTACGTGGTGGGAATTACGGAAAATTGCCAACGAAACTATTGTATATATCGTAGGGTGGTTGTTTTGTGGATATACGTGAGACGAAGACAGAAATTACATAGACTCGATTGCAATCAAGTAAAATCTCCAATAAGCCTTTAAGGATTCTTTTGTCGTACCATCCGCAATATTTATTTTCATCTTCCAACTATTCTTTCCTCTCCTCTAACTTTATCAAAGAAAAAAAGAAAAGAAATAAAATTCACCCTGCACACAATTTTTTATGCATTATTTACAATTTTATTAGTTAAATATGGAAAGAAAAAATCAGGTATTAAAATACGTCGTGTGAAGTGTAATATAAAGATTCAGAGAGGACAGATATTTCCAGGAAATTGAAAAAGCTGTCCCTCCTCATTTTTTATGTAGATCCATCGGCAATATTGTACAGTGAGTCACATCACAGCATCATATATATTTATATAATAGTTAGGATAAAATATTTATTAGCACTTTCAATGGAAAACCCATAGTGTAATCCCATGCATGTGAGAAACTCCCTCGGGTATCATAGAAATGCTCACGTGTCGGTATTATTAAAGCTAAATGAGCTCCAGGAATCACTCGGTCATCAACTATTCACATATAATATATATAATACTCATACACATATATACTTACATCTATAAATATGATTCACCAAAATAAAGTAGCCACTGAATAATATATAATTCAACCAATGGAACAGTGTCCTTGTCATGATCTCAATTCCAATTTAGAAAACAACAAAAGAGAAACTCGATCAGCCTCAGATTTCGGGTGGTGAATCAATCAGACATCCATTATCCCACATTTCTCTCTCTCTCTTTCTCCTTCGTACTCACTCTTACGTTTTCTCCTTTTTCGTTTTATTATTTTTCTCCCATAACGTCTTTCATACATGTATATATAAAAGAACGATCCGAAAGTGAGTAGCCAAAAATCCAAGTTCGGCATCGATCGACAACATTAGTCGCGCCAAATCGATTCCAGGAAGTCCCCACCCGATTTCTCCTATATAGGAAAGAAAACAAAGAAATTGAATACAGTCAGTAACATCCCAATATTTAAATTAAATATATTAAATTGCCGACAAAGTCCAACTAAAATAACAATTTTACATACGTTAGTGATGTAATTTTCCGCTTTTCACAACAAAAATAATCCAAAAATCAAATTTTCCACATAGCTAACTGAATTTTTATACAAATCTATACAATTATGACCAATGAAATGAAAGAATTTTCTCCAAATACATATTTTCCCGAAGCAATTTATCTTTCTAGCTCTCTTTTACTATTTATTCAGTATATTTAATGCTGATATTTGGATGTAATTCACTCTAAAATTCCTTCTTTCTCCTTCTCATGAATGCATAAATAAATATACAGACTTGGTCAAACGAGAAGTCGCATAATCGTTGGATATCCATGAATGTATGTATACAATAAATATATCCATAGGAGATGTGTGTATATATAGAGAAATGTGTGCCCAGGTGTAAGAGTAGAAATAGTATATAGGGCATAAAGGACAATAATAAAACGTCAGCACAGTGACTGCATTGAAAAACTTGCGCAGCGTGCACAGCGCCACCCCTAAACGCTACCAAATACACATAACATTCAGATGAATAGATTCTTCATGCCTAAACGCCCGCTCAATCTTTCTCTCTTGCTTTTTCACTAGCCACTGAATTTTTCTATCGCTCAAACTTACGATGCCGTTTAACGTCGCATATATTTCACCCTACAATCATCTGCCGAGACAAATACCCTTATTTGTACACATCCTGTCCTTTGTGTCATATGTATGCGTGTGGGGGCAACCTATAACCTCGCACTGCCGTTTGTGTCGCGCGTTCCACATTCAAATCATTATATATATGCATATATATATATAAACACAAAAATGTGAGGAGCCAATGATGAACATAAGACGCAAGAAAAAGACGAGATGAAGAAAAATGAAAAAGTTCAAGATGTAGGAAAGGTATATAATGCTTCCGGTTTTATTTGTACATCGAGTTTGTGGGCGGGTTTTTTTTTTTTCTTTATTTTCAATGGTTATTATGAAGATTGAAAAAATATATAATTCATTGTCATTTTACCTGCTGCGAATGGGAAGACACATCGAATTTCTCTCCAAACATTTGATATCTCTTGAATTGCAATGGAGAGGATGTTATTTTTTACCCTCCTCTTCCTCTTTCGAATTTATTTTGGATATGTATATACATTTATTTATGTATATGTGTGTCGTGATGCCGCGCCGGATGCGTATCATCGAAAAATTCTGTGGGAGTGGCACGAGAAATAATTGTTGTAACCGTGAGTTAGTGGGATCTCCTTGGAAATTGTTGAGTAATGTTAACGACAAAAAATTATTGGTGACAAAGAAGTTTATAAAATTCTCACTTTTACATCTCTCACACTTGTATTCCATTTTGTTCAAGTTAAAAAGTCTCGCGATGTGCTTGTAAATATTCTTAAATAATATATATACACATTAAACAGACTCTAAAAGCCATTACCATTTTCTGAAATTGCTTCTAAACTCGATAAAGCCCTTTTTTTAAAAGCTTTATTTTCTTTACGAGGGCTGATAGGACGCTGCCGCCGTCCGATATGAACGCGAATACGTGTATATATGTAGATACTCATTTTTCCTTTCCCCGAGAACAGAAAGACATGAAAGAGACAACAGATGAAAAAAAAATTATTCAAGTCGATTCACGCATTACCAACGTCATCAACTTTATGAGTAATATCACTAAAAAAAATAAAAGGAGAGTGTACTAGATCGAATTCGAGGGTGAGGGTATTTCCCTTCTGCAAAACTAACCGCTGGCGAATGCGTGCACGATACTGCACATATATATATATATGTTCTACGAAAAAAAATAATATATTTATGCCTTAATATTTCCCCTTTGCTTTCGCCCTTCCCCGTGCATCATTCGTTTTTCATTTCTCTTTTTTTTTTTATACTTCTTATTTGCAACAGGAAAAACAATTTGTGCAAAATGAGGCAGTGGTGGCCCGAAGGCCCATGCCATATGCCAAAGGGACGTCAAGCCAATACCCACATGGGTAATTACAAGGGGATGTTCAGTCTGTCTTGCTGTGGCCTGTTACAGTCTGTTAGTAAAGCCTGAGCGCTCACTCGGTATAGTAGAGGGGATACGACGACGACGACGTGAGATTTTTCTTGGTGGGGCGCTACACATCTATATAAACTACTGAGCGTCCAGCGTTAGGTCACAGTTTATTCGAAACTTTCGAAGGGTCAACTTTACGTCGTTCAATATTTTCATGCCACTGTAAATGCTCTGGCAATTTCCACTTTGCATTTCAAATAAATATACTTTTGTGATTGTGGATATACAATTGTGTGTGTTTATGTGCATGTGTATTTATTGATGTGAGTGAGAATAATAAAGAAAAGAAAAAAATTATATAAATTGTTTCCAAATACTTTGAGTGAAATTAATCACGTATCGATCGACAACATGCAGACCTCGTGCTTCGCATTTCTCGTGTTGTGCGTGGCATTTGCCGCCAGTTTCGATCTCGGACCAATCATCAGGATTGCACAATGCAGAATGCAATGTATTAAAACGCACAGTATTGATGGTAGTTGCGATTGGTATACAAATCGTGGCGAAACATTATGCAGTGAAGTAAGTAATAACTATATATGTATTATTATTTTCATATTATACCAGGCGTTATCCGATAATCCTATTACTAATATCCCATCAATTTAATCTAAACACTTTAAACTCTGCGATACACAATTGTGTAAATGGGAGTAATGTACTATAAAATATTCTTCACTCACTTTTATCTCATATAAATTCTATTTATATCCTTAAGTTTACTGCAACTAAAAATCCATTGAGCCATTCCACCCTTTTATGCTCCCATTATTCAACCATCCTTGGAATTTCGATAGAAAAACTTTGCAGTGTTTGAAAGGCATTCATGGAATGCATAAAATTCGGATTTATTCGAGAATGATATAAATAAATCGGAAATTTGCACGAGAAATTTTCATCAGAGATTTATTGGACAACACAGAACCACAATAGAGAGCAATGAAATATTCGATCAGTCTCTCATCCATCACCTCATCTCTAATTCTGTTTATTATTTATTCTCTTGTAATTCGTGGAAATACCATGGTGGTCGCGTGACGGTTTCAGACACACAGCGCCGTTATGTATATATATGGGGGAGCGTAAAGGGCACGGGGGCAGTTTCCAGTGATTGTGAGAGGGGCAGATGGAGAATCACGATATTGTCTCGTGCACGTTGAGAGTGATCATACATGGGGAGGTGATAGTTTTTTTTTTCTTCCATTCCCTTTGAGGTCCAATAGGGCGTTGCTCATTTGCCACATATATGAGGGGAAGGGTGTCCATTAATTTTTTTCAGGGGAGAGAAAAGAATCGATTGAACGTGAAGCGTCTGGTGGTCTACTCAACCGTAAGAGATGATGAACAAAAAGAGGAGGAGGAAAATAAAATAAAAATGAGAGGGCGAGAGTGCAGGAAAGGGAATAGGTTTAGCCCACGCGCACAAACGAATCAGTCATTCAAATTTATGCTTGGACGACTCTGTATATATAGTTGGCGACGTCGCATGGGGCCCCAAGAACCTTTTGCCATTAGAATAACAATTTACGGTTGGGGTGTATACGTTGAAGGTGAGGTTATAGCAGACACAATCTATATACACACCTACTCACGCTTCGAAGATATAAAAAATAAATAAATTATTCAGATGACGAGGAGTAATCAACTTCATCAATCAATTTTATTTAACAAATCAATTCTCAGTCGGAAATTTGTCGGTGAAAATATAAATATATACATATACATACATATGCATATAGATAGATTCTTTCCAGTCACGCTGCATTTTTTTTTCCTCACTTTGCGTAAGTGTTTGTTCCTCACCCTCACTATACTCTATCTCACGTCCTCTTTAAATTTATTTACTTGAGGGCGCCAAACTAGAAGAAATAAATCAGTTGCTTTCAAGCGGAAGAAACGTGACGCCAATGGGGCGCTTGTCAGTTGGAGATTGTCACGTGTCGTGCCCGTTACAAACGGAAGCATATTTTTTTTCCAAGCCAGACACAATATACAAAATTTTGGACGATGTTGGGAAAGAAAAACATAATAAATGGAATAAGATGTATAAAAAAAAACCGGAGCAACTTATCATGAACAGAAACTGAACGTGAAATCGAAAGGAGGAAAACAGTTTTTACGTTTCCTTGTTATGTGCACACTCGAGTGTATCTCGCCACTTCTCAACAAAGACGAGAAGAAAAAAAAATATGGTGAAATAAAAAAAGATGAAAGTGGAGAAGTGAGAGAGAATGAGTGAGCACTCTCGATTCGTTTTGAGAAACGTCATTAGCGGTCTGTGTGCCAGCGGGGCCATCGTTGCTTCTACGAAAGAGAGAAGTACTGAGACAGCAGTGGCGGCGTCGGCAGTTGCAATGAAGGTATATAGAGAGACGGAATAGAAGTAAGAAGAAAGAGTTGGATGAAAAAAGCAACAAAAGAAATGAAAGAAAGAAAAGAAATAAAAGCAAAAAGTAAAAATGAGGAAGAAATAAAAACGTGGATAGGCCGAGTGCGCCTGGCTATCCCAATAAATACGAAGACAACAACGACGACGACGAAGAAGACGACCACGACGATGAGGACAGAGAAGTCTCTTTTGGTCTCTCTGTTATATGGCTGAAACAGGTTGGAGCTAATTCGACTGCCCCGAAACCCTCTTGGCGGCCTTGGTTCAATCTTCTTCCCCACTTACCCTTCTCCTACCTCGATTCCCATTTCATTCGTCGACTTGTGCTCTCTTTCTCTTTCTTTCTCTCTCGATCTATCGTATAGTGTAGAACGCGCCACAGTACCAACCGACCCTGCTTAAATCGCTCGATTCAACCAGAGCCACGGGCTTGATAGTTTTTATTCGCCTTCCACTCATTCTTCTCCTACGAATTTTTTCTCGAGGGACCCCATAGCCCGTACTCCTCCACTCTTCCACCGACTCATTCCCACCGCCTGGTATATGTATACGTACTTTCTGTGTTTTTCTTGTTGTGTTTTTTTTTTCCAATCTTTTAACCCTTCTTCTTATGCTTACAGTGCTGGCAAAACTGCGAATCTCTTGAGACACAGTGGGAGGCCACAAAATTCATTTGCGAAGGGGACGAGTATCCTCGTGTGAGTATATTTCGATTTTTTTTTTAATTTTAAGCAAGCTTTTATTATTACATTTTTTTCTTCATCTTTTTCTCATTTCGGAGGAGATGGATAGTAAAAGGGAGAGTGAGTGAGAGATGAGAAATAAAATAACGGAAGAAAAAAGAGAAAACTACGGCGGCGACGCGAGTTATGGTCATGTTTGTTTTGAAAGATGCGACTCATTTGCCTGTGAGTTTTATACGTCTCGTTGTATCTCGTTAGGGGATCTCACTCTCTCGTATTCTCTCACTCATTTCCATCACTCGTTCTCTCTTTTTTTCTACTCGAGTCCTTTGAATTATTTTATCGTTGAATAAATTCGATGAATAATTTTTTGTCTCATTTTGGTTTTAAAAAAATTTCCTCCCTTCTGATTATCATGAGACTTTTTTTTCTTTCGTCATCACAATTTCGTTTGCCAGCCAATGTGAATGGAGCAAAAAGATTTCTTTTTCTATTGGATATGGAATAAAAAAAAATGGCTATAATAGAGAAATATATGAATGGTTGAGCATGACCTTCATCTTCAATTTCTTAGGAGAATCTGTTTTTTTACAAGCGATCATACAGAAGTTTTTTTAAATCTTTTCCTATTGTAACGTCATCTATGATTATCCATCCCAGAACATTTTTCAGAATGGGAGGGCGCGACCAAGCGAAAACATATATATTTTTCCACGAGGCTCTTTCACCACTCCCCTTTGAAGAAAAAACACAGAAATTGTATCGTTCAATGCCATTCGATCCATCTTCATCCCAAAATCCTCCGCCTTCTTATGTTGCTCTCGTACTCGTCAAAAAGAAAATAAGAAAGCAGCGCAACTTATTTTCAAAAATGTAGAAAGATGGGAAATCCCGAAATCGCTACAGAGACTATATACCTGCCGATTTTTCATGGAAGAGCAAGCACACAACGTCCTCATATGTACACCCGAAACCAATTCCATGTCTCTTCCTCTCTTCCCCTTTATTCCTCGTCCATTCTCTACCTCCTCCCTCAACCAAGATTCAAATCTCACATCCAAAATCCTCGAGAATAAATACTCGTTCACCGCATTACGAACACGCAACAGAGATCTCGTCAAGATCCCTGAAATTTCAAGACAGAGAACGAAATTAAAAGGAGAAAATAAAAAAAAAGGTCAACTTACCGTTTTTATTTCTCTTATCTTCAATGTTACGGCGCAAACACGACTTTTGTCAAGATACAAGTCTCTTCCCTTTTTCCCCATGTCCTGTAAGAATAAAGGAGAAAATATATGTATATACATACATTTTTTATTTCGTCGTATACATTAGTCGACAGTGGTGGAGGACCGTTAATTAGTTCAAATGGCCCGGAACGGCCATTATTCTAACCGTGAATGGGCCCCCGGCAATCGAGACCTGAAGAGCCCTCTCAACCTTTTATTCTCTCGCTCTAGCTCTTCCTCTTCAGCCCATTCTTCTCTCAAAATTCTCTTATTATATCAATGCTCAAAAAAATTTCTTTGCTTGTCGTATTACAGTGCCCAGCGTGTCAAACAGCCTGTCTCTATCGAAAGACGAGACTAGAGGAAGAGTATTTACCATCAAGTTTACCAGCACCAAACCGAGGACCAATAAAACTTGGCCCACATGACATCGCAGTTGTTTTACGTAAAGTCAGTGGCATTTGGAAAGAAGCAGGTTTCTACTCAAGCACTCGTATCCCATCACTCAGACAGGATACATGGATATTGGCGATATTGGAAGATGGTGTTCAACATTACAGTTGGGAAGAGTGGACACCAACATTGGAATCACTCAAGGAAGGTCCATTCGTTGAAGCATCACTTTCATGGCATGACATCAATATTCAACTTAAACGTCAACGTGATGTGGAGCAGAAGAAATTTAACGACAGGGTGAGACAGTTCTATTTGGAGAAATATGGTGAAAAGGTATTGGTTGAATGGCGTGACAGTCAAGATACGCCAATTCCCGAAGAAGTTTTCCGCCGATTTTTCTTCCGAAGGAGAAATGATGATGAAGGTCAAGATCAACCAATGAAGATGGATACCGCTACGACTGATTTTAAACATAACAGAAAATCAGGTGCGTCAGGAAAGGCCGAGTCTTATGTAGTTTCATGGGAGCCGGAAACCGGAGGACTTATGGGTAACCAAGTGGTAGACACAGAATCAGCACAAATTTCTCTATTACCTGGCACTAAATATCTCGTGAGAATAGCGTCAAATGACGGACCAGGTAGTTTTCCAATTGAGGTTGATACACGACCAAATTCCGTGCATGTGTGGAGGTTAAAAAAAAAGTTGGAAAATTTTTACCCATGGGCAATTTTAGCTGGTGCAGTGTGTGCGGCCATTGTTCTTAGTTTAATTGTCTTCATAAAAATGTGTATTTGTAAAACAAGAAAGGACATTTACCAAGCGGAAGTTTGAGAAATGAGATTTTTTGATAATTAAATTGAAAAACTCGACTAAACGAGTGTGAAGATAATACAACTGTACAGTAGATTCTAGTTAGAGCAAATTGTTTCTAAAGACTATTATGTATTACATCTGTAAATTAATCTGTGAATATTATATATAATCTTAAACAAGCATTTGCTCAAACGCCGAAACGAACAGACTGTTAATCGAGAGTTCCTAAAAATGAAATATGAGAAAAAAGAACATAATTAAATAATTGCTGGCATCAAATATCAACAATGGCCGCTTAACAAGAGAAAACCCACTGTATTTATTTGTAAATAAAAGCCAAAAAACACTATTGTAAATATAGTTTCCATAGCGTGTACAATAAAAGAAATGATAACTAAAATTGAACCTGTCGTCATGGCTTCATTACCTGGAACTAATCATAATGAATACGTTTACCCGTTCATTGAACTGTAGAAATTAAATCCCATTAATGTCTGTCAGCCAAGATCATAACAACAATATTGTCCACACTTATCAATGCATTGGAAAAAATTGGCTGAATACATATACGTATATCGCATATATATTAATCCATACATGTCCAATGGGTGGCACCTACCATCCCAGAAAACTGTGTCATGACCTCGAAGTCGACTCTTGTGTCCCGTTATCCCGTTCATTGCTTCTTGGACTCTTTCCACCACCACAATCTTCACTCAGTCTTGACTGAGAAGTCGAGCGAAGATGATGATACCGCTGTTCGGTTACCTGTTGCCACTTTTTATTGCCACCAACCGCGTCGTAGCACCGGTCAACAATGCATCACCTTCAGCAGTTGCGGCAGTTGGATTAGCAACTGTTTTTGGATTTGGTGCTATACCCACAAGCTTTGCTGCCGCACCCAGGTGAGAATTAGATGACGAGTGAGTTTTTATTGAGAAATTCAAAACAACGAGGGGAAAAAAGATAAAGGAAAAAGGGAATTAGGCAGAGACAAGGTGAAGACAGCCTGACATTTAGATGATGTTTCTAGATATGTTCCTAAGTGGAAGAAGCAGGCGTGTGAAATTCCAGCTGCTCAACATCCAAGATCTCATTATGTTTGCGATGAAGCCGGCGAAGTCAAGTGTCTTCCAGGTATGAATTAATTTTTTTCTCCTCATTTCCTAATGTCTCAAGCGTAGAAAATGATTTTCTTTTTTTTTTCCATCCGATTAAGGATGGACAGGTGATTTGTGTGACGTGCCATTGTGTCGAAAAGGCTGCGATCCACTTCAGGGATACTGTCGTCGACCTGGCGAGTGTCTTTGTAAATTAGGATTTTATGGAGAATTATGTGACAAGTGTATTCCACTTCCTGGTTGTCAACACGGCGGGTATGTTACGTATATATCTTTATGTAACAATGTATTAATTTTTGACCTCGTAATGTGTGGCATTGACCGCGAACGATCGCACTAAAACGGGTGATTAACCTTGTCCATTTCTCCCGAAGTGACTGTTATTCATTATAATGACGTGTTGTCACATAACGGTACCGTGAAAAAAATTCCACAGAACTCCATATAATAGATGTCTTCAAGATATATTTACCATACCTTATATTTTTTTTATCATTATTTCCTTTCCTTTGTATTCCTTTTTTAGATGCAACGTGAGCTTTGAATGCGCTTGCAATCCAGGCTGGAAAGGACTCTTCTGTTCCGAGCCAATTTGTGATCCAGATTGTTATCCAAGTCAGGGATACTGCGAAAGACCTGGTGAATGTCGTTGTCGGGTTGGTTGGCAAGGTCCCAAGTGTAAAAAATGTAAAGTATTACCGGGATGTGTTCACGGAACATGTCAGGGCCCACTCGAATGTCGTTGCGATCCCGGGTGGACTGGAGTCTTTTGCCAAACGCGTAAGTATACTCAAATGTTTCGGCAAGATGGATAAATAAATTGATTATATTTCCGCAACGTTGAATAAATTATTTTTTTTATCCCTCAGCTATTTGTGCACAAGGATGCAGTCGGGAAAACGGAGGATGTTACAGACCGGGTACTTGTCGTTGCAAAGTTGGTTGGACGGGTCCCAATTGTACTGAATGCGTTGCCTATCCGGGTTGCGCTCACGGTTCATGTAGGCGACCATGGGAATGTCGATGCCAACCAGGATGGGCGGGCGATCTTTGCGAAGAAAAACTAACATTCTGCGATCATCATTCAGATATTTGCGAGAACAATGGCACCTGCATCAGTATGACAAAGGAGAACGGTGATTTTAGGTTTGTTGAAATGATTCAACTTCGCCAATTCAGTCTCTTTTGAGCAATCGATCAAATTTAAATCCTTTTGTATTCATTTATTTATTTTTTCTCTTCCCTTTTCTTCTGGGCTAACAGATGCATTTGCCCTCTGGGATATACCGGGCGTCAATGTCAAATTGAAACTGTCGAGCCAGCGGTCGATCTTATGCCTCCACTACCTCAACCGCAACCGGACGTCATTGTTTCATTGTCTGAACAGGCTGAAGTACCAAAAGAACCGGAGAACATTGAAGAAGATGATGAGGGTGATACTCAAACACTACTCAATCGTCCCCCTGCCACAGCTATTGTCAATGCTCATCAGGGTCATTCCGAAACGAATAAAGAGGTGACAGTTGATGATTCGAATTCAACAACGACGATTGAACCCTTGGGTGCTATTGTCATTACTGATCCACCATCAACAGTGGAACCAGCAGCAACGGCCGGTAAATGGCCAACTGAAAGTCCAACTGAAAGTCCAATTATCGACATAGACGCAGATAATGAGGCATATTGAAAAGGAGTCAATCCTTATATCACACATATCAAATGAAGAAACAAAGTCCCTCTAATTTATTATTTATTTTTTGATACAAAATATCTTAAATTATTTATCTACATAATGTTATGAATGGTTTATTTTTATTAATATAGTCTGCTGGTTGCAGAATTCATGAAAAGACTGTTGTCTCGTTCTTGTTCTTCTTATTCAATATCAGTAACTGTGATGAATTAGATTTAATAGATCAATTAAGTTTAGAATTTTTTAATTGATATGAAATTTATTATTCATCAGCTTATATCAGTTAATGGTGATTTAAATTGGAAAACCGGATCATGACTAATTTCGACTGGCAAATCGAGTTTCCCTTCATCACATAAACGCATTCGAGCGCATATAATAATGGAAATAATAAATAAATAAATAAAAAAATAAATTTCTCAAATGCGGACTTTGCTGCAAATGGTATTTACATATATTTATCGATCTTCTCGTTTACACAGATCAATGGTGACGTTATTCCGTCCAATTATTCCTCGCATGTACACATGTGCGCCTATATATCTAAAGAAGGACACACGGATATCAGACAAATATATGTATACTCATATGTTTAAGTCGCAGGACTATTACTCTACATTAGAAGTAAAAGAAATAGTCAACGTATAGAAGTTACGGTTGAGCGAGCACGTGTACTATGTATCCCATCGCCTACCTACGTAACTCATACGTGCTCCGTTTATTACGTAATCATTTTTATTCTCTCATTGTATAAATACATATCGTATTATCATACATAGGAGCTTTTAGTAAACATAAAACTCGATGTATCTACCGAATGTTCTTGTCAATCAGGACTGGTAGGACATTTAATACCGTTAAAGTATTTTCATATATAAAAGTGAAATTATTGGATACTTGAGATATCCAAAAGAATTCTTACTCTTCAATGAAGAGATAATCCATTGGCTGCTTCGGAAACCTATGAATTATATCAATCCGTAGGTGTACAACTACCGAAATAACTTCTTGGTTATTATGTATTAGTTGGTGTGTTTGGACTTATCTATTACCAAACATAATGTTACGAACAAGTATTTATACGCAATCGTTTAATCGAGATTGACACACCCACATATACTACAAACAAGAGAGTTTGCACTGATGCCAATTAAATTGAATGAACGAAAGTATTATTTTTAGTTGTTTGTATATATATTTAATGCTTCCTCTTCCTACTTCAACTTGAGAGTAATTATGATCCTGAGGTCAATCGTTTTAAATTCTAATTGATATATGACTTTCACAATGATCAAACGATAAATAATTTTATTGAATATAACATTAATATCATTATTATTCTTACTATTATCTTTATTTTTTTGTAATTTATTATGGGTCATAATTTTTATTTTATTGCGTGTGTTATACAATTTAGGCAATAGCAAATAAAGAGATTTATTTGTAAAGTGAATAATTATCAGAGCATGACAATGGACCATTTGTAAGTGTGCATGGACTGTATGATTAATTATACCAGCAAATATGATTAATTTTTATAAAAGTATTTCGAAAAAATATATATCTTTTTCCAGATTATTAAAAATTAAAATTTATGTTAATAGCAATGTGTTTATGTGTATGTGTGTAGTTGACATCGAGAATAAAGGGAGGGCTTAAACGTGATTCGGAATTGTTAATTGACAAGCAGCTTCTAGAGCGCGACGACCCAGATTCTTCTGTTCACCACTGCCATATCCATATGAAACTCTCGTATTATTATTACATCAGAAAGCAATCAGGCACGCACTCAACGCGTTAACATATACATATGAAATGTAGAATCATTTGTCTATGTATTATATATCACTCGTATGCACACCCCCATCATGAAATATTCAATATCATAATGTTCTTTTAAGTATATATTGTAAAGAAAAAAATTATTATTTATTTGTTTTCATTTTAATATTCTTTTTGATATCCCAATACACATTAATATTGAATCCATAAATAATTGACAAGTTCTGAATGCTCTCACGTTTATCGGCTTAATTTTCTCTTGCATTAAAAAAAACTTTCGACTTGTCAAGATTATAAAATATACTTTGGCAAAATAAAAGAGAGAGAAATTTATGTATAGAATATCATGAACTTTTTTTTTCATCCGTTTTTGATTTTAAACACTTATGAATTTATACTGTTCACATATGTGTCATACAATTCAATACATTCATCGATCCGGTTCACAGAGCGGACACTATCACGTCCATTCTACACCACTCGGTACCAGGTTACCGCGTTTTATCTAATGGTCTATGCTAATTATCTATCGACTATTACATTATAATATATACATATCTAAGAATATATATTTATCTCTGTTTACGTGTCTCAACACACAATGATTAATCAAATAATTTTCCAATTGAATATGTGTCTTCTGATATATCTCTTAAAAAAAAGAGGTGGATAGAATAAAACCAAATTACTGGAATGGGTTGGTGGAATTTAAAACACTTCTAATTCAAACTTCATCATCCTGAATAATTTATTCAAATGAATTCCTACTTATGAACACGTAAAAAAAAAATGTGACAGCGTTTCGTTCTATTAATAAATTTTGTGTGAAATATGGTCTTGAAAAATCATCCAATGAGAAAACAAAATGAATTGACTAATCAAAGGTTAATTTCAATCCTGGACCTTACCCAACATATTTCTTTTTGTTTTTATAATTTGAAATAGACGTTGTAGCCTATTAATCCAACAAGATAAAATTTTCTCTGTCACGGCCATTACAAACAAGTATGAAAATAGAAATAATGTTGCTACATACATTCGATCGAATGCCTCAACCTTGCTATTGTTCAGCCAGGCCTCCTCGTTAACGGGTTCTCGCGTACTAATCATAGTAAACACGCGTCTATTATTGTATTATTATAATTATTTTGATAATCATATTATAGATGAAGAATTGTTCGTTTCATCATCATCATTTTTTTTATTCTACTGACAACAAAGTTCAATAATCAAATATCAATTAATCACTTTATGGTGATATGTTTGGAAATCGTGTTATCCTGTGCACATATATGAAAGGCGCGCCCTATAAATGCGGATCTGGTTCTCACGAATCCCATAACTGTATACGTGCTCCAATGTATATACAAATACAATTGTGTTTGGCATTCTGTATCTGCACAATTTCATTTAATAACTTCTGATTGAAATTATTCGCACGTCAATTTTATTCACCAGTGAAATATTTTCATTTTTTTATAACATCAACAATATTGCACATACATACACTGATTATTATCGATTATGAATAATATTTATGCACATTAATTTTAATTTTGTAGCGAAGGCAAAATACTTCAACTTCTTTTTTACTGGCAATAAATTAACGAATCGTTAATTAATACTCGATGATACATGAATGAATTTTTTTATCCCTTTCTATCGTATCAACGTTTTTTTTGTTATTATAATTTTCTAGGGCGCGAGAGTTTTGCATTTAAAGGCGCATTTAACTTTTATAAGTTATTAATATTCCACACAGTCAACAAGGTACATAAATTATTTTGTAAGATGAAATGTTTCATTATTTATTTTTTTTCCACTCATTTTTTCTTGCTGGGACGCTGAAAGATGATTATGTATATCAAGCCAGGCAATTACAACCGAATGAGAGGCCCCATGGAGTGCTTGTTATAGTCCATTTTTATTGCACACATTACGCAAAATATTTTCACGCAAAGAGATAGAGAATAGGAGAAGATGTTTCTCTATTTTTTTTGTCTTGATTCATAGAAGTATGCAAAAGAAAAACTTACGCAGAATGTATGAATGCATAATCAATTGCATCAGAATATTTGAATGACGTTAGACAGAATAAAGAATACGTTAGTAAGAATGAACACAAAAGAAAAATTATCAAAATTACAATGGGCGCCCTAATTTTTTTTCCCCCTTTCTGAATTGTCACACTGGCACGTACTTCCACTCGAGATAAGCGAGAAATTTGTGCTGTGCATACTGCATGGCAGGACAGCTGTTGCATAAGAATGCAAACCCGACAGCAGGAAAAAAATAGCGAGAGTCAAAAAAGAAATATGAAATGGTATATAAAATTGGAAAATAAGAATGTGATGATTGTGTGTGAATTGTCTTACTCCAATTATTAATTATTGAACGCATGAAATTAAAACTACACAAAAAAAAAACATAACCCAATTAACTGTTAATTAATTATCATTGTAATTCTATAAATGGACGCAATGAAGTACATTTATATTTGAAATATCCACAAGCACGGATGTACATACACACGAATTGAAATAAAACAATTTCACAGAAGCGAAAGACGATATTTTCACAAGAGGATACATTTCCGCTCGATTTCTAATACTCGATGACGATGGAGTAACAATATGAACCTCTCAATTAATATCCGGCTTACTAATATAAAAAATATCGAGATCGGTTCCGGGTTTCGATCAAGTTACTTCAACTAACTGTTCCGTCTGTCAAGTGAATAACCGGATGGCAAAATTTTTATTTGCTACCGAATATTTTCTTTTTCAATCACTGAACAATAACATTGGAATGAAAAGCAACAAATAGAACACAAATAAATGAATAAATGAATTTATTTCTAAGATAATGTCGTCTATGTATATGTGTGAGAGACGAATGTCGAACTGCATCAGCCAGAAAACCGGAAAACAGTTCGTGTATACGTGGGCGTGTTCACTTTACTCATATACACGACACACATGAAAAATAAATGGTTGAAAAAATTCTTTTTACATTTTTTTTCTATAATAGGTATATTAACACGGGTTGTACATAATTCTTTCGAGCACATTACAGTATAATCCACTACCACGTGACTCATATACAATATGAAGGTATGAAAGACTTCCGTCATTGCTAAAACAATTCTGTCCACATTTTTTTTTATTCTTAATTTCACTTCTACTGATGATAATATTCATACTCTAACTATTGTGACATTTTCATATTGAATTTCATTAGTATAAAATTTTATTGTCACACATATTAACCCATATTTAATGACCGTACATTGTGAACAATGAAATATCTGTTTGGAAATAAAATATATTGAATATTTTTTATGAAATGTTGAATCTATAGGAAATATTCTGTGTGTTATAATAAATATCTGGAAAGGTTATACACAGGCATTTAAAATTCATCGATACTTGTTCTTGTGATTAAAATCTGTTGAATTATTCCCTTCGGGGTATGAAACTATATGCCTAAAAATTTCTGAAATAAAAATTGAACTGAACTGCTATTTTATCAACAACAAAAACTTTCGCACATTTACTTTATACTTTATGTCTTGTAATTTTATCATTGATATAATTGTGCTTTCAATTGGTAGTGCTACAAACAAACGATTTGTGATCAGAATCAATTTGTTCTGAGCTGTGGGTCCGAACGATATAGAATATCGATCTAATATTTAAATACGTCGAAATTTGATAAAATCCAAATCAAATAATTCCAACAATTATATCCCAACCCTCTTTATTATCCTCAGCTCTTCTTTCTCAATTATAAATTATAACAAACAGCTTGTGAACTTCAATACACATGCGCACTCTCTTTTGCAATAATCGAAAGTCTCAAAGAAATAAATAACCAAATGAATCTCACCAATTATTATTATGATTATTTAAAAAATTTATCATCGACATAGCAATTTTTTTTCTCTGCAAATAACTTCGTGGTCAATAATCTCAGTAATCTCAGACAAACATACTTACGACCTCCAACCAAACCTTATAAGCGATATCGGATATCATAAATCCAAGTGAAATCCGAGAGTAAAATAAAGAGAATGAGAAAGAAAGAAAGAGAGAGTGAAGGAAAGTGAAACAAAGAAAGGGACAGCGAATAAGTGGTCCTGCGTGGTGCATAAACCATTGTGTGTGCCCTCTTTATAAACCTTTCAACGCGGAAACACATCCACCTATTACACGCTTCGACCCATTTAATACATTATAATTTTATATCCAACAATTATTTTCATCTTTCTCAACTACATAAATTATAAATACGACCATTAATACATAATCTAGATTATTCAATCTACATAATGTCATTTAATTCACAATAATTTTTCCGTTGTGTCTTGCCATATGCGAAAGGAGGAAAAAAAAAATTGCCAACAAGGACAAATTGAATCGAAAATGGAAGCGCTCAAGTGGATGATGAAAATGTGATATGATATTATCACACACAATCCTTTCTGTTTATGGAGAAAATGTTCATCTGAATCATACAGTGATTATACAACGATGTCTCCACATATAAATGTACATGTGAATATATAAATTGTATTTATAAATACAAGTTAAAGTACAAGTCTATGCGTGCAGTCGTTGTAACATTGGATTGTAAAGTAAATGGGTGGTAAGGTATAAAGTAGAGGTAGGTGTGGCATTAGATGAAATAAACAACTATCATTGGCTCGTAGTTTGCGGGGTGTTTGAGCGAAATGAAAGTCAATTCCCTATATAAAGGGTAGTTTTGTACGATTAAAGGCAGAAGTGATTTAGCTGTACAAGAAACGAGTTTCTTCTGTGGAATCATGAAGGTCTTGGTACGTTGAAAAGATATATTTTTTTCTTTTTTCGTATCATTTATCATAAACAAAGATATATTAAAATAATTATTCTCATTGTTTCTCTTTATATTATATAAGAGAATAAATTCACTATTCTTTTGATAATTCATTTAATTTTGTAGATCTGTTTGATGTTGGTGGCTGCGGCATTCGCCGAGGAGAAAACCGTCCAAAAACGTGGACTCGGTCTTGGACTTGATTATGGTTATGGAAGCTATGGTGATTTCGGTGGTTTGGACCACGGACACGGACACTCCGTTCATGTTCAAACTGTCCACAAGACCGTTGCTGTACCAGTTCATGTACCACAACCCTACCCCGTCCATGTTGACCGCCCATACCCCGTCAAGGTAATGGAGAGAATCTCATCATTCGGATAATTCTTTGGATGGAAATATTCAAATCAACTATAGATGTACTAATATATTTTTTTTGTGCATTTCTTGGTGGATTCAGGTTCCAGTTGACAGACCATACCCAGTTCCAGTCAAGGTCCCCGTGCCACAACCCTACCCCGTCATCCAAACCAAGACTGTTCATGTTCCAGTCGACAGACCTTACCCAGTCCATGTTAAGGTGCCCGTTGGAGTTCCACAACCCTACCCAGTCAAGGTGAGTTTTGAGGAGTCTTAAATAAAATATCGAATAGCAGGAATAAAAATGGAAAAAATGGCTGTAGGTTTTTTTTTATCGATGGATTTTTTCATACTTATTTGTTTGTATCATCTCTCTTTCAGGTCCCAGTACCACACGCAGTCCCAGTTGCTGTCCCTCATCCAGTTGTTGTTAAGGAACACGTTCCTGTTCATGTTCCCGTTTATGTTAAGAGCCACGAACATGGACACGGATACGGACACGGATTCGGTGCTGGATACGGACATGGTGGATATGATGGTCTCTACTAAATCGTAAATTCGCGGTGTTCAAGATTTTAGTGTGCAAATCATCCAAACTTTAGCTCACCTACCAAAACCCGCTCTCTAATTTTTATCTTCCCCTTTTTAAATAGTCCATTATCATTTACTCCAAAATGAAATGGCAATAACACAGTTGAAAACCCATTTCCCCAACTGCTTTACCATGCAAAAGAATGTTTCACTGTATTAAACAGAAAAAACCAACAAAAAATGTAAAAATACCAAATCGATGAAGTTTCAAACATTTTTGCCAAGACATTATTTTATATGTGACACAATAAGTGATCAACCAAAAATACTCTACGTCGTTTTGTTTTTTTTTCCTTGTAATATAGATAAACAAATATTAGAAAAAATTTAATTGAAGAAATAAATTGAATTTTGTAATGTTTTCGTAAAAAAAAAGAAATGTTGTTTCAATCATTTTCCTTTCAGTCATTTATTTGTCTATTTTGCTATTCATTTCTCATGGTTGAGAATAAAGTGTATAAACATATATGTTTCTTTCGCAAGGATTATAAAGTCTATTGGAATCGATCGGAAGATACATTGCACACATGCATAGTACTCGTGTGTTTGCGTTTTATATATATTCATTTTATATCGCTTGTATGCAAGCGAAAGTGTCGGAATAAATACAAAGTCGCGTAATTTAACAGACTCACATACAACAGACACACAAATAAATATTTTATATATATAAAAATACATTTGCATCACGATGTCGAGTGAAACAGTCGCGAGAAACATGCGCGATTAATCGCGATATATACAAACGGTTGCGAGATTAACCAACACCATAGAATTTTTCCTCTGTGTCCCCCTTTTCCCGGCTACTTCTACTGTGTATTATACCAATCCCTGTATTACTGTCACTTCATTTAATTATGTGAAAATATGAGAATGTACATAGACAATATTTCGACACTTCCTATTACCGCTGTACCCTACTTTTTTCATTACTCTTTTTTTTGTTGTTCTGTAGACAAGGGCAAACATTTATTTTACATGTGATTTATCTAATTTTACTATCGTTACAAAGTGCGAACAATATCTGTGGGAATTATTTCAGTTGAACCTTGGAAAAAAAAATGTCAATATATTCCCTAGCCAATAAATTTATTTATGGAATTCCTGGAAGGCGAGAAAAAAAATTTATTTTATGTTATATTCATCTTTAATTATGTCACGATACAATTTAACATGAAATTATTTATTTTATGTTACTCAATAGCAACGACTTTCTTCTGATGATTAACATTTTTTCGATGATGCCAGATCCAGTTAATTATGTCGAATTCGTGGGCATGAAAGAATATATTTTAATTGGAAGAAAAAGAATAATTTGCATTGAAATGTGTGCTGTATTTTTTTTTTTTCTTTTCTTGCTTGTTATGTATTTTGGACAACGTTTCGCTGAGAATAATAGACACGTACAGAGTGAAATGGCGATATATCAAAGACGATAATAATCAGACATTGTGTGTGTCGAGAATTCCTTTTCATTGTTGGATATACAAATACTAATGTAGTTATAGTGAAAATGTATATTTTCATATACAAGATCACGTATCGACAATGAATGAATAAATGACGCGACTATTCATTGACGAATAAATAAAATGGTAATATAAAACTTTCTTTAACAAGTTAAACATTCAGTCAATAAAAGGAATAAGTGAATAAATTGTATAATAAAAAAAAAAAGACGTCGATTACATGAGAAATTAAAATTAAGAGGACGAAAATAAGTTTGTATGAAGTAATCTTGTTTCCGCTGTCGAAATTTTGGACATGGTGGAAATTCAACGCATCAACTGACTGTGTGACATTTAGTTTGCATTGCCGGTGAAGAAAAAGGAGAAAAAGAAATTTCCAAAGGTTCTAAATTCTCAACATAACAAAATGTCATCCAATGATTTGATTTTATAATGGGTACTGTTCATCCACCCAATTAATCCTATAAATAATTAAAATCTATTCAATACTATCTGAAGCATAAAAGTTTATTTCCTCCTTGGACTAATCATCATCATCCACAAACAATTAAGTTGGATTTTCATTCATAAAAATATCAAGTGACATTTAAATTTGTTTATGTATCCAATTTGCACACAATGTTTATGCATTTGTATATATATATATGTATATATGATGTCAAGAGACAACGTCGTAACACCTCGTAAGTTCACTGCTTCACCACGTCCACGTATACAGTTGTTGTACATATCAAAGAGTTGTTGCGCAAGAAAGTGAGAAGCTTCGCGAGTCGACATGCGGTAAGTTTTATGCAGTGTTTTGGTTCTGAGTGTATTCGCATAAAATATATTCCTCCACCACCATCACCACCACTACCATCAACACCATCTCGAATTCAATTCCCTGAGGGATTTTTCCAACGCTCCTGCTAGTATAAAAGAAGGAATCATCACACTTACTCTTCACAGTCATAAAAAGTATCAACCCAGCACCATCATGCAGTCTAAGGTGTGATAGACAAATTGATAACCATCGAAAAATAATCAAAATCCATCATCAATATCATTGGCTAATATTCATAGATACAATCAAATATTCGTGAATTGTATCGACTCTTATAATTCTGCTTCTATTGATCATTGATTCTCTTGACTATTAATTCATCTTTCTGTGTATGAATTTAGTTAATTATTTGTTGCTTCGTTGCAGATACTTGTCCTTACTGCTATATTGGCATTAGCCTTCGCTGACATTGCGAAGAATGAAGAAAATTCTAAATCAATAGAATCAAAGAAAGATAAACGTGGACTTCTTGGACTTGGCTATGGATTCGATCACAGTTTAGATTTTGGACTGAGTTTACCATCATCTTATTCATCATACTCATCATATCCACATGTCAGTCATGGAATTTCTACTGTCATCACAAAAGAAGTTGCAGTACCAGTACCACAACCAATTGTCGTGCCAGTTGAGAAACATATCGCAGTACCAGTTAAAGTAAGTCATAATAAAATAATCATACATCAATAAATTAGCTAAAATATTGAGAAATAAAAAATGAAAATCAGTTCAAGGCGCTTATTTAAATATTGCATTTATTATATCATGGATCAGTGATTGCAAATTACTGCTGTTCATAAAATCTTGAACGTCTCTCGTTCAATATAAAGAAACGTCAATTCATTCAATTCATATGTACATTTATTGATAAACTTTATGCAATTATCAATTATGAAATAGGTGCCATATGCAGTGCCAGTTGATCGACCATATCCCGTGCATGTACCCAAACCATATCCAGTGGAAGTAACGAAACACGTTGCAGTGCCTGTTGATCGTCCATATCCTGTCCCTTATGCTGTTAAAGTACCACAGCCTTATCCAGTGCCAGTTGTTAAACATGTAGCTGTTTCACACCCAGTTTTTGTTGAAAAGTACTCGAACTTTGGTGGACATGGTACCTACGCTCATGGTTATTCATCGTGGTAATGATGAATGGTTCTGAAATATGAATGAGTCACCTAATTGAATCGAAATACAAATTTTTTATGGATGAAACATTGAAGTAATAGTTATAATTGAATGTAATATTCGTCATTTGAAATAATGATATGACCTGTGTGCAATATGATGTCGGCGCAGTATTTTAACTAGTGCCAACGTGCTACATGTATTCCTTTAGGATATGAATAAATAAAGAAATGTTTTATGATTAAATTGAGTGGTCTTTGGGTTGGTGGTTGAGATTATTCCTTTTTACTGCTGTGGATACTGTGGTGAATGATGAAGTGTCGATCGGTAATGATGAAAATACTGAGTTGGTGATGGTGGTTCTCTCGAGAAGCAGGAGCAACTCTTATGGTATCGACCACAGAACACTTTTTAATACTGTATCTGTGAAAGATGAAGTAAATAACAGCTGGTAACTGAATATCTGGACAAAAATCGAAAGTAATAACATGGTACTCCAATATTTATTAATTTTCGAGACGATACATTGAAAATTCATATTATTCTCACATAATTGAAGGTGATGAATTTATCAAATATTTGGAGCAATTTTTTTGTTTAGGCACCGCAGACTTTTACGTAATGTTTTAATCAGAAATATTTCTTCATATGGTTAAATTTTTTATTTTTAATGAATAAAAACATCTCTATTTATTAAAACTCATAAAAACGAAACAATAATCAAAATTCTTTTGTTTAATAAACAACAAACAAATTGCAACAGTAATCAATAAGGAATAATTAAATATGACTTCAATGTTCATCTTGATGAGACGAAGAATACGAGTGTTGTGTCGCTGTTTCATGTTTATCATTCTCCTCTATTCTCAACTCATTATTATTATCCGAATTGGCATGATATTGATCAGGATATTGGCGTTGATGCTGATACTGATGTTGTTGCTGACTGTCTGGAGTCGAAATTTTGTACGGTACCGGATAAGGTACAGATTGAGGAATGTGAACAGCTTGAGGGACGGGAACTGGTTGTGGAAACAGAACAGGTTTAGTTATTATTAATGGAATCTGTTGATGAAGTTCAGCAGGGACATGTTTAGACACTTCATAGGGAATGTGATGCGGCACTTTCACTATCTTCGGCACTGGAATAGGTACTGGTTGATTGACAGGCACGGCCACGGGTACATGATAAGGAATCTATAAAAACCCAAATTGAAAATTGATATGAAAAACAACTGTCAGATTGATTAAATTAAATAATTGAGTGATAGGTAGTCTAAGCTTTCAACACTTACTCGAACTGGATATGGTACTGGTACTTTAACAGCGATTGTTTTTGTAATTTTGACAATCTTTGTTGGTACCTCATCAAGATGCACCGACTGTGATAATAATTTCGGACTAGTATCGTATGGTGAAAGATAGTGACCATGAAAATAATGTGAAGCATGAGATGATGCGATTAGTGCCACGGTCAGGATCAACTAAAACGAATTAATTTATACATATTTCTTTAGTTTTTTCCAAGAAAGAATTGTTGTTAATTGTTTATTCAAATTCACAGCTCACGTTTTTCAATGCCATTATTTTATTATTCATCTGATTATTCAATTGTTTATCGCAGGGAAGTTCAATGTCTAGTGCAATGATATGGATTAACAGACTGATGAGAGTTGCAGAATCGATGTGGTTTATATATGAAGACCTTCACTATGAACATTCACGATGAAAGCAATCTCTTTTCCAATTGTGTGCATGTACATGATATATATAAGGCGACATTCGCCAATATTTGTGTCTTGGGATGTGGGAGAAATGAACTGGCGAAATGAGTTCCGCATCGAATCAAATGTTAACAGAAAGTTCTTGATAAAATTTTAGATTGCAAGTAGATAATAATTGTCGGGTACATGGAAAAATATCATAAGATCAATTTTCGTGGTTTTTTTTCACTGCACAAGTTTTTGTATTGATGTTTGTGAGAAGTCAATCACTCCTCTGTAGTTCATGTCGATGCACTTGAGTATAGAATAAAAATATGACAGAGTAGAGTGTGACCGAGTGAGAGTGCAGTGAAAGGATTCTAATTCTCGTACACTCTAGGGCATGATTCAATATCTTCTATGATTTATATTATCCAACTTTAGAGAAAGAAGTTTGTCTGTGGTTTTCATTCCCACTCGCGTAACTTTATCAGCAGATTTCGAATTTATAAATTAATTATCTTGAAAAAAGGATTTTTATTTCATTCTTTTCACACAGAATATTTTATTTGAAATGTCAATGACAAGATTTTAGATTTTGGGTACATTCATATTCCTAATTACCATTAGATGAATTAATTTTTGAATTTCATCATTATACAAAAATATAATTTACTCATAGAAACCATAAAAATTCTTTTTAATTCAATTCATTTTCGACATAATGTAACATATTCCCAACCCATACCATTCAATCCAACAAATATTAACAATCATTGTGAAATTATTATTAAATATAAATTTGCAATTCATTTTGTTTCAATGAGTAAATCAACTTTAACTAATCCCGTATTGTACTAAAATTCGTAACGAAATAGTAAAAATATTTGTTTCATCGTATTATCACAGTAGAAAAGAAAATATCTCGATTATGTTGGGTGTATTTTTATCTATACATTTTTGTAAGAAACAGTAGGAGGCAAAAAAAAACATCTGCTTCATAAAAATCATTCACGCTGTTCCGGTTCTTCTCCCAAGTAACTTTTTATTTTTTATATTATCTAAACGATGTTTCCACCCATGATAGCTCTAGTGAGTACGGGCGTGATGCCACTCTCACCTTCACCACTATGAGAACCTTGGTTAAAATCGTCTACAACAAACAGAAATGGGAGAGATCCTGTTTGGCGTGATCGACAAAATATATTTATTTCATATTTTATTTCTTTCATTCCCACACACATCATTCATCGCGTGTCCATAAAATTCATTTTATATTGCAATCAATGTCTCACTGTCTACACAATACCAAACAATCATCAACAAATCGCCACTATTTATTATAAAAACATATAATTTGTTGGCTTTTGTTGGAAAAAAAAAATTATTTTGGTTATAATATATAATTGGTTATAATAATTCATGCATTGAGGACAATTGAGACAATATCTCGAAAAGGTACATTGAATATAAATCATTTCATACGACTTTTATTCATTTACTCGAGGTCGATTCACTTTTGGTTATTCGTTTCATTTACTTGAACTCCGCAACGAAGTGGGAAAAAAAAAATTAACATCCATACAAGTCAAACAGTATCCTTGATCATCACCATGAGAATACAAGAATAATTAATTATTCACTGATTGACGCATTTGCTGTCCAAAATATCTTTCACCTCCAATCATTATATCGTTATGTAATGAAGTGGTAACATTCGCAAACTCTGTATTTCGATAGATCGTAAAAATAATGCGAAATATTATTATGAATACTGATGAAACGACATGTGATATACCAGAATTCAAAGTGTATTAGTTATTGAATCCTGCCAAGGTGAAACCCTAGAAATCTGTTTGAATGATGAGACAGCGCCGTTTACATACATTCAATTTCGCAATATTATTATGTCTCGTATTTTTTTTGTCATCAAAATTTCTGGTATGTCGGTTTTTTTTTCTCGCCACGACGTTGAACATTGACTCCTCATAACATTAGCATTATATCCTATACCAAAATGCTTATTCATACAAAATTAGTGGTAAAAATATGCAGCGAAGAAAATTCGTGTTTACTTGTCGAAGAATTTCAGAAATATTCAAATGGATGATTTTGAAATTAATTGCATGCAGATATAGACCTTAGAAAGTGTATAGAAATTGAATAATAACTTGAAAAATATTCTACCTAGACATGATGTCCATATAAATACTTTCACGTGATGCCCTTTTCCCGTTTTTCGTTGCGTATGAATATACAATTTCTATAAGATTCATCAACATTTTATGTCGATAGTAATAATAAACATTCTATATTCTGATCGAACAGAGTAAATTGGAATTATATAAATAAAGAATATGGAAGGAAGACACAATGGTGGGAAATGATAAATCGCTCTTGTAAATATTGCATGAAACAGATATATGTTTATGTATGAATGAAGATGAGATGGAGAGATGGATGGCACAAGAGTAAAAACAGAGAAAGGCCAATGTTATTTGTGTGTCCGAACACATAAGACATCTGGATTGGTGAAAATATAAAAATGAATCGAGTGGGATCGTCAACGAGTAACGTCTCAAAAATTTCTGAAGAGGCCAGTGAATGAGTGGAAGAGAAATAAAGAAAGAGAAGAAATAGGTGAAATAGGTGAAATAGCAAGTGAGGAAGAGTCAAATCTGACTACGTACGATCGCGCTACGAAATATGATTGCCAGAGGAAAAAAAATATTGGTGGGAGACACAAAAAAATCGATTAAATATCTAGTTCTACCAATGCCATGTGAATTACGAAATTCATGAACGGAGGAGGGCGTGACTTAGGGAATAAAATCGTATAAAAGATCGAAATCATCTTCAAACTTCAGTCAACTCTCTAAGCGACTCTATGACGATAAGCATGAAGTCCTTCGTAGTGTTGGTGAGTCATTTGTAACTTCAACTGAATTCAAAATAGCCCTCTGCTTCATTCATTATTCATTTCATCTAATCTGATTCAATTTGTCAGTTTTAAATATAAAAAAGGAGAGAAATATGAATGAAAATCAATAACACAAGTTATTTACTTTACTCGTGAGTGTCGAATAAAAATGAGTGATCTCCAAATTCGTATTCGATTTTGTTCATCACCTCAATTGACGGAATTATATGTTTAGAAAAAAGAGAAAAAGTTTTGATATTCAAAGCGATTGTTGAATATCCATTTTCACAATCGTCTACTCTACATATTACTTCACATATAATCTTTTCTAACATTTTCAATTGCAACACAGTCCGAAAGTGCGCATCTAATTATGTTAATGAATGTCTGTGACCAATTTCATGCTGAGAAAGGGACAACATAAAAGAAAACTATCATCAAGATTTTATCGGGGCATCCATACTTATACAACCTTCGTATTTTATTCCATAATTTACAAAAAAATGTTTACATCCAGCAATAATTTATTACCGTCTATAATTTTCAGGTATTCGTTGTGGGTACCGCGCTTTGTGCACCGGATACACGGGCTAGACGTGAAGTCTTACCAGGTGACTCACGATACGGCACTGATTATCGTCATGAGCATCATCATCACGAAGGTGGCAATGGAGGTAGCGTTGGCGGTAGCGTTCAGGTTGTGAAATCAGTTGGAAGATATGCTGGCACCTTTTCTGGATCAGGCCCATCTCAATCAGGAGGTGTTCCCTTCTCCACTTATGGTCCACCGAACTATCAGCCAGGGACACCAATCAGACAGTCAAATTATCAAGGAGCTGAAACAAATTATCCAGCGCCAGTACAAGCGCCTCAGCCTCAACCACACTATCATATAGTTCAACAAGCTCCACAAAAACGTCCTGCAATTCCTCCAGCGTCCTATGGTGTTCCACAATTTAATTACAGGCCCCAACCTCAGCCCCGACCCCAACCCCAACCCCAACCTCAACCCCGACCCCAACCCCGACCTCAACCCCAACCTCAACATCGACCCCAACCTCAACCTCAACCGCAGCCAAATTATGTTCAGCAACCAACATACGAAGTGCCACAGCAGCGTCCAGTACCTTTCCAAACGTATGGACCACCCGCCCAACAACCATCACCATCAATTAATCGACCACAACTCCCACGACCAACACCAAACAATGGATATCTTACACCTCACGCAGAGCAAAAGCCAGTAGTGCATTATTATCATCAGCAACAGCAGCAACCACAACATCAACCATCAGCGCCAGTTGTTCAACATGTTCATGTTGAACACCAGCCCCAACCACAACCTCCACAAGTTCAGTATGTCCATGTTGAACAACAACCTCAACCACAGCCTCCACAAGTTCAGTATGTTCATGTCGAACAACAACAACCTCAACCACAACCAATACAACATGTTGAACATCACCATGTTGAGCATCACCGACAACAACCACAACCAATACAACATGTTGAGCATCACCATGTTGAGCATCACCGACAACAAACGCAACAAACTCAACAGGTTCAACATGTCCAACATCAAGTTTATAGACCAGTAACAACTAGCTATGGAACACCAGTGGAACAGTCACAGCCTGCGCATGAATATATTCCACAACCCGTTCAAGGTGAATATTATTATAAATTCAAATCATTCATCAATTTTTTCCTATCGTCCGCCACAGATAAATTGCGGAATTGAATTATTAATTGATTCTTGCTGAACTGTTATAGAGAGTGCACCAGTTAGCCACGAACAAGTATCGTACAATGTTGTACATGACGAACCAGCAGAAGCAGTCCGTGCAAGTAACGATCAACCCTTCCCACAACTTTTTCCATTGTCTGATGCATCTCCAAGCAGCGGCTTCCCAGACTTCTTTGGGCCAGTTCAAAGTGGAATAACGCAAGCTCAAAGTCAATTCACAGTACCATCCCAATTTACGAGCGGATTTCCAGCTGGGCTTCCATTCGGCGGATCCTCCTCCAACCCTGACTGTAACCAACAACAACAGCAGACGGGTGTTACTGTAGATCAAGACGAATCAAAGGATAAGGGATCATCAAGCTCGTCGGAAACAAGAAGTTTTCCAACTCTTGATTTGCAATCCAACTCCGTAGCCGATTATCAGGTTGTTGGTTCTGGCCGCAGTGGTGTTTCTTCTGGATATCCAAAAGAACAACCCCAACCGACCATCCAGTATGTATCATCTGTCTCTCCACCCGCTGCAGAGTCAGTTGTAGTTGAGTCAGCTCCACAGAGTCCATCAACAAACACCCAGCTTGTTGATTCCAATGGCGGATATGTGTATTGAAAAAAATATCCACCAAATGAATTCCACAACAATATTCATTCGTAAGATGAAATAAATATTTTTTTCCCTCTCAATTACATCATAGAATAGTTGACCAATATTTAGAGGATATCCAACGAGAAAAAATGTGTAACAATAAGTATTTTTTCATACATATTTTTTACGTAAATAAAATCTTTTATTACAAAACAATTCTTATTTATTAAATCTTTTCAATCCTCTCGTATGTTCTCTATATTTAAAAGTCTCTCATTTCTTTTGTATCATTAAATATATTGATTGTACTATTTTTTTCACCATATTCGGCACTTTCTGTCTGGATTCATGTTTGAACCAACTGGACAATGCCAAGTTTCACTAAACTCCTTTGAATTTGTTAATACCGCTTTGAGTCTTACATGACCAGGTGAGTGTGAATCCCTCAATGACCATTTCAAGGACTCGGGTGTATAAGCCTCACACCATAACTAGAATAAATAGAAATTCTTTCTCAGGTGATATATCATTAATCGCGTTTTTTGCGTTCTTTTGCCCTCTTAATCATTATAAACCAGAATATTATGATTTTTAAATATATAAATATACATGATGACTATAAAAATTGCATAATTAAATGTTGCAGACCTCTAAAAATGTTGCGATTCGAGAGACTTACGTGAGCAAAACCCAAAAATAAAAGTTGTTCGTGTGTCAAGTGCGTGAAACCTGGTAAATATGGTTCTTGACCGTGTTTGGCCTTCCACCTTTGGTAGGCATAAATGGCCTCGCGCAGACCACCATTATCAGCAATATTTTCATCCAAGGTCAATTCACCATCGACGTATTTATCAACCTTTTATATTAAGTAAATATTCATGAATAAGATGAAGAATTAACATTCCTGACTGATATGAAAATAATTCAGATGAAATGAATGATGACCGTGAGCTCATAGTATTATTTCAGTGTATTCATTTATTTTACCTCTTTTTCATAATATGTTCCATAATGTTCAATGAAACATTCAGTTTTGTCTTTATATTCAATTATTGTGTCATTGCTCCACCACTGTCGAAGATTTCCATTGCTATCGTACAGCCGCCCGCTGTTATCGAAACCATGTGTCAATTCATGACCCAATATCGCACCAATTGCTCCATAATTCAGAGCCCTAATGGATAAAGTAATGAATATAATTATTCAAGTAAAGTAATTCAGGAAAATTGGCGATTTATTTTTCCACTCTTACTCCAAACCCAATTTGTAAAAGGGAAATTGTAAAATCCCCTCAGGTATTGCTGCATCCAAATTTAATATCTCCATAATAATTCATATATTACGTATAAGTTATTTTTGCAAATTTAAACGATAAATGAAATTCCTGGTACTCACTGATATGATTTGCAATGATCGTATAAACTGCATTCACTTCTGTTGGATCTGCAGCCCAACTGAAGAAAAAACAACGAGATATTAATCAAATTTAATTAGTTTCCAATCTTTTTTTCTCTTAGCGTTATGTCATCACACTCACTACGATTCATTCATCACATCAATCTCGTGAATGAATGTTAATTCAGTTTTTGTCGCCTCACGAGCGATCATCACCATGTTTTGCAAATATGTGTTGTTCTTCATATGTATCTGAATGCATAAATAACGATAAAATGGTTGATAATAATTCGTACAAGTTAGATACGCTCTGATCATTCATTCTTTTATAATGTTCATGTTTTTGCCCTTACACCCTCGTAATATCCATTTAGACTTTTGTCATCGAACAACCACTGTGGGTATCCAATGACGTATCCCATTCTTTTCGATTTCTCCAGCGTTGCCATCCTCGTTTCATCATCCATCCAACCAATGGTAGTTACTAATGAAGCGAAAGAATCTCGTATATGTTCCAGCATTTCGACTACGTTTGGACCAATTTCTTCATGAAATTTTGGATCGACGAAGAGCCTTGCTACTGCCATTCCTATTACAAATACACATTGATGGCAACTCTCCATGGCCAACTCTCATCACTAATTCAATTGATTAAAAGCACTGATAGCTTACCCATCATATAATTGACGACGTTAGCACAATGTAATGACATTGGCTCGTACTCTTCAATCTGCACTAATTTATCAATATAATCAGACCATATTCTTCGTATTTTTTCTGATGAATGTGGGGCAACAACGTCAATTACAGTCCACCAGATCACAGTTTCTTTTTTGAGAACAACGTTATGAAAAATATGAATTAGTTAGTAATGCAATAATCATTTAGAATTAAAGCTCCATCATTTAATGCTCACCCAGCATTTGTTCTTCAGTCGTGGCTAAAAAAAGTGCCAAGTCTTTATAATATCCCAAATTGGCAACAAGTATCCGATCTCGTTTATCCAAATCCAAATCGGCAATGCCATTAAACAATTCTTCAATAAATGGTCGCCATATGGGTGTTGGATCCAATGAATCATTTTCACTCCTCACAAATTCATCAGTTATTTTCTGCAGATCATCAACAAGCATATAATCACCTTCACTTAGATTTTCCTCTGTTATTGTCTCATTACTATCAGCTCTAGACATCTGCAAAAAATGCGTCAGAATATTTCATTCCATTGTTATAAAATAATAAAACCAAATCCATATAACAGATAAAATATTTTCTTACATAGTATAGCATTCCAGTTAAATCGTAGATACGTTGAGCCACTTTTTTCACATCTTTCTCACTAACAGTTGAGATTTCATTAAATGAATCGCATTCAGTCCACGTTCCATTGCTAATAATCTCCATCATCACAGCAGTTATGTATGATTTTTCGATGAAAGCTGGTGCCTCTTCATTATCGTGATTATCATTATCATCAGTGTCCAACTGCGATGCCATTATTGCACGTACTGTTTTCAATCTTTTCTGAATTTCACTGTCACTACAAAAAAAAAAGGTTTTCTAACAGTAAATAAAATATTGCAAGACTCAATTTATTATCTGTATCTTCATTGATTTTCAAATTTTCTTTCAACATTATTACCCAGGTAGAAGACTGTGCGATGATGGAGTATCCATAACAATCACATTACGACTCTTGTTTTTCGGATCAACCATCACATCGATCCCAATGAAAATATCTTTCCCCAATACACGACGAACTCGTGCTACTTTCTCAATATAATCACCATCTTTCTCTGCCAATGCTGCTGGTATCAATGGTAATTTCAACTCTTTCAATAAATCGAACGTTGACGTAAGACCCAAAGCATTCTTTGAATCTTCAATGTCAAATAAAAAAAATAAAGATGATCAGAACTATCATAACAAATGTGTATCTGATGAAAAATAATTGATTCCAAAATGATGCCATGACTCACCATCATCCAAACAACTCTTATAGAGTATCTTTGCTTGTTCAACAGCCCAAGGAAATTCTTTATAGTTCGATTTCTTTTTCAACAGGTCTCGCACTTTCCATGTAACTTTATCGGACTTCTCACTGAACCAAGAGTTCATGACATTGGCAGTAACTGTAGGGTGATTATCTGACCACCTTCCACATGCATATCTAATGAATAAATAAGTGAATTGATTAATTAATCATTACATCCTACGAAATTATTCATGTCTACCAATCCAAAAACTCAAATTCGCTAATGTGTGACTGATATAAGTTGAATAACATTTCTATAAATAATTCAACAAAAACTTAGAAATAAATTCATTAAGTTTACTTGTAAAAGTCATCGCATGGGTCTATAGACGTGTCCATAGATTCTTTCAAGCTCGCGGCTGACAGCAGTGAGAAAGACACAATAAAATATTTCATAAGCTAACAAATGTAGAACAAATAAATTAAATATTGTTGCTGTAGAATATATTTTCACCTGTACGAATACAATTCTCGGAGTCGCACAAGGCCATTCCAGCACGTATTTTCGCATCTACAATGAAAAAGTATATTATATAATAATAAATATGTTTTCTATAATTATCAAAGGAAATATAAAATTATGAAAGGCTCACAAGTAAATATTAGCGCAATCATTGCTCCAAGTATGCCAATAACGAACAAAGAGAGACACAATAGAATTGCTGTTATTTTCTTTTTTCTTCTCTTGAAGCTGCAATATTTATTTATGATTAAAATCTTCGTGATTTATCCATTAAATATAATTTTTTTCATAATTGTTGTGCCTTTGATTTACTCACTAAGTGTCACGCGATTTCACAGCCACCAAATTGGCTGCACTATTGATAGAGTAAACCGATGGTGATACATTTTCTGAATTAAGAAGAGAGGTTGAAACAAATAATATATTAATTATAAGAAAATTATTCCATAAAGTGTTTTTATTTATTTATCTATATTTGAAAGTTTCTATTCAATGTTTGTACTCACCGCGTTCCTTACTCATGCTCAATGTCCTACTAACCGGATCGAACTGACGACACTGAAGAACCTCGTGGAACGAGCAGGTGTCCAGGTAAACGCGATTTCCAGCGTTTGCAACGCTCCACCGCATTCGATCGCGGTAGTTTCGATCGCGCCTACCATCGCAGATTTTCTATCGCAACTGGCATACATACTATTTTTAATCATTCAAACATTTACAAAAGAAACATTTCATTCATCCGTTCATTCATTCTTTTATTTCTCCAATTTATATTCTATTTATTCATTTATTATTTCACAATAATTATCATACGTAAAATGTTACTGCAACAATTATAAAATAAAGTTTCACTGTAATGTAAAATAAGTGCTTGCGTATAATCAACAATGGCCAAGAAACGCAACTGCGTGTAAAGTATAAAGGAGAAAGTAAAATTCTATATAAATAGAAAATAAAACAATATCTCACTAAATAATTTTTAATACAAATGTGATGAATTGAATTAATGATAGAAATTATTTATTCCTGTTTTCACTTAATATTCATTTCTTTTATTATTTACTTTTTCATTTGTCACATTATAACACTTCAATTTATCCAACATTTGAAGGAACAGTAATACGGAAGTGACGGCAATCCAGTGACTGGCACGAATTGAATGCATGTGGTATGTTCGCGCACCGAATCTTTAACTTCCACCTTGAGAATCGGTGACGCTGATCGGATTATCGATTTACTGAATAAAAGTATATAAGTAGATATGGATACCGTACAATTTCGTTGCAACGAAAAAACTAGAACACCGATTGACAAAAAAAAAGAAATATAATTCGACTAAACTTATTCCGAGTGCATGAAGTACCTCATAAGCATATATCGCCTACGTATATTTGTACATAGAAGCTTTCAAATTATGTAATCATGCAGTCAATCAAGAAATTGTGTTTGCAATCAACAGTTTGCTTGCAGAATTTCACTATTTTTTTTGTCGATCGATTTGTAATGGCACTAGTTAGACACGTAAACAGGAGAAAATAATAGAAAAAGATTAAAAAATAAATAAAAATAGTGCACCAGTTTATTAATGAGCAATTGGAGTATATTATTTATACGATTCATTATTTTTTGTTTCATTTTGTGTTTCATAATGGTTATTAATCATGAATATGTCGACAGTTAGAGAACCAATTCCATTTTACAAACAAGGAAACGAGCTGTAATAATGTCAAATGCATAATTTTCAATCGCCATATTTGTGTGTGACTAGCAATCTATAAATTTGCGCAATTATTTATCGAGAAAAATATCACTGGCGCTTTTTTTAAGCTCCATATTTTTCGGGCATTACCATCGAGCTTCTCTTCGTACGTTTGTATACCAACAGTCAAAGCCTGTGTATGTATTAGTTAACACTTAAGCCGACCGGAAATGTTTAGTCATAAATATTTAATGTTAAACTCTGATAAAATGAAAGAATTGTTGGTACACAAAATTATCATAATCATATTTATGATGGTTAAACATCACATGCATTATTTTTCTATTATTTTCTCTTTTTTTTTGATCCTTTTAAGATAAGTTTATGATTTATATTAACGTTATATTCCTAACAGAAATGACAATGGCTTTGTCTGTATATACGATCAAGTGATGAGCACACGAGTATAGTACGACTGTTTGGTGTTATTGTTACCGTGACAACGGAAAATTGATTTGTAACCCATGTTAGGTGTTATCACAAGTCTGGATGGTTCTTTGACATGAAACTATATCGTTGCATAGAAATTGCATGTCTATCATGAATAACTATATTTATTTATACTAATATGTGTGGAATGTCGATCGGTGAATATTAAGTGAAAAGGTGGAATAATTATATGAAAATTATCGATATATTTCCTGCTACGAAGTAACATTCAAGTATTTTTCCACAGTCCATTGACGCCTAGGGTTTTTTTTACCTTTTCAGTTATTTCATTGGAGAACGCAAACGAGATTGACTGGATGAAGAGAAAAAGTCGATACACAAGTTTAGACTTGCATGACTTGAGTTTCATCGTTAAATTATTGATTCCTATTATTGTATTCAATAATAGGAATGATGGAAAAACGGAAATTAAATATAAATGCGAAATTGATTTATCATAAAACATAAAAATGAGCCTTTATTGAAAATAAATAAAAGTTCGAAACTTGGAATGATTGTGGAAATGGTTTTGAAGAGGGAAAAAATAAAGGCAGGTGAAGCGAAGGGTCATAAGAGACAATAAAGAAGGGAATATTGAAAAATGTATGATGGAAATAATAGAGGACGACGTGACGTCTTCTTCTGTATCACATGCCACACGGCATCAGATTTATTTTGTTTTTTTCATTTTTAAATATATATAAAAAGGGGAAATATTTTGAGGAAGGGGAATTAATTTTTTTTGTTTTGAGCTTCGTCGTCATGGTTCGGAAGTATTGAATAGTCCATAGTAAATAATCCTCTCGATTCTGCATTGCAAATGAATCCATTTCTCAGTTGCCTTATTCTTCAAGTGGGTATGTGTATGTTTATGTGTATGTGTGCATATGTTTTTGTTCAACATCCAAATTTGTTGTAAATGAATCAATTTATTGATGAAAAAAAAAAGTCTAACAGATCCTAAGAGTAGAATCGATAAACAAATTAATTTTATACAGCTTTCATTCTCATATATGACTCGTCACAATTAAATTGGAGTCAATATCATTTTGAGTGTTGTTGATTACAAAATTGGATTTTTTTTTCGTTTTGAAGTTGGTAGGCAAAATAAGAAAGAAGAATAGAAGAGAGACCATTGTCGATGGACCAGACACATGAGAGACCAGTTGGTTATTTGCTTGTTGGTGGATATACAATCAAAAGTCTCGGCTGTTCAATTTTTCGTTCTTTTAGTATCCGTGGTGTTCATATCCGTGGTGGACGGGCTTGACGACGTGCTTAACTTCGGGTTCATGGACGGCAACTTCGTATCCAATAAGATGGGGGTGGTGGACCTTGGGGTGGTCATAATGGATTCGGGTGACATGAGTATGCGAATCCAATTTCAATGGATGTGGGTGAAGTGGTGGGATAGCTGGTTGTTGGGGAACATGGATGGCATCCACGTGGTGAACGTGGTGGTGCTATAGAACAGAAAAAAGAAACGAATAAAATTAATGAAAATTTACAATTTTTCAATATGATCAGAACTTTGATTCTTCCACATTTGGAGAATTAATAAATTGTTCTGATAGTTGACGTTGATTAACCTGCACGAGCGATGTTACATGTGATGTAATGGAAAAAGAAATTATTATTCATGAGAAATATGAAGAGAAGACGCTGATTAACTGTCGTTCAAGTAAATGAAGAAGAAGAATTAGAAGAAGAAGAAATATGTCGATACAAATGAAAGAGATTTCGCTTGATGAATCATTGGCCGTCACTGGTGGGAATTTTCATTTTGGCTTTTTAATTTTACCTGGTTCCAACCATGACTAATTGGTTGTTGCCAACCATGACTTGGTTGCTGCCAACCATGACTTGGTTGCTGCCAACCGGACTGCCAACCATGACTTATCGGTTGCTGCCAACCATGACTTATTGGTTGCTGCCAACCATGATTTATTGGTTGCTGCCAACCAGACTGCCAACCACTCTTGACAACAACTGGCTGTGGCTGCCAGCCAGACGATTGCCATGGAATCTGAATATTTAAATGCACCAAAATATTTCGTTACACCACAAACGTATTCTTTCCAATCCACAATTGACTGTTTTTAGATTTTTTGTTTTAGAGTATTTACTCCCAGTTTTTGTTGGTATTTTTTTTTCTGGCAGCACCGGTGTGTGTTGTTATTCCTCCATGAAGAGAATGGCAGGTTTCGATCATGATCGATTGTAATCGAGTTGATCGAACGATGCAGAATTAAATCGTTAAAAATTCAGTTAATAAATTAGAATGAATCGTCGAGATTATTTGTCCTGTTTTCTCGACTCTGACATTCATTTTCACAATTAAACAACATGCTGGCATCATCAATTACTTCACTGTGATATTAAAATGATGATGATGACGTTGATGACGATTATAAAGAGACTTGTACCATGCGAAAAAATATTCATCATTTATTGACATCGTTGACGAGAAATTAATGAAGAGAAAATATATTATGAAATATTTATGAGAGAATTACTTATAAGTAATATTACGAAGCGTAGAAGAAATTTGTAGAAGATAGAATATATATATATATAGATATATATATATAATTATATATATCGAAGAATGTAAGTGCATGTGGGTAACCGCATAATTATATTTACCCGGAAGTATTTCTTTTATTTTGTCAGTCGTAGTTATTTCATTAATTACAAAAGAAAAGAAATAAAAAAGTGGAAAAGTATCCAAAAGATCAACGTCAATAATTCGCAGAAAGAAAAATTAATGACAAAAAATGAGTTCAATGTATAAAATAAAAATTATTTCTTACGTCATAGCCGGGAAAAGCGGCAGCGGCGGCCACAACGGCGAAAAGAACGATCTAATAAAATAAAAATCACACACGCATGAGTAAATAGATAAATAAAATAAAAATATCAATATTGAGATTAGAAAAAAATTCACTTCAAAAAATAAAATGCAAAATAATAATATGAGGAAAAAATAATATATGCGACTGAGTGAACGCATAAATTATAACGATAAGTAATATGGAATATTTCTTGTTTGATCACTTACGAACAGTTTCATGTTGAAAATGAGGTTTTTCTTGTGCAAAAGACAGGGAGCACTAACTTGATGCAGGGTAGCCGACGTTAGCTTTTATAGTGGTGCCCTGCCCATTGCACATCGAGTTAAAACCATACGACGAGGCGGGGAGAATTCACCAATGCACTTGGACAGCATACACAACGTCACAGCGCATACGAGGGAGGCTCCTTTCACCTTTTCGCTATCCTATAGCCGCCCTTGCGTCTCAAGAAATCTCTATAATAATTATTATTATACACATATCAATATGAATATGTAAATTATTTCCTTACTAATGTAATAAAGTTGTATATTTTTCCACCAAATTCCATTCCGAAATTAATCTCATTCAATTGACCTGATGGAATTTTCATCAAAATAACTTCCCTATTATAGAATTTGTTTCTCTGAATATTGAAGAACGATAGTGAATAGGATGATGATGATGTGTTACAGTTACCTATCAAACCTTGGCATGGATTCATTATGACCCGATTTTTTTTCTATTTTTCTCGTCTCATTTTTCTTCTTTTTTTTCATGTACTTGTCCAATCGCCATTTTCAGCAAAAACCAGATTACTCTTGGATTACGTTTAACGTTTGCAATGTGAGATTGGACTCGCCCATTTCTCTATATACGCATTAACACATCAAATCCATTGGAAATTGATGTTTTATTATCAATTTTATATCATTTTGAATTCATTTTTATCTTCTCTTTTTTCTCTCTTATTATTTCACATACAGTTATATTATTTTCATTATGTTATTGCTTCCGTACGCAATTTTATATCTACTTTCTAATGTGTATTTTCATATATACCATCCTCCTAAATAAATTATAAATAAAATATTCCTATCTTGAATCAAAACTTCCTTTTCAAGACAAATTAACGTTCACATGAAAAATAAAATAATTTCGAAACTCTGCATTATTATTTCATTCTCACGAGTATTTTTATCAGTTTCTTTTCTTTATATTAAATAAACTTTTCAAATATACAGTACAGGGATGATAAAACAGTCTCTGGAATTTCTATTAATTCAATTTATATATAACTGTATAAATAAAAAACGAAAAAAATGTGACTGAATTTTCCTTTAACTGTTTATCCTTCATAATTTTTTTTCCTTCGCGCCGTATTCATTTTTTATTCCCTTTCGTCTTATTACCAATTATCCCAACCCATAGTTTTGCAGTGCACCACTCCCGTACATACACTTACGCAATCTCCCCTCTGTATCCCTCCGGCTGTTTGCCATATATCTAATATATATATATATATATATAAACGTTGTATGTTTATAGTTTTAGTCGTCATAGGACATTATTCCACCAACAACACCCCTCTCGGTATATTTATCCCATTATTATATGCGCTAATGTTAAAATGCAGTCTGTGTTGTGTGACGTTGCGAAAATCATGCGAAAGTTTAACGATTCCGCATTATATATTTTCTGTAACGCATCGGTTACTATACGGAGCATAAATTTAATATGTGTAACATACTAAAAGAGATGGGTTGAATAAGTTAAATATAGACAACAAAAGAATTCATATCTAATAGCAATAATAATACACCAAGAATTTTTTTTCATTATCTTTTTATCAACAATAATGTAGAGACTGAAATATAATTGAATAATTCATCATTATATTTTCGAATCACTTTTATACGGTTGATTGAAGCAAAATTGTATTTCAGCATAATGATAACCAATTCAACAAGACATTAGAACACCAATTTTATTAATAATGCGCTGTGTGATTTTTCTTTTCTTTAGAATAAAAATGCTGCAAAGAAAAATGATATGACTATTATACGATTGGGTTTGGTGCGTTGTACTACGAAATCTCCACTCAAACGCTCCACATTTGAAATCCAAGGATAGTGATTGCGAGATAGAAAATAAATGCAATATACATACATATATATATATATATATATATATATATATGCATTTATATCAAATAGAAACAGAGATAGACTGACGAATGGAGGCCCCTGGGGCTATGTGGATTCGCCATATCTGCTCAAAACGTGCAAACAAGTATTAAACTTGTGCAAAATAGTTTGGATAAGAGAACCTTAGAAAGTGTAGCACACAGGTGAGTCGTTGTTTAGTCTACTTAATTATTTTATCACGCAAGCCCTGCGAATTGTATACAGATAAAATATCATATTACAACTCTGCTTAATGATATATTGTATGAAAAATATTTTATTCATCATTAATTATGTCATATCTTTTATTTTTATCTTTTCATAATATAGTTTTTGTTCATTTGATCGCATGATTATGCGAATCTGGCGACTGTGGATGGAAGAAATTGTCATAATTCAATTTGAAAATGAATGTGACGAAAAAAACATTCTATCCAATGAATAATTTCATATTCTTTTCCTATTATCTGCAGTGTTTTATTTTTTTCTCAGTCATTAAATCAGAAAATTACAGGAGCTGTGCATATACCATAGAACAATATAATTAACATTGTTAAAGTTAATATTATCAAAGATTTACTCTACATAATGCATAATTTCATATATTATTTTAATTGTTTACAAGTGTAATAATAATATTCACATAATTAAGTACATGAATATGACAGTCTCAATAATATTATTGGAGACTTTAATGATATAACAGATAATTATAAACAAAGTGTACACTGCAAATGAACTATTGCATTTCTTCTTTGCATTATTATGACTTCTAAAATTATAAGCGATGGCTCTTATTGCATTGTTGCTATTTCTATATATATACATGTAGTACATACTTGTTACCACATGGGAAAATATTACGTTAACATCGTGTCTAGTAAAATCATCATTACAATGAAAGGCGATTTCACGTTATGTTCTATGCACGATCAAACAATTGTGGTTGTAAATGCTAATGCGATTTTTATCGCCCTAGAAAGGCGGAACAAAAAAAATTACGTCAACATTAAAATATTACCCTCATTGTCAATGATATGTATCATATTATCATACATTTTTTAATACAAAAAGAATCTTACAATCAGGACAAGAGATGATTTATACAATAATGCGCTATATATGTTTGTTAAAATGCAAAACTAATTAAATATCACCTCGTTACAGTGTGCCAAAGCCTTAGGCAGTGACTTTGAGATTGTCCGAGTGCAATTCGAATTCACATTTGTACATCAGAGCAAACTGCTATGAAAAATTGTATCAGTGTGTTGATTGAATGTACGATGGCATCCGTTTTTGTTTATATGTAAGTATATCGTCGCTATGACGTTAATTTGATTGCATCAATCTACAAAGTATATCTGTTTGTATGTGTGTAGAATGACATACGACAAATGTCGGTCAGCCTCAGGCATTTATTCTCACGTAGTTAATGGTTTATCAGTGATGGAAATTTTTTTCCCGACTCCAACTCTTTCTATTAGCAATATCTATATATTGCTAGTAGAAATGTCTATCTATATACATAGATACAATACTGAGAAAAAATGAGAAATTATTCTATTCTCTCGGGGCATTTGTGTGTTTCATTTCAAATTGAATGACAACATATTTCAATTGGTATACGAGAACGACTGCAATGTGTAAAACCAACACATTATTTCTCACTTGGCTCCGTTTTCTTCATGTACTCCATTGGACAATGATTTTCAGTTTGTCCATGATTACGGATGTAATTCTACTTTACGCTGCCAGGTCATCATTTATCAGCCTTTTCTCCATATGGCCTCAACAAATAATAACGTCATTCACCTATTTTGTTGTATTATGTGCGGGATTCCCATAGTCATTGCATATCATTTGACTTCGCGAAAGCGCACTATTTTGCTTTATATAGGCGCCAGTGCGCATAATATCCCGGAAATACGTATATATATATATTCATGAATATACTGGCAATGTGATGCTGTAACACGATGTAATGATGGATCAGGAGTGATGACGGGTTGGAGAGTTTTATCATCATATTATACCAATAAGTGAAGTTATGTTATAGAGCAGGGAGAATAAAATTGCATAGTGGCCTCGTAAATATCGTTATATTATTTTTTTTTTGCATTTCACTCCGCAATTGACTGTCAATAACGATAACAATTACTGTAAATGAAGGAAGGGGATATTTAACAACACAATGAGACATTTTTACTAGGCCAATTATCTTTAGAAAGGTGACTCTATTGAATGGTGGAAAAATCCGAAGGAAAACTGAAAAAAAGAAGAAAAATTTTTTTACGATGATTAGAGCGTGAGTTTACACATTTTATGTATTAAATATCGAGTCTCTCTAATGTAACTTTCATCTAAATATTTGCAGCACTGAAACAACTCTGAGATATCAAATATAATCCAAATTTACGTAACGAACTCAACGTGAAAAAATTTATAAATATACCAGTTTTAATTAACATAACATATTCCAAAGCATATATACATATTTTTTTTCGCAAACTGCATGTCAATTGCATAACATCAATGATTATGTTTGTCAACATTTTGCACCTTCAGGAAAAATCAACACCCACGCTATCTGCAAGAAAGTCCCGCTCAGCCCATATAACTCGAATTCCATATAAGAACAACCCTCCTTTCCTGTTTCTCCTCGAAAAGAAACACCAACAACAAATTTTAAAAATACAAAAACATCGTAGAAAGCTATTCAGTCGACTCTCTGTTGATAAAGAAGCATCATCGACAGAGGGCGCTGACAGCGCCTATGGACAATATTGTTACACAGATGGCGCTGAATGTATCGAATTTTATCAACAAAACGCTGCAGAGAATATCTAAAAGACTGATGAGGAAACCACTATACACATTTTTTTTCCTCTATTATTTTCATGACGAGGGAGCGCACGACACAACACGCAATTGATCCAGTACACGTTACCTCGCGAGCATTTGCGGAAGTGAAAACAAAGCTGTTCGCCATCAAGTCGCCCACGAGGTCGAATAAATAACACATCCCTACCAATATATGTATACGTATATTCCGTATAAACGATTGGTGTGCTTCAAATAATTTTGTACAATAGTGGGGAGTGTGTACGTAAATTAGAACTGTTCCAAACACAGGGGAGTGTGTACATTTTCTACCTCTCTTATAAAGTGTGACGTCATTAAAATCTCGACCCTGCACTTCAATATTTATTTTCAATTATTCAAATTTGTTACTTTGCTCATTCTTCCCTCAGAGTCTTCCATATCGTGGATAATTTGACTGTACAAAAAAACGAGAAACATCAAAAGAATAAACGTGTGCGAACATTGAACGCAATTGAACGAATCGGGTCCTCGTGTCGCCCTCTCACTCTCTGTCGTCACAATAAATAAATAAAAATAAATAAAGGAAAACGTTAAGGAAGAAGAGACACACTGAGTTAAATACATTCAGAGTAATACGAGGCAGCACAATCGACAAAGAAAGGAAAATAATCACAAGGCGTGCCATTGCCTCTCTCACGTTCGCGTCGTCGTCGTCGTCATCATCGCGATCATAATTCGACGAATTCGTCTCAAAATCACACACACGTAGTTCACAATTTTCTATCAGTCTCTAACAAATCATTCCCACTATTATTGTATCCCCTTCTCTCTCTACACTATCGCTCCCTCTATTTTCACATTCGATAATTACCTTGTTTTTTTTACCATTTCTCTTTCATCGTGTGTGTGATTGCCTGTGGTCGCTCGTGTGTGAGCAATACGTGTTAGATTTCTACCCCACCAATATCCGCAACAACATAAACAACAACAAAAATTCTGCAGCCATCATTTTTTCGTCTGTTTATTTATTGTACAATCGACGTCACCGCTGTAAGACTATTTATATATATACATACACATTCATATGTATATATATATATATAAACGTAAATAGACAAAGAATTGTTTATTAAACAACAAAAACAGTGATAATAATGGACGCCCTGCGTGAGCAGGTGATGATCAATCAATTTGTGTTGGCCGCCGGTTGCGCCCGTGAACAGGCTAAACAATTGTTGCAATCAGCTCATTGGCAATTTGAGGTGGGTTTTGTTTTATAATATTATTTATTATTAATGTTCGATCTCTCCAATCCGACAGTGTGTGATAAATAGTTGTGCAAATGTGTATGAATGTATGGATATGCGTATAAGTGTATATATATATATGTATATATATCTGCTGATATGTTTATCACTAATCGGAATGTATATTTACGTTATATATCTGTATATATCCGTAAACAAAGCGGATTGTAAAATGGCGGCGGTGATATCAGAGTTTCTTGCTCTCGCGTCAATGGCATATAGGCAACAGCGTGAACAGAGACAGAAAAAAACGATGGTAAGAGAGGGGGGAAATTGAAATGTAGTTTGTATATGTTGATGAGAATGTTTATCAATGCTTATAGGGACATTAGTGGTTTAATTTATTGAATAAGCAATGATTTAGATGTCATTTACTATCGCTCTGTTGAAATTCCTTTTTGTTTTCTTGTTTCTTTGGCTAACGAGGAGTATTGGAATGAAGTTTAGAAGTAAGATTAAAAGATTAGTGGAAGCTAATGTGAAAATTGATAGGCCGTGGTGTTCAACAGCATTTTTTTTTTGTTGACTTTAAATTTATTCATTTGATGGAATTGTATTTGCTCAATTAAATGGGATAGATGGAAGAGAATAATAGAAGTAGTGATAGAAGAAGAATGAAGTGAGCAAAGGTATTTGAAATACATGAAAATGTAAATTTAGCATTGATTCATAATATGTTGATGTGTAGAATCGAAATAGAATGAAATGGAAAGAGTGGAAGGGATAAAAAGATGCGATTCATCATTGATTCGGTAATATTTTTCTTGAATTGTAACGATAGTGAAAACGATTTCGATTGAATAATCAACATAATAGTTGTTTAGTTGAATGAAACATAAAAATTCTGGTAATAAAAACAAAGTGTGCAAAGTTGATTTATCCGGATTCATACTGCATTTTCTCTAATGATTATTTTATGTAACTCGTGACCAAATATCATTTTGTGCCAATCGACGATTTCGCAATATTTCACAACTGCTACCTCTCTGTATCTTATATATATATATATATATATATATATATATATATATATATACATTTATATGTAGGTTATTCTTCATTTCTCTTTGGCCAGTCTTTTCGGGAATGAACCAGTCATACAAATAGTCAGTCAGTTAGTCATTCATAAATATTATTGTCAATGTTTTGTATACAAATACAAATATTTGAATATATGGAATCCAATGTTTTGATTCACTTTCACGTTTCATTTTTAGCATTTACTCTGTTGTTTGAGTTACAAGAAATGATGGCGTCAATTTCGGAAAAATAATGAAATATTATTGTCATTGTAATAACTTATTCAATGTACTGAGATGATTATACGATCAGTTAATACTTTTTTAATTTTATTCACACATGTAAATATTAATCTTTATAACTGCCGTTATGAAATACGATTAGTGAATTATATATAGAGGTATATATGAATAAAATAAAGTTATCATGAATATTCGCAAGACAGCAACAAACATGAAATGAACAGAAATGAATATCAGTGACACGTGTCATATATTTCAACTTGTTTTATAAATTGGTGAGGTAGAGAAGAGGACGCAAGAGGAAAAGAATAATCTTTCTGTAATAACATCCACCCACACGCAGTGACCGAATCTTAATTCGAACTCAGTTATTTTATTTATTGCGACATTGTTTTTATTTTTATCATAACTTTTTTTCTTCATGTTCACAAATGTGCGCGTGCGGAATAAAAAGAGAAGGAATACATGCGAAAGTCGTTTAACATGAGCAAATCGATTTTTTTCTTTATTATTATTTTTCTTTTCCTCGTGTCACGCTGAGCATATTACTTTTCCTCTCGATAGCATGATTGAATAATCGACCGTATATGTATCTCTATATGTATGTGTACAAGAGAGCAATCGATATAACAATACAGCACGAATGAAACGCTTGTTGTTAATAATAATACCGGTTGACACAAACGATAACATTGACATGGGTTAATAAAAAAGAAGGAAGAAACGAGCAACTATTTGAAATGAAAAGGAATGGACAATGCATTTATTTAAAAAACATTATCGTTCAGCTATCAGGGAACGATGATAATAATTTTTATTTTTTTGTTCCAATTTCGGTGTCAGTTGTTAACGGCAAATGGAAAGTTTATTTATCAAATACTGATGATTCATAGAATATAGTTTAGCATATGGTAAGAAGAGATTGATATGTTAGATGAAGTTGAGGAGACAAAAACAAATTTAATTTTTAATTGCGTAATATCCATCAGTTGTGTTGATTTCAGTGTAATTCAATCGATGGGAAAATGTTTCATATGTTTAATACAACAAAGTATTGAATATAAAAGGGTGAACTCTTGAGTATAAAAGGTTAACAGTGATAATCGTTCAGTAGAGACTATTTAATCCAACGCCAACGTACCATCAATGTTTATTATATTCATCCATTATATGTCATATCAAGTGTCATTTATCACGAGAACAAATTAATTCTTTCTTTTTCCTTTTTATAAGGTTGCAATAAAAATAGAAAAAACAATACATGGGAAAAATGAAATAAGGTAGAGAAATTTCCAGTGAATGAAAATTTGAAAGGTCAGTCCGGAAAGGAGAGCTCAACAGGATGAATTATTCGAACGCGCAGACGCATTGACACATAACATTAAATGAAAAAGCGGAAGTGTGTAGAGGAAAAGAGATAGAGTGCGTTCAACGTTGACCTTGAGATATTGAGCAGAGGGAAAAAAAAAGATTCATGATTAAAGTGCGTTGATGGATATAACAAGATTTTTATTCGACAATGATTTTGATACTTTGAAAGTTGAAGCATTTTGTGTTTTCTCATTGAAATCTCTCATTTATTTTTATATGTTTTCATAATTATTGTTCAGTAACCCTTGTGGGGTTTTTGTTGTAATATCTTCAAAGGAGCCCGGCGTTTCCGTTGTTTGTGGTAATTTTTTTTCTCTCTTTCATTGCTAGTCACTGGAGCGTGTGAAAAATTACAGAGTGGATACATACATGAAGAGAATTTAATTAAAAGAGAATACATTCTGACCGAAATGATTCAATTATAGTTATATTACAATGAAAAAAATATATAGAATATTCATATAAATATAAAACACTTTTCATTCCTCTATTATCTAAGGTTGCATTTCTGTATTTATGGATAATCAATATTTAGTGATATTTATCAAAATTATAAACTGTGGAATTATTTATCGTTCATCTTTGTTTCAGACGGCGCTGAGTATATTCTTCCAAGAGGCTGCGATACCATCGTGCCCACAAGGACCTGGCACGCACTTTGGTCAGGTGCGTCTGATTAACATGTTTACTGTGTCCAATACAGACTCATATCGATATACAGCATCTGACAGTTACACAAATTGCTTAGCAAATAAGAGAAAATAAAAATAAGAAAGCTCAAGTGCCAAAATACGAGTGAGAAAAATGTTTTGCCTCTTCAACTAATCAACTATACAAATAATGATTCGGTAAAATCAATAATACGTATAAGAACCCACATACATACACGTTTATTTCTTGTTTTATCATCAAATATGAATTATACTTTTTCTAAAAAATGGTAAGAGACCATAATGAATATATTATGACGTGTCTGTAGTGATAAATTAATATTAGCTAAAAATTAAATTTCGATGGCGGGACAGCCGAATAAATTATATATGTGCTTATCTTATCTCAAAACATTCACATACAGTGAAACAAAAAAATATAAGGTGGTAGAGGTGAAGGCTCAACGACAAGCTGGGAAAAAAAATGAATTGAGATTGTCAATTTTGGCGAACTAGTTCGCATGGATTCATTGTATTGATCAATGTATGAGATTTTTTTTGAAAAATAATGTGTCAAAAATTGAGAACCACTGCAAAGTAAGCAAGCATTTTGCGCTAGGTAGTAGGTTACTATTTTCGGCTGTAACATTCCGATAAGCTTCGTGCCAAATCCTAACATCGGGGTTAACTGCAAAAGCACGAGACAAGCTGCCTGCTTGCTCGTTGAACAAGACAACTGCGTAAACTAATTTCCCAGAACTCAAAATTATATTCATTTTTTTAAAGTTTCAACACTTCAACTTAGAATAACTAATGTATAACATATATACATATATGCAATATACGTGATTCACATTTCATGTGTGACATGTTACATATTTATAGAGTGTTGGTTTAGATAACGTTGTGTCGTTTAATACTTCAAATATTTTAACTTGATAAAAGTATATTGAGCTACTGATTCTTACAAGAAATAAAAATGAGCATTTATTCTTCACATGATAAAAACTTTTGTAGTTAACAACATTTTAAGAAAACATGGATATCATTTGTGTTCCTGTATTGAGAATGAATGGGAAAAGTTAATTGAACTGGCAACATTTTTAGACATGATATGCATATGCATTTATATGTATTTAGTTATCACTTGATCAGTCATACAATGTAACTTATTTGTTAATATTCATTGTTTTTAGATTACACCTTGCAACACTCCAGCAACGCCGCCTAATTTTCCTGACGCATTACTGGCCTTTTCGAAAATGTCTGCAGGCGAGAAAACGCCATCAGGTAATGAATCGTTAGATAATTACGTCGACAGATAGGGATCGAAGACATTTTATAAATAATTATATGCATCTTATTTTTCGTTGTGGAATTTATAGATATTTTCGTAGTGCTTAGAAATGTATCGTAGCTTGGTACCACGAAGGCCTGGGTGTTTTATTATGAGCCAATATTGATTATCACATAAAAAGCTCAAATAGCTATGAAACAGAAACGCTTCCACGTATGCGTGCATATGTGTGTATTTAATTTTATCTATCCAAGCACGTGATCAGTTGTCCTCTAAAATTGTTCGTCCCTGGCTATTTTCACATCAAATTTTATCAAAAACCATTTGATAATAAATTTATTCATTTATTTATAGGCATGTCTCCAAGTCAAAATGGTCAACCATCAACAATGCAACATCACGGTGTGCGATGTAGTGTTTCTGGCACTCAACAGCAGGCACAAGCACAACAGCAATTTGGTATTGGTGAACCACAGAGATAAAACTGACTTTTGTGGATATTTTAAAAGCAGTCGCTCATTCATTCGCGAATTGCAAATTGACTATTTCCGAAGAGGGAAAGTTGAGAAATGACTATTCCCTTTTGAGCTTTAACCCACAAACACAAACACATATATTACACACACGTGAATAGAGGCAAAGTACACACAACAATTTATCAAGTGTGCACGGGGAGAGAGATGACTTGGAAAAAATATATTGTCGTTTCATGTAGTCACTCAATTTGTTTTGTGGGCGCGCGACAAAGGTGCGAAATGATCGATGAATGGGAATTCACGAAAGAAAGAAAGAAGTAGTAGAAGACATGTCGCACACAATTCATCCACAAAATATTTCGACGTCTTTCCTTTCCCAGTTATTTTATATTTACATCAGCGGCGTTAATGAATTGAACTATGTGTACTCTAGATTCACTGCATGCACGCTGATGTAGGGTGAATAACCCAGATAAATAAACATTGACTCCCTGAGAATAGATATCGCAGGACGAATAAGAGGGAAGAATAGAGAACAAAAATGAAGAGAGAATCAACACAGTCGAGGTGTTTATGGATTTTCTCGTATTTGTTTTTTATCTTTGCAAGATTTTCATTGATAAAAGAGAAGCATATCCTTCCTGAATATATCCAGTGTATTTGGAACCGTTCCGTGCATAGTTCCGTGAATATTAAAACGAAAGACATTTTAGCGATATCACTAGAAAATAAATAACACAAAATGGGACATGCAGTCATTTTATATGGCGACAGTGGACACGAAAGGGAATATGAATAGGATAAAAATAGATGAATGAACACAAGGGACACAATCAATGTGTGAAAAAAAATGCTGTATTCCTTATGGCATTGTTCATCATCTTGTATCGTTATTTCTCATCAAAAATTTTTTTTCCTCTTCTTTTTGTAGTAAAACATCACAGTCTTATATTTTAGATATGAGTTTATTTTATGAACGTGAACGAAAGGGAGAGCTACAGAATAATTAAAAGAAAGAGAGAGAGTGAGATAAAGAAGAAATAAGAAATATGTAATTGTAGCGGTGTTTACCTGAATTTGTGATTTCTCTGATTATATTATTATCATGATTTAATTTAATTCATGCGACATTGTGTCCGTGATAGATGTTATCATATATATTTACTTCTCTCATTCAAAAACGACTGCTCATATTCATCGATGCTCCGACATATACCAACAGAATGAAAAATAAATAAACAGGACTAAGAGAATGTTTACCACACAGCAACATGATGCTTACATGTTAAACTCAATTATATATTATATTTACTGATAACAATTTCATTTTTGCTTCCAAAATAACACGTGTATAACCTCGTGGAAAAATGAAATGAATTCACACGATTTCGTGTATGACTATTTACTTGAGAGCAGTAAATTATCGCGAATGATAAAAAAAAACATTACGATAACACGAGTGGATCTCTTTATGATGGATACTTATGCAATTACGGGGTATCATACGTTTTTCAAACAGATTACCATCCAGTTGAAAAGAAATATTCAAATAAATAGATAAATACAAAACAGCAGAGAGATTATATACGAACTGCCTCTTACGCATACATACATCATGTATATGAAAATATATCATTTACCAGTGTAATGGCCCATATTCGGGATTAATTTCCGCTCACGCAAATTCCGCACGAAGAAAATAAGCTTTGATTTATATTTTTTAAGCCCCAATGACAGTCGGTGATGATGATGAATATCAATATTGAATAATTGTTGAATCTGATTCTATAAATAAATAATAATGTGTTTTGGCCACTACTCGTAAATGAATTGCGATAAGTGGCGAAAATTTCGTTACGATTTATTGTTTTCCATTCTCATCTGTACGAATCCCATTAATTTTTTCTTTTTCTCTATATATCGATATTATGTCATTTATCTCTGATCAATTACGGTAATGACATGTAAATATTATACCCCGATGGACAACAGACAGAGTCAAGAAAAGTAATGCATCGAAATTTTTCCCTTCTGTTTATTATTGACACTTTTGTTTTGTTTCAACGCAATTCATCATTTTTGAAAGAAGAAAGAATATGTGCAAGTGAATAATGTATATGAATTATTATACATGTTTATTCTATTATTAAGCTTTATTGTTTATTTTCGACAACTATAAGTAATATTCATGTACATAGTTATGAAAAACTACAAAAAAAAAACACAAGAGAAAATCGTCTAAATAAATCATTAATAATGGTGCTTTCATATATAAAAGAGTTTGTTTATTCGCCTTTAGTCTAAATCATACATATTATATTAACATTTATAAAATGTTACTTATTTTCGTTTATCGTACATTCCGTTTAATTTGTACAAATGTAAAAATTCATATTGGAGAAAAATTTTACTTTTTGAAACGTCTTTCCATCCACTTAATAACTCCTCATGTTTATCATGTGTTTTTCGCCTCATGATTACCAAAGCTTATCAATCAAGTATGTTGTAATTGAATATATTATACACTCCTGTATCACGATCTGTTACACAATTTTGCAGCAATTTCCTTTCGTAATGGATTCGTTTTATATTGCCATACATGAATGAACAGTACCCAGTCTTGATCGACTAAACCTGGCTCTAGTTTCAGCATAACAAACTACAAATAAATATTGAAATAATTATGAATATTTTAAGGCGATTCAACGCCGCGACCCAATCCGGTCCAACGATCCGGTACAGGTAAGAAATATCGATGCATTGCGGCGATAAATCGCGTCCGATATACTTCAGGTGATACAATCGTCGGTAATTTTCCCTGGCCACCCAGTATTCCGGACTTCTTCACCATCGTTTCCAGTTTTTTATCCCATGTGAATGTTCTTATATAATCTGAAATAAATTTATTCATCATGAATCAAGTAGTTCTTATTAAATAGATTAATACTCACCAATTATTCCTAATACAAGCTCATCCGAATTGGGTTCCAGTCCAACTAATAATGAATAATCCATCACTGAATTATCAGCTAGAAATTTTGTATCCTGCTCGATTGCTTTATTTAATACTGCATTTGAATGTGGTCTTATATATAACGGTGAATCACAGCTCATATTCAATAAATTTTCGTCTAATAAGACTAATTCTCCTTCATGATCAATATCATCTGGATTCACCAAACGATTCCTGTTTGATCCTTTCAAATCAAATTTGTCCGTAATTGCACGCGCATAGAATAGATTTTCCATAACTAAAACACTGGTTCTCAACGCGGCATTCGTTGTATTATTCTTGAATGATACACGATATACTCCAACGATTTTACCAAGTAATGTCGGTTGCTTTGTTTGCTGACATTTTTCCATATAGGCAAAATAATTAGGTGCAAAATCGAGGAAAATTTGCATCTCAAGGCGTGATAATTCCTTCAGAATAAAACGATCATCACGACTTTTGCAAAAAGCACTACCACTTTTACCGCCTCGTGCTGCCCACTGGACACTTCGAGAAAGACTCCGAGTAAATCCCTCTTCGCCGCATGGCAGAACATTTTCTCTCAATGCGGCAAATTGTTCAGCAAAATAAATTCGACAATAAAAATTTGTCGTAGTATCCGCAAATTGAACTTCAATGTAATTTTGTTGCTTCGTTGCTTTTTTATCTTCTTCAGTATCTGCTCCTACTGCTGTACTTGGTGAACTACTCTCTACAAAAGGAAAATAGTTATATATATATATTTCATAGCGAATAGAAAAAGAAAAAAAAACATAAATGCGCCACACTCACCAAATTGCAATAATTCTTGAGAATTTTCTTTGCTATCTAATTTTCGTTTGATCAAGGGACTAGAATTCTGATCCGGTGGCTTAGTTGATCGTAAAATTTCTTGCAATGCATGTTTATAATCATGAGAATCCAAAGCATATGCAATTATTGACGATGGCTCGGATTCATAAACGACAATTGGCATAACGGAACCAAGTGGTAACAAATGGTGTTCCACAGCACCGAGTGGATTGGAGATAGGTGTAATAATTGTTGCAGACGGTAGCAATTGTGATAATATCGTTTTCTTCTTTTTTCGTTTATCTGGCATATCATCAGAAGTAATTGGCAAGACGTCAGAATGTGAACGATGATGAACCTTAGGCGAATCGTGTAGGACAACTATGTCTGCAGGTGACTCTTGTATTTCGTTATCCGAACTCTCCAATGTCTCATTCAATTGAATGTCATGAGGTACTGCAGATATCGCGTCAATAGCATTATAATCCGCAGACATTGGACTGAGATCCTCAATCAACGATTCAGATGCCGTATCTTCTGTTATATAACCATCATTATCAATAACACCAGTGCTTCCGCCCGTCAATGAACGTTCAGTAAACCTCCTCGGCCGTTCATCTTTCTTCTTCGCCGCTATGTCTAATATTCTAGCATTCCAATTCGAAACCGCCTCGCATATTAAACGTTTAAGAATTACAATCCCATCTTCAATGCGGAACATTAATGCTTGAACTTGACGTTCCGATACCTTCCCTTCCAATTTTTTATTCTCCAATGTCGGTGACGTCAATTTCAATTGAATTTCTTCAATTTTATTCTTGAAATACTGTTGTTCTTTGCTAACTTGCTGCTTGGCTGTATTCAAGCTATCTTGGTCTAGTTGCATTGTTGTCAATTTGTCCCTGATACAAGAAAAAACTTCATCACCCTTTAACGCCATACTTTTCATCTCCTCGATCACATTTGCGTGCTGTTTGACATCATACACTATATGTATAACTGGCGGTGGTAATGATATTTCCCACAATGATATTTTCGTATATTTGAACACCGCAAGCATATTGCGTCGTGAAAAATACTGGTAATGATCATGGTGAAGTGAATGCTGACAGGTTTCTGAACTGCGATTTGTATAAATGCTACCGTGAAAACGTAACTCGAGGTATTTAGCGAATGATAGTGACCATGTGTCGGATGACATTGGCACAACAGGTGATACATTTTTACATTTGACACATTTACTCCACATGAGTATGTGGTCGCTATTTTGTTGACCAAACGGTTCTGTACTCATTTCATTCAGAGTTATGTGGAGACAACCACCATCATGGGCGAAACGACGACCGTGTTGAGCTAATTGTGCTCGACACGAAGCCGCTGGGCATTTATATTCAGTTGTAAGACAATAACGTTCGAGGAAACGACCAAGTGCGATGTCATTGCGGCCATACAAATCCATATTAACGATCCAGGGATTGACACAAAATGCGGGTGCATTATTCGTATTGTGCGAGAAACTACAGAACAACACTGGAAGACGCTGATGACTCCCTGGATCCAAACAGTCGGGCCACCTTGATGATGGTGTTTCGTTCAATTCATTCACAGCACTAGACTCTTTTTTCTCTAAAATAACACTATTAGTTGCATAAAGTCGACTGCCACAAGCACGAAAATGCGCCAAAAGTGATTGAACATCTCTCGATTCTACTCCTGAAGTCAACTTTGCAATAGTAAATGGGTGTGGTGATTTCAATTTCAATTTTGACAGTGGATTCCCCGTCATTGATTGCTCTGTCATCGTACCACTGGCTTTTGTCCCTTCAATTTTATCCAAAAATTGTCGAGAATAAAAAATATCTTTTGGGAAGAAACGACGCAATGTACAGTTTCTGCCCGGTTCTGTTTCCAAATATGGAATGGTAAATTTCAAGTACGGTGAAAAGCTGAGAATTGTGTCATCCAACGATTTTTTAAATTTGTTCAACAATGGAAGATCAGCTACACTCAAACTTTGACCAGTTGGGCTCGTACGATAAAATATATCTGCATCTTCGTTCAAATATTGATGTAATGGATCACTGCGATCACTTACGGATTCACCATGGACACGTTTCTCCTCCGATGGAATTTTCTCTTTTAACTTCAATTTAATATCTACAGCTGCATCACTTTTTTTTGTAACGTCATCATCTTTCCCTATAGTACCACAAAATAATTCTAATGTATTCTGTTCTGAACTAGTTTCCAGCACTGATAAATCTTCACTTGAACCACCGTCCAAACAAATTATTGATTCATTTAAAGATAATTTTTTTTCCGGGATGTTCGTACTATTTTTATCATCGCTAACAGATTGAGATCGTGCTTTAAATAGTTTCAATGTATCATATGGATCCATATCTTCTTCGACCACATTGGTGACCCTTTTGGAATTTTCTGCATTCATACTTGAACCAACATCCGATGATTTATCAGTTTTAGTGCTTCTTTTAGGTGTACTACGCCCCGATGGCTGAAGTTGTTTGATTCCATCCCCCTCTGTGAGACAATCTCGCGGATTCAACGAAATCTCCCCGTCTAATTGTTTGTTAGACTCCGTTCCGTCATCACTAAAATTCTTTCGATTCCAAGAACTATCAGTTCCATTGTTCTTAGATATATTTTCATCGAGAAATGAATTGTCTTTCTGCGACGGTGGTTTCGCGAACTCATCCATCAAAAAAGACTTCTCCAATCGCCATGAATACACTGCGGAAATCGTCGTAGCCATGACATTCTTAACTTTTTTCAATTCTGCCGTGGTGCCACCTCTTAATAAAATTGTCGAGCCCAAATGAGCATTGGCACAACTTTCAAAATACATCAACGTCTTTACCCCATTCCGATCATCAGGAAAATGTCGTAAATAAAATTTTTTACATGTACCCAATTTGAATCTTGTCGCTAAATGTGCGTCAATTGTATTCACAATTGTAGCCCCAGTGCATCGTGCAACCCGCTCAAGTACACTGAGTTTGACATTGAGTACAAGTGTAACGCCACATTGTCGAAAACGATCTTGCGCTAATCGTGACACTGAACGATGTACCATAACAATATCCGGACCCAACGCAGTTATTCTTGCTACTGTATGGCCCAAATATTCATTTTCCTGTAACATCACTGGCTCCAAACTTAATAATTTACCTTCAACACGTTGATACATTAATCCACATTTCAATAGAAGGATTTTGGGATGTGCTATCATTGCATCCATACCACGATGTGCAACATTTTTACTGCAAACAACTCCTGAAACAATTTCACAATCATTTCTCGTTCCACCCGGGGATTTTTTGATTTGGATATATTGCTTTATATCCATGTCATCAGCGTCATGATTTTGATCGGGACGTACTTGGTCTACCAATTGATGCGCCAAAGGTAGAATTATCTCCGACCAGCGTTGTGACAAACCTTCCTTGCACAATAATTGCTTAATTAATGAATCCTCGTGTTGCTTGTATGCTGCTGATAAATAATTATACGCGCTCATTTCTCCAAATGAATTGCGTAAATTGTTGACTTTGTGCCAGCTATTTCGTTCTTTCATTTCCTGAACCTGGAGTGTATCATTGATAACATCTTCCGAAACACCGATATTGCATTCGTGTGACTTCAAATTTACCTCATGTTGTTCGACAATGCTCTCACTGCTGTCAGTGAGCATTGCAGTAAAATCATCAGACGTTGGTCGTTTTAGTGTAACTGTAGATGCTGCTAGATTCAAATCCAAATAGAAACTCGAACTTGACGATGGTAAACGACCTGGTATCGTTTGTGACTGTTTAGATTCACTTTCCGAATCAGTTGTCGAATCATGCTGTGGGATATTTTTTACCCATGCTGGCTCTTGACCATCACAACTAGATTGATTCTCATCTAGGAAACTTGGACTATGCATCTGTGATAAATTCACAGGTTTGAATATTGCAGTTGAATCACTAAAAGATGTTTCAGATTGTACCGATTCAATGAAATTCGCTTCCAATAATGCTTGCCCAATCGCTGTTGCTTGGATTCTGGTCGCCGCTTTATTCTGTGATATCATCCAATTAACTAATTCACAACCAGTAAAACAATTGTAATAACTTTTCAGACGTATTCGATGTGTTTGTAGTGGAATCGCTTGACAAGAACGGAACAATTCTTCGCAAATCATTCGTAATGACGCTGAATTTTGTAAGACAAGAGATCGTTGATGTGATGATAAATAACTGCCTGAAGATCGACTCGTTGCATATTTCTCCTCCATATATCCAACACTCGGTTTCCTGTAAATTGTCGTATCATCTTCAGCTGTATTGTTCAAGGTTTTTCGTGCTACTGGCGGTGAATCGCTGCCATATTTAACTTGTAAATCTTCCTGCAATGCTTTCAAATCAGCAGAAAGTACACTGCGCATATCTGATGATTGTAAATAAGACAATACAACTTTACAGCAATATGTACAAACACGTAAATCACCATTGCATCCAAGTATTTTACCAGGGATTTCATCCGAACAACATTTTGAACAGAAAATTTGTCCGCATACACGACAATGATGTCTTCTTCTAAATGTGGTAAACCTTTCGCCACATTCGTAACACTGTTTCGCCACACTATCCGGCATCCAGTAACTCCTCAAATGAGAATCTTTGTACGACTTTAGATTACTACTCTTCGATGCGACAATATTGCTTATTCTTTTCAAAACATTCGGCAAACTACGGCCTTCAGTAGCATCTAGAGGAAATGCCATTGTACTCGAGCTATCGTCTTCCGGTGATTTCTCACGGCTATCGCCTTTCCATGATTCAGAATCACCAGAGGAACTTTGTTCATCATTGTTGGGTGATATTCCAACGCCATCACTGCTAACTGAGCCTGAATAAAAGAGGAGAAAAAATTAAACAATATCTTCTTATAGTCAAACTTCAATGACATTTATGAATTTATTATTTATACTTTTTCCAAAGCTGAAAAACTTCGAGAAAAGCGATGCCACAACAGGTTGACCCTCTTCTGGGCTCAATGGCGCAAATTCCGTGAGTTTGGTCGGTGAATTCATATTTTTATTCATGATTTATTTATCTTTTCCTATTTATTCCTTCTAATTATTCATCACATCATTTCAAACACTGGTATGATATTTTGACGTCTCCCCGTTCTTGGCAATTATTTGACAGATCAATCAGCTGATTATCGATAACACAGCAACTTCTTTATCGGGTGAATCTCCATGGTAATTGAATGGCTTATGTGCTAATTTTGTCCGCGAAATTCAAATTACAATGTCTCACACAATGGTGGAACAATTGGAGTTCAGTGAGAATCACACACGCTACTGAGCAGCGATATAAAATAATGGAATGCTATTACCATAAAACAATCCTCGTAATTTCTACTCTAATGCTTTTTGCCTTATCACCTTACTGCTATGAAGTTAGGAAGTAATGAAAACGAGAAATCATTATCGGAATAGCGGAATGATTACAATTCCTGCGTTCCCATCATTCCGCTACGCCGAACGTTTTCCTCAACAAAACGTACGTTTGCGCAATCAGTTTTGTGATAGCTGACTACACCCCAAAACGACCTATATAATAAATATAGTGCATGTGCATACTGCAGTTTTCTCTTGTGCCCGAGTGTAATACTCGTGGCTCAAGTACTTTGTCATCCATTGACAAATTACAAACTGATATATTTGTTTATCATTATTATTTATGAGAGAAGCAGTTAGAAATTTGTAGAAATAAATTGGTCATGTTACTCCAACATTCAAATACATAAATCTTTTGTATTTGTATTTATTTTGGCGCGGACAAAATGGCAGCGGCAAACACTGATTTATTTCGACTTGTAAAAATGGTTTGTCCATCAGCTGAAGAGCTCAGTGTTATTGTCAACAATATCCGGTGTACACAATGTGGATTGATATTTCACAATGAATCACGTTTACGTTTACATGATCTCAAAGTTCATCAACGAAAGAATTTAAGTAAAATTGTTAAAGAATTTGTGAGATATCACTGTCCAGTATCATCATGCGTTTATTCACCAATATCACAACGTTATTTCACCACAATGAAGTATTTAAAACAGGTTTGACGAATCGCTTGAGATGAATAATTGTCAGGATGTTACTGAACTATTAAATTCAAATTGTCTTATCATATTTGTTTAAATTATTATTTTAGCATTATCTCAAAGTTCACGCTGCAAAAATGTATTCATGTACTCGATGTGACAAGAGTTTTTCGACTGAGGCTGCGAAAGCGGCACATATAAGAGTTTGTGGTTTGGACTTCACTTGTAACTGTTTGAAAACATTTAATACATACGAAGCTCTACTCACACATGCGAAACGTCAATCACATTTAGTGGATGAAAAATATAAAAACCTATTGAAGTAAGTTGAATGATATATATTGATACAATTGCCAATGAAGTAACTTCATTGGCAGTTGTATCAGAGACCCTGTACTGTAATACTTGAACTTTTGCTTTGCAGACGTGCCAGTCAAAAGACTCCACCTACAACACAATTAGCTCCACTTGCGACACCACTGAAAAAATTGCCAATTTCCATTCTGCCATATCAGGAGAAAGTCGATGCAACGACTCAGGAATCAACATCAAATAATACACGCGATATGTCAACTCAAACTGATGATTTAAAGAAACTCAAACGTTTACCGAGCCCATCAAAATCTAACAATAAGAGACGTGAATCACGTCAAACGCAAACAAATGCATTGTTAAAAGAGAAACGATGTCGTAAGACTGTTGAAACACAAACATCACCAAGTGTTCGTGAATCGAATAAACGATCATTGATATCAACGAGAAAACAACAACAAAAAGAGTTATCGAATAAGGAGGATTTAGTTTTAAGTAATGCGTTCACGAATGATAATTCAAGAATGTTTCCAAATAGTCCATTGGAATTACATCACGATGTGCAAATTCAAGATTTTTGGGAGGACAGAAATCATTCTGGAACTCAGACTAATTCTGAAAAAGATCCATTAGATGTTTTTAATGACAGTGTCACACAAACGGATCTTATACCGTTCTATGATCACGAAGATGGTATGCAATTAAATTATAAAAATAATGGGAGCTCATTGACAAGTTTGCCATATACAAAAAATTACTTCTCACCAACGAGTATCGGAATTTCATGTTCTGATCTAATGTTGACTGAAGAAGCATTCACCGACCGGTTCAGTAGCATCGAAACACAAACAGAATCACCACATTTACAATTATTATTTGATTCTGTTGACACAATGTCTCGTACTTTTGCATTGAGTTCAAATATTGAAACACAAACGACTGAACATTTTGATAACATTGAACATTTACTTTATAGTAATACATGTACACAAACATGTAATGATATTTTACCTAGTGAATTAGGTTTGTCTGACATCCAAACCCAAACAGCTTGGCCCGAACTCGAGGCAACCACAATTGAATCAAATGATAAGCAAACACAAGATAATAATATAAACAATAACGATACGGATGATGTTAAATCGAACATGGCCATTACTGCCTGCCGCTCATGGTTGAGCACACAACAAACTAGTCACACCGAAACACAAACTGATTTATTGAGTATTTTCGACGAATTTCAATAGCAGGGGGAAAATTCCTTCTCCTACATTTATGAAGAAATTGTAAATTTTTGATTTGCTGCTTGTTTGGCTAATTTTTTTTATTCGTAATCAATTTTTTCTCATTTCATCAAACTATGATATAATTTCTAGAAGCATGAGCAGTCGGCGATAAAAGCGGTAATTTTACAGTCATTGTCTTATACAAAAAATATATCGCTCCGTCCAAAGTGTATTGGAATTTTCTTCGTTTCTGTCCTACATTATTCTGTCGCAAAATATACCATCTTGGTATTATTTTTCAGCTAACTTTAAAGATTGGTTCAATTCAATTGCGTACGAGTTCATTTCATACTAGTCATTGATGTTTACCTAATTTTCCTTATTATTGCTCATTCTTTTGTCAAACAAAATTACATAGTTGTTAAAAGTTGATCAATTTTTATTTTTTAAGAAATTTTCTATCTCAATATCTTTACGATACAAAAGTAAATTATTATTATCATAACCGATTCACGGAAAATCCGTACAGTGTCATAGTTAATTCGGAGCGATTAAAATGGACGTGTTGTTATTGACAGTTCATTCTTTCCTTCATTCCTCTAATTTATCAAAGCGTTTAGAAAAATCACTCTTAAATGAGACTCGCGTCAATGGAAGATGAATAGCGCAGTTGCAATGAGTATATTTTTTTCTCTCCACCGGATCGTAATAAGGTCGCAGGAGGAAATCAAGCAACGACCCGCAATCTTAATTATAATGCCGGTCCAGCAGCATTGTCATCGTCGAAGTCAAGTAAAAAGTCTTTGGTTTTGTCCTCTATCCTGTCAATATTTTCCAATGTTGATGCGATAGTTTGTAAATTATCGACGCCTCGCATCAGCTGTCTGCAAAAGTAAACAACAAATGGAAGAAACGAATAATATACCAAAATGAAATAAAAACAAAATTATAAGCAAGCCACATACCTAAGGAGTGATTCAGCTGATGAAGCAGCTTCTCTCAGATCTCCAGCCAATGAGTGAATTTTCTTCGTCGTTTCTGGTGGTTTTTCATCACAGCATCCAGCACCAACAGCACTCCTCAACTCTCTATTTTCTGCTCGTAGTATTGATATTTCTGTCTATAAAAATAAATGTATATCCAATGATTGTAAAAAGAATTTTGATGTAAATGCTTATGTATAATATAAAACGTATATTTACCGTTAAAACTTTAACTTCTTGTTTCAACGCCGTTACAGCTGACTCTGCATTTACTGCACGTCTCTGAAAATCCCAAGTGCAACAACATTATTGCGGTATATTGAGCGTCTCTCGCTCACAATCGTCAACACAAATGTAAGAAATAAATGAATAAACAAAACAGTTCCATAGACAATTCCATATATACCGTGCTCCGTTTCAAATTGTCCTCCACTTGCTCCATAGCTTTCTCCAAATGTGCTGTCTCCTCATGATCAACTGCACGTCGTGACAATAACTCGGCTTCCAAAATTTGTATTCGTCGAGTTTTTTCATTATTCTGTCTACGCGCAACTTCCAAATTGTGTTGCAATAATTCATTTTCAAGTTGCAATCTCCGATCCAACGGTTCAATTAAATTTGGAGATATATTTGAATCTGATTGCGTAATGACCCGATTACGTATTGGCCCATCGCTCAAGAAATCTGGCAATGATTTTTGTATACTGACATTGTCACGAGGTGAATGATTACGATCATTTGAATTGGAGTTGTTTGATAACTCAGCTGGCTGCACTGGTAAGTCGAGTGGAAAGCTCATTGTCTCCAATAATTCAGGAGAGCCACCATGGGCCCGTCCAAAATTCGGAGTGCCATCAACCACTTCCAATGGTACTGAATTTAATAATAATCTGTCACGACTTCTTCGTCTCTCCAAACTTCCAGTAAGATCAAATGGCAAATCGCCACCAATGTCTGCTTTCATCGATTCGCCACGCTGTCTTAATGGCCTTGATTCCACGCTATTCAATGCAAAATCTGGCAAGTTATCAAGATCAGCAACACCACTAGCAATATCTTGATTGAGGAAACACTGTTCAATAACTAAATGATCCTGAACAAAATCCGGCAATTCCGTTGGATTCCTTGGATAAACACCATCACTATCAATACTTCCAGTAGATTCAATGCCACTTGAACCGGAATTCAATCGACTTGTGGCGTAAACTTTCGGCCTTGCACCCGCATGTTGATAATTGGACGAATCTTTATTTAAAAAGTGCTTGAAACTGAATGGATTCTCATCCCTCCTCGGCATATCCGATACTGTCATCGAAAAAGAAAAATGAAAATGATTTATATGGTCAAACGAGAAAACATTTCAATCGAAACTTATCATTCAAAATTTTCCTGCGCAGTTGAAACATGAAAATACATATAAAGACAATGTTATATAAATATAAATATAATTGATATTACAAACCTGTTGGTGAATTGTGGTGGTTAGTATTTTTGGCAATGTCTCGTATTGAATCAATGCTGGAGATTCTCGTTGCGTGAACTAACTCCTCCAAGGAGGATGATGATGAAGAGGAGGAGATGCCTCCCCGGCTACTTGCCATCACGTCGCACAGCTGATCACAACTGTAATCTCTTTTAGGTTTATAACAGAATTCACATACGCACTTCTCTTCTCTCCTTATGCGTTTGTCTTTGTCAAATGCCTGTTTATAGGTTGAATTTGTCGTCTGTCATATTCTTAACCGGTTGTCTATATTAAAATGTACAAATACATCGAAACAAATAAAGTACCGCTTCATATGTGTGTACATGTAGTAGTTACAGATGTGTTGCATACAGACGTACATGTATAGTTGAATGTGTAACTATCAATGTCAAAAACACCGCTACAGGTGTAATGATTGCCTACATGACCGATCGAGCATTCTTGGAACGTAAAATTGGGAAAGTTCTATATTGTAAATGAATGGGCGCCGATTATAAAAGATTCAGTTGCAAAGTCAAAATGTTATCAATTATTCCCAATAAAAAACTAACATGACCACGCCACAACTGTAGAAATGGACAGCCAAATTTATGAGCCATGAGTCGTGTACAACGACGTATTCCTAACATTCACGTACGTGTGTTATATTTAATTATCAAGATGTTTGCAGGATGTTCTGAGGATATTCATATATGATGCATTCACCATCGATGTAGTGATCTTTTGTTCATCTCAGAAGTATTATTCGTTCATAATCGATTGCTCATATAGCTACAAATTTGAATTATTCATAATCACTCTTGTGTTTCTAGGTATTAATGTTCAGAATACTGAATAATTAGCTTAACAACACCATGTATATGGTTAGGAAAAATTTATTTCGGAAACGGCAATTCAAGCTGTTGCATGAGTCGTTGAATCACTTTTCGTTACAGCGTCTGTAGCCACAACTGTTTCTTCTGATGATGATGTTGTTGTTTGTGGTGGCAATGGTTCTTCTGGTTCCTTCATTGGTTTATCAATGTAAGTTCTTGTAGCATGTTCTCGCGGTGGCATCCAAGGCGGGATTATCTTCGCATGTATTCGCCATAAACCATATTGGTTGGATAAATGTTTTTCGAATACAACATATTCAAGTACATCCTTTTTTACAATCTCACTGCCGTGCATTAAACGACCAAATCGATCGTATACCACCAGTGTCTGAAAATAATACCATGAGTTATTATGTGATAATGTCTGAAAGACGTATATAATTTTATTGAAATATTGAATTTACGGACCTGTTGGCTGTGGAAACGAACAGTGAGCTGGGCAAACACATTATCTTTCGTTATAATATCAGTGCAACGAGCTTGGACAACTCGTGGCAATGCGAGTGATTCGATAAATGACCATCGAATGGTTTTATCGAGAGTATTATGTCTCACTAGCTGCGAATAAAAAAATCATGTTTGTGAAGACAAAATTATAGACAAGAATAACTCATTATTTCTATTACCGGATATGCATTTTCAGTGACCAATAATCGTAATGCATCTTCATCTTTTCTGAAAATTTGTAAGAATGGAGCGATTGAAAAATCATTGTTGTTAATCTATTAGGGTTATTGAAGTGTCTCATTCGAGAGGAATAATGTGGCTCACCTAGCAATTGCCTCGTGTGCCTTGATATAAATAGTTTGCGCTTCTTCTTCAAATGCGCCAAGTGAGAAATCATCTTCAAAGCTTCTTATTTTTCTTACCGCCATATATGACTTTCCCTTTTTCGACATGAATTCAACTTTTTGTTTAGCACCCTACAAATATAATATATTCATATTATCCATCTGTATACGATGAAACAGTCAATCTACATCATCGATATATCTGTCCTCACGGTTTTCGTCATTGCTGAATATTTTCCATCGCCTTCTGGTGGTACATAAGCTTCAAAAATTCCACCAGTATTGCTAATATAAATCTGTCTCTCTATCCATGGTTGTGATGGTTGCAATCCCTGTTCCTTGAACTTTGCACGTATTTTTTCTGGTGACACTTCCTCTTCATCTTCATTATAATTCGGCAATTTTACTTTAATAACTTTCTGAGCTCGTAATTTTTTGAATTTAGGGTTCCAATGCTTATTATGATTTCGTAATTGGGTATAAATCACACCAGTCGGTTGAGTAATAGTAGTGAGAATTGATGGATTGCACTGCAAGAAAAAAACAAATACAAATTACTTCTTCAGTGAGTGCGATTGTGACATATAAAATAATTATAAACAATTCTAATAAAGGTAACATGGATATTCTACCTGGGCGAGCTGACCCAAAGTGCCGACATGATTCACAACACGTCTGAACATGTTTCGCGTATTTATGGCTATCAACAAACGTTCCTGTAATTATAAGCTCATCAATTATTAAATATAACCCACGAACAGTATTTACTAAGAATTAAATAACTATTCCATTGGCGGTGTAGCCAAACGAATCAACATAACCTACACTTCCAATTATTTCCTTTTCCCCCTCCTTGCGTTGAATCTAAGGAAAACCATCAACGTATAGATTGGCTATCACACGCACAGATTTCCGCAAGATCTTAAAATTATTTCAAAAAGGCATAATACAAAAATTGCACACAGGGAGCGCTGCCTGTTATGTTCCATGCGCGTGAAGTGAGCAGCGAAATGAATAAATTCCGAAATCTACAGGGGTTTAGTCAGCTGCCAACCATATATCGATAGTTGCAGTTCCTGCGTTCCTATAATTCCGCCATTCCGAAACGTTTTTCACCACAAAATGTAGTTTTTCGCAATCAGTTTTGTGATAGCCAACTACATGTCATCATTGTAGAATGAGAGGAAGCGCAAATATTACCAAAGACAAGTTCTGTTCACGTTTCTCATCCTCTCTCTCACTCTCACCACTTGAAATGCCGCCATTGTGAAACGGCGCAATGGTCGTTACGTTACGTATCTTCAAAGCTGAAACTATATTAATGCAAACATAAAAATATCATTAGTGTCAAGTTTTTAATTATTTAATTATTATTGTGTCCGTAACTGAAGGTTATTTTATACTGTGATTATATGTGTACAACTTCCAATTTGCCAAAATGAATTGTGAGGTAATTATAATTGTGGCGCTCAATGAGTGTTTTTTTTTCATTATTGTGTTCACCTTAGTGGCGTATCTGCATGTTCCATCATGAACTTGAATTATTTTATGCTTTGTTTATTGAATTTCAGCTGGAATGTGTGGTGAATACAACAGCCCATGAAATCAATTATCGTAGGGAAAATTGTCACGGTAAATCATTGAATGTTTTTTATTTACTTTATGTTGTGCTACTTGTCTATATTTTTGTCTTTCGAATGGACAATTTGTTCGAAGTTATGGAATAGTATAAATCATTTTTTGAACAACAGTAATATTCGTCATGTTTAATTTTCTATTGTAGATATTTCGGCGGTTGATGAGAAAGATATACGATGTACTGGATGTGGTGAAAAATTAATCGCTAAAAAGGGACGTTGTTATGTAAATCGAATTGTCGGAACATTGCAATGTCAAGTGAGTATCATTTGGAACCAGATTGAAAATGATTTTGATTGGTAACTTCTTAAATGATATTCTGTATTCAATCACCTACAACAAACATGTTTCCATAGATTTGTTATGATCGGTGTAAGGAGAAAAAACCGTGGGAGCCCTCAAACCGTCTCGATTTTTGTATTGTATGTGGTAAATCGAGTGGAAAATTGCAGAGATGTTGTAAAAAAGATTGCACATATTCATCATGTCAGGTGTGACCCTTCAAATCTTTATTATTTTCGTAATAAAATAGATGATTAATGATTACATCTAAATAAAATGAATGTCTGAATGCAAGTTGATCAGCAACGAATTTTCATAATTTCAGGCGTGCATTCAGCGATGTGTATCGGAGACTTCTACTGATATTAATAAACGAAAGTGGAATTGCTTCGTTTGCAATATCAAACAGCTTTATTCCTGCAGAGCTGTTGCCGCGGCTGTGATGGCCTCATTGTCTGAGTAACTATTGCATTTTTAATCTACACTAATTCCAAATCATAATTTGGGGTTGTATTTCAAATTTGTTTTTGTCTATCTATTACTTTTAACTTTTATTTTATTCCTATTTCTTCTTCATTTTTCGGACCATTATCATTGCATGGATCAGTCATTGTGTGAAGAAACTAAAAGCAATTTTTGGTTATTCAGTATTCGTGAATTTGAATTATAGAGATTAATTCGGCATAATAATTAAAACGCACAACATCGGAATTTCAAATTTCCGTTTTTAATTTTGATCAAATATGGAAAATTTATTTATCGTAGATTGTTGTCAGCAATAACTTTTACATAGACAGAAAGCAAAATGTACACTTCATCAAATCGAACGTAAGATAATATATATGTGTTTGAATATATATATGAATATGTTTATAAGTACATATACAAGACAAGTATATAATCAAGAAATGTATTTAGTGAGCTCAAAACAAGAGACAACGATATATATGATTAAATAGTAGTTATATATGTACATATCCAAGACAGATGCAATGTGCGAACGGAAGTTTGAAAAACCAATGTGAAAAAGAATGAGAAAAATATATATATCTGGAGTGTGGAAAAAAAAATAAATAAGCACGACACAACATAGACAAAATTATGTTTCAGAGAATCATGTGATCGGCCTATAAAAAAAAAAGTTACAAAAGGTAATGAGAATAATGTGAGCACATTGAATAGAAAGAGAGAAACAAGAAGGATTTACAAGAAAAGTATAATTTATTCGAGCGATTCGGATGTGTCAAGTGATGCGAGTGAAGGAAATGTATTCCAGAAAAAACCTGCTACACAAAGACCATCGACATCAGTTGCACCGTCAAACGGATCGAGAAAAAATAATACTCAGGTGCCTGTTGTTGAATCACGATGGCGGAAAAGAAAACAAGATACAATCAATAATAGAACTCAACAATCAAGATCACGTAAATCAAATGATAGAAAGAAAGAAGGACAATTGAATGGGAGTAGTAATATCAATAATAATCACTACGACATCGACCAGCGGTTAAAACGACTTACTCGTCAAAATTCAAATTCTGGTTCCGATAAAGAATTTTCACGGTATAAAATAATTCCCAGTTACGTTCCATTACAAAGAATTACTGATATTGATAAGGATTATACAACTTCACCATTGAATCAATCGCCACTGAGTGATATAATATCAAAGCAAGATGCGTTTCTATTAAAAAATCATGTTCATAAGTTTTTACAAGGTATGAAAGATAGTGTTAAGATGTTACAAAATAGAATTCAACACATCGAAAAAAAATATCACTATCAGGAAAATTTAAAGGCTGACGATGCAACTCATATGATGGTCGAATGTACCAGCATGATTCGTGATCTGAAACAACATGTAGATACTAGTGAAGAAAAAGTTGTCAATAGTTATGATACGTGGTGTAAAAAAGCAAAAGTTAAGAATGCTCTCACCGGCAGAAAATCTCATGTAACAAAGGCAGATACGCCTTGTGATAAAGAGATTGTCCAAAGGCCTGTTATAAATGGTTCTTCAGATTCAGATAGCAACAGTACTTTGAAAAATTTTCCCATTGGTGACATAAAGAATGCAGCAAGAGAGAAAAGTGTGGGCCATGTAGCTAAGAAAAATGACGACGATGAAGGAAGTGAGTGCTCAACAGATCTCAATTCGGAATTCGACGAGAAAGAAATATTTTCTGGGCATGAGTCGAGTAATTCACTGTCAGTTGCGGCTACCGAATCGATTCCAAGTAATGAGAGGATAACTGCAACAGTGGACCAAGATAACTTGGTGGAAGTACCTGAAGAAAATATAACAAATCATGTAAATGATAAGGAAACTTCGGCTTCGCGTGAAAAACTCCAGCAAACATCAGATGAGAGCTTATCAAAGGATAAACAAAGTGACGATGAACATATTGAGAAAATGACCAAAAATTCATCAACGGATACACAAGGGGCAGATGAAACTATTGAGAGAGTTGCCGAAGATTCGGTTGATATTACAATTAGTAAACCAATAAATGATGAACGCACGAATTTACCGAAAGAATTATTAACACGTCCGAAAACGCCACAATCAAACGTCAATCCGGATCCGAAATCTCACGACAGTCCACATTCGTCCATAGATATGTTTCAGGATGAAGATGAAGATGAGAACAATGATGAGAGTACTATAGATGATACTCCAGTTAAATTCCGTAAACAATTAGCAACACCAAAAAATCAAACGCAGAAGAACACTCCTAGTTTAGGAACTAATATTAATGAGGAGGAAGAAGCAAAGAGGGCTATACTGGTTGATAGCCCATCCTCTGAGACTGACATAGAAAGAAGTCCGCGCATTTCAAATAAAAAATCGCGTTTTATGATTTCAAGTGATGAAGAGATGGGTCCAGAGACAGAATCGAGTCATAACGTTGATCCAAGAACGAATTCGTCTGCCAACTTACAGTCAGAACAACGAGAAAAATCTCCAGATACAGCTTTAGATATGAGTTCGGATGCCAAAGAAGAAACTAGTGAAGACAGACGACCCGGACGAAAATTGTCAAAATCAACGGACAAGTCCATTGATAGTAGTAATGAGTCATTAGTACCTGAAGATATATCACTTGGAACTGCTAACATAACTGAAGAACGAGCAAAAGAAGCGTTGTTGAATTCATCGTCCGATTCCGATCATGAAGTATCACCTTATACATCGAATGAACAGAATTATTCACTTTCGGGCGATGATGAATTGAGTGAGAATGAGGATGTAGTAAAAAGCAACTCAAAGAAACTGGAAAAGCGAAAGTCAGCATCGCCCAGGGCTAAAAATAGAGATGATTCGTCTTCAGCATCGAAATCAAAACGAGAAAAATTTATTCTGCGTAATAATATTCATTACAAGTCTGATTCAAAATTGAGAATGATTCTGGGGGTTAATTTGACAAGGCTTGGCAAAAATATTCTTGAGCAACATTCAAATGCACTGAAAAAATCGAAGGAATATCTGGAAAATAAACAAGTTAAAAGGTATATAGTGAGTTTATCTTGATTCAATAAGTAAAATATCTTTGTCACTTGTTCTTTCATAATTTGAATAGGAATTGAAACGAAAGAAAAAAAGAAAAAATGATTGACGAATGTACGAATAAACATTTTCAAAATTAATTTTCACAATAAACAAAATAGTTATTCAAATTCACTATATAATTCATACGTCCTGTTTTGCTCTGAAATTTATTTGTTGAAGGCATGAAATCCTAATCATTTATGTTTCTCTGTTGTGTCCTACAGCCTGGTGTCCATCGAGAATATTGAAAAAAAGAAGAAGAAAGCCCATGCATCGGATTTGTCATCGTCGTCGGATTCAGAAGATTGCGAAACTTCAATGAAACGTCCAACAAAATCGAAAAATAAGGAGAAGGAGTCAGAGGAGACGCTGTTAGATTATTTGAATAAAGCAACTGAGAATAATGGCGTGGGTGATAATGATGATAATGATAATGAAGATACGGATTCTGATTCGACAAATGAAACGTCTTTGAAGAGGAATTCAAAGAATGATAAGGACGTGACGGAAAATTTGACATCAGCCGCAGATAATTTATACAAAGCAGCTTTACTTGAGAGTTCACATTCGGAAGCTGAAAACGACGAATCAGACGATAAGCAACAAAGTAACATGGAAATTCATGATGTGGAGAAGAGTGAAAATGTTGAAACACCTGATAAAAAGAATGCATCACAAGAGAATAAAGCGAAAAAGAACAAACGGAATAAAGATAGTGATTCCGACACTGATAAGGATCCAATTAGAGAGAAAGATGACAAAAGCAAATGGAAACGCAGTAAAATATTGACAGTAAGTTTCTCCAGTACTGATACGGAAGAAGAAAAACGTAAGATTGAGAAGAAAATGGCCATAACAAAAGAAGCATCAAAAAATAGCGACGCAAGCGATAACACAGACAAGGATTGCGAAATAATAACAGATTCATCGCCATTAAAGAAAAAACGAACTCGTAGACGTCGTTTGGCATCAGATTCAGATATAAAAATAACGGACGATTCAGATAGCTCAAGCACAGAGACAGCCGATAGGAAGAAGAGAGACAAAAGTAATAAATCGGATGATGATAAAAAAGGTGGCGGGAAAAAATCGCGGAAGCGGCGAAAAAAATCAGATAATTCATCAGACTCAAGTACATCATTAGAAGTCAAAAAATCAAAGCCTAAAAGGAAAAGGATTCGAGCGATGGCGGATGACAGTGATAGCGACAGCGGTAATGAGCACAATAGTTCTCAAGGAAGATTGGGACGTAAAAATATCCGAAAAGTGTTGAAGGATAAACAGGTGGCGGATGACACGAAACAAGCTGGAAAACTGGAGGAAGAACGATTAAGGCGTATGGCAGAGCGTCAGAAATTATACAATGAGATGTACGAAGCACGTTTGGCCAATGAGGAGAAGGTTGATAAATTGGTGTTGGACTTCGATGAAGAATCTAAAGAAGTTCTCTTGAGTGTTGATGAAAATTTAGTTAAACGTTTAAAACCCCATCAAGCACGAGGCATAAAATTCATGTGGGACGCAGCATATGAATCGCTCGAAAGAGCTAAAACAACATCGGGTTCAGGCTGTATTCTGGCGCATTGTATGGGGCTCGGAAAATCATTTCAGGTTGTAACTCTGTCACACACACTTATTTCAAACAGTGATAAAACCGGTGTGAAGACAATTTTGATTGTCGCACCACTAAGTACCGTTTTAAATTGGGTGAATGAATTCAAAATATGGCTGTCTGAAGTTGAAAATGGCGATGATATCGAAATTTATGAAATGACTAAATGCAAGACTACTTATGAACGTCAATATCAACTCCAAAGTTGGATGCGAACCGGTGGGATTTTAATAATTGGCTATGAAATGTTTCGAAATTTAACGAATGCAACAAAGAAGGTGAAGAAAAATGTTCGTGAATCAATATTGAAATGTTTACTTGATCCAGGCGCTGACTTAGTTATTTGTGATGAGGGCCATTTATTAAAAAATGAAGATTCAGCAATTAGTAAAGCAATGAGACGTATAAGAACATTGAGGCGTATCGTATTAACTGGTACACCATTACAAAATAATTTGATTGAATATCATTGCATGGTACAATTTGTGAAGCCGAATCTCCTTGGCACAAAAAAAGAATTTTCAAACCGTTTCGTCAATCCAATACAAAATGGACAATTTGATGATTCTACTGAGTATGATGTAAAGGTAATGAAAAAACGTGCACATGTACTTCATAAAATGTTGGAAGGTAGCGTACAAAGATATGATTATTCAGTTCTGATGCCGTTTTTGCCACCAAAACAAGAATACGTTATATTAGCACGGTTGACTGAAGTACAAGTGAAACTATATCAGTATTATCTTGATAAATTAGCTCGACAACAAGTTCGCGTTGGCAGTTCATTGTTCGCTGACTTCCAAGCATTACAACGTATATGGACACACCCAAGTGTAGTTAAATCACACACAGAGAAAATGATAGAGAAACGTCGTGATGCTGATACAGACTCTGAAGGTTCATTGAAGGATTTCATCGACGACGGAAGTGAGTCAGATAGTTCCAGCGCTGCATCAAGCAATAATAACAGTGGTATTATAAATTTGGACAGTTCGGGGGATGAAATAAAAACCGGAAAACGAGGAGCAAGTGCAAATCCCACGAATGAACCAGAGCCCGAACCTGAACCGGAGAATAAAGGCGAATGGTGGACTGAGTTTGTTGAACCTGAAGATCTTGATGATATGCGAGTGTCAGCAAAATTATTATTATTATTTGATATTATTAAAGAGTCCGAAGCAATAGGTGATAAAGTCCTTGTCTTCTCACAATCACTTTATTCGCTAACGTTGATTGAGAAATTTCTGGGGATGATCGATGATGAAACACAAAAAGGAAATGAACTGGAAACATTGGGCCATCACACAGGGAGTTGGGCACTCGGTTTGGATTATTTCCGTTTTGATGGTCAAACTTCAGCGGACAACCGTAGTCATTGGGTTAAATTATTCAATAAACCATCAAATACACGTGCGCGGTTATTCTTGATATCAACGCGCGCTGGTGGGCTGGGCATAAACTTGACTGCTGCAAATCGTGTGGTCATATTTGATGCTAGTTGGAACCCGTCACATGATGTTCAGAGTATATTTAGGATATACAGATTTGGACAGAAAAAACCATGTTATGTTTATCGTTTGCTTGCGGCCGGCACGATGGAGGAAAAAATTTACAACCGTCAAGTCACAAAATTATCGCTATCTTGTCGAGTTGTTGATGAACAACAAATTGAACGACATTTTAGCAATAATGATTTGGCTGAGTTGTACAAATTTGAACCACCAAAAAGTGAACCATCACAATTAGCTTTACCTAAAGATCGGTTGATTGCCGAAATATTCCTCAGGCACAAAAATTTGGTCGAAACTTATCATGAACACGACTCACTGTTGGAAAATATTGCTGAAGAGGAATTGGATGATGAGGAACGTAAACAAGCTTGGTTAGAGTATGAACAAGAAAAAGCCGGAAAACGACCAATGCAAACACCGATGTATTCAAATTATCATCAACAGCAACAAATGTTAATGCTGCAGCAATTTAACAATCGAATGATGAATATGGGTGAAATGAATGTTCAGGGCGAATTGCAGAATTTATTGCAATTCATCAGTAAAGATTATCCACACTTGACTGAAGCTGCACAGAGGGACATGGCTCTCCGGACATTAAGTAACATGTACAGTTATGTTGAAAATCAAGTGACAACAAATTTGAATAACCCGGCTAATATTCCGAACTTCAATAATCCGACTGCGACACTCGCGAATGCTCTCGCACAGCAAGAATATGCACGTCAACATGCGACCGTTAATAAGTATCAACAGCAGCAGCAACAGCAGCAACAGCAACAGCAGCAACAACAGCAACAACAACAAATGCAGTATGCCCAGAAGTTTGGAAATAATATGGCAAATGTTGTTGCGCCCGCAGTGAGAACGATTGGAGCAACGTCACGTGACGATGATATCGTGGAGGTAGGTAAAAAACAAAATTCCATCGTTCCATTTCTTGCATTGAGAATTTGGCAGATGCAAATGAAAACTTCGCAGGAATTACGAGAGACGAAGATAATAAATGAAGTTTTTTGATTGCTAAGCTGTCAATTATTCCTCAGAGGATTCGATGATATATTTTAACCATGAGTTTTCATTTTATTTCAGATCCCTCCCTCGGGTAGTAGAACAAATTCAACTTTGCCAGCGAGTAGTTCGACTAAAAGTCAAGAAGAGTAACAAGTATTTATGATATAATAGTTTTTCGTTGTATTATTGTTGTTATACACCTATATAGCAACAATATTTGGGGATAGTTGAAAGTTATCTACTTTTTTTACGTTGATTTATTAGTTTTTAATTGAATGTTAAATTAAAATAGATAATAATTGATATGGTAAGATTAGTGATCGTAACGATTGTAAGTTTTAACGTTCATCCAATCAAACCTGAATGTCATCTTGCAATGCTGGCCATGGTTTTCCTTCATTTCATTCTTAATTTTCGTCGGTCATTGAAAAAAAATAATTTTGCTATATATCAGTACATCAAAAGGCAACAATAAATGTTTTTGCTGGAACGAATGTCATATTTTCATGCAATTGTCGTTTTATTTGTTTTCTAACTTTCATTAATCAAGGCAACGCCTTTCTCCACCCACTCTTCAATCGTTTCATCAATCTTCCTTTAATTCGTGAATAATTGTGATTGTCCTGTTGATTCGACATTTCATTGGAATCGAATTTGTGGTCGTACAACTCTTCAGCAATTAATTCATTCCAATTAGACTTTTTGGCATTTTGATCGAATGCGAGCCAAGCCGTATAACGAAATCGTTTTGTCCGAATAGTATAGCCCATAAAGTTAATATCATTCAATCTTGGTTCATCACTGTTTGGCTTGAGCATTGGTGTTAAGGAAGGCCGCGGATATTGACTAAATGCCGCACTTTTCCACGTATGATTATTTACGCTGATGAGTGGCATCATTGCCGTCAATGCCACAACAGGAAGGAAGCTGATTCCTTCACTGCATGGATTAATTCTTTGACTCTTTCTGTGCAATGAGTCAGATTGATTCACAATAGGACAAATTGGTATCGGAATTCCGGCAAGCTCAGCTATTGATGGGAATAAATCAACCAACTCGACAATTGAATTGATATGTACGATTTCATCGTTTTTTTCGATGCTATTTTCGTTTCCATTTGTATCATTTATCCACGGTCGTTGAGAATGTGGTATTGAAACAATCAATGGTACTTTCAGTGCAACATCAAAGTTACTGTATTTAGCCCACAATGAATGTTCACCCAACGACCATCCATGGTCTGAAGTTAACATAATGATAGTATTTGTATCCAATTTCAGAATTCGTAACTGTTTTATCAATGCGCCAATTAAATGGTCAATGTATGATACCGCTGAATAATAAGATTGTATTATTTTTTTTGCATAATACAATGGTATTTTATCCCATGGAAAATTTAAATTCAATAATTTAATGTCATGTCGTTTTCGTATATCTATCCACGGATTGAATGCTATATTATTTATATTTCGTGGCCAATAATAATTCTTAATATCATCAAACTTATTCAATGGATGGTATTCTGGAAATAAATATTATTATTTATTGTCATCCATAATTTTTTATTCGACATAAAAGCTATGAATTTCTTCCTCTCTATTTCATCATTTACATTTATATAAATATAAAATAATAAATATATTATTGAAAGAAATCATGAATACATACGTACTTTCGTAGTGTGAAGGGTATTTCAGAGGAATATGAGGCTTCTCAAATCCAACTGCAAGGAAGAATGGATTTTTACTCGATTGTTGATTAAACAAAAACTCTTTAGCAGCATTCAAATTTTCGATGTCTGGTAAAGTGGCACCAGGAGTAGTTGAAACATTCACTGGACATACCTGATCAGAGAAGATAATTTCCAATTTTATGTGATATTATTATTGATTTGAATCAATGATGAATACAGACCAAATTGGAATGATTTGAATGTAACAAGTCATCAAAACAAACTGGTGCATCTTTATATTTATTTGTGTATGGATGAAAAGGCACTTCGCTCCAGGAGTACGGACTATCATCTGAATAATTCGAACTGATACCCGGGTGAAATACTTTTCCAATAGACTTCGTAATGTAGTCACCGTTTTCTTTCAAATATTGTGGCAAAGTTGTAAAATTTTTATTTGCTGAGTCGCGCCAGTAGCTATAAAAGTCATAAAGAAGTAGAGAATCAGGACGACGACTGGTAAGAAAAGAATTTCTGCTTGGTGCGCACAGAGATTGCTGTAAAGATAAAAGATGTGATTTTGTATGAGGCGTTGGAAAACTACTTCGAGCTTTGATCAAAACAGCCAATTCTGTTTCCTGATTCATTTTTTTTTATATATACGTAAAATACAGCGATATGAATTATTTACTATCAGTAATTTGGTTGAATTCGAGTATTAGATTAATTCGCATTCTAACCTGTGCATATACTCGATTAAACACGAAACTCTTTTTTGCGAGTTCATCAATATTTGGCGTGTGAGCCTTTGCATCTCCATAACAACCCAATGCAGGACGGAGATCATCCACGACGATGAGGAGAAAATTTGGTTTTGATTGAACGAAAAAGAAACAATTAATCAAGTAAAATTCGAAGAACACACTTCGCAACATTGTATATTGCTCTCGCGTATTAATACGTCATATTGATTCCTGCTTTCAGGTCCTCGATCTACAAGCCGCAGATGTCTTTTTGTATCCATAAAAATAAGGACCAGGCAATTATTTGAATAATATTAATTGGGAAGTATAAGAATTAAAAATGAATCAACATTTATTTATGGACACGTTATAATTGATTTATTTTTACGACAGGTTACAATATCTTGACAACAAATCGCCACATTTCGGATTATTTCATCTTTGTTTCTATATGATCTGGGAGTTCTTCGAACGAATTCCAATATCTCATCCATATCGTCGTTACTCAATAAGGCATTTGATAGTCCTTCGTAATCTTCTGATACCTGGATAACATTTGTCGAGTGTTAGTGTATGTATATTATTTATTAAAGATGATTTGACGTATTCGATGATCATGAGGAATAGATTAATTGAAGGATGCAGATATGAAGGATAATTCACGTCACTAATGGAATGGGAATCGCGATTGATTTGTCATAGTGGGTCACTAACGTGACTATTGATATTGATAAAATTGTTTATCTGAAGAATTAAATTCGAGGAATAAGCAATACTCACTTGTAATAAGAATCGCCCAATTTTAGATTTTTCCATCACATTCTTTCGCCATCGTCGTTTGTGCTTTTTGTAATTCCCATTGTGAGACTCTTCATTGAACAATATTTCATACAATGACATAAATCATTACAAATAACAAAATACCATTTCAAATAATAATTTATTGCAATGATCAACTATAAAAATATCTACCAGAATTGGAATTGAATATTGTGTCCTCATGATCGTTGAAATAATGTCGGGCATTCCTTCTTTGTCTGCTACATTGTTCCATAATAATATTCATAACTGCACTCTTACTGCAATGATTTTCGGCTATAGAAGATTTAATTTGCATTGCGATAATAAATGACGCAATCACAAAAAATATTTTATTGTTCATGACCGCACGCAGTGTCTAATTACGACACACTTACAAAGTTTCACACTCCAAGTTTTTATACCTCCGCTCTTCAATTTATTAATTATATTAATCAATCTTTGTAAAAAGTGGGAACACGTGTATCATATGCTCTGATAACAAAACTCATGCTTCTTTCCAAGAATATATTTTCAATTTTCAAAGAAGAATGCACAATAATAATAATTGACAACAGAACGTGCGTATTTAATCACACATTGGCATTTATAAACTAATCCAAGTTTGTACTCTACAATCAAAACTTTTATCGTTTAGTCATAAACGAAGAATGGAGTGTATATTTATTTTTATTTTTTATGAGCATTGTAGACCGTCCGTCGGCACTGCATCCTATTAGTTCTTTTTTAATTCTCTTTTTCATACAGTCACGTACATTCTCTCTACATGGATGAAAAAAACATTCATGCCAAACTTGGCATGGTTGGATTGGTAGAGTTCGACCATACAATTCAACAACCATGTTATTCACATTTACCCATATAAAGCATTAAAAATTATCATCCATTTCATTGATTTATATAACGATTGCGCCACTATATCAGCAGTTATGACTCCAATTACGGTGAGAAACGAATGAATCTTCTTTAAATGATATCTGCGAACAAACAAACAACGTAATTTTATCAAATCAAATTCTAAACTTGTGGAAAACAATTCTGAATTACATCAAATCATTAAACTAAAATTCTTCTATAATTAATCAGTTCTATTCGAAACTAACTAACATCATTTCTTAATAATAATATCCTGAAATAAAACTATTGATAATCTTTGTTTTCCCAACATCAATTTAACATGACGACAGCAATTCGCTCCCATTTCCATAAATTGCAGTATACATCCGCGTCTATACTTTGAATTTGCAAATTTTCCAACAAAGGAAAATACAGAATAATGTTACAATATTATAACAAGTAAAATGGGCGGCAAAATATTCGAATTTCGCTTGTGGTGGCCCCACTATCGCAAACAACACGCTGCGCCACAGTATTCTGATAATAACAACAGTAACGATGATAATAATAACATATTCCAGCTGAGATGAGGAATAGCAGTGTTGTAGGTGGTGTACGAACGCGTTGTGACACGTATGCCGTTTTTGACTGTTCATAATTTTCATTTTAAATGTCAAAAACATCGTTAATTCCACAGTTGATTTAATATATATTTAATTGACTGGTAAGACAAATTCTTTATTGTTGAACAATTTAAAACAATTATTCTCGCTTTATCATAACGAAGATGCCATTTTTTTTAATTCTTCACGAAACCTAACCTCACATTTCGTCATCAGTTTGTTAATTGTTTTGTTAGTATAACTCACAAGTGTTTCATCATGTCTATTCATTCCAGATTGTACAATAGAACTTGGAAAATATAAATAAAGGATAGGAAAAGACTCGGCGAAGACTTTTAACAATGAGTACCATAGCGGAACAACCATGTTACACCCTAATAAACATTCCAACAGACTCGGAGCCGTTAAACGAACTTCAAATGAAGCAAGATTTAGAGAAAGGCGAAATACCAGTAAAAATTGAAGCATTGAAAAAGACTATTCATATGATACTTCTCGGTGAACGTCTTCCGGGTTTGTTAATGACAATAATCAGATTTGTTTTACCATTACAAGACCATACGATTAAAAAGTTGCTATTGATATTTTGGGAGATTGTACCGAAAACTTCAGCCGATGGAAAATTGCTCCAAGAAATGATTTTAGTATGCGATGCATACAGAAAAGATTTACAACATCCAAATGAATTTGTACGTGGTTCAACACTACGTTTCCTCTGTAAACTAAAAGAGCCAGAATTATTGGAACCATTGATGCCTGCAATAAGAGCATGTTTGGAACATCGTCATTCATATGTACGGCGCAATGCTGTTCTCGCAATATTTACGATATATCGTAATTTTGAATTCTTAATTCCTGATGCACCGGAATTAATCGCTAAATATCTTGAGGGTGAACAGGACATGTCATGTCGTAGAAATGCGTTTTTAATGTTGTTGCACGCTGATCAAAGTCGTGCATTGGCATATTTAGCGGCTTGTTTAGATCTTGTACCGACATTCGGTGACATTTTACAACTGGTTATTGTCGAATTAATATATAAAGTTTGTTTGGCAAATCCATCAGAGCGCGCACGTTTTATTCGTTGTATTTATGGTCTACTGAATTCACCAAGTGCAGCAGTACGTTATGAATCAGCTGGCACACTTGTGACATTATCGACAGCACCAGCTGCGATAAAAGCTGCAGCAGGATGTTACATTGAATTAATTGTTAAAGAAAGCGACAATAATGTTAAATTGATTGTACTTGATCGTTTAATTGCGATGAAAGATATTCAAACCCATGAACGAGTATTACAAGACTTGGTGATGGATATTTTGCGAGTTCTGGGTTCACCAGCTCTTGAAGTACGAACAAAAACGCTCGCATTGGCGATTGATTTGGTAACAACACGTACAATCGATGAGATGATACAATTATTGAAAAAAGAAGTTATCAGAACAGCTGGGGGTGAAAATGATGATGCAGGAAAATATCGACAATTACTCGTACGAACATTACACACGTGTTCAATCAAATTCCCGGATGTTGCAGCAACTGTTATTCCAGTGCTCGTTGAATTTTTAGCGGAAAATAATGAAGCTGCTGCCACTGATGTTTTGGTATTTGTTCGCGAAGCAATTCAACGCTTCGATGGACTTGCACCATTAATTATCGAAAAATTACTCCAAGTCTTTCTTGAAATTCATTCAGTACGTGTGCATCGTGGTGCACTGTGGATTTTGGGTGAATATGCAACGACAAAAGACGACGTGGAAAATCTTCTCAGTCGCATTCGTAGTGCAATTGGTGAATTGCCAATGGTTGAAGCGGAGAATAAACGTCAGGCGGGTGAAAAACCAGTGGACGATAGTAATAGTCAGGGCGAATCGTTGTCAGGAACTGGACACTCAACCCAATCAGCGCAATTAGTCACATCTGATGGTACTTATGCAACTCAAAGTGCATTTAGCTCAGCGTTAGTTGGCAAAAAAGAGGAAACACGCCCACCATTAGTTCAATATATGATGGATGGTGATTTCTTCATCGGTGCATCATTAGCAACAACTCTTACAAAATTAGCGTTGCGTTATAAACGATTGGAGACAAATGTTCAAAAAATCAATCGTGTTCAGGCCGAATCGATGCTCATTATGTCAAGCATTTTACAACTTGGACGTTCGGGTTTACCAACGAAAGCAATGACACACGATGATGCTGAGAGAATTTCTATTTGTTTGAGAACTCTTGCTTGTACTACGCCATTAGTTGAAAGGGTATTTACCGAAGGTTGTCGAGATGCATTGGGAAAAATGCTGACAGCAAAAGCTGACGAAGATACACAAACGCAAAAGGCAAAAGAAAAACCAGGAAGTGTTGTACAAGTTGATGATGCAATACAATTCTTACAATTAAATCGTGGTGGTGATATGGCAGGTGGCACTGGAGATGTTTTTGAACAAAGTTTGAGCGCTGCAGTTGCTGGACGTGCAGGAAATCCAAATGACACACCAGCACCTAACGCTTTAAGCAAGGTGACACAGTTAACAGGATTTTCTGATCCAGTCTATGCTGAGGCACTTGTCCACGTTAATCAATATGATATTGTATTGGATGTATTGATTGTTAACCAAACTGAAGATACATTGCAAAATTGTACATTGGAATTGGCGACAATGGGCGATTTAAAATTGGTAGAGCGACCACAACCAATTGTTCTTGCACCACGCGATTTCGCTAGTATAAAAGCCAATGTTAAAGTTGCATCAACAGAAAATGGAATTATATTTGGCAATATTGTTTACGATGTATCGGGAGCAGGTTCCGATCGCAGTGTTGTTGTGCTAAATGATATTCATATTGATATAATGGATTATATAGTACCAGCAACTTGTACTGATGCAGAATTTCGGCAAATGTGGGCAGAATTCGAATGGGAGAATAAAGTTTCGGTACATACAACTTTATCAGATCTACGCGAGTATCTTGCGCACTTATTGAAGTCGACGAATATGCGTTGTCTCACTCCAGAAAAAGTAAGTTTTGATTTGAGAGTCGGACTCTACATAATGTTCTTTGTTTCATTCTTGTGGTATTTATTTCATTGTAACTTTTCACCAGGCTCTTTCGGGTCAATGTGGATTCATGGCAGCAAATATGTACGCAAAATCGATATTTGGTGAGGATGCGCTTGCAAATTTATCAATTGAGAAACAATTACATAAACCGGATGCGCCTGTGGTTGGTCATATTCGTATTCGTGCAAAGAGTCAAGGAATGGCGTTGTCGCTCGGTGATAAAATCAATTCAGCCCAAAAGAAAGTTCAGACCAAAATAGTTAAGGCTGGTTAAAGAGATTCATACAAAAAGGAGTGATACTGGTGAATTGAACTGATAACTTTTATTTTTTGTTCGCTTTTTTATAAGGAATAAACTAATCATTATTCATATACAGATCCGTGATTGAAAATTGAATTTTGAGTGAACAATTATGTTGGTAAGAGTATTATTGAAAGGAGAAAAAGTAAAATGCGGGAAACATGAAAAATGATGGCATACACTATGAACTATTGAATATCACCCATTACATAAATATAAATAAGTACATATAAAAAATATAGATGTATTTTATTTCGACTTTTCACTTGATAGTAAAGTACAATGAGAGACGTAAATAGATCTTTTCTTTTCTCATCATGATCGCCATATGCTAGTTCTCGGAATAAGTGTAAACTTAAATTTCACGATGCATTGGTTCCTTTATTCAGAATTATTGATTACATCACAGAATTAATTCGAAAGGTGAGTTGATAAACATAAAAAGAGGTAAGAATAGTAATGATGGATAATTATAACCAATTTCCTGGTCTTCTTGGGCCGACATTCTTAAGTTTCGGGGATTTGGCTTCATTACTGACTAATCTCGTCCGATCACCACTCATCTCTGGTGTATTTGGAGTTATTTCTACATTCGGAATTCCATCCGGACTTTCATGAACTGGTTTTATTCTTATAGGAGTAACTTTGGATTGATTGGATTTATTCGAATTTTCAACTAGCTGCTTTGATGGAGTTTGCGCGCGTGAACGACTGGTCGTGTCTGACATGACTGCAGTATTTGGAGTTGATGATAATGGTGTGGAGGCTCTTGTCGTGGGCATGGTACCAACCGCGCTAGCTGCGGTTGGCGCTTTTTTTTTCACAACTTTCGGTGGTGATGTTCGCATAGGAATTAATGGTTGCGGATTTTTATTGCTAATTTCATTTTCGTATGCAACTGTTGTGGAAATAATTTTTGGAGTAATTTTACAGGGTGATACTTCAGGTGAAAAAGTAGGCTTCGATGTATTGGAGGACGGTGAATCCTCGTGTGAATCTCTCAAAACATCCAGGATATTGACAGTTGGATTTAATGGCAATTTGATTGGACTTATTGCTGGTATTGGTGATAGTGAACGTAATCTTCTTGCTTCTGCCATCGCTTTCTTCAAACTCTGTTGACTTTGTAACGATTGTCGATTGTTGCTTCGGCCAATTTGTGAACTCTGGACCGCGTATGATATGACCTGCAATAAGGAATGAATGAAAAGTCGCTTTATAAGTGGTTTTGGCTAGTTTTTCGACTGATTCTTCTTTCATTGGAACTAAATAATTATCAGTTATTCAGACCTGGCCCCAACGACGATTTGCCGACTTGAGCACCGCGAGTTTAGCCACACGTCGCCATCGGTCCGCGGCTTCTTCTCCGTCAGCTGGTTGTTGAAGATCATTGACATTTTCCTCTTTATCATCCTCTATCTCACCAATTGGACCCGCCACGTGGAAGTCTTTCATCAATCTCCTTTCCCACATTCGCATTTTTTTACCCAATACAGCTAAGAAATATTTTCAATTATTAACTCTGATAATTTAATTATCTTTGATTACTTTTAATATTTTTGCGAGTGGATTACTCTGATCTTTTGTATTTGCGTAGGAGACGTCCATCCCATTCCTGTTAAGGACTTCTAATAATTCGCAACGCCAGCTTGATATATCGCTTTTAACTTCGTGAATATCATCCTCAGTAACTGCTGACATTTCTTGCTCATTATGGGCGCTCACAACGTAGCGCCAAACGAGTGCACGCATCACTGCATTGTACCTGCATATCAACAGTATATGAAATGAATGAACGCAACAGTGGAATCCAAGGAGAACTATGAATGACTATCTTTGTGCGCACTTGTTTTCATGAGATTTCTGTCGTGTACTTGTTCGATGTTCTTGTTTCTTCTGCATTCCACATAATCGCAGCAATTTTTTTGGTGGTGGGAATATATTGAATGGCGGTGGCAATGTACCACAGTCTTCGAAATAACTCATCCACAACTTGGTCCTAGCAAATTTCCATTCTACATCTGAGTGTTCCTAAATAAATTTTCAAGGACATTATTGAACATGAAGAATTAATGATTAATATTTGATATGGTCTTTGTACCTCAATAACAGCATAACTGTTGCTCATCATGGCAATCAATAGATTTAGCAATACAATTACATTGATGACTGAATAAGAACCAAACATTAAAAGACCCCAAAAACGTGTATAAGATTTGATTCCAGTCAATTCAAAACTGTCCATTCCAACACCACCAAAACTCGCCCAAAATAAGCTTTGGCAAGATTCGAATAGGCTGCTGAAGCTGCAATTAAATATTAAAATATATTCGTGAGTGGGAATCATATGCAAACTGAAAGGCAACAGGAATCACGGACCTTCGCCATCTAATACATGGATCACTTGCTGGATCCCATGATGGATCATCCATTCCTGAATAACATTTTTGTCTCTCTAATTCAGCAAAATACCAAAGTAATTGATTCAATCCACATGCAAATGCGAACAGTACAAGGGAATAAATGAAGAAGAATTTGACAATATCAATAACCATTCGACCTAATGAAATCTGGAAATAAAATAATTGACAGTAAATTGAGGAAAAATGGGATAATGTGGCAAAGGGGACAAGTTTTTAATTACTTGTAGTGGTCCAAGATGTGGATTAATGCTAAACAGATGAACCAGTTTCAGAGCACTGAAGACATTTGCAGCAGCAAACAGTCCTTCAGCGATTAATTGTGGATCGAAGTCATCCCATTTTTCTCTTGGTATGTAAGTCGCACCCGGATCTTTGTCTATTTCTGAATACTGTTGTAAATAAGCTGCGATACGTAAAACTATTGTACTGATATACAATACATTGCGCGTGAAATCAATGAAATTCCACATATCACGCAGATAAGCTTTCAATCCATCATGAAAAACTTCACGTGTTTCTTCCCAAATAAATCCAATAACATAAAGAATGACAATGCATTCCAGAGGTGTCGCACCACCACCGCGTTGCTTCAACAAGTCAGCTTCAAGTTGGCGCTTCATTTCTTCAGTTCCGAGCAGCATCACAACTTGGACTTCAGCTCTTTGAGAAACCAGCATGAGAATAACTAAAAAAGAAAATATGGCAATTATAATGAACTACTGTAGAGAAAGAAATTTATTGGAATGGTTCATCAGATCATTTTTCTCTATTCACTTACGCAAAAAAAATAAATATGACGACGCATGAACCAAGAACTTCATGAATGGTTTGGCTAATAATCGTCCGGTTTTCGAATAAGGTGCGAAATAATAAGTTGTACAGTATAAAGGAAAGAGGAGCGCGGTTTTGATAACAATCATTATACGTTGCGATGATGTCATCCTTCGAAAACCGGGGACACCTTCATACCTATTTTGAAGAAAAAAATCTGATGATGTATTTCCATGGGGAAGCTTTTGTTATTGTTCAATTTAGTAGGTTTTTTTCTTTTTTTGAAAAGTTAAACGAACGTCGCAAAAGTTCTGATTAATGGATTTATATATTTTTAGAAATATAAAGAAAGTGCGGAATGGGATTTTGATGACTGTCATTAGATTGATAAGCCATGGGCTTCCCTGCGGAAGTTCCTGTACACTTATTGACGCAGTTGTTTATCTGGAATCAATTATCCAATTTTTTTTCAATCAAAATATCGGCTATCGTTGGTACCAGAATATTCGTTCAGATATGAAATTTGTTCCAATGATTAACTACTATAATGCATCATCGTATTTTTGTTTGTTTTCGTTCAGTTTTCTCTACTAGAAAAAACAATACTGAACAATTGAATAGTAGAAAATACTGAGATAATTCTAGTTTCAACCATTACTACACTTGTGATGATGATAAAAAATTTCTTATAATCAATTCCAGATGACAATTCAGAAGACTCATAAAATATTGTGTTATATAATCAAAAATTGTAAATTTCGCTGAGAAAACATTACCAAATAGCTGCCAAAAATTGTTGAATGTGTGAATGGGCAACGAATTTTTTTTGCTTGTACTGTATCGCAGCATCCAAACGTGCCAATAATTTTGGCGTATGTGTTTCTGTTGATTGCGGGTCATGATTCAAAATTGTATTGAGTTCTGCCGTGCTCCGAGTTTGTTGGAGTAAATCTACTGCGAATCTTTAAGCAAATGATGCAAACTCAATTAATTTCTCATCAAATATTGTCAGATGGAATAATCCAGGTTCCATAAATGCAATAATTTGAAGAGATACTTTTCGACTTGTCTTCGTAAACGGAGATACTCAGAGCGACTTTCAGGTTCTGATATAGTCAATTGTCTTAATTCCCAACTGAGTTGAAATGCAGTCATCAATGGATCGGGTGAGCTCAGCGCAATTAAACTTGGACTAGACAATGCTTTGTACTCGGATATTCTGGTTGATGACAACCTCAATGGATCACCAGTTGCTGCACGTGAACAATCATCACAACCACAACGTACATCATGTGGCATTGGTAATGTTGCACCACGGTCCAACAATAATTTTAATATTTCATAATTATTTTTCTGTGCTGCCAATACAAGTGGAGTCATTTCAGGTGGATAGCGCGCTGCTGCTGGATCAATTCGTTGCCACGAGTGCACCACGTCCTTCGCAACTGTTTATTGTGGACCAGAAATATTTGTTTATTCTCATTGATAAATAGTGTGTGAGTATTTTGTTCAACAATTAGAAAGTTAAGAAAAATTGGACTAGAGCTCATTTGTGAAGTTCCAATTGACAAATTCATAATTAATAGCTTTGCTTAAATATTAATTGACTAACCATTTTTATCATTGACTTCCTCACTATGTATAAGTTCTTCGTGCTCCAACAAAAATTCAACAGCTTCAACAAACTCTTGTTCAATAGCAAATAATAGAGAATCTTTCGTTTCAACTCCCATAATTACTAACAGCTCTACCATCTCCAATGTTTCGGATTCAATTGCTAATGTCAAAGCACCACGGCCCAAACTGTCCACACAATTGACATCGATATATTTATCCTTATCAAGAAGTGATATTGCAGGAGAAAAAAATAAAACATGAAAATTGCATTTAAATCGTTTTAAAATTGATAATTAATAGTAATTAAAAAAAAATTTCAGTGCTAATATATACCTTTCCTTTTTTTTTGTTGGCTATTTGAAGTATACGTCGAACAGTGGCAATATCACCCCTTTCAACTGCCATAAGATATTTTTTTTCTTCGATTGTCAATGGTCCTGGCAATTGAAGTGAATATTCGTTGACATTGTCGAGTTCATTCAGTACCGGAGGTGCCTCCACTTCACCTTTCTCTGCCGTCTTGGTATTCATTTCAATTCAAATATATTACTCCAATCACATAAATTAATACACTCGAAAAATTAAATAAACATGTTGAAAATTTAGGAATTACAAATTATTTTTTTTTTGAAGGACAATAATTTGTTTGTTGACAAATGACCGTGCGAATGGCAACTACGCCGGAAAAACGCGCGGCACTCTTACTTATCTGATATACGTAGTACAGTAAACAAATTGAATTAAAAGAATTTAACTGTGTGACCCCGAAGCGATTTTTATACGTATGTATTTTATTTTAATAGATGCGGATTGGAATCTCGAGGAAACAATGTTGTGTGATTATTCCAGAATTATTCGAAGCACACGCATCACGTGATTGCTTCTAATTTACTTATAACAACATCTTGTTAGTCGCATTAGGATTATTTATTTCTTATAAATGAATATACGACAATTGTGGGATTCTGAAACTTAGTAAGGATGGGATTTCCTGAAGTTGATTCTTTCACGTGTTTCTATTTTCATTCGTTGAGCTTAAGTCCAACTGAGCTTATCAGAGTAGTCAAATAATGAGGAATAAATAAAAAAGAAAAAATTTGAAGTGTCTGGAACGATTAAAACTAATTCGATTGATATGAAAAGTTGCAGTGGATGAATAGATACTGAGCTTAAAAATAGTCTGTGAAATGAGACATCGAAGACTAGAAAAAATAGAAGAACAGGGTGAACATATTTTTTTTTGTACTGATAGCGTAATAATTACACTTGTACGTTATATATGGTCCTTTTTTCAAGATAGCTTCTATCCATATCTGTTCGTTGGAAAGAGTTATAGAATAAGAAATTTCAGGCTTAGGCACATTTTTAATTTCCATAAATATTAAAAAAATTAATTTCTATCCAAAATTCATGATATGAAGAAACTCTGCTGTTTTATTTCAAATAAAAACTTCTCACATTCATTCAAACGATAGAAACGAATCAACAAATATGACCAAATCCAGTCTAATAATTTTTAATGTTTATTCTGGATTTGATAAATAAGGAAAAAAGTTTAAAATATAAATAAAATAAATTAGAATCGTACAGGTTTTGAATGTGTTTGCAGTGGCGCCACCGATGTCATCGTGCGGTTCTACCGTGGCCTCACAGGGGTCTCATTCAGGTTATCACACTTGGGTCATATATTGACTAGTGGATAATCATCAACGGCTGATAAAAAAATAATTTATGTGATACGTAAGTTTCATAACAAGACGAAAAAATTTGAATTTATTTATTTCTTTTCACTACTTTCATTCCCCTTTTTCTAATCGAACAGACAACAAATGAAATAATCTTTCTATTTTTAATAACATTGTTTATTGAAACTTGACACACATATACATAAAAAGAAATTCGCATCAGCTATGTAATGATTCAACTAACAGTATTGATTCTCATCGTTTTATTGGGTTAAATTGAGATACAATTTTTTAAACCCAATCACATCATGATTTTATCATTAAATAATATTTGCCCAGCTCGTAATTGAGATTGTTTTTTAAGAAATTAGAAGTACAATTAAAAATATTTGTTAATTAATGCTGAGTTGATGGAGAAAATTAATTAAACAGAAATAAAGTGGGTGAGTGAAAAAATGGAAGTAGAAGAATGATAGCAAGGTATATAGAAATTAATCAGGCGATATGGTACGCGAGCGGCGGAGTTACCGGAAGTAATTCAAGCCCGCCGGAAGTCACCCCAAAATGGTAACATCCGCTTGCTCTCTCTCCAGCAATCGTAATCATGTGTGTGTGTTTCCTTCTAGTGAGTCCCGTGTGTGTATATCATACACTGAAAGTTCATAAGCCATAGTTACTTTGATGCACACAACGCCTTCACCGGAAGTTGCGTTATTTTTGACGTTATACTTCTCTATATTCTTCACTCTACATCCTCTTGCTCCGTTCCTTCAAGCTAACAATAATAGAACTCTGATAAATCAATTTTCATCTAAATTTACCAGATATCCACCAGTGAAAACCGATTTATCCTGTTGAATTTTCATGATCTGACAATTTAAGACATTGTTCCCATTTTTATAAAATTATTCATCCATCTAAAAAATTAATGACTCTATTATTATTATATTCTTGCAGCTAAATATTATACAATGTTATTCTAAATGACGAATAAGATATTCAAACGTTTAAAGATAGATAGTGTACATGAAATTATTTGTGCTGTTGACTTCTTCGTGAAGTTCATATAGATATGAAATCGTTGTTTTAACTTCAATCTACAATTTAGTAACGAATCTGAATCCCACATTCGAAAATATTTTAATAAACCAAAAAAGAAGATAATTTACTTTATTTCAAACAATTTCTATTACTTCAAAGCTTGGAACAATACCTCAATTCATCCCAATTAATTTCTAATAGCAATAAAAAAAGGAAAAGAAGAAGAAACTGAACCATTCTCACAACTCAGCTATTTGTTTAGTCAAATATCGTGACCTAAACACACAAATAATTGTTCAACTCAATTAGCGTCCAACTACCATTCTAAATCTTTTCCAAAAATAAGAACTAACACTTGGGTGCTACTGGGTTAATATAATATATTAACACTAAATATACTATGCATCCTGCTTTTTTTCTAGTTTATCTTCAATGCAGATATTCTATCCAGTACCAGAAAATGTTGTGTCAATAAAAAATATGTAAATAAAAAATTAACAGAAATGAAAAATGAAGTTAATAATATGAAAAAAAATATAACAAAGATGAGTTGCCCTCGCTCACACCTCCACACTAGTTCGGATTATAACATTTGTGTGGTCGAGAGAGAAGCGGGGACACGGAGAGCACTTCCGGCGTGCGGCGGGCTATCGCGCACGTCTCTCGGGGTCGTCAAAATACGTTATGTAAGTCGCGTTCTCATGTATATAGCATATATACATATATATTTCTATGTATATAGACACATACGGGCGTAATAATTTATACACGCATTCGCGACATTCGCCCACATAAACATTAAAAAATATTTCATTGTGATATTTTATTTCATTCACTGTAGAAATCACTGATAGAAATTTTTATATGTTTATGCGTAATGGAAATATTTATCTTTGTCACTTATAGAAGGTAATTATAGATTGCAATTCTCTTTCCTGTTGTTTAATTTGTTTCAAATTGAATCGGAGAATTTTTTCGTCGTGCATTTTAATTATGTTTGCTTATGTATTTGAATTATTTTTGTAGTTTAAAGAAGTTTTTAACGAAACCATCGAGTTGTGTATACGTGCAACCGTTGTTTGACCTAACGGCTCACTATTTTCTGCTTCATCGCAGTAATGCGGCTTCTGTTGTATTGAAGTGCTTATATATTATATATTTCTTTATTTTTTATATAAAAAAAAATGTGAATTCTATTTAAGTATACTCTCCAGGTAGTTCAATTGTTCGAAGAAGTGTTGCCAGAAGTTTTTTTTTCCTTTCATGTGTCGGTTCCTGAACTGAACAATTTTTTTTTATAGAAAATTATGTGAATGAATTATCGAGAATTTATACGAAGAAAATAGGAAGAACTGAATTGAAATTAAACTTCAAATCAGGTATCCGATTTTATTTCTTTGTGGAATGAACAAAATATAAATTTATGCTCTATATTATTATTACCAACACTTTGAATGGCGAGAAAATGGTCAATGAAGAAAAAGAGAATAATAATTATCGTACAATTAAAAAATAATTACACAATTCTCAAAGTTCAAATTTATTTCTAGATTATATCAGATTGTTTCGCCGCATCAATTAAAAGTTAAATAATTGAGTCGGAGCTTGCTCAATATAATTCCCATTACAACTTATCACTCGATATTACACATATATATATATATATATATACATTTATGTATGTAATGTATTGAGATAAAAAATAAATGAACTAAAGCAACTGATAAAGAGATGGGGAAAAATTTATTTGAGGTTATCGGAAAATCAGATCGAATTGATAGCTAAATAAAATGTATGTTCTTATGTATTTTCGAATAATCGAGGGTGAGATGAAGCGTTATGCGATCAACGGCGATTCAGTATCCTATGAAAGCAAAAAAGGGAAATAAATTGGCGAAGAGAAAAAGAATTTAGTATTGAATGACTTCTTTTCGTGACACGACAGAAGTCTCGACAATTCAAACAATTGTTATAATTTATAAAAATGACTTTGTGTGAATAACAGTGATAGTACATGACAATGAATAGTGTAATTGAAGAATGTAAAAACGAGAAATAATATACATAGATATACACATTACAATAAATAAACGAGAGAAAATGTGGGTGGAGCAGTGAAAGAGCGGAAGAACAAGAAGCAAACAGAAAATTGGCGACAATTGACTTAAACAAAGATGCCCGCTATATTTAGACAGTTGAAGGGAGAGAAATTAACGTATATATATACATCATTGCGCAGTGGGACAATTAGCCCTTTGCCATAAAGCCGACAACGACGACGATTTTTATTATTTTTTACTATTTCCTTCTTTTTTATCTCCTTGTTGGTACTTTCATTCCACATCTTTTTCCTCCTACAGACATTCTCCACTTCATTCGTTTATCTCCATTCTTTTTTTTTTTTCTTTTTCTAAATATTCTTTTGGCGGTACGTGAACTCTCATATACACTGCATATTTATTTAATTTCATATTTATTTATAGTTCAGCAGTGGCATTAAATAATTGCGTTATGATTACAGTGTTATCATTAAAATAATTATATTCTAAAAACGAATGAATCATTTTTATCAAATAACAATTTTTCAAATTCTATTCATTCATTTCTTATGGGCGTCAATTAATGTTTTCCACATAGCACGGAACTATTTAAATTTAACTACAGATTTAATACTCCAAATACGCAAAAGAACAATAATAAAAATATATGAAATTAATTGTGAATAATTTACCATATATATACGACAATTCAACATTTTCTCAATCAGAACTTTTATAGTTAAAATAATCAAGTTAATCATCAATCTTAGCACATAATGATAATTCTTATCCCCCATTCTTTACATACCCCCTCAAAAACCCAAATACAAAGATAGAATAATGAAAATTATTCCCTTCCAATTCAAATAACTAAATATGAAGAAACAGTTCAGAGGAAGAAAAAAAATATAAAATAATCTGATAAAGATCTTTCTAAACTCACCTCTTTCCCTTGAGGTTTGTTGCACCTGGCCATTGTTCTTTGCTCCGCATGACCTTGTCAAGGTCACGCGTCACACGCGAGGCGTTCTCTTCGCTCCTTTCGTTCCTTCGGTGGCGCGGGGCATCCGCATATATACGTACGAGTACGTATAAGAAACCTCTTTCGTCGAGTGCGTGTCGTGCGTCGAATTGCTCTCTTCCTTTCCTATATACAACACACATTTATACCTTTGACGATTCTCAACTTGCGGCTCACATTAACATGGAGGAATAATAATTAAAAAATTTTTGTCACAAATAAAAAATAATTATCTACATTTGATCGTTTCTTCTCCATCGCAATTGGATATGAATTATTAAAAGTCAATCAATTCTATTTTTTTCCAGTCTTTTTCTTTTTTAATTAATTATATATTTTATCATATGATTTAGTATGTGAGATATTGATTGAGACTGTATAATTCCCATTCACTTCTTTCGATACATATATCTAATATTGTATACTATTAAATGCTGAGTAATTGCTGTGCATTGATACTTCAATGAAATTGTAAACGCACCGTTGGCTATTGTCTTCCCTCTTGGCTTTCTCTCTGGCATTTTGCAATGATATAATCGCAACATCTATGCATTATCCAACAGATATATATATATATATTGTTGCGTATTGTTACGGCTATCGAATAATCCCCATATCAATTGAATGAAAGATAAATATTTATCTCCAGTTCATCATAGATAAGGACAGTTAAATTATCATTACAGCCAATCAGGACTTTAGTGGTGTTTAATTTCGATGGGTATTTAAGCAGATATTTATTTTCCCCCATGACTTTACCCAAGAACGAGAAAAATAAATAAATACCTCGAAAAAATTCATCAATATTGGCCACCCAAGGTAAAACACCACTTTAATTAAAAAATGTTTCCTCTTCTCATGTACAAACATGAAATTGCAACCAATTCCGATACACATACACACCCACACACATTATACGTGCACGCGTGCGCCAATAAAGTTTACGCATCTGCGCGCAACCCACACTCTCATGTATAAAAGTAAACGCGAAAAAAGTGCGTGGGTGTTTCCGGCGATACGATATACAGTTGCAAAAAAATAACAGAAAAGAAGCAAAAAAGGAAAAAATAAATAAAAACGAAAAAGGCACCGGTGAGAGGAGCGCACAGGGTAGAAAGACAAACTTGCCCGGCAACATCACAGTCGCAGTAGCAGCACTACAGAACCAACAGTAGCAAATGAATAAAAGGGTGAATGGAAAAGCAAGAGAGACAGAGATATAGTTTGGACCGGAAGCAGTTACTTGTTGCCGCCTCGAAAATATCAACGTTCATTTCGCAATCGCGCTCCGACGACGACTGTTTGGATCTTTGGCTGAAGTTTAATATAGAAACTCACTATATCTACACACGAATATATATTCAAACATATACGTACAACTAATAATGCCGGTCACAACGTGAAAACATCGTGTTCATAATAGACACATTCACAAATAATATAAGTGATAATATATTGAAACGAGGATGAATTAAATTTTATGAATTTATGATGAAAGAGAAAAACTTGTTTGATCCTATTTTGTGTGTTAACGGATATTCTATCTGTATAGCACAATAATATGATGGTGAAGAGAAATATAGGGGAGTGAGAGAGAGATAGAAAATGAGAGAGAATGATGGTGGAAAGAAGGATGCGTAGGGTGAGAGCCCACTTCCGGTCACGTGACACGACGCGACCAGCCGGTTATTTTTCTTTCTTCTTATTCTTAGCCCGTCGCATCCGCTACTTAATAACTACCACGTTCCATTCGCCGGCATATTACTCCCGTCATCTCTTCATACTTTTTTTTTGCTTCTCTTCATCTTCTACTTTGTCTTCTTCTTCTGCTTCGTCTTCATCTTCTCATTCTTTCGATGCAAATATTCTTCACTTGTGAGTCTTCGTTTCTATTTTACTTCAAGAGTTCTATTCAATCCAATTTTATTGTCGATGGTTTTTTATTCGTATGAATCTAAACAATAATTTTTATATTTATTCAAGGATATATTTTGAATTCATAAAGTTTATATGTGTTGGATGATAATTAATATGTAAGTATATAAGAGAGGAGAAAAACTTAACTGAATTTTGTCGAGTCCCGTTTTCCTCATTTTTTTCCATTGATACTTCAGTGATGGGGAAGAAAAAAAAACGAAGGAGAAGCAACGAGATCTAGTTAAATCAATTCTTCTTTTTTCCTCTCTCCCTCGAGTGCATAATTTTCATTTCGCAAAAAGAAGCACTTTGCTAAACGCTCCGTTATTTTTTGTATCCAGTTGGAAATTGTCAATTATCCTCACAATCTCCGTTCCACTTTACAATTCTATTTGATATTTTTTAACCCAGATATCACGATATTATTAACAAAACTCAATCATTCAATTTTTATTCTGTAACGGTTGATTTGCTCTCGATAAATTCTATTGTTTGTACAATAAATTGTTGCAATAAAATGGAAACAATTTTTCTTTATTCTCATTGTGAAATATATACGACATTATACCTGTACGACATCAACGACTGAGAGTGCTGAGAGGACACGTCACAGGGGCATTGTCATAGTGCGCGTTCCCGAGAACACATAACATGTATATATGTATATGCGTGTATAGATATATATTAAAGAAGAGAGAACACGACGAGTGTATATAACAGAATCCCAAGAGTCTCGACAGTCGTCGTTGTGGCGTTCGAGGAATCGCATTTCCGCGAAGATTCAACTCTCGCGTTCCTTCTCTCTTATTCTCTCTGTCGATCTACCTTTTTTCCCCCCTCGCTATATACCCATTTCCCCTTTATACCACCATCACCTTTTCTTCCACTTCCTCTTGGCTCTTTTTCCCTTTCCCTTCTATATATTTGCTATTATATACATTTTGCTTTACTTGTTTGCTTGCGCGCGAGTCTCGCGCTTTCTCGTTTTATATTCTCTCGACTGTTCTCGATCCAGTTTCGCATTTGTATTGCATACAATCTTGAATAACAATTCTGTTCTTCTTCATTCACAGTGTCAATCCCTGCATTTCAATATTTCAGATGGATTTATGGAGTTAACAAAAAATTGTTCGAAAATAATATTTTTAAATTGGATGAATTTTTCTTTTTTGGTAGGAAGAAGATGAAAGCCAAAATAAAAATTCTCTTCACAATTCCCTTTATATAAAAAAAATGAGATTATTCATAATAATGAGGTTGAAATGTGCGCAAACTTTGAAGTTGAAAAGCAAAAATAAACTCAACTTCACTTTTTATAAACGAAATTCCGCAACGATCATAATCGTTTGCCGCATAACGAAGAAGCATCATGGAATCCCCCCTGGTGTATGGGCGGATGCGGCCCGCTCGGCCTAACTGCCATTTCCGGTGGGTCCCACTCCCATATTCCTCCTCCGTCTTCCCACTGTACTGTACAAAACCCCTCTGTCTCTTGTTCCCGAACGTCCACATTTAAACATGTCCCTTACGTCGCGCAACTATTCCACCTCTCATCGTTACATCGCCTCCCTTCTCTTGCCAAGCAATACTTACTGCCAATGTAGTTGTGCACACGTTCTCCCGAACTTCTCTGTCACACTCGCGCATATAAAATCCTCTCCGACATTCTCTTTTCTTCTCTTCCCGTCCAATATAATATGTACGGCCACGCGAACTCTACTCTATGGTCGAACAAGCCACGTCACATCCGCTCTTGTCTCCCTTCTTATTTATTTATTATTTTTATTATTTCATTAATGTTTATTTCTTGTCAACTCTTCAACCCTTTAAAACTGTCTCATCGAAATGACCAGTCAACAATCATTTCAATTAATTACCATAAAATATATTCCAGCTTATTTCTCATGTAACAATTTTAGTTTCACCATTTACGGAAACATTATTGGACAATGTGAATGACATTTCTTACTGTTAATCAATAAATATTATTGATCCAATGTAATTAACTAATTGAAAAGACATAAAGAGAGCACATGAAGGGTATATAAAGTTAGAGATAATTAACGTCTCGGTACGACGACCCCTTTATTCATTCCATTCACCCAATGTATATAGTTGTCGTATGGTTATTGGTATGGCTGATGTTTGGTCCAGTGGATGCGGGAGAGGAGGTGGAGAAGGCTGCAGAGGTGGTGAAGAGGGTCGTAAATCCATTAAACCATTCACTGGTTGTCTTCTGAATCTCTGCTGTGTAATGGGCATTCTCCTCTTCGTTATCTTCTTCGTCATCTATGTATTTGTGTGTATGACCAATTTATGTAGAGATCCACTTCGACTTCAGAGCTGTTCACATAAATATTTAACGTAGTTTGATAACCAGACGAAGAAAAAAATGGACATTTCAGATTCAATTTCACATAGAATATTATTTATATTAATATTCCAATTTTTATGTGGTAAAATAAAAATTGGATTGATGATTTTTGCAAGGAAAATGGAATGAAAAATATGAGAAAATTGTGAGAGAATAGAAGTCACAAGAGAAATGTTGTTTCGATAAATAAGGACAATTGTGTTGATCGATTTTTTCAAATATATATTTACAAGACATATACAGAGCGTGTAGGCTTAAATTTAATATGAGGGGATAAGAGAAAATGGGGCGCGAGGGCGGGGGTGGCGATTCAGATTTTCGTATGTTTATGGATGTGTTTGTATAATTGTATTTTGAGTTCTATTATAATTTAATTTCATGTCATCCTAATTTATAATTTATTTCACAATTAACAATCATTCGTATATCAAAAAATCATTTTTTCTTCAGTATCTGGTGAATCATTAATTTTTAATTTTTCATACATTTGTGGTTCATTTTTCTTGTCATTTATTTATTCATTCGACTTTTCTGCAGTGCAGAGTGAAATTGCATAATATTGAAATATACAATGGCATAAATAATGAATAATAGACGAATGGAAATAGGAGACTGAAATTGTTTAGTTGATTTTGATATGAATTGATTTTTTTCATCATCTTAATTGGTTTCACAATGACTTTTATTTGTGTGCTGTGTGCGTGTGTTGAGTGGGGGGGATGGAAGGAATATTAACTTTCGTTTTTTTTCTCCTCGTTTGTTAATAATTGTTTAATCACTACTTTCTGGTTGAGGACTACGCCATTTCCCCTTGTTTTTTTATTTTTTTTATTTATCTATTTTATTTTTATTCTTTCTCAATTTTCCTTTATACGCTTTTTCATCAAGTATTTGTTTATTTGTTTTATTTTTTTTTCTTCACTAATTGCGAATAATTTATTAAATTAGTCCATTATAAATATGTCTCGAACCGAAAGAGATTACAGAGTTGCAGTTAAAAAAGAAAAAAAAATTATATATATTTATATATTTATTTGTTTGCGCATTTTTGTTTCTCTACCTTTTTCATTTTAGTCATCACTCTGTTGCACACATACACAAATTCTCGTTCATTCTCTTTTATTCCTGTTCGCTCTCATGTCGATTACAAAAAAAAAAACAAAAATCAAAATCGTCGTTGAACAAAATGGCGATACCATGTGCGAAAGAGAAAACGAACAGCTTTCGATTTGTTGCTTCATTTTGTTTATTGTCGTTCTCGCATGTTGTATGGAAATTTATTAAACAAAAAAAGGGGACAAATGGAACAAAAATATATATCGACAACAATAAACATTGCAGCAAAATCGAATTCATCTTTTTTGTTTTTCCCTTTTTCGTTCTCACATATCGACGAAACATTCACAAGACTAGATAATACTGGAAAGAAAATTAATAAAAGTCAAAACACCCGACACATATTCTCCTCATCCTTCTCCTAATTCTTGTTCGCATGAATTCGTGCTTGTTTATTTACCGCGTCACTCTCTACGATGTATTTATACTCTCATTCATATTATATTTCGTCGCCTATTTGAAACATTATTTAATTCATTTATCATGTTATTTCAAATTTATTTTGCAGAGCCAAAATCTTTTCCTCATGTATTTCAGATTATTTTTTTTTCTTTTTTTTTCGACTGCGAATCTTTTTCGGCCTCAAACTTGCAACGAACGCCCATGAATAAATTAACTGTAGAAAAAAGTTTTGTTTTCTTTATACAAATGTAATATACAATATATATTTAGATGTTTTTTGTTTGTTTGTTTGTTGTTTTCATTTTTGCATGATATAATATTTCTATATATTTATAATATATGCCGCATATACCTATGCAAAATTGTCGTGTACAGTTTTTCTTTCTTTTTTTTTTCCTTTTTTTCTTTCATTCTCCACAAAATCATATGCACTCGCGTGTAATGATTTTACATTGGCAATCGGATTTACAAACGTTGTATTGTTATTCTTCCATCTATTTTTTCCTATTTCATTCATAAATATTGGTCGTTTCCAATCGCTTGAAAAAACAAAAAAAAATAAACAAAAACAACGCTTTGTTTCACATCCCATCAACAATGATTTGTCGTCCCAGGGAAAAAAAAAAAATTAAATTATACGGATGAATAATAAATAAAAAGTTTAACTCTGGGCAATTACATTCATAACATATCTTGTTCCTTTTTTTTTCATTCTTTTTCTTTATTTGTTGTCTTGTTTTCGCCCCATTAAATGCAACTCTTGTACTACATTTCGATGCACTTTCTTTGATTGAAGGTAAAGACCATCAATCAAATGGGAATTGGAACCATTCGCACATAATTCCTCTGCAGAAAAAAAAATTGAAACGAAAGAAAATCACTTTATTTTCCCTCCAAAACACTTATATATTTTGTCTTGAACTCTCGCACTTTGGTACTTCTTTTCTTTCTCATCCTCTTCTTTTTCTTTTTCTTCCTTTGTCTAAGGCATCCAGACCCATATACACACACTGTGGAACCATATACATATTAAAAAAAAAAAAAAAAAGAAATCTGCAGTTAGATTTTCATTTTTCATCAGCATTTTATTTTAATTTCCTTTTTTTATTTTACTTATCAAGTTCATATTACTCCCGAGTAACAATATATATATTAGAAAAAAAAAGAGAGAAAAAAAAAGAGAAAAATAAAAATACTGCTCATATATATATAATAGAGTTTTTGAGATAATCTCTGTCTCATAATTCCGGCGTGACTGGATCCAGCAGTCTCTTTTCAGGATCTCTCGAGTCTCTGGACACTAACAATGAGTTTTGTGTACCCGAATGATGTTGTTGTCTACCACTACCGCCACCACTACCACTGCCACCATTATTAATTGCTCCAATAGCACTTGGATCACATCTACAACCCTGCGCTGCATGACGTGCATAGCACGCTTCGCAAACGGCGACACAACCCTTTAACGGCCAATAACACATCAAACATGGTAATACCATTGTTAATGCGGCTAAACATGCCCATCTAGCAGTTCTACGTGAACCAGAACACGAACACGGTTCATCAGCACAACTACCACCGCCTTCAGTATCTCCAACACCACCACCCGAGTCCGCGCAATGATAAAACAATCCTTTAACACAACAGAGACATGATGCATAATCTAACGCTGTTTCAGCCGAACAGAAACACGAATTATTGCATAGCCAACGGCTGGGTAATGGCGGTGGTTCACGACACGATTCACATTTACACCGACCGCAAAAGTCACACATTATTGATAGACTAGTGTCATTTGGTCTTACAATACCACCTAAATTACTAGAACCTAAAGCGTTAGCCGCTGGTTCTTTTGTAAATGAAACTGGTTGCTTTGTAATTGGTTGTTGATTCGATGGTAATGAAGATTGTAACAAATGCGATTGATGTCTTTGTGGGTTTTGTGTTCTATCATCTTGCTTCTGATGTTGACGAAGCTGCTGCTGATGCTGTTGGTGTTGATTGGTCTGTTGTTGATGCTGCTGTTGAAGATGATGATGGTGATGGTGATGATGCCGCCTTTCATTTTTTAGGCACTTCTGGTTTATATTACTCGTTGGTGGTGTTACTTGGCGAAATGGTGTCTCGACATATTCATTAACCATCCGTTCACCGTCAGGTCGTGGTACAGTCAATGTTACTTCACCAACAGTTGGTGTTATCGTTGCTGTTGTCGTCCTCGATAATTCCGCATTACGTGATATAGATAAAACACTGTTATCATTTAATGAATTGTTCAATGGAATTCGTGAATTGGTGCGAAAACTGCTTGAGGTCGAGAGTGGAGTTAACGGCGCTGTTAACGGTGCAATTATTGGTATTATTGGTGGTGTTTCTGTTAATCTAGGTGGTGGTAAAGGTCTTGTATGATCGTGACCATGCACTCTCGCCAAATTAGAAGTGGATGAGCCACTCGAAGCTGAAGATGGTGGCCGCGATTGTTGAAAATTAAGATTATTGTTTGACATGGGCGTTAGAATATTGCCACCTCTCAATTCGAGTCGGTCCGGCCAACGACCTGGCACCACCGTCGTCGCCAAATTCTGCTGCTGCTGTTGTTGCTGCTGATGCTGTTGTTGTTTTCGATGTGCCAATGTTGGTGTTGTAAGTGTTGACGATGACAATAAAGAGGTTGATGATGATGATTGGATTTCAGTGACGCTGGATGATGCCGATGGTACACCGGAAAATGAACGGATTGATGTTGTTGGTGATAGGGGCACACGTTCATCCCATGTTGTCGTTGTAGGTGAACAATTGTTTGTGATTGATGATGACGATGATGTTGTTGAACGCACTGGCCAGCCCGCGCGTGGTGGTAATAACGCACGCGATGGCGTTCCATTTGATGTGGTCGTATCTCTGTTTCGGCAGCTTCCCGCCCTTCCAATGCGCGTTTCATCCCCACCTGAAATATCAATATTCAATTGTTCAATTATAAATTTTTCGTATATAAATATACATACATAATTGTATTATTGTGTTTGTTTTGAGGTTCAAGTTTGTGAACTTAAAATATATATATATGAACGCATTTGCTTTTCGTTTTATGAATTTCTATACGCACATGTATACATTTACACACGCGGACGCGCGCTTTTAGAATATTTCAGGATTGCATTCGTCCCCGAGTATTCTATTATTATGGCGCCCGCATCTATTTTTGTCGGCATGGTACAATCTATTATTGTCCATTATAAAGATAAACTGGCGTGTACCATTTAGCATGTAAGACGACCCACGCTGAATTTCATTTCAAGTAAATATTTCACTATTATTATTATCATTATTGCCACCATTATCATTATTATATGATATAAATGTGTATGAATATGTTTCTCAGATAATTCTCTTCATCAATTCTATATCAATGGCATTTTTCCCAGACCTATTCAATTATCTCAATTTTTCACTCTAACGTGATTCAATAAAAATATTCCAATTCTTATTCTCAACGCAAATCCGCTCAGACAACTGATATAGATCGAGTGCAATAATATTAACAGGAAGCAAACTGTAATAAATAAGAAAACTTATCAATATATTCATATAAAATTTTCAATCTCAAGAATAAAAGGAATAAGAGAAAAAAAGAAGCAACACAAAGAACAAAAGCAAAAAAGAAAAAAAAAAGAAAAAGGAAGGAAGGAACTTAAGAGAGTGTTCGTGTTGAGTGCATGTCAGGTAAAATGCAGGAATGTGAGAAGAGCGAACACACGAAAGAATGAGAATGATAAAGAAGGTATATATAAAGAGAATGAGAAGATTCCAGAGAGGGGGAAACGAGAGAAGAGAAAAAAAAAGAAAAAAAAGGTAAAAGAAGAGAAAAAAAGAGCGAGCCTGAACACGCAGGTAAAGTCAGTATCCGCCAAGGCTTGAATGAGACTTCTCGGGAATTTCGGGCAGATGCGCGCACGGTGCAAAATTGTGAGACAGAATAATATCCACATATACATAAGCGGGATGGAATATAAAAGTTAGGGAGTATACTTATAAGTATAAGGGAAAGGTTAAGGATATATGGAATGACGAGACGTTGTACGTATATAGCAGAGAAGAACTTATGTACTACTACAGAAGAGGGACAGATGGTTGCGCACTATATATGCACGTATCCTGATACCGTTTTTCTCAGAGAGGAGGTAAGAGAGACAGGGTGGTAGGCTGACGAGTGAGAGGTGGAGAATGAGAGCGACAGAGATCTTCTTTCATTGTGCACGACCCCACCAGGTAAATGAAGGGAGAACAATCTCTCAAGGGGCTTCTTCCTTCGTGCTATTTTATTTTCTTCTTATTTATTTATTTATTCTCTCTTCTTTTTTTCTTCCTCGTCATATTCCTGCTGCAACTAGAGTTTGGTGTGCTATCTCCTTTTATTAGAAATTAGACTCTATATTTTTCCAATGTGTGTGAATTATTATTAATGATTTTAATTTGGTGTTATTACAATTCATCATGAAGATTTTTATTTATGAATTTATTTAGCTATTGCTACCACTGTGCTTCGACACAAAATAAATTTATCTATTTTATTTTATTTCTTCTCTCTCATTTTCTATTCATACTTTCTTATTCATTTATTTTTTTGGTGACACTCATTTGAACATGTGCAAATTATTATTTATAAATTCATCCAGTTCTATTTATAGATGTAATTTATTTCTTTATAAAATTTCTTCCTCAAACGAGGCTAAATGAAATGTTTTATTTTTTTTTCATTCCTTCAACTAATTAACACCACATGCAATTCAGCGATATATGAAATTTTATTAATTTATGTAACCGCGCGGGGTATTAAAACTACTAATACAAATTCAATCTCTGTCTACCTATAAAAAAAAACATTCAACGGTAAATTAATTCTGCACGTGTCATTCGAAACGAATCGAACTGAAGATGATTATCTACCCAATTTCCTTTCCCTTTTTTTCCTCCAATATCTTATAAAATTGAAGATAACAAGAAAAAAAAAAAAAGATAAAACTTTAACACAATTTGTTTCATTTTTGCTGCTTCAACGATTCACAATCAAATTTCAATTTCATCCCCAACAATTTTCTTTTACTATTATTTTTTTCCAAAGTACACATTGGTTTATATTGGGTTAAATATGAACGTTTCTGTGTATGAGTTTGTCTGGGCTTCGTTGTCGTTGTCTCGGAACTCTTCCAAGAGATCTCCTCGGTGGGCGCCTCGTGGGCGTCGTGCAGTGCTTAAGGCGCCCACTCTGATCGCCCACGCGTCGCCATAGTCGCCGAACCACACCAAGAAAGAGAAAGAGAGGAAGAATGCGAGAGATGGGAAGAGAGAAAGAAAGAACGGAAAAGAGAGAGAGAGAGAGATAAAAAGAGGCCTACTTTCATTTTGTCCAATCAACCGATCGTATGCCATCACTTTTACACAATTTCGTAAACAAAATGTACGCACTGACTGTGCAAAATTTCTTTCAATACTCTCAAAATAAAATTACAAATAAGAGAAATATGAAAAAAATCGATTGATAATAATTTATTTTTATATATTTTAATATTTTCTTTTATGATATTTTCTGTGTTTGAATTGTGTGAATTTGAAACAGATTGAAGAACAGTAAGAGATTCTATTCTGTATTAATATGTGTATTTAATGTGTACCCTATCTCTTCAATGTTTTTTTATATTATTTTTCATTTTTCTCTCTTTTATTCTGTTTCTATATCATTTGCTCTTTCTGTCTTGTGTATTTTGTCCGTTCGCATTTGAAACAAGCGGACCATTGAGGCCGACGCGCTGACGAATGGAATGTGGCTATCGGTTCTCTCAGCGATTGCCACAGGTCAGAGCCACCAGTCACTTTGTATATATATATATATAAACGCCTTGATCAAGCAAAATTTTGTGAACTGATAAAAATTCAGTCTCATGTGGGTGATAGTTTTCTTATTTATTTATTCCATTTACTCTATCTTTTGTATATAATGAACAAACAAAAAATTATAAATATTTCACATTCTTGTCATTATTATCGTGAAATAATTTTACAAAAATTTAATTTTATCAATCTGTCATGAAAATTTTATGCCATAAAAATTATCGATTTTAATCATCTGAATTTAATTTTTTGTACAACTTTTGATCAAATATATTTCTAAATTTTCACGATCAATTTTGAAGTAAAAGCGATGGATAATCGAATAGCATTGGAGAAAATATCGAATTATTGCATTAAACTCCACAAAAAAAAAATTAAATTGAGCGAAACACAATGTGGTTTGTCCTTATATTGAAAATATCTCCAGTTTGATTAATTGTATAAAAAAATGGTGAATGTGACTCGTACCCTCAGGACACTGTCCTACCCCGGAAATAATTACGTCCGTCTCCAGCACTGCTAATATACCGTGCCGGTAATTTATTTACCAGCACGTTCCATCCACAAAAACACCACCAACCATTAAATCATCCACACATTCATATCAACACCTTTTTCTAAACTCAAACATTAGGAAGAAAAAATGAATATTCCAAACTCCATGTATCGATCAATAACACCAAATCAATTCCATTCCAAATACCAAAAATAAAACTCATCAAATAATTATTTGACAACTATAAAAACATCCACTGAATATTCTTTCACGTAACACAAAATTCATAATTTTCGCAGTTAAATTATTTGCACTCTCAATGTAAATAACCATAAAAAAAAGGAAAAAACACGACAAATATATTATCCAATAATTTTAAATTGCGCGGTTGGAGTGAGCAATGCGCGCGCATCGACGATCAGCAAACGACTGAATCGCGCACACATAAATGTGTTCACAGGACGTACACACCAATACGTAAACTCGCATAAACACGACCGAGGGGTAGAGGGAAATGTGGTGGGGTATCGTAAAAGCGACGAATGAAGAGAGGGATCGGACGAACAAGAGCGGAAGCAAAAGATAAAAGAGGTGAGTGGAAGAGAGAGGGAGTGAGTAGGGAAGGAGGAGGAGTAAGAGAGGGAGAAAGAATGATAATGGTGGTGGGAGTGCGACTGACGAAGACGACATCTCGCAGCGTCAGGCAACGACGACTTTCCGCCTCGGGCTTTTTATGAATGGATGGACGCTATCATTGAAGTTTCGATTGAATGAAAACATCCACTACCACTACCACCACACCTCATTCCACCACCACACGGCCATTAAATATTTACGCGCCATCTTCAAATTATTCAACATTCGATAATGGTGCATGGTGAATTTGGATGCTTCAATAATCGACAAATTTTTATGTTACTTCACATTTTTTTTTCCCCACTTTTTTTATACCAAAATCAATGCTGTGAGGGGATTTAAGAGCACGAGAACATCATGGACCGGATTGTCAAATAAAAATGTTTATAGTGATGATAAAATTTGCGGAATAATTGGAAGAAATATCGTGAATGACAAAAATTTAATTTTTACTCTCTTCAATATTTTTTCCAGTGAAATATCAAGAGTGGAATTTTTTCGATTTGAAATTAAATTTTTCATTCCATCAATTATTTATTAACAATATTCAAAAATTGGCCAATTATCCAATTGATCATTCATTTGCTCTGGAGAAAAAAAAGCCAATTCATAACTTCGTCACTCATCCAACAATGAGGAAGAGACTGAGAAAAGAAAAAAAAATTGTAGTCAAAATATGTTCGTTTGGGCATACACTCAGTTATATCTACATTTTATCACGAACACGAAGAGAAATGAAAAAGAGAGTCAATGTTTTTAGGTTTGTCACGTGTAGCAAGGCCCCCAAGAAGGTCGACTGCGTTCGTTCATGCCTCAAACGCATTGAAGTATACATAAGGCCCCTTATCCTCAAACACACACGCACACACATCACACATAACCCCATAATATTTTTACCTCTCTTCTCCACACACAACAAACTACTCTTCCTCACTTACACACCACATAAAAGAAAGAAAGCACAAAAAGAAAAAGAAGAAAAGATAAGGTTTTATGTGACTCGCTCATAAATCAAAAAAATTCCGAGTTTAATGTTCCATTAAATGCTACTGACTTTTAAAACAATATTTAAATGATAATAAAAGTTTTTATAATTTCCGAAAAAATTGTCTTCAAATTGTTTTTAAAAACAAACTCACATACTAATTAAAAAGTCCACAGTATAATCATTCGCAGTGTAACATGCAAAAAAAAAAAAGAAAAGAATTTGAATATAGAAAAAAAATTCGTATGCCATAACAATTAGAATTAAATTAATTGTCTTATTTTTTTTCCTCCTATTTCACGTTGTTGAGAATTTGTGTGCTATTGCTCGATGATCTTTCTGTATACAACACACATACACAACAAACTGTTTCTCTTCTCATCTCATTCTGGCGCACGAAACTCGTTTCTATATTTATTTCACTCATTAGGTCTATCCTCGTCGTGCAACGTTCATTCATGAATCCGCCTGTCTCATTTCCTCTCTCGTCTCGCTTTCTCGTATACTCACGTTCATTCATCACCTCTCGCTCTTTCACTCTTTTGCTCTTATACAAAAATACATTTACACATACAAACATATATTCAGATAAAAACGAACATTGCCGCCCGCATCTCTCTTCTTCGTTTATTTCTTTTTTTATCGAGACCCAAAGAAGTGAGGCAAAAGTGGAAGAGAACATATCTGTAACTTTAAGCTTTTAAATCGAAAATAATATTCAACTAAATGCCAACAAATAATAATAAAAAAAATATCTACATATACATATATTTAATGTGTATTTATTTATTGTGATTGTATGTATGATGCAACGTCCGACGGCTTTTAGCCTTGGATAAACACGTGCGTTTACCAATTACATCGACAAACGGATATCCGTTCGATAGTAATGATGCAGATAATGTGAACATTGACAAGAGTGTCATACTCGAAGGTTTTCTTTTTTAGTATCTCAGTTTTTCTCAATATCATAAATAATTATTCAACCGTATTTTTATGAGCCAAAATAAATGTAGAAAAGAATCTTTATCGTTTATTCCATACTGTCCAGTACTGGGAATTATTATTTGTGTCAATGTAATAACAATGAAAATAAAGTGGAAGAAAAATTAAAGTCGATAATAAGAATTTTCTGGCTAGTTGATTTTCCTGCTTATAAATCATTGTCTTTTCATTTTATGAATTGAATTCTTCATTGGGTCTACTAGAATCGAAGTAATCAATATTGAAATTGTATTTATTTTTTCTTTTGTTCAATAAGTCGCCACTAGTTTGCAAATCGTCATGTTCTAATTATTCAAACTAAATCAGCTTAACACCACAACATCATATCATAGAAAAAAATAGAGATGTCTTACTCATATGAGACAAAAAGACAGCGGATATAATGATGGTCACGGTCACCATCATTAATATAACAAGTTTCAGCAAACAATACAAAACAAAAGATGATTATTTTTCTTAGAAAGAAAGTTAATGAATGAATTGTCCAAATGAAGAAAAGAAAAAGTATATCACTTACGAAAAATTATCCACTAATAGTTATAATTAAGAATTTACTAATTCCCATTGGGATTTCAACTGTTTTGAAGTGTGTAAACATGTTTTGGAGCATGAAGCAACTTCCGGCTTGGAAATCCGGGCGATCGTCGAACTCGTTCGCGCGACAGACGCCGGAATCCGGGTGAGTTACCATCACAAACATCATTTCTTATACATAACTATATATCTACACACACACACACATATCTGTAAATATACATATACATGTGTGTTTGGTTCTAGGAGTTAACGAGGGAGCATTGCCAAGAAATAAGAAGCCTACGGCACATCGCGAAAACGTCGGTCTTGTTGGTACTGCTGGTGCTGCTGATGCTGCTGCTGCTACTGCCGTAAAACGGTACGTAAACAGCAGCCGTGAAAGCAAACTTGAGTAATATTTATAGAGAACTCTTCATACCATTAAGAAATGGAAAAGCAAAAAGAAAAAAAAACAACATCTATATTTTTTAATTCTTTATAATTTCTTCTCTCAAATTCTCCTTCATAAAAGTCATCAGAATATAAATGTGTGTGTTTAAATGATTTCAAATGAGAATTTACGTGAATATACCAACGTTATGTTTAGTTAGTTGTGCAATAGGAGATATAAAAGCAGGAGAAGAAAAAAAGAAAAGAAAGGAAAGAGTATTATAAGAAATTTCAAAAGAAAAAAAATTTACATCTGGTAGAATATTCACTGCGTGGGGTTACAACCATTCTAGTATATACATATTATAAAACACACTTTTATTTCTCTTCAACTTTAATAGTGCGAGGGAATTATAAACGGGCGCAAACGTGTCTGTGACAAAAAATCGTTGTCTCAGATTCCCCTCTTTCTATGTACCCAAACTGAAAGGATAGAGAAAAAAGAAGAACCTCTGGTTTCACCATACTATTTTGCTTCAATGATTACAACTGATGTGCAGTAGCAACCGCCATGAAAATAAAATACATTAAGAGCAGATGTTATTACTTTGAAGAGAGAAAGGCGAAAAATGAACTCGCAATTAAATTAAAAACACCATAACGATTGGCTGTTTCATTTAAGAATATGGATTGTGGGGGTATGAGATGATCCTAATTAAAATGATGACAACAAATACAGAATTATGCATATGTCAGAAAAATTCCAAATAATTATCTAAAGCTTTCTACGAAAGTTGTAATCTACTTTGATATTTTTATCTAACAATGACACTGCCTCCATTCAAACACCAAAAAAAAAACTACTAAATAATATAATTATCATGCATTTGTATCATCCACTTCATCGCATTCATACACTATATTGTAGAAAAAAAAAACATAAAAAGAAAAAAACGAAACAAAGAGAGTATAAAAATAGAAAAAGGAAGAAGAAACCCTGCTGTTTTATCGCTTGACCACGGGACAGCTCAGCTGGTTTGAACCAACTATAATACAATCTGCCAGTGAATGTAAAAGAAAATTAAAGAATGGAGTTGAAGTGGAGAAAAAAAATATTACGATCCAGTGGAAGAAGGTTCGAGAGAAAGAGAGGAGAAAATAAAAGATAAATAATAAATAAATAAACGCGAGAGATGGGACCATCACTTGGATAGAAAACAAAGTAGGGGGAAAAAAAGGGAATAATAAAATGAGAGAGGAAGACGTACGAGAAGGTTAAGAAGACTCGTTTCATCTTCTTCACTCTCTCTTCCACTCTACATCTATCTATCTCTTGCTGTTGTATACTGTGTGACAGCGTGATTCCAGTCAGTGGCGACCTGTTGGTGGTTGTTGACCGGCTACCGCAGTTACGCGCTCTTCACACACAACCGAAGGCCCTTCCTCCGGGCACGTGAACGTGAATGAACGCACACGTTGATGATGTTGGGGCCCCGTAGTGGCGGCGTAGCAGTGGCATCGTGCGCTCCACGAGTGGGCCCGAGCTTATTCCTTGGGCCCAAGCCCAACAGCAAGAGAAATTGTGGTGGGACAACAGTGAGTGCGCGTCAATACAGTGCAGTGTAAGAGGGAAAACGATATGATGTGGTACACAGTGGGGATAGCACTCGTACGGATCGGCACGAGAGATGGAGGCACGATGGATTAACGAATACAAAGACTTGCGAGGTTCAGTAACGTATATCAATGTAAGGCCCCAATTGGGCCCAAAAAAATTGAAACAAATTTATGTATTTTTTTTTTTCTTTCAACATTATTCTAACTATTGTCGCTATTATTTTTCGTATGTGTACCGTAGATCGGTGTATTAAAGAAAACGGTGAACATATTGTCGGCCAAGCTTTTCCTGTCTATTGTTTATGCGAAGGGGACATTTAGAAAACGTCTATTGTAATACGCAGGTATCTATTACTGCGAATTCATACAGCAGTGCATGTTCTTCAGTAGAATTCATTATATTTTAAGAACTAAATTCTTGTTATTTCCGACATTTTTGTTCTGAAGTATTTCAATCATGTCTCGATGGATGAGAGAAAAAAAATTCGTTTATATCTGTAAAACTGATCCACTATACTTTCATCGGGTTTTCTATATCAGATACTGAAATATTTCTCAAGTAGGATATTGTTATGATGATTATTATTTAGAATGCGTGAATGAGAGGATGTTTCGTGAACGTGGGACAAGATGATGAAGTTGGATAAGGGGTGGACAAGTGGACAGGAAATTTTGAAGATTGAAGAGCCACATCGTAGACGCATCGACTTGAATTAGGGGAACAAGGCGAGGAAAAGAGAGGGAGATAGAGATGTATCACCGGATATCCTCCAGACGCTATTCATAACCAACGTTGAGATATTTGTACCAACTTTTTCATTCTCATTCTCATTGAACAACAAACAAATCGATAGTAATTCCGATAGTTTTGAAAAATATAAATATGTAATAACAAAAACCATTAACTTCACCATGAATACAAGAAGTATCGAATATGTTTTTATTATTAATTCATTAAATTTTTGTTGTTTGTGTATTAGAGCGAAACACGTTGAGAGTTAATTGGTGAAATGGATAAACATTTTTTCTATATTCTTCCAATGATACATAAATATGCATTGTAATGTGTGTGAGTATTATAAAGTGTATGTGTCCGTTCCGCATGGTGAAATTCACGCGCGTGTTTATGTCACGATTATTATTATCATCATCGCACATACGTCGTCGGAGGCCCGAAGCCGTGATAATAATTACCACGTATCAATTAAATCGGTCGCAGGCTAATGATTAACCAAAAGAAATTCCATACAGTCATTTAACATTATTACATCCACACTGAAATTCATTCATTATTATTTTTATTCATATATTTTAATTTTTTTCCTCTTCCTTCTTTCTTAATGTCTTACATACACACTGCATTCAATTAATATACAATCTCACATAACACAAATTTATCACATCATTCATCGAACTAATTTCCAGTTGAATTCACGATTTTTCCATTACGATATAATTTCAATTGATACGAAAAATAACCAGGAAAAATTTCGTAATATTCATAATTGCAACTGTAATCTCGTCTTTATAACTAAATATATAAATGAATAAAAAATACATGTGTTGTATCACGTGTTCATAATGTGTTATACACAAATACTATTATCAAAAAAAAATATTGGAAGAATTAAAGGTCGTCATGGATATCAATGAGAATGAAAAGGCGAGAGAGTCATATTGACGTGAATTTGTATTTGTGAATTGTCCTTTTAGGCAACTCATCTTGAATTATATTGTGTAAATGGTACCACACATGCATTCACAAAACTTTATATATATATATATGGATATATGTCTGTGTGGAAGCTGCAGGTAACTGACTCCAACATCGAGTTCTTATGAATTTTATTTTCTCTCTCACTTTCTGCCTTCCAGACTCTTTTCATCTCTCGCACTTACTCTCACACAATCTTTTACACTGTTTTTTTATTCTCTCCTTTTTTTTTATTCTCAACGTTCTTCGCCACTACTCTCTCTCTCTCTCTCTCTCTCTCTGCCTTTTTCTTTTCATCCGGGGCCTGGAGATGGAATGTGGATGCCATATGGCTGGGACTTGGTCCACCCACCCAATATCCACCCACCAGATCGCGTCGGTTATCTACCCACACATAAATGAACATACAAATACACATTTACACTTATTCGTGAGTATATACACACACACACTAGCGCAAACACTCATACAATTATTTACATGCACGCGACGTTCGAGGGGCCATGTGAGACGACGAATTGCCGCGTGTCACACCACTTGGCACGCATACCATGGTAAAATTCTATTTTCGGACGTAGCATGGAGCGACGTAGTGAAAAGTGTGTAAGAAAGAGAGAGCTGAAAGAGGAACGAGTGAAGGCAAATGATGCCTCAGTCACGTTGAATTGCCATATGTGAGTGAGATGTCAAAAAAAAAAAAAAAAAGAAAGAATGAAAAGTGTGAAAGAAATGAAAAAAAAGGGAGAAAGAGAAATATATTTCGCAATTTGTTTCGACCGAGAAAAAAAAAAAATTTTGCAAACATTTTTCAACAATAAATAAAAACTCGCAGATGTCTACAATAATATCAATAAATAAATTCACAGTGTTATTTCATAATAAATAAGTTTTATTAAATTTTTCAACTTGAGAATTGGTGGTGAGTGGGAGAAAAATGATAAAACCGAATCGACAACATACTCGGACCGGATGTGACGCGACAGCACATAATGATGAATGTAAATGTTGCTCAGTGTGGTGTGTTGCGAGTACGGCGCGCGAAGCTCGAGGTCGAAGTATCCAGTGAAAGAGAAAGAGAAAAAAAAGGAAGAAAGATTTGAGTGAGAGGGAGATACATAGAAAGAGGAGAGAAAGAAGAAAATAAAAAATAAAATAATGAAGAGAGAAAAAAAATAATAATAATAATAAGAAGAAGAAAAGAGATAACGGGGTTGGCAAACATGAGATATCGGAGCCAATGGGATAGTCGCATCACGCTCGAGTTTTGCGATTATCAAATTTTTTTTATCAGCAAATAGATGTATATATATATGAGAAATTGTTGTGCGACCGCGATCCCTATTTTACAAACCATCCAAATACCATAATAAATATAGATAACGTTTTCAAATTTTAGTTCAATGAAATCTTCGTTAGCAGAAGAAAATTGAGAAAAAATCATTATAAAAATGAAAATAATAAAAATTCCACAGCAATTCTCAGCAAATTTCGCCTCAACCAAATATAAAATTCTCTACAATTCATCGGGAATTATTACGCAATTCACGTAGATATTCTCATAACACAGGACCGTATTTCGTGGGTGAACAATAAGGTCCCAATTGAAATCACCCAGAAAAAAACGACAATTACACTCTCAAATATCTCAAATATTCACCAAATACTTTTAATCCAATACAATAATAACAAAAAAAAAATGAAAATCTCAGGAAGTAACAAACTGCTGTTACTTCCTTTCACCTAACAAAACAATAAAAAAAGGAAAAACCCCTCTCCTTCCCAATACCACATCACTCTGCACCATTTTCCAATCACATCAATCAAATGCCACAAACATAAAGAAAATTTACATCACCCCCAATTCTCTCAAATTCAATCAATTTCATTTTTTATACTCCTCACATAAAATTCACAACTATAAAATTCCTCTACTAAACAAAATTATCACCCACAATAACCCTCCTATGCCAACTACAATTTAATATCCAGTCTCACTACTATTTACATCAACATCAAAAGCGCATGCGTTAATCATGGAAATGAGAGTTTCATTCATGCGATGACTCGCCCTGATCATTCCCTTCACCTCTATCTCTTCCCCTCGTACCCCTTCACATGTATCCACAACATAAATCTCAATATGCGCATGCGCAATATAAATAAATATATACATAACTGATACACACGATCACACATGGGAATTGGTGGTGACACCATAGAATTGAATCAACAATTATGTTTGTTCGTACACACTCAAACTTATTAAAATCAACTACAGCTTCACACATATAAATATATATATATATATATAAATAAATATATAAATGATACACATTCATTCGTTCACTTGATCATTTTCTCAACGAGGACGAAGATAACGCGATCGAAGAACGGAAATGTTGAGTCGTAGATCTGAACTTTCTCGCGTGCTGCTTTCTACATGTCTTTCTATCTGCGTCTCACTCAGGGTTCTCTTAACGATTCATTCATTGCTTTACACAACACACCTTTACTCTATTTCTCTATCAAATACATATACCAACGTTTTTTAGTATCATTTTAGAATATTTATATGCGTATATATATGTATACATGTGTGTGTTTATGTATAAGGTAATATGTTTGTCGTTTTACTAGTATAAAAGTATGTAGTAAAACCTAACCCAAGTTCTAACCTCGCCTACCTGTAATAACCGTTACTTGATCGTAACTATAACCACACTACTACTACTACTGCTGCTACTACTGCTAATACTACTACTACTGCTACTACTGCTACTACTGCTTCAACTACTACTGCCACTATTTTACTAACGAACAGTGATGGTTTATTGTGAGGTTGAGTTGTATTTTGAAGAGAAAACCAAAAGAATATTTGGTGATGTAAAAATACCATAAAATAATGTTTTTTTATGCATTGATGAATTGAAATTCACCGGACATATAGCCGATTGTCGTTGGTAAATATTAATTCAGTTCTTTTCTCAATCGTCTGAATGAAATTCATTGCGGTATGTTGTTTATTTGGTAAAACGCAATGATAAAAAAAAAACGTGAAGTAATAATAAAACTTTCACCAAAAGTTTTCGATGGCAATAATTATATTAATGATAATTATAATAAATTTGCCTGCACGTTGGAACAACATGCAAATAATAATTTTTTTTCTGTTAAATTTAATCATTTAAAAAAGGAACCTTGAAAATGTCTATAATATAAATTGACTGATATTGGTGGGAGGAATAAATAAAAATTGTTTTTATATCTGTGAATTAATATAAATATTCATATATTATTTCTTCTTTTATGAATGATTTTTTTTTCCTTGTGTTTATATATCATAGTAGTTCATAAATATAAATTTGCCACATAAATATGAAAAAATTCCACCTACAGATGTAATTTTTTATTCAATTTTGAGATAACAATATAATTGATTTGAGCATTGAGTCATTCAAGGTAACGTGGTATACTTCCTTTTATCATTCGCTTTGTAGTTCAAAAATTTCATTGAAAATATTTGGAATATGAACGTGAGCGTAAAAGAATAAATATTTTAATAGCTGTTCCACCGGAGTGCTGTGATATGGAAAAAATGTGTCTATCACATGATTGCCTAGTTTATCAATTTCAATTTTTTTTTATTCTTCTTTCTACTATCTTGCTTCCACGAATATGAAAAAAAAGAAATAATAATAATAATAATAATAATAATAATAATAATAATAATAATAATAATAAATAATAATGAAATAAAGTAGTTTTTTGCGTGAGGCTCAAGGTAAGCGTACGAAACATTTATTGATTCAATACATGTCAAAGTCATTTGGAATGTACACACGAACGACTTAATAATTTCAACGTGTTAAATTTCTTAAATTTTTTTTTTTTTCGAAGTAATATTGGAATAATGTGGATAAATATTGAATATATATCAATTCACTTGTTGTATTAGCATTTTATATTTGTTCACACGTGCTTCAGCGCGTTTGTTCATAGGAGCAAGTGAAGGAGGAAGAGTTTTAGAATAGAACATATTAGAATGTTCGAGTTTTATTTCGATTTCACTGAGGAAAAATTGAAAGTGAAGTAAACGAATTGGTTTTATATCAATTCTTGGGAGTATGAATCTTGTCTGATCATTTCTTTTCCACCAATTCATATTGCAACCGCTGTATTTATCATTCAGCTTTAAATAAATAGTATTAGATTGACATTCCAAATTTTTGTAGATTGAACTAGAATAAATTGGATCCATTGAATAAACCCACAGCATCTTTTTCATGTTTAGTTTATACTGTAAATTTTCCCTTCATTTCAAAATTGGAATCATAATAAATAAAATAAAAGAAAACTTACCGTTACGACTAGGTGGCCGGGGTGGCGCGGGATATTGTGGGGGCGCCAGCGACGGCGGTGGTGGTGGGGTTTGATGACACTTAACACCCTGAATACGGCTTCCGGTATTTCCGCTCGTCGTCCTCGAAGTAACCGGCGACAACGCCGTCAAAGATCCACTAATATTATTACTATTACTATTACAAGTGCTTATTTTCAAAAAAGCACTATCACCACCACCGACACCACCACCACCACCACCGTCACCACCATTCACTCCAGTAACAGCCTCAATGTTCCTTAATGTTGCAGTGCTCAACTGACTATTGGGCGGCCAGGGCGGGCGCCGCGGTGGCAGCGCCGGGGGCGGGGATAAGTCCAAGGTATCCACACTTCCACACTTTTAATCCACCGCGCGCTGAATTAATAAATCCACCAACCACAATCAACTAAATCCACTAATAACAATAATTTATTTATTTATCTTTCTTCTTTCTTCAATTTTCTCTTCTTCACCTCCTTATTTATATTCCACTAGAGACAAACTTGAACACACATCAACGTGTTTGACTGAATTTAATCTCATGACTTCAATTAATTTCTTTTTCTTTTACTTCCTTCCTTTTTCCGTACTTTTCCGTCCACGTTTTTCTCCCTTCTTTTCTCACTATTCACCACCTCCTCTTGTTTCTACACTACTAAATGTATTGCAACTTCAATATTCTTTGCCTTCACTCGCCCACGAGCAATTCGATACGCGCAGCGCGTGAACGCGCCGCGCACCCCGCGATAATCCCGAGGCGGCTCCTCGAGCCTCGTCGTCGAGCCACGATAAACTCTGTCTCTCTTTCACTCACTCACTCATTCACTTACTCACTCACTCACTGTCTTGTTTTCTCTCTCGCTCACGATGGTGGAGACGAGAGAAATGAGATAAAGTGATTTGTCGAGTGGAGACACAACTTCTCTTGAACGTAAGTGTAGAGTATATAAAGAGAAGAGATGAGAGAGCCAACACTACACTCCTCAGTGTCTCTGTGTGATTTTTTATTTTCCTCTTGTCTTCAGTAACACACGTTTACTACACACACGCTGTGTCTACAGTTTATCATTTATTTCGGACATTTAAAAAATGACACAAATTTTATTTCCCGTTCGCACAGAACACAGAAAAAAAACCAAAATAATAACATAAAACACACTTATTGTAAATCACCATTCACTAGTTTATTCATTCATTTTTTTTTCCTCTTTTTCTTTCTCATGTGTACTGTAGTAAATTGTATTCCGCGAATTTTTCACAATTTCTCAGAACTCTATTTTGTGTCTTCATGTGTTTATTTTCTTTTTTTATTTCTCCTCTTCACCACTCTCTATTCAATTATGATAAAAACAATGGTTTCCAAGAATTGAAACTAATGCCAAAGTATCATAACGAAAGAAAACAAACAAAAAAATGTGGCCAGAATGGAACGTTTAGGAGAAATAACTCTAGAGTTTCCAGAGTAAAATCAACAAAACGAAGTGAATGAAAACAGTAAATATAAACAATAATAAATGTTGTATAAAACCGCGTGAAATCGGATGTATTTGCGATATTTTATTGATTGTTACTTGATAATTTTCGTTTCACGTAGAAATGAGAGAAAAATAAAAATTACAAAAGACAGGATAAAAGAGAATCGATGAACACCTCGCGGGCGCTCCTCGCACACTGGCGGCCTCGCTCACTCGTCGGCGCAACCCCCACTCTCTATTTTACTCTCCCCACTTTATGCTCCCTCCACTACCGTCACGATATACACTCTACTCGCAACTATCCGTTGAGCGAGCTCCGAAGCGTTCAGGCCAAGAGCGACAGCGTGCGCGGGAGCGAGTGCGCAAACGCCATTTTTACCCTTCTCTTCACTCTCCTCATGTGTCACCATCACTATGAATAAAATCGTGTGAGAGCAAGGAAGAGAGTTTAAAGCTGGATATTCGTATCACTATATATATATATACGCAAAACGTGTATTAACGTGGATAGACACAAAATACACATACATTTATATATATATATATATATATATATATATATATATGTATATATACGAGAGTAAAAGACGGGGGAGCAGCGCAAACGGCCAAAGCGGATGAAAGGGGTCGTTGAATATAAGAGGGGACAAGAGAGCGGTGATCGCGTAGGCCGCCAGTAAACAGGCTCCTTCATTCACTGCTTATTTTATACCGACGGCCCCCACGACCACAGAAATAGCCGCCCTCTTCTCTCCTCGGCTTTGCCATGTTCATCCTCCGCGCGCCTTCCGCCTGATCTGCCAGGTCGCCGTTTATTCTCGTTGTCACTCTAGCCCTCTCACTTACTCTCATTCTTATTTTCAATTTGTTCTCTGTCTAACAGCGCTGCACATCGTATTATTGAACGAAAGAAGAAGCAAGACGGTTATATATCTGCTTGTACTCCCGCGCGCGCGACGTGACGAGGAGGGAAGTGGCGGTCTCGGGGGCGAAGAACCTTCAGCGAGTTTTCTCGCTTCCTCTCTCTTTCTCTCATGCCATCTCACTCTACTCTGACTATCGTTCAAGCTGATAAACACACACACACACACACACACATACACACAAATTCCCGGCATTTGGTCCAAATTTTAAGAAATAAATCTTGTATTTGTATATTTGTATATTTATTTTTAATTTACACATGGAATTTATGCTTTCTTCAGTGCCTATGCATAATTGTATGTGCCGTGTGTGTGTCTGAATGGATGTGTATACATGCTATTTAAAATTGTGTTGAGAAAATGGAGATTGGAAGAGTGAGAGAGGCCTTTTCGCGTTGGAAGATAACGCGGGGACCGAGTTACTCTGGTCCGATGGAGGCAGCGAAAGAGGGAAAAAGAGACAGAGAAAGGGATACGGTTTAGTTTGAGTGAACGAGTGGGAGTGAGAGAACAGAGGAGACGTGTTCTGAGAGAAGTTCAGCTGGCCTCGGCAGCCATGTCGTGTATACCAGGGCCGTATCTTCTCATTTCTCCACCAGCTTCCACATTCTCATTTTTTAGTCCAATAAATTTCTTTATTTACAAACTCTGCTGACCATTTTATTAAGAGAGTCCCAAAAAAGTCCACTATTCTAAATCGAATTCATAATAACGATAAAAGATGTGAGGATAATTGTTGCGAATCATTAAATTAATAATTAATGTGTGAAGGGATTGTTTGAGGCATTTTGATTTTGAGTCTTTGTTGCATTTCGGTGTTGAGAGAAATTTAAAATTGCGTGAATACTATGAGTGCAGAGTGAGATGGAAAGAGACTCCGTTACCTATACACGATGTGTTACCATTGAAAGCAGCAGTATATATATGTATGTATGTATGTATGTATTATATGTATATATTAGCGGAGACGCAACTCGTGAAGAAGCCGCGTGCGCTATATGCATATAATACATATACAATTCTATATGAAACACTCGAAGCTTCAACTTGCCGACATGTTCTCTTACTCTTCGCACACCGACTTGATCGTTTCTCCTCCCCTCTCGTTTCATCACTTCTCCGCGCGCGCATCGTGGCCGTTTTTCGCCCCGCTAAGCGTCGTCGCTCGTAGCTGTTACCGTAGGCCAGACGCGATACTTCATTCATGCTCGTATTGTGCGAATAGGGACGTAGCGTTTATGTTTCAGGGCCCGTCTTTATTCACTAGTTTCTTATCTATTTATTTTATCTGCGGTTGTTATGGCATTAAGGGGTTGGAGGGAGTGTAATGAGAAACGCACAGTTATTTGGGAGGAATTATTTGTGTTTTGTAATTGATAAATTTAAATATGTGAAATATTTAAATGAACTATATTATGATTTGACAGCGACATGAATTCATAACTACATTTAATTCCTACTTTTCTCGACATGTTCTTTGGCATTGATTAATTTCATTGTAGTACTGGCTATAGAGAATTTTCTCAGGTATAGAATGAATTTTTTCCGCACCTGATCAAAGAATCAGTTCCCTAAATATGAATTCAATCTTCCAAATTAAAAAACTCCTTAGAAATTATAAATTGTAACGCGTTAACCAAAATTTCTCACCTTATTGTATAAAAAATAAATGAAAAATATTATTTGTTTGTTCTCTTTTCTCAATGACTTTGTTGAAATATCAATTCCATGCTATTGTAACATTTGCAATGGCCTCACAAATGTATCAATAGACGACTCGTTCGTCCAGTTGAACCAATAAACCCAGAGGCCAAGCGTAATCAAACGAAGCAAGACGACATGCAATAACCAGAGAGGGATGTGCATGAGAAAAAGGAAGAGCAATCTGTGATGCATATCGCAAAGTTGAGAGAACACAAGAGAGGAAGACACTCAAGGTCTTTGTAGGGTGTCGAGTTACTGTCTCCTGAGAACTCACCATCGTCACATTACCTAAACAATAATAATTATCTTCACCTCTCTAATCAATTTTTATCTCCCATTCATTTTATCAAACAAACAAAATTATTATATACATTTATCACATTCAATATTTCTGCTAAACTTCTTAATGCCTTATCTGAGGAATGCACGAACGATAGTAAATAGTTTACTATACTGTTCTCTATTTTATATACAATAATTAATCAATTAACCTCCAACCGCGTTGTCATGTACGAGTATCGTGCTGGCAATATAAACGTTAGACAAACAGTAATTAATATTATGAAAAAGAAATTGAGAAAAAAATTCTAGGAGTCAAAGAAATTGATGCCACTGTACTTCCTCTCTTTGTGTTCCAAGAAAATATTCATCTTCAATGAAGAAAAGTTAATTTTTATATTGAAAGAGAAACAATTTGAAAATTGACAACAATTATGATCCTCCAATTAAAGATAAATTCTCTTGATTATAATATATAAATCTCCAACGACGTTCTTAAATATCTGGATTTAAATGGAAAATTAAATTTACTTGAAAATTGTGAATTATCCGGTCCGATGGTTGTTATAATTTGTTAATTAGTTATATGTAACTAATTATTAAAAGTGTGCAATATACGTACATCTCAGCTCCCTCATAATTTACTTACATATATATTCTTGTATTTTTTATGTATATTTATGTAAACACATGTCCAGTAAATAACGTATGGTTTATGTCAGCAGGGTGGGTGAAACGGAGAGCGGAGGGTGAAACCAGAGAGAGGGAGGAAGAATGAGAGTGTTGGATGTATTAAGTCTGAACGGAAATGCGTTCGCTGATTCAGTATAACGATAGAACGGGACGTATTTCCGCACCGGATTTCCTCCCCTCGGAAAAATTCTGTATATATATACATATACGCAGTTATTATCCATTGCGTATTTTTTTTCGAATGAGTCCTATATAGAATATAATGCCGAATTCATGAATAGAACAAAAAAAAAACAAGAATTTTTCGAAATTCATGTTGGAAAAAAAAATGTTTAGATACATCTGAAATAAATAAATAAAAAAATATTGATAATGCACCGTAAATACTTTTTTTTCTTTTTGATAATTGATTTCGTAACATCAGATGATATCAATCAATAGCTGGAAAAATATATGTGTGATTAATTGGGAAATGTATTGATGACGTAAATTGTAACCTTGTAATCCACCGATGCGAGAATCCGAGCCAATCCGGAAATATTTATAATTTAATCTTCACTTGAAGTTAGACAAAAAATTGTTCAATCTGAAATAAGAAATAATAAAATTATGAACAATCAAAATGTGTTACTAATGAAAACCATCAAACCAAAATAATTTCCTTTCATATAAAAATTCTATAAATAAATATTTATCAATGAATATAAACATCATAATCTCGAATCAAAAATATTTGAAATAGGGACAAAACGTTGAACCATTTTCGCATGGTTGATGTCCAATCGGCTGCAACTATAAAAAAATCAAAACCATTCAATTCACTTCTTCATACACCAATCAATTATCTAACCCAAACATTGAACCGGGTACATAGTAATTTAGTGACGCTATTGCTATTCCAATCCTTGAATTTTCCGCCAACCCCCTTTTGCGTCCCTCTCTACCTTCTACCACCACTACAAACACCATCATTGCATTCTGACTGCTGACCATTCGAGTCCTCGTTGCGTACGCTCTCACACAAACATTCTCGCCTTCGCCAAACACATTCATATAAATATACATACATGAAAACATGCATACACTATACAAACACGCAACAGAATGAGGCGAAGCCGAAGCTATGTGCGCGCGCGCGCCGCGCGAGGACAACCTGCGGATATATGAATGACTCGAAATGACGTCCATTCATTGAGAGCTCGACCGTGTGCCGTGTGCGCCTTCTCTCACTCTGTCTATCTCACTATCTCACTCGCTCGCACTCTTTCAACCAAGCAAGGACACGACACATTTCTGTGAGTGAGAACGCGATCGTATTTTATTTGTATGTACATGTAGCAAAAGAGGGAACATCGCATATACACACTCGATGGACTGGATTTATTGGCGATTTAAATCAAAGATAAAAAAAAAATTTATTATTCGATTTAATCAATATTCATCAATAAGTTTATGTAACACACATACACGATTAATTAGTTAATGAGCGAGAGATATTTATCTCGAGAGCAAATATTATTGACACTTTCTTTCAATATTTTTTTTTTATTTTGTTAATTTACTCATTGGTTGTTTTCTTCATTTTTTTTTCGTTTCGTTTTGAGTGAATAATTGTCATGAGGTGAATTATTTCAATTTGATTTTGCGGATTGCAAATTCACATCGAATATTCTTATTTAAAAATAAGTAACCCATATGAATGTATTCTTATTCATTCGCTTGGAAACTTACACGAGAATGAAACAGGAGATAATTTAAACTATGACTTAACGTAAATGGAAGACGAGACATGGGTTTCGTTACACGCACGTACACCTTTTATAAGTAGAAGAAAGAAAATAAATGAAAAATATGCTGAACCCGGAAGCGGAACGTGGATGAAATGAGAGATCAACATGAGAATGTCAAACTGATCCGGAAATGCTGCTGAGAAATAATTGTTATATTTTTTCTACTTTTTCTTCAGAAATATTGAAACTTTATTATTACACAATTGTTGCCATTTTTCTTACTGTTTGTTATTTTCATTCTTCATGAATTAATTTTAAATTAATGTTTATACTATCTCTGTCTCTTTTCACACTTGCAGTATACAAAAAAAAAATTATATATTAATGCATCGAATTATTTTCAATTACATAATTTTTCTTATCATCATCGGATAAAATTCGTGAAGATTATTCTGTTTGAGTGGCGTTCTTTTACTCCATTTGATGAGTGTCTGGGGTGTTAATCATATGTGTGTTTGCTCGCGTGTATGTGTGTTAGAGGTATACATGACATGTTTTCCGAGACTGAATGACGACGACGTCGAGGCAGGAAATAAATGACAAGCCAAGGTGATGAATTATCGAATCGAGCATAATATGTTGCGAGAAAAATGATAAAAAAAAATAGAACAAGAAAAAAAGAAAGATAAATACGTGTGTACATATATACCACGCACACACCACAAAACATTCCGCAAATAAAAAATTATTATCATTCTCGTTGCCCTCTACATTTTTCTTTGACTCCTTAAACATTTAAAAATGAAACACATTGTCATAAGTGAAGAATAAAGAATAGAAAAAAGGAGGAAACGATAATTCCTTCTCTATATCATTTTGCAAGTCGATATTTAAGTGTAATCTGTTTAGTTCCTTTTTTTTTTTCTTTATGAACGACACATTGTTTCAATTATCTTCTCTTATTCCAGTAAGTAGAAACATTTCACGTGTGTTGTTTAGTAACTAAAACTTAACCTACTCATGCGTTTCACTTTTATATATAAACTGAGGGAGTTTTAAGTACTCAGAGGTTTCAGTAATCATTTTTGTTTTATTCTTTTTTTTTCTCTTCTTCCAATTAATTTCATTCTCCAGATTTATATATCATTCAATTTTTTTTTCTCCATCTCATTTCCTCAATCTTCATTTATTATTCCACTTGATCTTCTATCTCGTCACACAATTATTTATACGATTTTCATTCATTTCACAGTGAGTTCGAGAGTGTCTTGGATATTTACAATTAGCGATGACGTGGGAAAAAAGAACATTTTATAAAATGGGGCGTGACGAATGTCTGAGACAAAAGAATGGAATATTTTCTTCCATGTATATGCGCATTTATGTATAAATTTTTTTTTTCTTTCATAACTGCGCTTGTTTACTTGTTTGTTTGTGTGTGATATTGCGAGTGTGAATGAATTGTCGTGGAAGGTCGTGAATGACGCAATGGAAACCGATCATTGTACGTTGATTCATTCAAGTTTTATCCATCAGGCACTTTGCACAAATAAAATAAACATTTTATTCGTTTGCATTTGTCGTTGTGCCGTTTTATAGTTATCCATTATTTTTTTTATTCATTCTTAATTCGTCAGGCATTACACATTTTTCTCTCTTTTTCAAGTTTGAAGGAACGATGAAGTGTTTGTGGGCAGTTTTTGTACTGAATTAATACACAAAAGTATATGAATTCAAGAGGTCCTCCTGGCTTGAAAAATAATAATTATTCATACATTTTTGAAATTCAGGGAATTAGATTTTCCATTTCTCTTTGTCGCTGCTTTTCTTTCTTTGATTGTTCGATAATTCAATTGTGTAGCATTTGTGGTCCCACTTTATTTTATTACCTTTCTTATAAAATCTGGAAGAGCTTCTTCAATTCGACCATTAATTGCCAATCGGTTTTAAGCAAATCATCACGGAAATAATCCTTACATGCGTCAATACTCTGTCGACTGATCTGTAACAAATAATAAAAACAGAAAATGTATTAATATCAACTAATATAAAATAACAAATTCCATTTGATGATATCGCATGAGCAAGCTGTGAAATAATTTTGTAAGAATTGAAAATTCCTTTTTTGTCATTGGTCATTTCCAATAAAAAAATCTTTCATAAAAACCTTGACAATCCCCATTTGTTCCAACCCCAAGTAAGATTATTTTCTCATATCACATATCTCAAAAACAAATTCGTCATATCTGCAATCATTTATATTCCTCAAAACATAAATATTTTCCCCCTTTCCACCACCAATATCCCACATATAAACATATAAAACTACCAACGTGGGTGGTTTATATCTAAAATTTTATACGAATCAATAAAGCAAACATTATTACATATTTTTTTTATTGTTTCCTTTGCGTGGGTTGTAACTTTATCATACAAGATTGAACTTGTTATATAGACGTCTTGTGGCTTTTTCTATAATACATACCACCCTTATTCGTCCAGTTTTATCTAACAAATTTCATATCTCCATTTCCACAATCCATCAAAATTCCCCTTTCCATTGCAAGCTTTTTTGCATCATCACGACTACACAAACCCTGATGGAAACATGCCAGAGTTTGTATAATATCGGAGCGTGGGTGACTTGAAATGGGTAAGAGACCTCGTGGAATTTCTGCATTGGATAGAATACATCAAACTAAACTGTCCGTGTGCGCTGAAGAGAGAATAAACGTGACTAGGAATATATATATACAGACATAGAAAATTGTGCAGACGTCATGAAAACGTTGGGGGTCGTCAGGGGAGCTGAGTTTTGTTGAGCCAATAATACGGACGCTTCAACGAATCGTATGTCACTGTGTGGGCGATGAGGGTGGAGAGAAACTCGGGGATTCGACTTCACCACGACCAAGGGATGAATGAAGTAACTGACTCTCGCATGTATATAGGGGTGTATCCGCCCTCTTTATATATATGTATACTGATGCCAATAGAGATCAAGGGGAATAGTAAAGTGGGATGAACGTTTTATGAGGTATTCAATCGATGAAACCACATGAGGATCGTGGGTGCAAACGTACAAATTTCTTTCCTTCTTTTTCTCCTATCTTGAAGCCGTGCAATTAAAATTATCATTTTCCTTTGGGCATGGCTTTAATTATTCCCACCCTAGTGTAGTTATAATGGAATTAATTATTTGCAAAATAATATTTCAGAACTTCAAAGTTCCTCTTAATTTTGTTCTCCAGAATTAAATCTGTAATAAATTTAACCTCTTTGACCATAATTTTTAATTAAATAACCATGAAATTGATAAACAATTTACTTTTTTAATTGAAGTCATTATCATTTGAGGTTTCACATCCATTATTTTCCTTATTCCAAAATCAGATATAATACTACATAATGAATTAACAAAAAATTGAAACTACTTCCAATATTTTGTCTGAAGATAAATAACTACCTTAATCTATAATGTACATACGTCACTTGAAGGTCTTTTCTCTTATCAGCCTAAGCGAACACATAAATGAAATACAATAATTCTTATCTCAAATATAAATGTGAATGACTGTGACAACACCCATTGTGTACTGTCGCTTATCAATATTTCTTGAATCTTGACATCGCTTATCTTTCAAGTTGATTTCCAAAGTGACGAGAATAAAACCGAAAGAGAAACAAAAAAAAATTGTTTTATGATAGAGTTCGTAGAACTAATAATTTTATGAATGAAAAAGTTATGTGCTTGAGACAGGCAGAAGCAGAAAAACAGAGAGAGAGAGAGAGTGAGTGAGAGGGAGATAGAGAAAGAGAGAAGGTGAGGTGAGTACAGAAAAGCAGCAGCAGCTGTCGGATTACTTAAACTCATCGAGTTTGTGTGTGCTCCGAATTTGTGTTACATACACACATACAGAAAAAGATGGACGGAAGGAGCCAAGTAAAGAAAAAATATACCAAAGAAGAATAAGCAAATGAAGAAGAAGAAGGTACACAAGAAAAATTTGGAGACGTGACAGAGATAGTGAGAGTGAGGAGAGGTAAAACGACGACGAGTAAGAGAAGAAGCGTGAAATTGTCAAAGCCGGTTTGCCTCTCTCTCTTTCTTTTTTTTCTTCCACTCTCTCACTTCGACTAGTGAAGAAGGAAAACGACCGCGTCCTCCATTCATCGGTATAACATGTAACGCTCTAAAACTGTTTCCGTCTCCACCCGCATACACCGGAAGTCCCATTTGATTCATGAAACGGTCACAATGGTCGTTCTACGTGTAGCTATTGAGAACGTTCTCACTCAGTGACGAATCTCTCGCACTCACTCGCACTCACTGTAATCGTATTTTTACTTGTTTTTTTTTGCTTTCTGTTATTCGTTTTGTTATGCGAACACACACAGCCATTGACTAACTGTACAATTCAACCGTAAATTCTGTTATGAATCGATGAATTCAATTTTAATTTTGTACATTGGGAATGACCATGATTTTGCATGAGTGAATTTTAATTATTTTATTCAACGTCAATGATTATATGTTGATAAAACAAATTATTTAAATAAGCAATCAGTATTTTGGGCTTTATGTAGAGAGATAAAATCCAATACAGGACTTGTATTCACTTTTATCTTGAAACAAATCGCTAATCAATTCGTATGGACGTCATCAATTGATTGTCTTCATCATTTAGACAAATCGTAACCATATCCAATTAATTTGTCATTAAAAAAATATTTATTTGTCTGATAATTCTGTATTCGTGTGTTAAGAATATTGCGAAAATTAAAGATGTACGATATGATTAAATTTGATACGAATTCTAAATATGTATTGCGAATCAAAAATATACTTCGATACAATCAAATGTTCGATGTATCATTGGAATTAAATTTATCTGTTTTGCTTGATATAAAAATTGATATTTTATTATTTACCAAGGCGCTAAACTGATTGAAAAAATATATCATTTAATTTATCGCCATCTATTCGTGCTCTGTTGATTTTTTTTTGTCGGCATCTTCTTACAGAAGATAAAAATATTCAAAGAGTACAAATGAAAATACAGGAGACGTATTGAGTGAATGGTTTTCCAAACGGTTGAACCAAACAAAAATACATTTCTATCCACACAATCGTCTTATAATTTCACTCTTCACCAAATAATCGGATTGTTGAAAGGGGGAAGATATGTATATATATATATATATATATATATATATTGTTAACGAGAAGGGAGGTGGTGAAGGCGGAGTGAGAGAGATTCGAGCATAAAACGAAGACGAAGACGATGATCGCCGTGGGAACGGTCGACTTCCGGTCGCACATGGAACTAGAGACTCGTCGTCACTGCGCACAACTACACGACTTCCGCCTCACGGTTTCTAAACACTTTCATGTAAGAACATCCCCTAAATAACAATATTAATTCACTTCGTACATTAAAATTATATTCATCAAAAAATCTGTTCCCTCCTCTACAATTTCAATAGAAAATCCTGCAGCACTCATTGAAATTTATCAATTCACATTCTGAATAATATTATTAATAATTAAGTATTATTGATTCTCAATTTTAGTTTCTTTGTTTCAAGCAGCAAAACCTTGAAACGCAATGCAAAAAAATCCATTGAAATTTTTTTGTCTGAGTGAGAATGAAGAAGAAAAGGAAAAAAAAGAATATCTGCGTTCCATTGATCAAACACGAGTTTTGCCCTGATGTGAGTTCTGACACGCATATCATGACGGCCGGTGGCGGCACGGCGTCACGGCGACTTTAATATGCGATACCTCATTCGAACAAGGAAGATGCACATCCGCCAAGCCACCACCTGTCTACCATGTTTTCCGATGGATTCAACTTCCTGTCTTCACTGGAAGCCCATCGTGTACTTCATTTTTAAATTTAAATTCACTATACACTTCAACTTCATTAATAATTCTTAAGTTACTTCAACAAGTTGAACTCATCATTGAGAGAAATAATGAATTCCTGCAAGTGTTTATCATCCAGGCGAAACTTCATTTTCATACGAAATTAGATTAATATTCATTTTCGTTTCTTAGTCAGACAACTTCAGAATATATTCAATTGCAAAATATGGACAGAAAACGTTTTATTCTTATTAAAAACATATCAAAGTTCATGCAGTTGAACGAAGCAGCAAAAAATGAATACGAAGTGTTGAACAACTTCATTCTTCAGTTGCACTGCGCGTGACTTCTTCAGTTTTTTTAATTAACTCCTTCGTATTTAAAGGAAAAACAGCAGCTCTCTATTATTTATCTATTTATTCTACAATTTCCATTTATAAGAATGGATATTTATAGAAAACAGTTGTTGAATATTTTTTCTACCAGAATTATTTTTAAACTTGGAACTAGAGTTAGTAATTTTCCATTCCATTTAAACGGCTATTTAAATTAGCTCAATCTAAATTTATATAACTTAATACAAATGATTGTTTCATTTTCAGGGTGTACATTGAGTGGGTCATCACCCTGGCAACGGAAGACGTCAATGGGGGATGTTCCAGTAACCTGATTCTGAAGTTAGAATCAGTCCAGGGCTACGACCACCCTATCTAGGCCACGTGTGTCATACACCAACATATACAAACTCAACATCTCTCTCACCTTGAGATAAAATAAATAAAACTGGCTATAACAATAAATGAATGAATGAATTCGGACAATCGTAACGAAAGATTATGAAGTGAAGAAAAAATAAATGAGGAAATAAAGAAATTCTGTTCGTGAAACATCAACGAATAGAAATAAATGTTGAACGATGTGTTAGTATTTGTGAATTAAGGTGAGTGTGAGTGTGATATAATAGAACAGAATGAGAATGTAGGGCGACGACCGCAGCAGGGTGAATGGGCATTAAGGGAGCGCACAATCCCCGGGACATGGCCTGGTTTATCCTCACTTTGCTATGTGGATAGTGGAAGTTTTTGGCTCTGAATGATGCTGTTATATGTCCTTGCTGATTTCTCTCCTTTATAAACCCCCTATCGAGGGGTTGAATCGATATAGCTGTCTGTATACATGAGAATGAATGACTTTTATATATAGACTCGCTATGTAAGTAGGGTGGATTTCTTTATTCTTCATTCAAGCTCGTTTGCTTTTTATTCTATTTCGAAATAAAATAGTTTATATGTTTATGGTCGTTTATTTTTTCTCCTAAATTCATAGCAATTATTTTTCATAATTATAATCAATGCAAAATTAATTATAGAAATATGAAAATGAAAATCTGTAAAACCTTCTACATCACCAATATATAACAGCGCATTTTAAAATTAATATTGCTCCTGTAAATTGTCGTTAACCTACTTCCATGATATTTTTTTCCCAACGTAAATATCAGTTAGGAGAATATTGCATTGAAAAAAATTGAATTTTCCTCCATACTCTCGTTAAGTGCTTGAATCACTTTAATGGTAATTGAAGAAGGAAAAAATGGTTTGTCCATTTGACATTTAGGGGCTGCCAATAAAGTATTCGTGTCTGTTTGATTTTATCCAGAACAAAAAAATACGCAAGGTGTGCCCACTTACATTCCATTAAGAAGATTGTTGGGCGCGGAGGAAAAGGCTCGAATTAATTTGCAAACTCGTAGCCTGCGTGGATGTATATGTTTATATATATATATATATATATATATATATATGGTTACATCCGGTGGTATAATATATATACATATATATGTGTGTATGTGAGAGTTTCTCTCACTCTCATTCATGGCAACAGCGCACGTGTATTTGCAAAAGGACACACGTAATCATTTTTTTCCAATGCTCACTTCATTCAGGAATGTATTTTACCCCTCATTTTTTTTTTTCTTTTTTTTATTCATTGTCAACTGAAGATATCGAGAATATATTTATAGAAAACAGTATATATACATCAATAGAATTTTCGTATACATATTTTATAAACCATATTCGTTTTTTTCCCTTTCTATTTTATTCCAGGTCACTTTTTTTCTATCACTCATATTTTTTATCTTTGGTATTTCCAACATTTTACTGTCAATGACATGTTGATGTGAATGCCTGTGATGTTATATATACTCTCACAATTTTTTCGATAGAAGGGAAAAAAAAATTATATGGCATTTTACATCCTTATAACGTATGTGCTTGCGTATTTCTATACTTGCACGAGCAACATCAGTTTATTTTTTTCTCTTCTTTTTGCTTCATTCATCTTTAACTTTAGAGACACGACACACATGTGTTTGCCATATGAAAGTTCATGTCGTTTTATGTGAATCTCGTATATACCCGCACAAATATAATCTCTATATCTATTCCTAAACATAGAAATTCAATTCTCCCATTTGCTTCAAAAAAAAAAAAAAAAAAAAAATAGGCAAAGAAATAGATATTGAAGAAATTTTCCAATCACAAAGAAAAAAATTCTCCAAATTGTCAAATTATTTGGCATTTTTTTTCTCTTCCATCATGAAATGGTTCATAATTAAATCTTGTCAACGTTTTTCAAAATTATTTTCCCAAACTAAATAAAATGACTTTGATTTACACCTATGAAATACAATTCTACATATTTAACCAAAGTTCATAAACATATCCACAAATCTATCAAAAATGAAAAAAATAACAATTCGCACGTCAATATTTACTGAGTATTAAATTAATTTCACTATCTTGTCATCGTGCTCAATTGAGCTCTGGTATAAATAAACGAATCTTCCTTGCTATATCTCACCCCCTCATCTCTAGATATTTTTTCTCACGTCACTCGATAATTCATTGCTTGTATAGAATTAAATGTGATGCGAGCCAGGAACTCGTGTGTTTTTCGAGGCCATCACACACGACGTCAGCTCGCAATTCACGAATAAAGCTACTATGAATCACACTTCAGTTCTATTCGTACTCTTGCCAAAGCAATCTAACTCACAACACACAAGCAAAAAGAAGTGATCCAAGTAGACCACCGAGTCTACGTACATTTTAATATATATATATATATATATGAATGTGTGTGTAGTTTGACAGAGATAGCTAAGCCCAACCTAACACCTCTTAGTCCACATTCTGGCACACACATTCGCCCATTCATCGCATTTTACTTATCAGTTGGTTTATATATATCTTATTTGATACACGATTCCAATGTATATTGTTATTTGAGTACATTCAGAACCAGGAAATTTGTTTAAACCATTTTGAACCCGGAAAATTGACTTGTGAGATAAAATATGAATTGAAATTTGAAAAAAATTCAATAGAGTATGAATCAATAATTGAAGAGCTGCAACTCTATCAATAACTTCAGATTATTTATTTTTCTGTGAATTTTGATAACTTTAACCAAGTCAACCAACTAATTTCAGTTGAAATAGTTTTAGAAATAGAATTAGGATAAAAAAAATAATGGTATAAGCTTGTTATAGTGCATATGAGAATGATATATAGAAGTTGGAAAAAAAAAAGTAAGAACAACATATGCGGTGATTGAGCATATCAGCGGATGGATTAATTGGTAGAATTACTACGAAGATATAGAAGAGAAGGGAGTGTGTGTATATATTAATGAGAGTTATATATGAAGAATGGGGTTTTGTAAGCGTGGGATAGAAGGCAAAACGGAATCGAAACGCGCAAGTATATCTCGCGTGACTTGGGATATACCAGACGACCGGATGCGGGCGCGGAAGGCGTGGGTGCTTGGAAAATCAACGAGCTCACCATCATCATCGTCATAATCATAATCATCATCACCATCATCATCACAAAGCTATGTATAAGAGGAGCGATATAAATTCATTCACAAATGTCGATACGGGTTAATGGATAAAATTATATTGGGGAAAATGGAAAGGTCACCATTATTCTGTGACCTTTTCCCTCCCAGACATCTCCAACTGAAAAAGAATTGAACTTTGTGTTGCAATATTGGAAACTGTGGAAGATCATCAGAATTAAAAATTCAATTCGATCAATTTTCCCACAACAAAAATGTCATTTCAAGTGTACAATTCATTTTGTTTTCTACTAAAATGATCTAAAATTTTCCTAAAATGAGAAACGAATTTCAACTAATACCAACATAAATACTTCATATTTTCTTATTCATTTGTTATCAATTCACATTCACATGACTTTGAACAATTAAATGAATGAAAAAAAAACACATACAAGTAGCTCTACAGAGATGAATTAAAATATAAATTCAATTCACACGAAATAATATACATTCATCTTTGAAACAATTGTTTGAAAATTAATACAAAATAGAACAAATAATTAGTTCATTCATTTAAATATAATAAATAATATCGAATAACGGAATGAAGGGAATACAATAGGTTATAACGGTTGAACTCGGTGTGCGCAAGCGTTTCACTCCCTTATATAACATTGGAGAAATCAATGAAACCAGACACGAGTTCGAGAGAGGCAACAAGAAGTGGGTATATATGTATTTATGAATGGAATCGGATCGATGAATGGGGCGCGCGCAAAAAGGGGGATGACTTTTTTTCACTTTGTGAATGAACAGAAGTAGAGAGAGAGCGAGTGAGAAAGACACCCATTGCCGTCGGCGGGCATTTAATATATTATATGAATGGCCGGAAGTCGTGGTACGATTTTATAATTTTCGTAATTGAATATTTAATTGAAAGCACCACAAATATATATCACATAATAATTCATTGAATATTTTTCCATTCAACTTATTCCCGATCAATTTCACCATGGTGACATTTTGGATTAATTTCTTAATTATAAATTAGTGATAAAATTATTATTTACCTTGCTTGTGATAAAATCCTTCTCATCAAAGTGTCTGCCATACATTTTTGGCGCTTCACCTGGTATTGGTTCAATTTTAATACAGACTTCTTGACCCTTTCGTGCTGATTCTACTGTTTTATGATTATATTCGATGCTCGTTACCACGCCCAAATCAAGGAACTGAAATCAGAATGAAAAAATAATGAAAATATAAAGATATCATAAATTAATCGATAAATATTTGATTTCTAAATTTATATTTAGTGAAGATAGAACAAGAATTTGTTTATTCTAACCAAAAAAAATATATTTAGACGAGTCGTTGAACTGTGAGTGTTGCAAAATCAATATTAATTTTATCTGACTTCATATATAAATAATGTAAGTATATATGAGACAGTTAAAGAATATTTATATATATCGCGACAACGTGATTTTATCAAGAAGATGATGGAGTATGGTGTTAACAAATTGATTGACCTACTATCGAAGTTAGGAATCTTGTGTGGGAGTATAAATGTGCACGAGAGCGAGTCGAGACAAAAAAAGTAAAGAAAATAAAGACAGTGGAAAGAAAAAAAGAAAAATTCTAAGATGTGGAAGTTGAAAAATCCTGAACGGATGTCCTTTTAATACAGGAGTATATACGAAGCCGTCCCACGTATGGCGAAACGTGTATGGACACTCCTAAAAAAATTCCATTAGCGAGAAAATTCATTTTTCCTTTTTTTCTTCTTTGGTTTTGTATTATGAGCCAACCACATCCTAGAATTATTTCTATATAGAAACAATTAAGATTTGTGGTCAATCAAGTTGTCTAAATTTCTTCATTGCACGTTTTTAAATTTACTTAGTAATTTTTTTTGTTCCTGTCAGTATTTATTAATCATTCAATACTTTTAACAATCATTATCATCATCCATAAATGATAAAATGTCAATAAAATTCCAGCATCCATTGATGAATAGAAAAACAAGAAAAGAACTCTTAGAATTTCTGTTTCAGATGGTGAAACAGATAAGAAAAAGAAAGTGACATAAAGTCGATTAGTCATTTTTTGATAATCAACTGTCCCTCTATTTTCTCCATCCCACCATTCCCATAAATAACACCATACACATGAGCAAATATACATAATGGCAATTAACAAAGTCCTGTACAAAAGATAGTGACGATGATAATAAATGAAAGATCGATGCGAATTCAACGTCATGTAATGTAGTTATAAGATTTCTTATAGTTTTTGTGTGGGTTAACCAGCTTTTCTCAACTCCAAGTCTGCGTATGCGCATGTCATACATATACACCCATACAAATAAATATACATATACATTTGTTGGTATGGTTAAATGCGCGCTTTTACATTCATGTTTGCGCTTATGCTGTCTTACCACTTCTCTGATGCCGAGATCCGCCTCTCCGGCATTGGAGAATGGCGTATACAGTCGAGTGAAGACGAGAAAAAAAAGAAACAAAATACCACAAAAAAAAAGAAAAATGTTGATGAAGAAGAAACACACAGAGACCGAAGAGAAGAAAAAAAGAAAGAAGAAGTAAATGAAGTAAGGGGGAAAAAAAAGGGGAAGAAATGAAACGAAGATAATAAGAAGAAATACGTAAAGAGAAAAGGGCGAGAGAGGAGATAGAAATTTCGCGCACAACCTACACACATAACGTTCAACATGGAGTCGCGTCCTGCAGGACATTTAACAAACGTATACACACACACACACATTTATAGGGCCCACACAATATATATTCCCATTCTGTCTCTCTACACGATGTGTTATGTGTGGCCAACGGATGAACCCACGATTTTCTACTTTTACAGACGCATGTGGGCCTATATATTTCTCTTTTATTTCATTATTATTATCATATTTCGCCTTTTTTTTCATGTTTTATGGTGTAGCGATGGTACACGCACTCCGGAAATTGACGCACCTGACTTTAGACACTCTTGTCGCCTCTTCATCTTCCAATTCGAACGTATGTATGTATATGCTTATATTATATATATATATATATTGTGGATATTTGTATTCGTGTCGTCCATAAATGGATGCTCATTAAAAACAAATAGCCCTGTGTGTCCATGTCATGTGTAAAACGCCTACCACAATACAACAACACACTATTTTGAAAATAAAAAAAGAAACTTAAATCAAAGATAACTCAAATGTTGAGCAATAATTTTAATATTTTTGCAATTTAATATATTCTACAGTGTATAAAGCTAAGATTTGTTCATTGTTTCGTCGTGTCGTTATTTATAATTAAAAATTAAACAATAACAAGGAAGAAATATAAAATATAAAAGTGAATTAAAATTTTGTGTTAGATTTTTTTTCTTCTTTCAGTCTCTAATGTATTTGCAATTTGATATGCCTCGTAAAAAATCTCCGTGAATTTTATTATTATCTTCTATAAGATAAGACAATGCAGAAAAAAAAAAGATAATTAACAGTTAAATGTTTGTATTACTCATCACAATTAAAAAATTTGGTAACACAATATTGTCTTTCTCAATTCTTTTGTTTGATTACAAGAAGAGGGAAAAAAAATATATTTCATACACCTGTCTTTTCCTCAGACCGGATGTAAACTATCCGGGATATATATAACTGTTTAGGAAGTGAATGAAAAGTGAGAGAGAAAAAAAAAGAGAAATTGATATAATACAGTAAGAGATAGAGAGAAAAAGTGTAGAAGGGAACGGGGATGCAGATGGTTTACGAGTTTCTACAGTGCGAGAATACGAGAATTGTAAAATACAAATAGTTGAAGCGTAGGAAATAAAAGAAGAGACGCAAAAGAAAAAACAAGAGAAAACACGATGGAGACGAAGAAGAAGATGAACACAGTCGGAAATATACCTCTTGGCAGGGGGTCGCTAACAAAATCCAACGCTGTAAATTTGTTTTGTCACAGTGAGAATGGAAGTTGGGTATAGGGTGATAAAGGTGTTATAAGACTCACGAAAGTTATATCTATCCGGAGAAGAAACTCCCCCCTGGGGACACAACGAATGAACACAGTTTCAAATCACAAAAGGAAAGACGATGTTCGTGGATAGTATGTGTACACATATATAAATACAAAAAGTATATATGTTTACTTCTCAGCTCTGACTATAAACTTTCGCTCTTTAAACATAGTTTCATCCGTTCATTAACGCTGATTTAATACTTCTACTTCGTTTTCTCACTTGTTTATTTATTTATTTGGTATTCATTGATTCTGAGAAAAGAAGAGGAAAGGAAAAAAACCATTATGGAAATGAAAATGAATTATAGCGGAAGATGTATTATATATAAAAAGTGTGGGACGAATTTTATTGGATTCCAAATGGAAAAGAAACAAAAATATTTAAATTTAAAAAAAAATGTGAAGAGATATTTATCCGCATGATAAAAATACGTTGTCTCATTTCATTGAGGAATTTTTATATTAATGATTTAATGCAGCAAACAAAGTTCACTATAACCTGGTGAAAAAAAAAAAATAGAAGTTATACTCCCAATAAAATAGAGAAAATTTATATAATTGAAGAAACAAAAATTTCCAATATTTTCCAGGACAAAATTTCATTCTATCATAATTTTTTTCCACCTTTCTACCTTTCTACTTTTTAAATGATATAAATAACTCAATGCAATGTGTATATTAAAGTTGAATCAGAGTTGGATGTGTCTGCGGTTTTACTGATGATGCGGAGGCGTTGAATGAGCGCATGACATCCAAGTTAAGGACGACGCAATAACCGACAACCAATACATATGCATACATATGACTATCATCACAACCACACTACGATGAAATGAATCTTATATATATTTATGTAAGTGTATTCGTGCCACAGTGTTCGCGGTTATAAACTATAAAGGATTTCTAAATCTGTGCGGGCTACGAAAATAGACTTCCGGTTCCCGTCTCGAACAGCGTCTGCTTATACCCGGAGTATGCCAAACATTATAAACGCATACACAAGACAGTTCTGCCTCCCATTTCATCATATACATTTCTCTAATATTTTCCATTGAATAGAAAAAAAAAAAAAAAAAAATTTAGTTATTCGAATAATTCAGAATATTCAGAATGAATTTAATATTATTCAATTGATGAATTTTATTATCCAAATCGATTTTTATTTTCGAGGTTATTCCAATAATTTTTGTTGCTTTTTTTTTCAAATATAATACTTCTCAATTACAGTTTACACTATCGCCTTCCTCCTTCTCTTTGTCCTCACTCGCGCGCGCGTATTTCCCCCTTCAAACATTTTCTCTTTCTACTCATGAATGGACTTCATTGAGAGAGCCAAATTCCCCTCTTTTGCTTCACTATCCTTTAACGCGCGTCGGATCAGTTGAGTTTGCGCAGCTGTTTACGAATTTTTTCTCCTTTTTCATCTCAATTTTTTTTTTTCTTTTCCTTCTCTATTTATTTTTTCGTGTCATTCATTTTGTGATGGGAAAAAACCTTCTGGTTCTATATATATTCATTGATTCCTACTCCTTTGTATTTAAAAAAATGAAAAAAAATTATTGAAGTCTATTAATTTTTCTATCGTATTTGGTATTTTCAATATTTCAAATTCAATACAATTCCTTGAAATTGTCGTTCATTCGCTTCAAAATTTATCATGCAGTAAATATTTGTAGTAGAATTATTGTAACGGAAATGAAACTATTCTCCAATTGTATATCGCGTGAAATGACACAAATTTAGTAATTTTTATGTCACTTCTAAATGCTATTATGACGAATTTCATATATTCATCGTGCGAATATAATTGAAAACTGAAAATAACTATCATTTATTTCTACCCATCAACCAATTTTTTTTCCACAATATACCAAATACTACACAAGAATGCCTATTACAAATTGATGAAGTCATTCACCAACTGTCAAAAATTAAAGAATGAAATACACAACAGGGCCACATTTCCGGGAAGCGGATGGCTCTGTTGAGTTTCCGCCTCATTTTAAGATTATTTCTATTGTTAATTATTATCATTATTCCTACAAAACAAATTTTTTTTTTCATCCTTTCCATCCCTTCCTCCCTAAACACAGAAACATAACAAGATCCTGTGCGTGTCTATTTTTCCACCACTGTTTCTATGGGTATCTTCTGTATATGTTACAACTATATTGTTGAATGATAAACGGCCGGAAGGAAATTGGGGGCGTTTCTCAACATTGTAAAGCCGGAAGTGAGGCGAGAGGGACAAACGGACGAGAGCATCATCGCTCACTAACGTTTATATACCCAACGACTGTTGGTGGCCGAACTAGAATTCATCCGGTGTGACACATGCTATTCAAAGACTCCGACGTTTCCATTTATGGCAACGCGTTCGAAATTTCGTGGAATTCATTCAGCAGACACTATTACGGTTCCATTCCTTACACCAATTTTTTTTTGCCCACACAACGGTTAATTTCTTTTTTTTTATATCGTAGTAAAAAATTACACATTCAAATCCATGATCCAGTTATAAAACACCAACAGTTATTAATATCCTTTCTATTCTTTTTTAATTACACCTTTGATTGAAATTGAACATTAAAAGAATTATTTTCCATTCCCTCTCCATTAACTTCGCCAATTTTTCTCTTTTCTTTTTCTTCCTGTTACTGAATATAAATGCACAACCACAAAACAGGAACAAAAGATTTATCCAAGTCATTGTAAAACGAAAAATAAAAATATTCCATTCTTATATTTGGTTGTGACCATGAATGAAAAAGATAAAAAAAATTCAAAGAAAAAATAAAAAGATATTTAACTGTGTCAGTTGCTGTTGCGGAGATTGGTATCGGAAGTGGGCAATTCTAACTCGCATTTAGCTTGCGAAATCACGTTCAACCGCACAAACTACACAAGAGCGGGAACAAAAGTTAGTAGACAAAAAAAAGAAAGAAAAAGTGGAGAAAAAGGTGAGAAAAAAAAACAAAAATAAATAAAACTCAGACTTTTCTCTATCCTACTCACTCTCATTTCATCTCGCGTCACAATATTCCATTCTGTATACACCGACACACAGAAGGACTGCACATCTCTTATTTTTCTTCTGCTGTGAGTAGTCCTGACCTAAGCCAACACTTCGTGACGGCCAATATCCGGCCCGGATCATATACGCTTGAGGCCTCACACACAAATATACACCGCAATTCATGTGTTAGAATACAAATCGTAAAAGAAGAAGAATGAAGAAAAAAAAAAAAGGAAAAAAAGGGAAAAGAAATAATAAATAATATCCTGACACAAACAACGTGCAAATAGATAAATAGCAGTCGAATTTTCACGATAAATAAAATAGAATGAAAATTTGAAGTCAGAATAATCACTGGAAATTTTCGTTCATTGACTTTTGAGACTATAACTCGTTTTAATAAGATGAAACCCACCCATTTGTAATGAAGGTATCAATTTTTGATGAGATTTTGTCGAGACGAGTGAGAACTCTTTTCACATACATATACATACATAGGAAGATGGAGCATGGAATTACCACATGGTCTAAGTATATGGCGTGTGGGTTCGGCTTTCTATGCGCGGGCGACAGTAAGAATGCACATAGAGGCCAGGCCTTCATGCCCTCGCTCGTCGTCGTCGTCGTCGTTGGTCGTCGTTGCGTCGTCGTTGTCGTTTGCTGTCCAAGTATCTTCGTCTTCGTCGTTCAAATGTTCATGTACCACATACATACATACATACATACATACATACATATATACATATGTTTATGAAAGTATGAAAGACACAAGTCGAGAGATCAGAGAACCTGAATAAACCTTTACTGCGGCCCACCTTTAACGCACACGCACCTAAACATTTATATACAAAACAATTTTTTTGCTATGAAATTGTTGTGGGATGATAACGTGCATTGGCATACAATTTAACTCGACGTTTCGGTTAATTCTCCATTTTTATCTTATTCATTCGAAAATATCTCAAAAGTTTGGAAAATTATATTGTGTAGTAAATTTTTAAGTAATTTCCCTAGTTGAAATGCTTTGACATAAATTTAACCTTTAAAGTCACGAAATTGGTGCACTTTAAATGACCCGCAGCAAAGTATGCTAATTCAATTTACGATGTTAATTGATCAACGTTGCCATCAACGAATATATGACAAGAAAACGGAAAATAATTGAATATTGTTGAATAATTACCTCCGTCTATTAGAGGAAAAAAATTGAATGAAAATCAATTAAAACTGTAAAAATAAGCCATTAAAATGCGCCAATAAATCAATTTTTCCGGAGTCATCATAAATATTTATCAATGTAAAACAATTTATTTCCTTTCCCTTTCCAAGAAACAACAAGCGGAAATGCTACGTTATCATTGAAACAATTGATTTACAGTGCTGATGGCACATATTAAGGTGCACGTTTCAGCATATAATATGTTGTGTGAGGTGTGACCATTATACACAGGCAGAAGGAAAAACCTCGTCCACCCACGAACATCCTTCCGTTCTTCCATACAAATATATACATATACATATTTATGCTATGCGTTTATTGACATTATCGTTATAATACTATCGGAAACTCGGTTGACTGGTTCACCTACACACAAACGCACAATCTTCCAATGGACAGAAGCAATCAGGAATCATTTACTTATATTTTTTTTGTCATTGCTATTTTCTTTTCTCTTTCACGAATTTTTTCTTTCAAAGGTGGTACTAAATTTTATAACTCTCTCATGAATCGTACATGACACGATGGAATTATCTTATAACACCAGTTCTGTTGATGTAATAAAAGTGAAAAAGAAGAGAGAAAAGAAAAAAAATTTCTTCACTCCAACTTTTGTATATAATCAGAAATAAAAAAAATAAACTCGCAAATATTTATAGCGTCAGTTTGGCTTGAACTACGCATATTTTAGATAAGATATATACGTAAAATATTTATAGGAAAATAATAATAATATTGATAATAATAGTAATAAATAATAATGATGAAAAATGTTTCGACTTGACGCGAGCAAGTCAATGGCTGGCGCGGTAGGTAAACTCGGTGGGCGATTATACTGGTGCGCCTTTCGCGTTTGCGTTTACATTCGCGCTCGTGCCTCGTTGGAAACTCGAGTCAGCGTGGGCTGTTTTAGTATCTCGATCGTGTGTCTCCATATATAAAAATCAGTTAAATAAAAAATGTATGTTACACCACGCGCGAGTCCAATCCCATATGTTTCAAATGTGTCGTACAAATTATTAAATAATAAAACTTGAAAATTAAAATATAATAAACATAAATTGTATATATGTATTCAAAAATTACCATTGGACTAGCAGCTCACATACATTTTCATTCTAATATTTTTATTTATACTTATTCACTCATTCTTCTGACTTATTTTTAGCTTATCAATAAATAATGGTTGATGATAAATAAATAAATATTAATGATGATGATAAATGTGATTTATATATTATTACTCACTTCTTTGCTTGGCACACAAACTGGTGTTCCTTCCTTGACAATTCCGGCTTCAACCATCACCCCCATGACAATTGGATCACGAGAATTGAAAATAAACTGTAAATAATAAGAGAAATGTAATGAAATTGAAAGAATTATTTAGGAAAAGTAGGAAAAAATGAAGAGATAATAAAATTGAATATAAAAATAAATAACCGATGGTGATAAAGAGTTTAAGAGAGAAGCTATCGCTAGCAGTTGACGATTGGAGAGAGGAGGGTCGAGATTCAACTTCCTGCTCGCTTGCACTCTGGCTACATCCGGCGTTGATAAGCCCCTTCTCTCTTTTGTCATTCATCTGGCGCTTATGTTAGTCTATATATATATACACAACGGTCGGAATGTGTTATCAAAGGTGGTGTTCGATAACTTGAAACTCCCATCGTTTATATATTTTTTTCTATCTAGTTTTCACAATATTATTCTTGATATTTCAAATTTTATTTTCATTAATTGCTCTACTTCTCTTTTGATGATACTCGATGCCGCGATTAGCAATAATTCGTTCTCTATTCAATATTATTTTTCCTAGTTTCAGTCTAATTTATTTCACATCTCATCCATAATAATTTATTAATTTTTCATTTGAATGAAAATTCATGAAATTAATAAACAAACCTGTGGTAATATTTTGAGCTTGCATGGGAATACAGCAATGTGTTTGTGTTCTTCTCTCTTCCTTTGCTTCAATTCTTCTCTGTATGCAGTGAATTTGTCAAACAGATGATAAATAATATCAGCCTGGAATATTTTGACTCCAAGTGAATCAGCGAGTTCCTGAGCATCTCGTTCAATTTTTACATCGAATGCCAATATTGTTGCATATCTGTAAAGGAAAAATAAAAGAATACCAATTAATTACTTGAAAAAATATGCAAAAAATAAATGAATTATTCACATCAATTTTTAATCCCTCCACTTTTGCACTCGATCATGAATATAATGAAAAAAAGAAATATTCATGAATTTATTCCCACGTCCAATATCGTTTGTTCATTAAAGCGAATCGCTTATAAATATCCTCACAATATAGACCGGAAATAAAAAGTGAAACTGTGAATAATTGAAATGAAAAAGGGATCGAATAATCAAGTGGAAATAATGCAAGATGTATATAAAAAAAATTGCACACTTACTGGCTATCGTGCTCCAACATTATCGACGCTTTCATCACGTCCTTCTTCACCACAGGTCCAATTCTGATGCCAGCATACTGCAAAAAAAATAAAGAGGAAGAGAATAATCAATAATTGTAATAAATGATTAATGGAGAAATATACATTCACGCCAGACACTTTTCATTATTCAAATACTCATTATTATTCTGATTTGAATGACGTTTCCGACAATTTTGTCATTCAACGTCGGATTGTTCCACTCTAATGCATATCTGAGTAAACCGTTTCGTCGGCGTGGCAATTCGATTATTTCTTGGTTACATTAGAGAAGTATCAGAATCCAATCGCAATTTACCACTGAATTGTCGTACAAAATCATTTACAAACGATAAAAAGAGAATTGAATTTTATTTTGTCATTTACTAGAAATTGATAATCTCTGAATTATTTTCTGATTGTGGAATCTAAAACTACACCATGTAAATTATCTCTATTGATAATTTCACATTCGTAACAAATTTTATTACCACTTCAATACTTATAACAAAAAATACTTCGTATATTTCATGAACAGAGCTAAATTGCATTCTTGAAATGATACTAATTGAAATACACCATAAAGATAAACGATAAGAAATAATTAAAAAAAAAAGAGAAACACAACATTCAGAATTGAATATCAACTTTTGAATGTACCGTACGCAATTAAAAAAATCAGGTCATCGATTACAATAACCAAAAAACAAAAACTATCAATCAAATCTACAACCCATTTTCTTTCTTATTTAAAATTCGATTCATTCTCAATAAACAATTGATGAAACACCAAATCCCTGTAAATTTCTCCATTGTCATTAAAAATAAAGATATAAAATTGTATTAAAATGGAAATTTTTCAGAAGAAAAAACCTACCACATGCAAAATAAAATAATGCAAATAAAAAAATTGGAAGTGTGACGGTGATATTTGCGAGCGAGTGAAGTAGAGTGCGGAGAAGGAATCTTCCAGGAATAACTTCTTGGTTCTGGCCGACTCGCCTGAATATATACTTGAGTTTGTGACTTGAGAAAAGTAACAAACGCGCATCCCGGATGTCATGCACGTTATTCCAACATACAAACACACACATACGCATAAACATTATCTATAAATTGCACAAAAATACAAAATATATACAGGATCTAACGCAACTTTGTTCATACCTTTACAACAATCTACATAAACAAAATTTATTTACGTTTATTGTATACGTCAATTTTTTTTCCTCCCCCTTTTATTATTCTTTCTATCTTTGTATTTACGTATACGATATGACACCCAATCCCATGTGCTACTCGAAGTTTGTCTCAAGTTCGTCTCCGATAAATGTCGCATGCGATTTCATTCGATTCTTCTTTTTTATTTTTTATTTCTATTTTTTGCTCCATCTTTCGTTTCATTTTCATCTTTTTTCTTTGTCTTATTTATTATTTTATTCAATTTTTGTTTCACTTTCAACGAATCATATTGCTGTGCGCAACGAAGTGTCGAGTTTCCGGACCAAGCGATTGTCCAGTCAACAGAGACACACCGAGACTTATATAAAATGGTGGCTTATCCATCTCTCAGCAATTTTTTTTTCTTCCTACACTCCCGTCCATTTATATTTAATATATTTATTTTATGTGTCGTTTGACCATGAGACAATTTCGAGGCGTGTGCGCAAAAGGTTTTTTATTTTCTACTCTGGTTGATAAGCGATAACGGGACATTGCTGTAATGCATAATAGGTTCATATAAAAGTTGTATGTATTTGTGTTTTATATGCAGGGGCAACCGGAAATGCATACGACCTTCTCCCCTTAGTCCCCACACTTGTCACCTCTGTACAAATGCGATAAAGTCGTGTGTGCCAGAATCACAATCAGACTTCAGTGATTTATTATTATTTGTGTATAGTGATCGTAATATTTTTCTTCATTTATTTTTTCTTCCCTCTCATTATTGATGAAAACAATTACGTTACAATAATATTAGGTATTGCAATCTTAATCTCTATACGTAATTTTTTATAAAATAATTCATAAGAAAAAAAAAACCGAGAAGATACAACAATTAAATTAGGCCCACAATAATAATGAATAATTTCAGAGGTTCATTGACCAATTTCCATCGAATAGAGATTGATAAAATTATAAAATTTTGTTACCGCTGAAAATTCGGAGGAATGGGGTCATGTCTCGAGACAATTTAACATTCAGCAAATAACAAACTCATAAACTATTGACACACAAATTCAGAAAATAATTAACGATGAATGAAAAGAAGAAAAAGAAGAAAAAAAACAAAAGGGAGAATGAAAATACTTTTTAGGGTCATCGTAATTCTGATTAAATAAATTGAAAACGAAGTCGAAGTAGAAGATGAAGAAGTCAGTGCGATGTGGCGGTTGAAGACGATGCGTTTGCCGAAAATAACGTCTGACGCACGTTTCACCCGCGTGCGCGTACGCGCGTATTCCTCTCGGCTACGAGAACGCGCGCAAGATACGTATAGAAATATACGCACCTATAAACAAGCATGAAGGGGTCAGGCACGCCGCGGGCGCAATTAGTCACTGCCCCCCTTTCTCTTCCCCAGTTACTCAGGGCGCGCCGTCTATACACACATATATATGAATATTTTCATATATGGATATAAAATACAAATGAAAAACATAGAAAAAAATTTATCTATGCAAAAGAAAAAATAGATAATTGATATTTAAATTCAACGAAAGAATGAAACACTTGAAGATAAATCCAGATGAATAAAATAAAGTAAAGGACAAAATTAAATTAAAAATATACAAACAATAATACTAAAATCATTAATTAATCAGAGAAATAAAATGAAATTTATCTTCAATAACATTTCATACAATGACATAAAATAAATCGAAAATTGTATAATATCAAATGAATTCCTACACGTGGAAGATCAAGAAAGAAATATAGATCGTTCCAAAAATTTATGAAGAATCAAAAATAAAAATCGTATCAATTTCTCATCGCCCAATTGTTGATATAAATTGGAGCATCCAGAAGAATTTGAAATTGTAAGTGGGATAAATTAAACAAAATTCTTTCGACGAATCTAAACAGGAAGCTGCTACTCTACGAGTATGCGTATTTCTCTCGCACATATATATATATATATATGAACACTATATGTGTCTCCCTGCTCTCCCTTTTCACTCAAATGTAGACTATATATCTCTGGAGTATTTTGGAGCGCCAAATATCTTTATTTGAAGTTCCAACGAGGTATATACGATCATCAGAGCGTCAGAGTGTTGGGTCCTTCTAAGAAGAACGTATTTTCGTATCGGAGAGACTCAATCGCTCTCTCCTCTACCAACTATTTTCACATATTCAATATATATATATATATAAGTGGAAAGTGTCAAATATCTATTTGCACTTCAAGAAAAACTAACAAACAGTTAGAAAAAACTTTTGCATTTTTATATTCAATTGATTCTTAATTATCTAATTGTCAATTGTCAAATGTGGAGAATAAGCAACAATTTTTTTTTTCGGCAAGAGAATTCCACGAGAAAAAAATGATATTAATGTTGAATTAAATATGAAATGAATGAATGAATGAGTGAATGAAATTGTATTACATGTGAAAGAATAAAAAAGAGAGCGGGAGAAATGAATGGAGGTGCGCGCGCGAGCATCGCGTCTTTTATGAACGTTCTCTATCCTAGAAAGCGTATACGCAAGACCGCCTTTCTCTACTCTCCATTCAATATATACACATAACAGTTGCAAGTAAAACGTGACATTAAAATAGTAGTTCGTGCGGTGAAAAATAATTATTCACTTGACTTTAAATTATTAATTCTTTTGTCGTTTGATTTATGTATGTGGAGTGAGTATTGAGGTAGTACAGTTGAATGAAGAATGATTGGTAATCAATTTTTAATTCTTTTTTTTTCACTATAATTGTTTAAGTAATATTTTGGTCATAGATGAAGAGTTTGAAAGTGGGTTATTATTTATTTTTATGCAAATATTTGGAATAATTAATAATAATCTGTAAAATTACGACGTTTATAAATTAAATAAAATAGCATTTTACTTTGTACAATATTAAATAAACAAAACTTCAAAAACAAACAGAATTCATCAACCAGAAAAAAATAAAAATAGGAAATATCCCCCCAACTAAATGATACATCAAAAAAAAATCCACTCACAGATAGCCGAAATCAATTAACCAGAAAATCATTGCCAACTACCAATTACAAACCCAAAACGTACAAACAAAAGAAAAAGGAAATAAATTAACAAATAATAACTACATCTCCATAATATCAGAAACCCACCAATTTAAACTGTCAAAAAAAATTTTAATACCACACTGTCACATCCCAGCTATTTTTCACCAAAATATTTCTACCATAAAGAGCAGGAAAAAAATAAAAATAAAAAGAATACACCCACAAACTCACACACACACATATCCCACATATTTATGTTTTTCTGAAAATTACAAAGTGAAGGGAGACACTGAAACGAAATTCTGGATAAATGTATACATAAATCCATGGAACGAGCGAACCAACGACGCAATAGAGAAGGTAAAGAAAGATAGAGTGACGAAGGGGCAGGAGGTCTCTCCACCTATATAAAGATAATCGGCAGGCGCAGGTATAGGTTGGATAATGGTTCCATATTTACGAGCTAATTTTCGTGCTCACAAATATATATAAACTCATATATACATATACACAGTAAAGAACATACGATGCTGAGTTGAGTGGAAACAAGAATGAAGAAAAAAATAAATAAATAAAAAATAAAGAGATATACTACAGAGAAGACACATCACGAAAGAGACGAGATTGAATGGCGAAACGAAATGAGGAGAATTGCCAGATAACATCGCCAAATGGCATGGGCGTTCAGAAACACTTCCGGTAGATAAAAACATAGACACTAACACACATACGCACACGCATACCGACAAAATTGCTCTCCACTCTGTTTTGTTGTCTAATCCTAGTAAATACAAAGACAAAATAGTCCACCATAAAGATAAATATGAAATAGTAGAGATAAAGTAAAAAATATTAATCTTTGAAAATAAAAGAAATAATGCAGAATGATAATAAAACTGTTTAACATTGCAATTGGAATAAATGCAGTCCACGTATGTATACAATTGTATAATAAAAATAATAAAATTCAAATAATAACAGTTGGGTGTGTATTTGTGTGTGTTTGTATGTGGGAAGGAACGGCTGAGCTTGAAGAGCGATTGAAGCGTCTAATGGTTTGTAATAATAATCGGCATTCTATACGTAGCGAAGGACGTCAGACAAAGACAATGGGCTTTAGATAATTAACGATTCTTAACGTGGGTTATATCTTTTCCCGGCCTCGTGCCGCCACTGCCGCCACACAATAAGCACACACACACACATACATACTAACATTTATGAATACAAACGTATACATGCAGATATATCATCACCTATTTATTCGTGGAAGCCGCAAATAAATGCGTGCTATGATTTACAATCATGTGCAGTTTCATGAGATGGTGAAAAAATATTTTGCAACAAATTAAACCGTTTTTAAATTTCTTAGTCATTTATCAATTTAATCTGTGACATTCGATGGGAATTTTGTATATTTATTCAACGAATATTATTAGGAAAATAATTTGTATTACAATGCAGAATAAAATGAAAAAACTGACTTGATGATATAAGAATTAATTCCAGTGATATAAGGAAAATATTGTTATGAGAAGGAAATAGTGGCACATAGAAGTGATTTAAAAAAAATTTAATTCCAGGTGGCGTCAAAATTCTCAACACAATAAAGAAAATGATAAATCATTCAAATACCACAAAGGGAAAATTGTGTGAACAATAATTCACCGAATATTTGTTCATTTAATTTATCAGTAAATTCATTGAGCGTAAAGAGGTAAATGTCTACTTGAAAATGAAGATTATGAATGAAGAAGGATGAATGAGTTGATTCAGGTGAGCAACGAGTGGAAGGAAGATTAAACAAAACCAATTTGTGACAAAATAAAAAAAAGTATAAGAGTTTGCAACGGCATCAGCAGGAAAAGATGGCTTCTCTTCCTCGCATTGTCTTCATGTAACCAGGTAAGCAGTTTGGAGACATGAGAACGGATACGAGTGAGCTGTATATATATATATATATATATACATCCTACCACTAAACACATTCACGCATCGTCAGCTGCCACACCACATATTTCCACGTATTTTCACCCGTCACCATATATAATTATGAATGTATAATTATTTATGACAACAATAATCAATTGTATACATTTATCCATTCGTTATTACCAATGTTGACTATTTTTTACTCTTCCAAAACATTCCCGCGTGATTTATTACTTTGATTTCATTCATTAATTATTGTGTTTAATATGAATTTTTTTTTATTTCTTCCTCTACACACTGATAAAGATTTTCATACGAATTTATTTATATAATATAGGAAATTGTTATGAATTATTTTTCATTCATTTCATTTATTAATCAAATAATTATTCATCCACATCTGACACGAAGAATAATTGATAAAAACATATGAAAATGTTCCCAAAGGACGACTCTGTCTAATATTTTCACTATCTATTTGTATGTTTATACATCGTTAAATTCCTTTTTGTTTTTTTGTCTCTCATCTTTCTATGTGTCCATGAAGAAATATTTTATCTTAAGTCTCAAGCCATTTCTCGTGACCGTTTGTGTTCATGTTCTCACCCGTTGACATCGATTGTTCTTAACTTCAAATCGCCGTGAGGTAAAATAGCTTTAACCTATCCACATTCACACACGTTTCACATTTCGAAAGAGACATAAATATATCTCATATCATGATACACTCAGTTATATAGGGTGTCTTGTTGTTATCATTTTATTATCTAATTATTTGATGATCTTTATGAAAAACCAAATAAGGTGAAATTAATTTAAATAAATAAAACAAATTTCGCACGAATAATTTCATCTATTCTTCAATTCAACTGAGATTGTCATAATAATAAAAAATCCTCTTCAATTCAGTTTTATTCACAGAAATGAAAATTGGTTATCTCACAGATCAAGATCAATTAAAAACACCACCAAGCTCATATTTTTTCCGCCTCTCCTCTCTCGTCTATTTTGTCTATTCTATTTCATCATTTCAATCAGTTAAGTTTAATTGGAAGAACCAAATAAATTGTTAATTCTTCATTATTTAACACTGAATTCACCAACTGATGTGCTGATAAATAGTGAAACACCCTGCATGCATAAATTCATATATTTATCTATCGCCACTCCTTCTCACTGTTCTTTGCACGTGCCCAGAACTGTGTGCGCAATTGCCGATTGGTTCCGGCGATCGGGGTTCTCGCACCGATACACGATCCTGGATAAGATATCCAAATTACCATTCATCAACTCACCAAAAATAAAAATAAAAAAAAAAAAGGGTGAAGAAACAAAATAAAAAATGAATATGACTATGCAAAATAGACAGAAAAAAAATCCCAACAAAAACCGACAAAAAATGTTAAAGATCAAAAAGATAATTGAATTAAATTTAGTGACCGGAGGTAATTGCGTTGGGGTGGGAGAATATAATCGTTAGATTATCATTAGAAAGATTTAAATTGGCGAAGGAGGAAATAAATTTATATATATATGTGAAGCAAATGATAAAGTTGCGACGCAATTAGTGACTTCCTTCAATTTTAAGTGCGTGAACCCGAAAGCAGAGAGAGAATATTCCTCAATCCAGTTCTTCGTTATATCTACCTCCCTCTTCAATCTAAGTTAAATTATATGTGTGTATGTATGTGTGTGTATATATAATATACAGTAACGACAAACGACTGAGAGCGAGAGAACTGTTCAATTAACTTGCTAGCCGCGTGCGTAACAATTGAATGGAGGATGATGCGATTTTCAACTTCCAAGGAATCGCGTAGTCGTGCGAACATCCTCTTCCTTCGATTATTATTGAATCACTTCCGGTTCATATTATATAATATAAACAATATATATAATATAATATTTCTACGAAATGACAATTTATCCGGACATAATTTTCAATCAATTTCGAAATGGCTTTACGAAGAATTTTTTTTCTCTCAAATAATTTGATGATGGAAATGTTTAGTGTTGTATTTTTATAGCGTTGTCCCGATCATCAAGATAATGCGAAATTAGAATTATGTAGATTTCAGTCAGAAGGGAATAATAAATAATAATGAGAATAATTTTTAGTTTTAATTGGCGATGATGATTATATGAATGATATAATAAAATTTATTCTTATATTAATTCAGATAAAATTAAAAATAACTTGTCGGAGATGTTTTTTCTTTTTTTTTCCTTTATTTCTCATCATTAATATTGTAATGGGGAATTAACGATTGTATCTATAGAGTTTGGATGATTGAAAAAGAATGCAACAGAATTAGAAATCAATAGAAATATGTGAAGTGTAATCAAAGAGAAAAAAAAATTGTCCATCAATAAATAACTGAAGAAAAATAAAATCATTCACTACAAATTGTTCGACAAATTGAATATATCGATTCACAAGATAAAATAAGTGTGAGAGGAAGGCGGAGAAAACAATTTGCAGTTTCGATCGCGCACGCAACTTTTAATTTTTTATTTTTCACCCAATGTTTTTCGTTATATTCATTTTATTACTTCGTCCTTTTGTTTTCCCCCTTCTTTCATTCTCATTTTACAATGAATTCTCGCCCTTTATAAAGGTGAATCCAGTGGGATCATTATAGAACGCCCGATGAAGATCGCGTGGAAGATATCGATTCTGCAAAACCAAGTAATTGAGTCTTATCACGGATCTCCAACAAAGATAATATACCGATACACCATCCTGAATCTGATCCCAGTACTTTACATCTTTTTCCTTCACTATCTACGATAAGAGAAGGCTTAATTACGAATAATAAAAACATCCCATCAATTATACCTCTAACATTTGCACCATAAACAAATAAATAAAACAAAAACATTAAATATTGTAAGTTAATATTCAGATGAAAATTGATTCTCTCACAACACGCAATACAATTTTCAAATAATTATACACATAAACAATTTATTTAACTCAATTTTAATTTATTTAAAAGATTAAATAACAATTCATTTCGATAAAGAATAATATCGTGAATGAATTTATTTCATTTTTCTTCGTGAATAATAAAGTATTAAAAAATTCGATTGTGCAATATTCACATAGTTACCGGACACGTTATTTCCGGTGAATATATTTATGTATTATAGCTATAGACTCTTCGTACATCCGTCTCAGAAGACGTATTCTTAAGGAACGACGGAAACAGAGCAGAAAGGACGAGAGAGGCCAGTGGCGCGAAGTGAACGGACGCTCCGCGAGTGAGAAAATAATATCGCGCTTTTATTCTGTATAAAACTCCCTGTATATATCATTATGCTATATATAATGTACATATTAAGTATACACGGAAATGAAAATCAAGATGGATTTTCCTCCGTTATTATTTCTCTCGCCGGAAACTATGACAAATATCTTTTTTCCCTTTTTTTTTTTCTTTTTTACGCCTATTCTTAAATTATATTCACCCACGAACAAAATGATTTGCATTAAATTTTATAAATTTGATGTGTGGTTGGTAACAGAAGTAAAATGAATGAATTTCAATTATTATATATATTCGTTTTATATTCAATTCTGAGAATATTCTCATATTTCTAATTCTGTTTACGTTATCGAATTCCACATGTGGATTATGGATCATATTTATTTTCTATAAATTATTTGAATACTACAGAAATTCAACCGGAATTGTTGTCAAATTGTTCTCAATTCTTTTCATTAAATTACATAAATTGATTTAGAAAATTCTATCGTTTCAGAACTCGGCATTTCAATTTTTATTTATCTCCCATGTCTATTTTATTTATCAACAATTTACACATTCGTGTTACCAACAAAATGTTTAGTGATATTTTTTTGTTTAACCCACGCGGGCCCAAGTAAGAGATCACGAGAAAAGAGAAAAGTTGAGGGCGTGGGTTCTCTCGCGTCCTGAAGTTGTTCTTATTCGACCTGGTCGCCCTCGCCTCCATCCTGTCTTAATGTCAACCGCACCAACAACTCAAATAATGCAATAATGTGTATAAATATATACACACATATGTATTTATTTATTTAGTGCTGGAGTTGCCATTAAAACCAAGTGTATAAATACTCAACATCGTGAACTCGATCCACATGTCAGCAAATTCTCAAGCTCACTCATTCTCTTTTTTTTTCTATTTACTCATTATTTACGTACACTCTCTCACACACACACAGTAAATATTTCTGTGCTTCTCAATTTCACTTACACATCAATTTCATATGCATCGACTTCAAGCCAGACTCGAATAAAACAAAATTGCCACAACATAAATATAATATTCAATATCAATTGCAAAAATGAATTTCCCCATTTCAACAATTCACTATCCATTTATATTTATAACAATTATCATTAAATAAAACAAATTTGTGATATCAATTGTTAAAAGAGTAAATCAAAGAAAGAATAATGTGGGGAAAAAAAAAGTAAAAACAATGAAATTAAGACATGGAAAAAAATATTCCAACAACCCTATGATGAAATTTATATGAAAAAACCGCAAAGAATATTTTTTTTGTATTCAAATAATTCAATTTCCGTTCAAACAAGCTATAATAACCGATCGAATTGAGAAAAATAATGAAAAAAAAACTGAAGGAACTGGCCCAAAAAGATATAATCAATCCATAAAAATACAGAAGTGGGTGGAGAAGAATGAGCAGCGAAAAATATATCTCTCATTTATAACCTGAAATCTTCTCAATGGAAAAGAAGTTGAAGCCACGTGGGCGCCACAAACACTTCCCACTTCTTTCTCCCTTTCATCACTACCCATAAATATATACATACCATACAAACACGTAGAAATACACACTGTCTTAACGTACCTACACAAGCCCTAATACACGAGCAACCATTACGCGTATCCATATAATTTTCGACGAAACCTTGAACGACCTTTTTTGGTATCTCAAGACAAAACAAAAATAATAATAAAATGAGAGAACACAACGTGAATTCACCGCAATGAAGATACAACTTAAAATTACAACTGAAAAAAAATGCCAAATTATTTTCCCTAAATTATTTTAATTACCAAATGAAACCAATGAAAAATAAATTATAATTAACGATTAATAAAATATTATTGTTAATCGTGATTATCATCAATTAAATAGTGACAGTAATTAATTACGGACATTACTGTGTGAGCATATCCAACTCCAAGGGAGATAAGCGAGAAAAGATTAAGTATTTATAAGGTGGTGTGACGGGGTGGAGGGCAACAGGGGAATAAAAGGGAGACGGAGTCAGTAAGAGATACGGCGCAAGACCATTGCGCCTGCGGACCGGAAATGAGCGGTGCGTTTTATGAGTATACTCGTATCGCCAGTGATTGCCTTGAGTTTTGCCTTTTCTTCTCTTTTTCAAACCCAACCGCCTCCCCCTCCCTCTCCATCTTTTACTCTCTCATTTTTATTTGTTTTTCTTTTTTCACATCTCCCCCTTGCTCCCTCGCATCATTTTTTATCCCTACCAATGAACTAATGAATGACATCTCTTATGCTACGGCCAACAAGTATCCAACCATCGGAGCCACTTTATGAACATTCTTTGAAAATTACTGAGTTTGAAGTTCAAATACATCCATGAAATGGATTTGTGTGTTGTTAAAGGGGTTTTTTCTTTTTTTTTTTCACTTGCAAACAGTCATTTTGTAGTGATTTTTGCAATTTCCTTGTCAATTACTTGAAGTATATTCTACTGATTGTTATATAATTCGTTTACATTTTTTTTTATGCAAAAATAGTGGCGAATTGTGATTGAAGTGAATTAAAATTGGAATATAATTAATTTCCACCCCTTTTTTCTACGTTTGCATTAAAATTATAAACAATTATCCACTCGTATGTGTCATTTAGTTGATATCGTCATAAATAATTGTTTCTTGAAACAATGTAATTTGTATATTGGATAGATTTATTAATGTGGCCTCAGTGTGTCCTTGCTCAGGTTATGAATGAACGAGTATGTTACTGGTCGTTATATTATGCCGTCACATATACATGAAGCAACAAGTTTATATGCTCATCATATAAAATAGAAACAAACTATAACGTACAATACTTCCGTTGTAAATGACGTCAACCATTTTCCCCTATCCATAATTCAACTATGACGAAAATATCATTGAATCTCGCAAAACATTCAATATTAAGAATGAAGGAAAAAAAAGTCATCATTCTATTTTTCTTCCACCTTTTTTTTTCCTTCCGGTTTCCAACTACTTTACACTCACAAGATAAAAAAATTTATCGCTCCGAAGTAGACTTGCGTAATAAATTATAGAACCCAAGAGTGTATCATGCATAGGTATAAGTGTATTGCTGTATAATCATCGGAATTTTTCTCAATGAATGAACGAGAATATAGCAATAAACCCTAATATTTAAAATATGTATATAAATTATATAGAAATAGAATCAGAATATTAATATATATATTTATTACCTAACAGCAAAAACGAAAATTATAATAAACCAGGACAGAAAAATTTTATTCTCAAACTACAAAGTGTCAATCTTATTTTTTCCTTTTGCCCACATTGCAACCACCCATTCTTCATTTATCTTATTTATTTCTTCATCTTCATCATCATGACTTTTTTCTCCATTTTATTTTCATTTACATCTTCTTTTTTCGAAGGTCAATTTTTACATGACTCCCACGCACCTACACAAGAAACACACCGAAGGAGGGAGAGGAGAAAAGTTTTGCAATGCTCTGGCGATGGATGAGAAGAAGACGAAGTAAAAAATGACGCCAAAAAAAAAGAAGAAAGAAATTTAAGATAAAAGAAGAAAATTCAAGCAGCTTTTGAATTTTAAGGGATAACTTCTATATATGAAACAATAAAAAAATAAATATTTATATGGGTATAAAAACGAGAAGAAGATGAAGAAGAAACTGAGACTTGAAAAGACAGATGAAAAATGCATGTGTAAGATTTATGGTGGATTTTTATTGCGATTGAGTCCTCTGTTATTTTTTTTTCGCCTTATTGATTTCTCAATTTTTTTCTCCCCCTTTCTTAGTCCGGTTTTTTAATTTATTTTTAATTCATTTTCGATTCAGTTCTCTGTATAATATAGAGCCCCTTGTCGAAAGGAACATTGGATCCCTGATTGGAAGAATCACATTTTGAAATAAATTCAAAAGTGATATGGAACGGAAGAAAAAAATTTACAAAGAGAAGAAAAAAAAATTGTAAATGTCTCGAGAGACTTTTTGAAGTTTTTCTTTTATCTTGTAAATATATATATATATATATATATATATATATATATATATATATATATTCTGATTCTCTTTCTCACCCGTTGGCGTGGCATCCGCCAGGAACTCGCCTACCGTATCTCCACGTCGGGAAGCTCGTCTTCCTTCTCGTTAAAATCCCAACGACTCTCTTCCGGTGAATTCTCTCTTCAACGAGAAACAACTCTTCGATAAACACGTCTCTCTTCCTTTTTTTTTCCACCCTATCTCATCTTTTGCGCGTTACAGCTGCTTCCAAACGAGAAAAAGTGATTCTCTTTCGACATAAAATTCATTTCTCTATCAAGACCAACGACGAAAAAATTAACAGAATATCAAGATGAGAAGAGAAGAAAAAAAAGCTATTTAATAATTGAAATTTCCTACATCGATTTCAATCGCCGCTTCATTCCTTTTTTTCTCACTGATATAAAACTGTTGAGAAAGTAAATATCGATTCCCAGAATAATGAAATATTTCATGATCGGATTACACAACCACAAGAAAAAATTGTACTGTCAAAATATGCGTGAAATATCTCAACATTCGTTCACAAATGCTTCATGAATTCATTTCTATCTAAAACTCCATTGGATTCATTCCATTTTAACATGAAAAATTGATAACCAATCAAACTTAGTATCCATGAATTATATTACAAGAAGATTTGATTTATAAATATTTCAATTTCAAATAAGCTCTGAAAACTCGAACTAAATATAGCAATTAAACTCGATTCCATTGTGTAATTGATTACAATTTTCTTCATCAAAATCATCTCTTTCCAGTGATTCATATATTCATCATTGTTCAAGATTATCAGAAGAGTAAAACGTGTGAAAAATAAGCTGAAGTCCAAAAAATAAAATAAAAATGATGAAGAGAATCGGATCGATTCGCTCGTCTCGCGCGATGGATCGACCGGAAGTTGCTGTCGGCCTCGTCCGAAAGAGAATCGGCTGTCTCTGTTTCTTTATTCATTTTTTTGTTACTTGATTTATTTTTTTCCCCCTCACGTCTATCCTCCGCGTCAGTCCCCCAACAACCCTTTTTGTCTTTGACCCTCAATTCTCCACCTCTTGTTGAATCGGGCAAGGTGCATCCGCTCGTTAGTTTGATTTACGAACTCCCAGTATATATATAAATATATTTATATACATGTACAAGTAGAACCAACTTTAAAGCATTTCGCATCTCCCAAACTTACTCCTTTCTTCTCCATAACAATAAGAATGAATAATAATAATAATGAAATAAAAAATAAGACTTTTATTTTCTTCATTCGCGATACTAAATTTTTTTTTAATGTTTCCATCAGCTCAATCGTTTTTATCTTTTACATATGACAGCGTCGTGCTTCCCCAGAGAGAATTCGAATGATAGAAAAAGATGAGAGACAGAAGAAGGGAAAACAATGAAAAAAAAAGAGACAAAAATAAATAAGAAGAGAAACAACAAATGTAGAGTTAGGTATTGCGGCAGCAGGGAATAAACCGGCTACCGGGTGAGCAGCGAGTCCCGCATTCCGTTGAGCCGCGACGAGCGAGATGAGGAGGACGTGGGAGACGCCTCTTGGCGCCTTCCACCACCCGCGGCGACTTCGATCTATCCTCGATCGATTCGATAACGAGGATAAATAAAACGAAGAAAAAAAGAAGACGGAAGAAGGAAAAAAGAAAACATCAATAAAGAGAATGAGCAAAAAATACTCTACAGCCTGAAAATAAAATTGAAAACCCGAACAAACGTGTTGTTGAAATCTTTTCCATCATTGATTCAACACGATGTGTGAGAAAAAGGTTTTTCTTTCCAACTAGATCAATCATCACCACTTATTAACGATGAGGAATCTATTTGGTTTGGGATTTTTTCCCTATTGTTTCAAGATTAAAAAACGACACCGTTGAAATATTCAAAGTTAAAAATAATCTTTCAAACATCGTTCCAATTTCGTTGGATTCATTTTTTGTATTTCCCAATGAATATTGGAATATATATTCGTATTTAAATGTATATATGTATGTGTGTCAACGCGAAAAGTAGCAAGCTCACTCGATAGCAAGTTGGATCACGAGCGCAAAAGCACGGTGCGCTACCAATGAGCCGTATCCTGCTAAACTGTTAAGAAGGAAGTGGTTCATTGCTGCCTCTCGCACGATGTCGACACACATACATATACATACACAAGCGCTTGCATATTCAACGCCAAAACTACATTTATAAGACCTCTCTAAAATCGTTCTATATAAACGTGCACAACTCATTTGTGAAAGAGCGACACAATTTAAACGTATTTGGACTGGATAATTTTCAAATGGACCGATAAACATGAAATAAAATTACTTTTTTTCTAGTACATATAAAGTAATTTCAAATTAAATTAATATTTTTTGTCTTATTACTCACAGGAATTTTGCTGCTACGTAAGAAGTCCAATAGCGCTTCCAAAGCACCAAGAGTTGAAGCTTGAACAAAGACACCACGTTCAGCGAGTTTGATATTGCCCAACGCCTTCGACAATTCCTTGGCTATTTCCTCACGTAACAAATCGACTTCATCCGGTTTTTGTGCAACTTGGAGATTCAATCCTGTCGGATACGCAACGAGTGATTAATTTGTGTGAGTTTTTTCATTTTTGCATGCAAACTAATTTTTAAAAGCACTAGTTAATGGTAAATTCTCAGAAGAAACAAAATATTTACCAGCAATTGCTTTGTCGAGATCTTTCGCAGCTATTTTAACTCCTTGCGCCGCTCTTATTTCTCTATATTCAATATATGCATTCTGAAAACGTGTAAGAATGAATTGAATTCTCCTTCCTTTATCATTAATCATATGATAAAAAATGAATAATAAATTCTAATGAAATGTAATCACCTTAACTCTGAGCTCTTTAAGCGGTTGTGGCATTAATAATGATCGAATTTGCGTAACAATTGGTCCATCAGTACCAGCAACGATCATCGTTTCTCCTTCTCTCAAAGTTCCGTTGACTAGAATACAATCAATTGTAGTACCAAGTCCAGGTAGAGCTTTTACTTCAAGCACAGTCGCTTGTAACTCTTCACTGAACATTAATCGTTTTGCCAATGGTCCTTGACACGCATCAACAATCAATGCCAGCAAATTTCCCATACCCTCACCTAATAATCAGCGAAATAAAACAAATATTAATCAATATTTTTCATCAGCGACAGCATACACGTAAATATACTTCTATCAGTAAATATATTCACCCGTAATTGCACTCGTTGGCACCAATGAAACATAACTACGTGGATCAGGATTTTCGTAAAATAGGGCAGCATTTAATCCCTGCTCAGCAAATTGCACTATCACATCTTTCGTACGCTTCTCAAATTCTCGTTGTGTATTTGGTGCCTGACCTTTAATTATATCTTGAACGTCTTTTCGATTCATCGTTTGCCAGTCGTACAACCTTGATAAAAATATAGAACAGGATTGATTATTCGTTCCGATTTACTAATGCGATTTAAATTCTTCTTATTATTAATAATTTACCTATCCATTTTATTCAATGCCACGACAAACGGACATTTTTTTGCCTTTAATAGACCAATACTTTCCAATGTTTGCGGTTCCAGACCGTGCATAATATCGACAACTAAAACGGCGATGTCACACAGTGATGAGCCGCGATTTCTCAAATTACTAAATGACTCGTGACCTGGTGTATCAATAATTAATAGACCAGGTATTTTAAACACCTTCTCAGCGAACTATAAGAGAATCAAATATAAGTTCATTAATGTATTGAATTTCATTATTGATCGAGTAGAATCAATAATTAACTCTCTATGAAACTGAAAATAATCACGTACCCCTTTTACATGTTTCGTTGAATCTTGTATAGCTTCAATGGGAACATTAGTTGCACCAATTTGTTGTGTAATACCACCGGCCTCGCCATCTTGTACATTAGTTCGTCGCAATTTATCCAATATTTTAGTCTTTCCCGTATCGACATGACCCAAAACACATACAACTGCCGCACGAAGATCATCCAAGGTCTTCTTTTTTTCTGCTTCAATTCGTCGATTTTGTATTCGTAACCGTGCACGCTCGCGTTTTTTCTCGGCATCCGTCATTTTCTCATGTTCACTATCATCATTTTCATCATCATTGCTTTCATCATCTGATTCAGATTCACTACCATCGCCACTTCCACTATCGCTATCGCTCGCTGATGAATCCACAACTTCAACTTTCTTCTTTACTTCAACTTTATCTTTTGTTTTTTTCGGTAACTGATTTTTGTTATTATTAATTGCACCTTTCGCTTTTGTGTTTACGTCACATGTTTCATCGCCGCGTTCGTCTTCGGTTGAATCTGCATCCCAAGAGTCTTTAACTTCTTCAGCAACTTCCGGCGCTGCCACTACTACTTCGATTGATTTTTTTCTTTCATCCTCATCGACTTTCTCCTGCAAGGGCTGTTGTTGATCAACAATTTCAACTTGAACCTGATCTTTTATCTCTTCTTTTTCTTCTTGGCTGGTTTGTTGTTTAATTTTATTGGGGCGAATTCGCGTACCCAGTGATGGCCGTTGCCGTGGCTTCTTTTCACCAACATCCGGAATTTCTAGACCTTGTGCTTTCAGAGCTTCAAGCATGGCTTGTGCTCTGGCACGATCTTGTTTTTGCTTTGTTGTTAATAATTTACCTTCGGCTTTCAGTCTTTCTTTACGCTGCTTCTCCTTCAATTTTTTCTTCTCCTTCCGCTCTTGCTCTAATTGTAATTGTTCTAATCGTGCTTTCTCACGCAATTCTTCTTCACGGATTCGCTCCTCCTCTTCACGCTTTGCACGATCTTCATCTTCTTTGACTTTTTTCAAAGCTTCTTGCATCGCTGCGAGCATTTTTTTCCCGGGACCTTTCGCCTTGTCCTTGGGATCTTCTTTAGCACCCTTTTTCTTCTTTTTCTTTCCATCTCCTCCATCTTCTTCTCCATCAACTGCTTCCTCAACGTTTTCTGCAGCAGGGGTTTGCTTCTCTACAGAACTCTCTTTTGTTGCGTCTGCATTGTCGACTTTTTTACCAACTTCCTGTATAACATTAACAATTAATTAATAGAATGATCAAAGGTGTCATTGTGCCCATATCCAAATTTACTAACTGATTGGAAAAATAAGTATCCCAATACTTACAGTTTTTTTTTGCGCCAGTTTCTTCTGCTTCTCACGTTCTTTTTTTTCTTTTTTCTTTTGCGCTGCACTTTTCATGGTAGGTCCACCCTCACCATCATCTTCATTTCCATCTTCATTAATTACTTCGTTAGTCGTTTCAACTTTCGATTTATTGTCTTTATCTTTTTTATTTTTTGATGAAATTTCTTCTTGCTCGATTACTCCTTCTGTTTGTTGTTCAGTTTTAGTTTCAACTTTCTTCCCTGTATACTCCATCTCTAATTCAGCAAGTGCCTTTTCAATTTCATCATCACTGTCTTGCTTTTTCTTTCCTGCAATAATGATAAGATATTAACATCATTTAATTAATTATTTTCGATTGAATCAAGACTATTTTAGATCAAAATATTTACCTTTCTTTCCCTTTTTACCCTGAGGTTCTTGATTTTTTTGAGGTTGCTGTTGCTTCCCCTTAGGCCTCTCCTTACTATGAAAATTTTCGGATTCATCTTCGCTTTTCGATGGTTCCTCATTATTTTCATCGTCATCACCATCATCGTCATCATCACCCTCAACGTCCAAGAGCGCAAAACCGCTTTTCGTTGCTGCCACACAGAATTCATAATATTAGACAATTATAGTTGAATGTATATTACCTCAATTTAGAAGATCAAGATAGAGATATTCTACCTTTCGCTTTGGCAGGTTTACTCGGGAGAATATTAATATTATCATCTTCATCGTCAGACACTGACACTTTCTTTCCTTTTTTCGTTTTTCCTTTAGGCTTCGGGATATCATCTTCAGATTCTATATCATTTTTCTTTTTATTTTTCTTCGAATTTGTTTTATTTTTCACTTCAACTTTAGATGCGAAATCAACATTAAACGCATCATCATCGTCATCATCGTCGAAATCATCATTTTTCTTGCCTTTCTTCTTTTTTGCTTTCGATTTTGCTTTAGGCACAACTTCATTAACAGATTCAGCGTCAGAATCTATTTCTAAGGCTGCAAAACCTTTTTTGACTTGATTTTTCTTCCCTTTTCCTTTTGATTTATTTTCAGTTTCCGAATCTGACGCTAAAATACTTTCGTCATCATCATCGTTCACCTTTTTTCCTTTCCCTTTATGTGATTTCGATAAAGGTACACTATCATTGTCATCAGAATCATCATCATCTCCTCGCCGCGATTTTTTTCCCTTTTTCCCCTTCGACTTATCCACTTTCAATTCAGTCAATTCATCCGCCAAGTCATCCACATCGTCACCTCTCTTCTTCTTCTTATCTTTCGTTTTTGATTTAATCTTAGCTGATTCAGCAACCGATTGTTCATCAATATCAACATCGCTTTCCCTAGAGCAAAGTTACAAAACATATTTTCCATTTGTTTTCCTCTTTTTTTCCCCTCCTCTACTTTTATCTCATTTGATAGAGACAATGAAGAGAAAATAGATTCAACAAAGACCGTGATATAATTGTTGTACCTATTTTATCACTCGAAAAAAAATGATTTTGGCATTGATAATTTTAACTAACATAACCTAAAATTCATGGCCAGATGGAAACTATTGCATCATCGATACGTAACAAAATCGTCAATGACAATTGTTCACACAACAATAATCATGTAACAAACTGAATAGATTACTGAAAATTCCCATTGTCAAAATATTAAGGCAATAAATAATTAATGAAAAATTGACAAAATAAATATTTCACAGTAGGACTAAAATAAACTCACATATCATCATCCTTCCCGGAGCGCTTTCCCTTCTTAGCTTTACCCATAGTTCAATTTAATTAAAATTCGTATAAAACTATTCACAATATTTTTAGTCCGAATCGAATGAATATTTTGGTTCACAGTAGAAATTCGCCACATGAGAAACGAGATGTTTAATTGAAAAATGAGAGCACCGGTTTTTGAGGTTCAACACATACACACGACGAGTCGAAACCGAGGAATGTTGAACAACGTGAAGTTAGTCAATCGTCAATTTTTCTCTCCTCACCGCTTTGCCGATAATGTCGCAACGACTATTTACAACAATCGGTAAATATTATTTACTCTGTGAATGAAATTCATTTCCATTTTCATCAGCAGAGCGCGCCTTGTCCGTTAATGGCATAACTGCGCGCGCAACAGCAGTCTCAGGTTCCTTTCGATTGAGAACTAAGATGGTGAGTGTTACGGTCGTCGCAAAAGTTTAATAATTATCGATAAATAACAATGACATCCTGCAATAAATGAAAATGGAATTATATTGAATTTAAATACGATTGGTTCCTGTATTAAATAGCCATTTAGTTTTTTGCTTATTTTGTTGAGTCTGTTGGAATTTTTGTTCGACATCGGCGTTCGCATAACGCGTGTAAACATAATGTTGATGTGCTATCAATCTTGTTTTATTCAATATGTTATTTTATGTAATTTCAGTCCACACACAAGAAAAAGACAAGGAAGCTACGTGGACATGTCAGCCACGGTCATGGGCGTATTGGTGAGTTGATTATTGTTACAACAATAATATCATAAAGACAACATAACCTCTTTCATCTCCTTTCGGGGTCTCTTCTCAATTTCGAGATCTGAGAAATGCATTCATTAAAGAAAATTTTATCATTTTTTCTGTGTAGGCAAACATAGGAAACATCCGGGAGGTCGTGGTAATGCCGGTGGTATGCACCACCATCGTATCAACTTTGATAAATACCATCCTGGATACTTTGGAAAGGTAAGCTTTGTTTAACAATGAATATTGTCGCACGTTATTCGTATTTGCAATGTTCGTGAGTGTTAAGCTGAATCGATATTTTAATTCTAGCTCGGTATGAGGAATTACCATCTCCGTAAAAATACCAAGTGGTGTCCCGCCCTCAACTTGGACAAACTCTGGACTCTTGTTTCAGAGCAGACCAGGTTAAAATACAAAGATGCCACAAATGGAAAAGCTCCAGTTATCGACCTTGTGAAAGCGGTAATTATCTATCTCACTTTCATCGATTTATTAAATGAAAAAACCTAATTGAAACTTGTTAATTTACTTTTGTAGGGTTACTACAAACTTTTGGGCAAGGGCCGTTTACCAAAACAACCAGTCATTGTTAAGGCTAAATTCTTTAGTAAATTGGCTGAGGATAAAATCAAGGCTGTTGGTGGTGCTTGCGTTCTTTCCGCTTAATTAAATCGGTAATTCACAATTTTTTTTTACAACTTAGTATCATTAGAGAACACGACTTTTATGCATGATGATGCTGAACGGGCGGTCTAAATAGTGCGTACAACACTTATCCTGTTGAATATGTTCAATTTTCTGACTAACTTGAAGAAAATCCATATTTTGATATTCATTTATATTGACATAATTTGATTCATCGTATTAATAGAATTTCTTTCTTTTTTTCCATTTTACAGATTGCTGAAATTGCTGTTTACTTGGTAAGTTGGATATTGGCTATTTCTATTATTTTTTTGCATTTTCTTGAATTTCCAATGTGATGTTAAGCGAACGGGCGGACTGAAAGTGCGTACAAACACTATCCTCATGTGGATTCGTTCTTTTCTGATTAGAAAAATTTCAACAGTTCATTAATTTATGTGTTATGACAAAAGCGATTTGAATTTTATATTATATTAATGTTGTTCTCTCTTGTATGCTTCCAGAGATCCAAGACCTGTCTCAACACGTGTACAATCAACAACCTTGTACTATTCTTAATAAAATTTATTGAAAAAAATGATTATATCCGTATTCGTTATTCAATTATAATTGAGAAAAAAAATTCGTGACTTCCATGTTATCCTAGATATTTTATTTCCTTTTACATTGATGCAAATCATTTAAAATCATTCATTTTCTTGGTATCAAAAGTGTCAATACAGAGATTATCAACCCAGATGTGGTGGTGGTGGTGGTATTTGCATTCCACCTGCTAAAAGCGCAGGAGGTGGCGGCACAGGATTGAACATTGGTGGTCGTGGTGGAGGTGGTACTGGCATCATTGGTGGTCCCAATCCCGGTCTGATCAATGGGACTGGTGGTGGTGGAATTTTTCCAATTGTCGGCTTTTCATTCTTAAATGCGAACTGCAAAAAGAATTGCTTCGTATCCTTGTTCCAGTGGGTCCAGAATTTTCCTTCTGCTTTTTCCACTTCTCTACTGGGAACCTGCAACATTCGAAAATGTATTGATCAATATAGATTCATGTAATTTCATGAATTTGAGGTGTCTATCACGTTCAGTAGAACAGATTGGCAAATTCTTCCTGGAATGCACATCAATTTGAAAATACAACCCCTTGCCAATCTTTCTCATGATAAGACTACTCCAAATCCATTCTCTTGTTAATGTCCGGACGATCAAATATTAAAACAATCTTCTTTATATACCTTGAAGGCAATTGTCTCATATGGTTCAGCAGCAAATAAAAGATATTGCCATTTACGATCAGGAGGTTCAACTCGCTGTTCATAAGCTGACATAAATCTGTGTCTTGGGATAACACTATCAGCAACTTCCGGATAATCAACTTGGAACAATAAACTTTGTTGTCCAGTCTCAGGATCTCTTTGTTTTGTAACTCGATAACCAGGTCGACCAATTTTAACGAATTTCTTTGGTTCAACCCGTGGTTTTTCAGGTGCTAGAGTTTGTGGTGCTTCCTTCGCCTCTTTCGCTGCTCTTCTTGCTAAGTTGGCCTGATGTTTTTTACCTTGTGTATGTGCAAGATAACTACCTTCATTATTGTGTAATGTTAAACACAATTTACATTCATATGAACCCAAATGATTTTTCATAAAATATGGATCTTTGTTGAGATCTATTGTTTCTAATGCCAATTGTCGTAGGCGTTCCCGACGATCCCGGTTGCTTTCTGACCATGATGCTACACCACCACCGCCGGTTTTTCCACCAGGACGATTTTGGAAATCCATTTTATCACTCTAACCTCTCAAACTTATTTGTCTTGTGTTGTTAATAATAAATCTCAGTAGAAACGAGATATTGTCAATAATGAGGTTAGAAACACCGAAGGGCCACGCCAAGCGCACTCTGAACTTGTAATTGGGAACCAAAATTCAAAGAGGGAGTCTCATTCATGAATGAATTAGTGCCACCTTGTTACATCTGCTTTATGGCATTTGAACATCACCAATACAAAGTCTTCAACTCTTCTTTTCATTTCAAATATATAAAGAAAGGAATGGTATTTCTAAGGGTGCAGTGAATTCTCTATTTTATTCGTTCCTGATGTCCTTATTGGGAATATTGGCATCACTGAAGTTAAATGGAAGCTTACAAAGATGGCGCGGAAGATAATTTCTAATATGTCATGCGCAAGCTGTCATTCATCAAGTTCTTCTGTCATTCCCTTTTGTTGACCTGTCAATCGATCACATTCTAACAATTGATTTGGGTACCAAGTGTATTAATTGACAATGGGTATGAATGAAATAAATACTTGGGTCACCATTCGGCGATATGACAAACTCGGTAAAATTATTGAAATACTTGCAGCAATTTATTTTATAAATGGCATAATATATTTATATTATTTGGGGCACATTTATATTATTGTAGATGAAGAGAATACAGAATTACGGACGAGTTTAGAACGCTTAACTCTCACACCAGGTTCAATGTCTGATGAAATCAAATCATTGATATTTAAATTCATTGAAACTGAAGATGATGGAAGTAGAGTTTTGAAAATACGTAGACACGATAACAATCTGATTCCAATATCAACATTATCAAATGGTTCATCGCAAGAAACGTAAAGTACAATTATTAATTCATTTAGTTATTTGGGAGTGTCTTAATCTCTTGACTGAATTAATCATTTCCCACTTTTCAAGGCCTTTCATTATCGATGTTGTTTGCGTTCATCAATTTTGTAAGTAGCGAATTTCTTGATAGTTAATAAGACCAAATGTTGGTATTCTATTCCTTTCGTTTTGTCCTCAAGGTCCAGTTGAACGGCGTAGAGTATTACCGAATTATGTTGACGCTTTGAACACAAAATTTACCAATTTGGAACAACGAGTTAAACTCGCAGAATCAGCACTGCCAGATGTGACAAATGGTCATGTCAATGCAATGGAAGATATTGCTTCTCAATTAGCGAATTGTTTGGACTTTTTGGATCGTCGACTTGATGAACTTTCACCGCCTGCATGGAAGCCCCAATTGGAATCAGCGATTTGATTCGTTAAGGATACTTGGATTGGACTTTATTATACCAAAAATAACATAATGATATTATATCCAAATATTAACAATTAATTTATTTCACTTAATAAAATTCCAGTGAATATGAAAAATAAAAGGGAAAACAATGAGACGTAGAAAAATAGTTACTAGCTCATGATAAAATATGGATATGAAATGTTCTTCTTCCTTCTCATTTATATTCGTCTATTAAAATATGCGTCTAAAATGAATTCAAATTTGATTGAGATTTATATGAGTAAGTGAAATCATATCTGTATACCTATTGGATATCATGAAAAATTAATTAATATTTAATTATATTAAAATATTTTCGTCTTGTTTATATTATATATGTATTTGTACATATATATGTATATATATATATATATATAACTCTTCAATAAAAAAAACGACTTTAGAGCCAAAATATCTCTTTTTTTTACAAAAATTCCACAATGTGATGTTATTTCCGTATGTTTTCTCCTGTAACAACTCTTCACTTTTATATCTCGTTCATAAATATTCTTCCATGATGATTAGAACACTTTTGGTGTTGCAAAGAATAATAAAGAATATCGGAAATGAAAAGAAAAGCCAATTCATTTTTTTTCCACTCTTCGATTCAGATAAAACTAAATATGCGACATCAAACTGATGTCTCAGTTTGAACAATAAATTCGAGTACTCGATAAATTACTATCATGATGAAACGAAAATATTTATCACGATAAAGAAATATTCGCTGACATTCAACTCTGCATTTGTACAATGATAATAGTAAACTAATCTGAATCTGATCATAAATTATTTACATATATAAAAATAGCATCCATTTTAGGAAAAAAATAAAAATGCAAAAAGGCGAAAGTAAAGACAAACAATTACAGAAATTCATTTTCTCTTTTTAAATTAAATACTCCGAGATCTTCACGTGTGTTGCTTTAAATCTCCATTCAACAATTTCAAACTCACATTGCTGTTCTCATTCGATCTCACAACATTTATTTGAACGTTGTATGTATTGGCCTATATGTGTGTATGAAGAAAAAACAGAGAAAGGAAAAATTAATGATCATAATAAATTTCAAGCATATGAAACAAAAATTAAAATTAAAAAAAAGTATTTGTTTTAAAATGATAAATTTTTTTACCAATTGTAGTGAAGCAACAAATAGTCGGGCAATATCCTCTGGCTCGTGTTGCATCGCAATAACATTAAAATCCAATCGATGACTCTCCTCTTTTTTCAATGCATCCACAATTCGTTTTTCATAATCACGAACATGAAATATTCTGCGGCGTTCAGCTAAATTTAATGCTTCAATTGTTTTGTACCATTTTGCTGTTTCCAGTTCCCGATCATTACGAACATCGAATTCTTGTCGTAATTGCTTCATCTTCTGTTCGATCCGTTCTTGATGAGTCCGTTCATTGTGTTCATTATTCATTGATCCATTAGCAAATTCGTCTGACGAGTCCTCGGCATCGGAATGCCTTGAATATGCTGGTGATTGTGGTGGTGTGTAAGAGCATGAAGCTTCTGGCGGAGGTGAAAGTCGTAACTGACTCACACAATTATCGCCAACTACTCTTAAATTCTCAACAAACTTTCGTGAGCTTCCGGTATTGCTCGTGATATCGTTATCGTATTCTCCCAATATTGTTTCGAATCCCAATAGATCCATGTTAGAATTCTCAACCGCACGATAATTATTTCCATTGACTTGTGATTTCGACTTGAAGCACTGTTCAATTATTTTTTGCAATTCTTCAATTTCTTCTTTCATACGAATTGACATTGGTTTTGTTGGTGAATATAGTAATAATTTTTTTCTATCACATTCACTATCATTATCACTTTTTGTCTCATTATTTTCATTCAATAAATAAAGCTTTAAATTGTCACGTTTCGTTGTGCTTTCGGATTTTTTTTTCCGCGACTTCGTTCGGTATTTTAATAATGATATGTGGCATGGTAGTTTGAATTCAGTTCGACTTTTCGGCAATTTATCGGGTATACTTTGATCGAAAGGTATCGGTTTCCAAGTCTTTTCGTTTAATTCATTCACAACAGAGCTCCTTGTTACTCGACGAATTTTTTTTGGTGGGGATGGAGTTTGTTGTTGAATATCATCTGGATCACCGGACGTGTATCCCGCGTCTGTTTCGATTGAATCACGTATTCTTGATGTCCTATCAATGTTACAATTACTTTCTATCGTCTCACTGGGTGTTTCTTCTACACTTTCTGATACAGTTTTGTTGACTTGTGTTTGCTCCGGTTCTGGAGTTGGAATTTTATCACATTCGATTGATGAGTCGACCGGCGACATCAATGAGTCTTTTGGGTCTCTTACACTTTCATTCAGTGTATGAGAAAAATCGGATAAATCACGTGAGCTTGGTGTTATTGCATCTGAACTTGAGATCATCGATCCATAACCGGATTCTTGCGTGGGACTGAACACCCCAGCGTCTCTGAATGTGTCACCATATTCTGAACATGACTCAAATGCATTTACCACTTCTAAATCTGTCTCTAATATCTCTGGAATATTATTGTTTATTTGTACTTCCATGAAGTCATCCGGCGTTACTTCATCAACTAACATTTTTGACATCGACAATTGTTGATTACAACGGTAATCATATTTTTTACCAATGATTTCGCCATTAATATCAAGAATATCCAATGGAAATTTATTCCTCGTCACATTTTCCAATTGAGGATAGCGTTGGGTTAGCATTTTAATCTTTTTCTCCCCCTTCGATGGCTTCAAATTGCAATTTTTATTAATTTCTTTGGCTAAATCAATCAGTTCAAAATTGTCGAAGTCGATTTTTGATTTTGTATGCCTTCGTTGGTTCGTTCCTGTAGATTCTTTCTCCTCATTCCTGTGATGAATGACGGAGAAATAAATCATTACGCAAATGGAAATCATGTGAATAATATCAGAGCAATTGAATAGTTCTTAAAATCAAAAACTTTATGTTACTTACTCATGATCATGTATCGATTGGCTCAATGCTGATGTCTCTTGATACAAATATTCCACGCGTCTCACATATACATTCGCGGAATTCTGAAGAACTAATGCTGCTTCGCCGAAATTCAAGTCGCACGGTTGCTCCAATAACGTGTAATAGTCCTCCAAAACCTGCAATTATTCTCTCATAAATTAAATTAAAAACCAGCAAAGACATAAATGGAGCATCAGTATTGGATTCAAATTTTTTTTTACCTGGGCCAATGGAAACGTCCACTCGGCCAGATCTTTAGCAGGCTTCATCAGCTTGGTGCTGACATCCTGCAAAGTAGCTGCCATCACAGGCAACCAACGAATTGTATCGAATTCTGGAGTTTCGATCATAAAAATTTCAGTGAAATATATTCAATAAAATAAATTAGAATAAAATAAAAAAAAAACTCGATGATTAAACTTTTTTATCAACATCGGTCGAATTTTTAATCTGTTATTTAGATTCGAAGTAATAAAGAAAAAATAACACAAAGAATAACGAGTGGATAAAAATGTAAATTCCATACTCATATAAAAAATTCAATTTCAAACGAACGTATAGAAATAAAATTTAATCTTCCTCGACGATATTACAAAGAGACCCACATGCATGCAATCATACTTGTTATCTGTATAAAGTGAGTGATTTACTATCAGTATTTGATATTAGACGATAGTGTTGAGTTAATTTCAATTGATATATATATATATATATATATATATGTCATAGTTATTATTATAGGCGAGGGATTCATGTACAACACGTGGCAATTTTTTTGTCTTCTTCTATTTCTATTTTACCATTAGGTAATTCAAAATGTCGGAGCAAATAAAAGAAAAATGCTTACATTGTATTCAATATAACAAAGAGAGTAATTAATGAATCAACCCTATATTTTTTCGCGAAATAGAATATGATTAATAACTATGTTATTAACGTCATAATCAATCTCAATATCGATAAATGACAATCATCAATTAATTGAATATGGGCATATGCGAATATTACGACGTTCATCTCCTTTCAATTGAATGTTGGGTCATGCAATCAAATCTATGGAGCAACACACGCTCACAATCAATTTAGTTACTCCAGATTAGTCATAGCTACAAATATGTACATATGTATACATGCAAAAATAAATATATATTTAGTAGCGACACCAGCATGTTTGCATGTCAATTCCATTACTGCAGTAGAGCAGTAGCAACAACAAGAAAATATTAAACTCGCTACGGTGTGTTTGTGAGTGAAGCACAACATAAACAGACAAGCGTGAGAATCGCGCGGGCTCGAATAATTCTCCATAAATCTGTCTTATATCAACAAAAATAAACAATTAATTCCATAATTCGTTCATATCATGAAATTTAAACATGAATTATCGAACTGACAATCAAAGAAAATCAAATATTCATACATTAACGAAGTCACAATGGCAATGATGAATTTGTCTTTACCTGGAATAATTTATGTAGTGAATGGCGTCCCCTTTGTGCGTTTATCGGCGAACAATCGACCGTTGGTCGGCCATTCCTATATGAGAACCTAAATAAAAAATTCGTTAATACGCACACGCTTCAATTTCACCGTACTTTATATACCAATGCTATTCCGTTCTTACTCACTCACTTTCATATATCATTGCCGGAAGCAGGACAACATTATTCTAGTTCAATTCGTACGTTTCATGTACCCGCCATGAAGAATAGAAGGCAATGGGCGATATGGTGTGTTTGCAAATAAACGCGCGTTGCGTTTATCAATCAACAAATATATCTATACGCAGCCAATCGGTAAACTAGGAATAATACAACCTTTATTAGTTGGTGAAGTCATTGCCTGTTTTTACCTTTTGGTATCGCATTATTTGTTGGTAAGAGGAAGTACTCTGTACTCATCTGCAATGGCATGTTTGTGTTGTATATTTAAATCCTTATAGGTTATGTTTGGGAATACTATTAATTCAATTAAATGGTGTTGATTGATTACCCGTAGATATCGAAACACAAAGTGATGATAATAATCCAACGGAATGAAATAATTACACAAAGTTGATAATGAATGCAGGAAAAAGCTGCTAAATGGCGCCAAATTTAAATGCTAAAATGTTCTTATCATGTAAGACTCTGACACTATGATCTGATTAATAATTGGGATGAACTTTTGAGTTGTCAATCCATCGACATCTGTGAATAATGAATTATTAGTATTCTATCATTTTATAATTCCCAACATGATTTATTATATTAATTTGTCGTCAAGTGATCAGTCGCAAATTTCAATATGGCGAACAAAAACAACTATCGACTCTCATCTAAATTCGATGAAAAATATATCGAAAGTGTCGAGTGTCACGATAAAAATAATCGATTTATGTTGTCAATGCTAATTTGAATAGGTTGCGCTTTAATAATTAAAGAATGAAATGTCCATGTGTGCATATATACATGTATATACATAGATATATGTATTGTAGCTGCTATCGCTGAAATATTCTTATCAGTGATACAAAGGCACACGAAGATGACGAGTGCAATTATTTAACTAGTGAATATTTATATTTCTTTATATTATCATGGCAAAAACGAAAACTATCAGTAAAGGTTGTCCAAAGTGCGAACAACAGGTTAGAATTCATATTTTTTATTCAATTATATTCACCATTTTCAGGATTAATCATTCACGCCTTTGATATATAAATAGAAAGAATTTAATTAGAATGATCTCGCAGGTTCCTGTTGCCTGTAAAGCATGTCCGTGTGGCCATTCGTTTTTCAATGCTCGACGAAATTCAATAAAGAGCCCACCAAGTCCTGATACAGGTGTAATGAGAACAAGAAGGACAAATAGAATAAAACGACGCATAAATTATTATGATGCATTGGAATATGATAAACAGACGAGAAAAAGTGCAAAGGTAAATTGACAATCACTATGGTGCATTGCTTTTCTTCAAATCTTTTCTATAATCTCAAGAATTTTTTTTTTTTTTTTTTTTTTGTTGATCAGATTCGACGTGCCGCCGAAACTGGATCAGACAACGACTGTCGACAATTGAATAAAAAACAAAAACGAAAGGGTAAAAATAAAGGACGTGGTGGTAATGGTAGTATTGGTGATGATGAAGATGAGACTGAAGGTGTTAGTACATTATCACCGGAAAAACAACTAACGTGTTCACTCATTTTACAAGAGCTCAACAATAAAATGAGCACAGTCGCGTGGAAGCCAATGTAAATGTCATTTAGTCGCTGAATTTATTATTGTCTCGTTTTTCATTCTCTATCTTTCTATTTTTCTTTCTTTCTCTACCTCTTTTTATCTTGCTCTTTTCATTTAAGTCTGGGTGAATGAATATTCAATGGAAGGAGTAACGAGCATATACAAATGATCAAGTTTTTTTTTCTTCTTTATTCTGATGCGTAGTTCAATCGCACAATGAACGGAACAATCAATCATGAACGTATCGTGATTTGAAATAATTGTTATTGTTTATAGTACAATTGCTGTAAAATATTTCTATAAAATACTGGTATTGATATTTTGCATAAATTCAAGTCTGGATTAACGTACTCGAAAGAAACAAATCCATCTAATAATATTATTAATTATTATTATTGTAATGATAAAACATTTTCGATCATAAGCAATCAGATTATATCTACATAAAATATATATGGCATGAAGCAATGTGAAAAAATAAAATTAACAATCAATCCTAATCGTTAATTTGTTGTTAATTATTTTTTTTTCTTCTGTGCAGATAAATGAATGCCATTGTTGGTCAAATTGTTTCTTCATCTATCCGCAAATTTTATGCTCTACTATTCAACCACATCCTGACTTTCCTCATACAAATATACATGTGAATCATAGTCTTCCTATCTATCTATCTATTTATCTATCTATCTATATGAAGAAGAAATGATGACTTTACGGTTCATCATTTTATTTGTATTTTCAATTGTATAAATTTTTTTCTTATCATTGTTGTAAGGAAAAATACATTTACAAAAGTAATATTACATTTAAATGGGTCTCCCTTACCTAAAATACATTGCATATGCATATTATTTATATATATGTATATTGTGCTAGAGTGTTTGTCCTTTCTGTTTCAATATAAGTACATTCTATAATTTATAATCACTACCCCCTCAAATTTCATTCATTCTAAGATATTCCCCAGTGTGATTATTCAAGAATTGATTCGAGTCGAACAAATTTCCCTTTGTGCTCGTTTATATGAACAATTATCCGTTAAGTGTATTAGAATAGTAAGGCAAGACATATTTTTATCATTTATATCTTCATTTCTATCATTTTTGTCATTATTATTTATCTTTCTATTCCTCTCAGGAGTTACTTATGTTTATTCATCTCATTCTTGTAAAATCTTAGCGTATTAGAAAAAAACGAAAAGATGAGAACGTATTCTATTCATTCACATATCAACATAGATACTTTCATTAATTCATACAATAGTATTCACATGGTTCTCTTTCTCCCTAATTCTACAATTGGAAAATACATGAGAAGAAATGCTTCAAGTTCTTCCTGTTGCGCCAACTATTATTATCATCTCCGATAAAATTGCAATGGCAACCCAACGGCAGTGAACATTTTATAACTAACTTTAAAATAGCCGTTGAAAGCCATAGAAAATTCTTTCTTTCGAGCTTTAGCATCAACAAATGCGAATAAGACATAAAAAATCAAGGAATAATAGAATAACAAATATTTTCTCAAGCTCGTAATGATAAAATGATAATTCATAAGAATTTCATTTTCAAACCTTATTAATTTGAGCGGCTTTTTCAGCATTTTTCCTCTGATGTCTTCTAATGAATGGCACAATTGACCACAACGATGATCCAGATATTAATACAATACCCAATACACTGAAAATTGGTCCATAACTTTTAATATGAGCGTAAGTTAATCCACAAATTGGTGGTCCGATGAGTTGTATAACACCATTAACAAACAGAGAAATACCATAAGAGGAAGTTAATTTCTCAGTTCCTAACATATCTGCCATTATGACAGCAGTAACACCGACATAAACACCTGACGCAAGGCCAAATGCACAGCAGTAAACTGTCAACATAGTATAAGTATTTGATGTTGGTAATATAGTAAGTGAAATGCCAGATATCATCAATCCCCCAACATAATACCAATGCTTTGGCATCAACTTAACGTCCGATAATGCGGCACCGCCAATTCTACCAATCAAATCGAAAGCAGATATGAAAGACAGTAAATATGTTGAGCTATCTTCATCATAGCCAAGTGAAATACCGTAAGCAGGCAACAATATTATAAAATTTGTATAACTAACTGCATTTGTGCAATTTGAAATCAATATCACGAGATAAATTGGATCTTTTAACAGGCTGAAGTCAAAGAATTTTGTTTGCTTTTCTTCAGGCGCTTTTACGGCTTTCTCTGGTGACTTTCTAAATGTATTTGAAATGGCATTTAACGTCAAATTCGAGGCATATTCAGGTTGTAACGCAGAAAGTGTGCTACCATGATATGGCGTACTGATATAATTAAATGATGATGAACTTGGTGAACGAGCACCCGGTCGACGTCGGTGGACTCCACGTTCTGGCACAGCATGTAATGCTGGTGTACTATGCATTTGGCTCGTTATTTCTCGACCAGTTGGCACACTGATTTTTCTCGTACGCCCCTGAACTGGTGTCTTTTTATAGTTTTCGAGTGCGACACTTGATGCACTTTTTGGTACGATACCCATTGCCTTCTCTTTCGTCGCCATCGAATTGATTAATGAGGTATTAAATTTCTTTTCTTCCTCTATCAGTGTACCAATTTCATCTTCTTCATTTTCATCTTCTTCGTCAACCTCTTTATTATTTTTAACAGGAGCTCTTATCATGTGTTTTTCAACGGGTTCATAAAGCAACGCTGCTGCCCAAACATTCAACATCAAAGCCCCCATAATTAAAACTGTTCCTCTGCAAAAAAAAAAAGAATTCATAATATGACTTATGTGGTGATATGATGCAGTGGTTGCTGGTGTTCATTTACCTGTATCCAAATCGGACAAGCAGAACTCGAAGTACCGGTGGAAGAAATATTGAGCCTAAAGCACTACCAGAAATGCATAAACCATTTGCAAGACCACGAAGTCGTACAAAGTATGAAGTTACGATATAAACAGTCGGTGGGAATGAAAGACCTGCACCAATGCCAATACAAATTCCACAACTGCAACATAAAATCGATTGTTGATCCTGGATGCCATACTTCTGTTTTGTGATTGATATATAAGTTAAATTTGGAATTTTTCAGTTATTAAGTGGTTTTCTCACCTCACGCATAGAAACAAAACCGAATTGGCAAAGTAACTGATCATCATTCCAGCAGCGGCAAAAGTCCCACCAATAAGAGAAACAGTTCTATACGAATATCGCACTGACAAAATACTTGATAGAGGACCTGAACAATCGAAAAAAGACAAACATTAGATCAAACTCTGTGACAATATTCATTTACTATATCAAATCGTTTTTCGATCATAATTTTTTTATCTGTTTACCTAAGGAACTGTAAAGGAAGTAACAAAGACCAGGCACCCATGATACTTCTGCTTCTGATGCGTGGAACACAGCGGTGAACTCTGGCATAAAAACGCCAAAACATTTGATAGTTCCTGGAATGAGGACGTTGACCATGACAGCTGCCAATAGTACCAGCCATCCCCAACCTCCATCCGGTGGCACCAATTCACCCTCTGCTGTTGCATTTTTAACTGGAAGAAAAAAATAGAAATGTCATCAGTTAGAAATATCATTTCAATTGATTCGAATTTATGGTTGATGATCTCTGCGCGACCTCGTTATGAAATCGAAATATCGAATAGGAATCATATAACCATTTGGGATATTCCTAAGTAAAATAAACGTCGCAAGATTTTTTACTGATCTTCCACTCAGTGATTGATGAAATTTAATAATCTCTTGAGAAAATTAAACGTTTGGAATATTCGTTGAATTAAACGATTATCAGAAATCTTCGATGATACATTTGTTGACTTGATTAAAATCTGCCCTACTTTCACAGCCAATAAAGTGGTTAAATAAGAACTGCATATGTACATTGTCTCTCTTTTTCTGTAATCACTATTAATCATGACGTGTCAATAAATCCACATCTTGCGATAAATTAATCTAAGAAACGCAACATCTCCCTTGCGATTCCAATTTTATTATCATTATCAATACAGAATTACGAAGCATAATCATATAATAGAGTGCAGTTGAAAGTTAAGCACAGAAGATAATTTGCTCAATCATTCGATAAATTATAAATTGCGTCCTCTATTCTTTACCAATTGTGTATGTGTAGTGGTTTAAGTCAGTCACGCGATAATTCTCAAAAAGATAACATGCCATTACGATATACCAACTCATGTAAATATTTTTTTAAGAGTAGGTCATAAGTTTATAGCAAACATTCTTGCATTTGTCAAACAAAAAATGTAAAGAGAAGAAATTAATCAGCAAAACCGACGACCGAGACACGAGTCATTATCTTCAGGGTTGTTGTCATGACCACGATGATGACGATGGCTTCTCACCACACCATCGTCAGACTCCTCTTCGGCATCATAATCTTTGTCATATAGTTCTTCTCTTCGATCTCTTTGTATTGCTACAGATGTTTTGCTGAAATTTACTCCACTGTGATCAGTAATATCACTTGCTTCTGATACCATTCCAGATTCATCATCTTCTTCATCAACCAGATCACACATAATAATTCGTGGTCTTGAATCGGATGGTATAATAGATCTGGTATTTCTCGTTACCAGAACAACAAAACACATTCCACTGCCAATAATTCCTAACAAAATATTAATTAAATTCCATAGAATATCTCTAATGCAATTAAAGCAAAAAAAGTAAAGTAACCACATGAGAAATAGTGCTAGAAGAACTTGTCCCACATGATTCAAGAGATCTGTATTTTTTTGATATATTCTGACGATCCATAATTGGAAAAAATTGTTGCTGGTTGATGCAATGAAATCAAATATTCGTCGTACTGTTGATAATTGAACTTGTGGAATGTTTGGTGTTGTCTCATTTACTTCGATATTATCAAAACTCTCTTGACCACATCTTGGATTTTCACATACTATACATTTGTGTGGTGCCATGTTATTTTTGACGGCAGTTCTTGTGTACGAATTTATCGATGTGTTGAGGCTTATCCTTCTCTAAATGTTTATCGTAAAATTAGAATTGGGTTTTCATTCAAAATATTGAGTAATAACCTTGATGAACTGCTTCAACTTTTATCGGTTTATTCTTGAATGGATACCTTGGGAGCATACCTAAACGATGTGAAAATTGTTGCATACAAATTTTCCCATTAATTGAATTATTACAGTAGGATGACTCAAGATTATTACCACACTTGCGAACTAATCTCAAATAGATTGGAGTTTTTTCAGTATTATTATGATTTGAGTCTTGAATAATAATCAATGCTAGGAAAAATATCGCCGATGCAATCATGAAGAGGAGTAGAATAATTCGCATTACAGGTCCAATGTTTAATTATGATGGAAATCCAATAACGCAGAATAAAAAAGGATGATTTATGAAAAAAAATTATAACGGGATGATCGTTTCGCATTGGACAATTTTCAAGTCATGTAATGATATGAATTTCTAGAATATGTTAGCTATAATTTTATGGGGAAACTTGAAATTTAGAATTTGTGATTCCAAAATTTGTGAAAAAATTTAAACTGTCAGAAGATTAGTTGAAGGTTGTGTACATAAACAATGAAATATCGTCATATACAACCACGCAATGCATAGATGAAAATGGAGAATTTATGAAGAATAAACCTGTGGAATAGAAAGTTCCCCCAAAAATGTTTCCCTGTGATCAACGCTACAATCCAACGATAAATATTTACTCATTATCCAAATTCCTCTGCTTTTATCAATTCTTATTATCTTTATCACTCATCATCGCAATCATATTTACAACAGAGATATTTTTTCCGAGTATATTCCAATCATTGACGTCAAACAATTGTACAATCATCGGCATATCATTGATAAGATGACATAAAAACCCAAATGAAAAACTGATTTAATCCTTGAAATTGGTGAATCAACAAATCTCACTAACTTATTCACAAAATAAAGTGTTTTTCATGCACTTAAATATAATTACAGTGAAGCACCAAAAAATAAGAATAAATTGGAAGCGAAGTATCCAATCTAAATTGAAATTCCATTTGTAAAAAAAACGGAACTCTATTGTTGAACTTATGTCAAGTGTTCGTATATCTAAATCATAAGTTGAAATTAAACGATAATATTAAGCATTAAAGAGAACAAGAGGGACACATAGAACAAATATTCATTTAGTAAACCAGTAGTTCTGATGGCAAGGAATGCGCTCACGTCATTGGGTTTATTCCACTCTCACTCGCTCTCTTTTACTAACTTCTCCTTCCTTATTTTTTCTCCATTCCTTCTGCCGACACGGAAAATTCCAGTGAGCCCTTTGATATATGTTTATAACTTAATAGAATGGAAGATTTTCCATGACTCCTCACCCTAGAACGATGACAAAAAAGTGAAAAAGATAATCATAATGAAGACATATAACTTCTATGTGTTATATTTCCTCATGCAGATGACTCACATCTTCCTATTCAATAGAAGACAAGAAAATGATAATCGCAGCTGATATGACGTTCGATTTCAACATCAATTTGCAGTTTGTGATTTAAATTGGATTAGAAACAAAAAAATATAACGAGAGCAGTCCAATTGGACGGATAGTCAATTTCAGATATCTTTGTGGACCAATAGATGACAAAATAATGAAAGTTGTCGTGGTTTCACTTTGAAGAAATAAACATTTTCTTTTTGAATAAATTTATCTTCTTCCGTACGTGACATGAGGATTATTTAAACTCAATTGAGCGTATTGTGCCGCGAACGTGCAATGAAGTAAACAGAAACTTATTCACCCGATAAATTGCGTGCGAAATTGAATCGTTCCCCTTTAGATTGAATGATTCAATAAAAGTTGTACCCATAGTGAGTCATGCATTCTCACACTGTCCATCCAAATGATTTGGAATTACTATTAGTCAAGAATTAATTGGGACGGTTGCTGAATACTGCAATAAACACAAATTCAGTATGCCCCGAAAATTTTCTTTGTATCTTTGAGAATGAAATATTTAGGCATGACGCCAAATCAATAATTTTGAAAGTCAACGACAATTTCTGTGCGTTGATGTTGATGCAAACAAAAAAATTCTAGCGAAGGGCAGAGAAAATAGTTGGACTTGATATTTTGCCAATTCTATATTTCAGCGGGGCGTTGATTGACATGTACTTGAAATAATATTATGTTTCTATTACACAAATAGTGGATGATGAGCTCGTTCGAAGATAAACAACAAAGAAACATGAACAGTGCGATATTCTGGTGCGAAAACATTTTTGGCTAACCAAGTGAAACTAGGAAGTAACCCAAATCAATTCAATAGTTGAGAAAAAACCACTATCATGAATTAGAGCATCCCATTCAACATTCTCGAAATGAAAACAGTTAGTAGGAAATATTCAAACTATTGAACCTTTCCTGATCAACAGATCCAGATAAATCCTGTTACAAAAATTCCATTGATCTAATAAAAACAACAGTGACTTTCCATTTATTAATGTGACATTCACAGCAGAAAAGGAAACAACGGAACAGAAAGCAATGAGATGTTGAAAACAGTGCAGATTGTAACAGATAGACAATAGCTACATAAGCAAGTTGATGAGCACACCAACATAAGATTATTAATGGAATGAATACAATTGTGTAATGAAACAACGGCGTATTGTATAGGCATAAGCATCCACAATGACAACCGGTTTTATCATACACATGCATAATGTATCATACACAAAACAAAAACCAGAGCAGTTCGATAAAACGATACGTCCTTGCTCATATAATCAACCAACTGCTTGTAGAACTGGTTTACTCCTCTCTCCAGCCAATAAAGCTTCCCGTTTTTACTTCTTTTTTTTCCTCTCCGATAAATTTACTTTTTCTTGTCCTAACCTCATATTCATTTTTCTGTTTTCCTAACCTCTTTGCTAATTCAACACAAAAAGCAATAGAAGTGAGGTTAACCATTGATTGATCAATTGCAAAAATAACATTGAAAGCAACTTTGAAAAATTATAGCAAGTAACTATTAATAATTTTAGGTTAGTGACTAATGATGAATGAAACAATACCTATAATAACGTGAAGTTGGTTGCAATTACAGCCAACAAAATGACACGAATGAATACAGCGGAATAAGCAAAGAAAAGATGGCTTCAAAGCTTTCTTTCATTTTCATCAACTGATGGAAACTTGCAACAATACTTTTTTGCCGGTACACTTGGGGTCATGATGAATACATTATCTGTCATACATAATCTATCATAAATAATTCATAAACATCAAACATGATTTTTTATTTTTTTGTTTCAGATTTAATTGTGCATCAATATTTACACAGAGATAAAGGTGCACCGAATTTCATGCACAATTAATTACTATTGCAAATCCACAATCACACAAGAACAAAAGAATAATGAAAACTATTTGTCCTTGAATGCATATGTTATGGAGCACAGAGCTATTCACGTTTATTTCATAATTGTGTTAGAATAATGGATAATTCTAACGAATAATTAATACAGGTATGTGTAGAAATATACCATTGGTCATTTCCTATTAACTCTATTCCAAGTTGTTCCTCATACTTTGTTCAGTTGTAGACGATGATTGTAAAATCAATTGATGGAGTGGAAAGAATAGCAAGACATAATATCAATGATTAATTAATACTTTGAGCTGTTATTCATGGAACGGTATTGAAACTATATTTGCAGCACTAATTCGTTGATATATTTATACTTCCGACTTTTTTGTTCTTCTACCTGTCTCTCTGCACTTTACCATACACCAGAGACTACGATTGATAGTCAAAACGGATCGTTATGACTTGTAGTTTGATACGCGATAACTCGTTTCATTGTTCTGTATTTGATTTGAGAATGGCTAAAATATTCACATTTATAATTGGTATTTTATTCTGAAACAGATATTGAATCGGAGTCAGGTGTTTCAGATATGTTTATGCAGCAACCAATCGCTTCACGTCTTCATATTGTCAATACACATTTGATATGAACAATATAATAAAACTTCTCGTTATCATTACGTGATAAAGAGGGAGCAAGACAGAATAACGAGAATGTTTTGTGAGTATTTTTCTCCTCTCTAATTTCTTGGTACTGTATCATTTGCTTCAGGCCCTTTGTATTCTTTTGATCCAGAAGATGAAAGAGAAAATATGAACATGGTGAAATTGAAATTGGATAATACTGTTGAAAAAAATGAAAGGAAATTGTACAGCAGATGGCAGAGAGGTATAGAATCGTCTGATTTGCGTATGCGCATACATCTTAAGTTTTTATTTGTTAGATATACATGAACATATGCTCAGTAAATATACATATATGGCTATGCATTGTCATATACGTATACTAGAGAGACGGGGACAACACCAGCAGTAAACTGCAAAAGTGTTCGAGTGCGTGTGTGATGTATAGAGTCACACACCGAATGGGGTTGATGAACTCACGAGATATTTAACAAAGAGCAATACATTTTTCTCTTTTTTCCCTTTTTATAGTGTGGATTTATTTCCAATCAATGTTCTACATGGTTTCGTTTCAAATACCTGTTAGATTATGTTGTTTTTCAAATTGAGCAATATTTTGTCAAAGTATTTGAGAATATATCTACATAAATGACAATAGTTTGTAGGAATGTTGATAAAATTTCAAAAAATATTACAGTATAAGTTATGTGATGGATAGTCATCTATCTGAGATAAATGCCAGATAAATATCAGATAAATATACTGATAATGTTTTTCATGCCAGCTTTTTACATTGGTCTATAAATATTTTACGATGTACACTCAGAGATTACAGCGAGGTGAAAATGAAATACAAAAAAAAACATTGAAAATGGAATAAAAAAAAATAATGTTTAATTACCTGATTGTTTCGTTGTACCATTGGCGGAGGTTTTATTTCTCAAATTAGTTGTGGATACTGAACGATAATCTCCTCGTCCGTCTTTGTCATTTCCAAATTTAATGTTTATTCCATTGTCTTGATCTTTATCATTCAACGTCATCGTCATCTTTGAAAATTCCTTCAACCTCTTCGTGTGTGTTTATAAAATATAAGAGAAAATCCAAGCCCGACGAGTAAACAGTAAAATCTATTATCACCCACTCACAAATTTATCTTGAATGAAAAATAACAGAAAAAATAATGCAGAGAAGTAATAATTAAACGACAATGTCAAACGCCAAGAAAAGAAACAAAAATAAGACGATTCGCTTTTGATTTAATTATTTTTATTTCTCCTTTTTTTTATTATTAAATTTTCGTTTTTAATCAAAATCGTTTTCTGCTTTGTTTTCAGATCGTTATACTAAACGGAATAGTAATTGGAATAACACGGAAAACAATGAATAACATCGATCCTGGAGATGTCTCCTGATTTAGTCCAATCCTCGTCGTTGGCCTCCTCGGAGTTCATAGACTCCGACTTCCGGCAGCAGCTCTCGCACCTTTTTCTCCGCTGGCAACGTACTCGCTTTGGACCGCACATAGACCCGTTTTCTATAACGTATTCACAAACTTCAACCTCCAATTGGCTCCCAAATGGAATACAGAGGAGAAAAAAACGGAAAATGAATGATAAGAAAACGCCGATCAATTTGATGCAAAGGAAAAACCGACCACGCACGACCACAAAACACGACAATGTGTCAATTGAGTGAGTTATGAGTGTGCCTCTATATGTTCATATGTATGAAACGTGTGGCCCAAAGGAATGAAGAATGTTGTGCGTTATTTGATGAAACACAGCGATGAAAAATGTGAGATTGAAATGGAAATTGTGGAGACACACTATCTCATCGAATTGATCACGCGTTATAGCCGTGGCATTAGCAGACGCTGACTGATGCGCACTGAAACACACTGAAAGGCCTTGCTCTCCCTCAGTGATATCGTTGAAATTGTGGTGTGTTGTATCCCCCACACACTCACAACACTCCAACATGATCAGCTGTGTGTCTTTGTGGGGGCGTACAGTATCCCTTCCCTTTTTTCCTTCTCATACGTATGGATACGTAGTCACAGGTAATATCACGATGTGGGTATATGCTTCCATTGTATCGCCTCTACCTGTTTCCCACTACCTGTTCCCCACTACCTGTTTCCTACTACCAACTGCACTATTCAACTATCACGTTTGGCTTTTCGACTTCTTGGACCTATTTACATTTTCAGTATTTTTATTTATTTCATTATGCCACTCCAATAGTGAATAATTCATCAGGAATATCAACTGGCAGGAGTTGAATGGCGATATAAAATAAACAGAGGACAATATCTCGAATTTCCACTTTATATTTTTGCTTGTCTTTCAGGACACTCATTGGCTGTTTAAATCATTGGTCAATTTGATATGAAGTTGCAGCATATTCCAGTTCTATATTTTCTGGGACGAGTTGTTATTTTTGGCATTGATGTATTCTAAATATATCGAATTCCAATTTGTTTATTGTCACACCTTCGAATTTCTTATTTGCTATCAATGCCACAGGTGATACTCCATTCTAAATCTGCTGCTCCAACTACGATTGGCATATTCGCCTTGGACTTGAATCATGCGATTCTAGTTAAACTGAATGAAACGGAAAAAAGGTTTCTGAAATTTATTTTGGTATCATGAAAGGAAATGCCGTTTTCAAAGGGGAAGTCACTTTGTCATTGCGTTCTCCCAATGACTCATACATGCCAACGAGTGGAAAACTTTTTGACACATAATACATATATTTAAAGGAATAATAAAAAGTGTACTATACACATGTATAAAAGGCGTTATCTCATGTCATTGGATTCTAAATCATGTGTAGAATTGCATTTGTTTTGTGTTGATTCACATTCTGAACGTGAAATATACAATGACACAACAACGACGCATATAAAAGCACATATGTCTGTATTACATTGGTATCCACAGCAGGGAATTGATGGCAATGAGTGCGAGACATGACCAATTTTAAATGCTTGAGGTTGCTTGACATATTTCAATGACAAAAATTAATATAGCTCAATATTCATGAATGTATATTTCATGCATGTGAAAAAACAAATTTATTTTTAAAGATACAACTTCATCAATTGTGCTTTCGCTTGAGTAATAGATGCAAACAATTGATAATTGTCAAGTGGTATAATGGACTATTCAAGAGTTGCTCATGGAAATATGGGACAATTGATGATGCATTCACATCTGGTACATATATATGATGACGCGATGATTAATCAATTAATTTAATAGCCAACATTTTGATAAACGAAACAAGAAACTCAGCATCGAGAGATAATTGCAAATTATGATAACTGAAATGAATGAATTGCACTTCAAGTGATATATAAATTTTACTGGGTAAACATATATATGTAGAGGAAAAAACTCAACGAAAGCTACGCAGTATAGTGTTAATTCAGCTTGACAGTATAATGTAGATGATGCAACAATGCACATGCAATTAGTGCGAGCGATAACAACAATTACGCTAATACATTTGGATATGTACGAAAAAAAAAACGGAAATGTATATACATCGTGTTGATAATTCAAACATGCGTCATCAACCACAATCATTGGAATAATAAAACATGAAGATGATAATATTGTGGATTATTGGTGAGAGAAAACTGATCTTTACATCATCATGTGAATTGAAATGCATGTAATATACACATTACACGCTCTTGGCTGATTATTTATGATGATGACAGTTCTGTTGTGATAACTAAATTAATGATTGAACAAGGGATCACCAATCACAGCATAGGTCATCGGTGTCAAATACTATTTGTCATTTAAAAAAGAGATTTCAAAAAAATTGACACTGCAGTATTCGGCCTTACCATTAGAAGTCGGTAAATTGAATATTGATATTGAGGTTGATAATGTCACTCACTGAAAAGGTTGGTGAATTGATTTTGAACTTTGAAAATGTTCAATTATCCATCATAGATTGAGATTTGTTTTTTCACTATATTGCACAGAATTGATAGAGAAATATTAGAAGTTTACTTGTATTATATCAATTATAATATAATAAATGCATAGGCTAATGGAAAATGCACGAAGTTTGATCTGACGAACAATTGAATTCACTTTTGTTTATATATTCGGACGAATTGTCACATAGTCACGGTGTTGAAAATGTCAAAAGTTCTTTCGACTCAAAATTTAACGTTTAATACTTCATAGGGAATTAACTCTCTATGATATGAGGAAGATGAATAGAAAAATGAAATGTCGAAATTAAATTTAATATATAGAAAAGAATACGGCAAAAAATTATATCAATACATTTTCATAATTTTCTCTCCACTTCGAGCTTTAAATTCGAAAGTTATTTTTATAAAACACTTTACCTACTTTCTGACAAGATGAACTGAATAAGTGAAGTGGATTTCTTTTTTCTTTGCGAATTAACTGATAGAGAGAAGAGAAACAAGAAGAGAATGAGCGACTCTGCTGGTGGGATTGTAACGATTTTCGTTGGACAGGCTGGAGTTCAAGTGGGCAACGCGTGCTGGGAGCTTTTATGTCTTGAGCATGGAATTAATCCAGACGGATATATGATTGGGGGTGAACATATTGATGACAGTTCCCATGAAACATTTTTTTCTTCCACTCAAGTACTTATCAATTAATAAACGAATCAACAGCACAACTAAATCGAAACTATGCTCAATAATCTGATAATTGGATTTATTTCTCGCATTAATAGGTATTGATTCTCCTTTCAGTCTCAAAAATACACACCTCGTTCAATAATGATTGATTTGGAGCCAACAGTTATCGACGAAATCCGTATGGGTTGCTACCAATCTCTTTTTGATCCTTCATTATTAATAACTGGCAGGGAGGATGCAGCGAATAATTTTGCAAGAGGATATTACACAATTGGTCAGGAAATTATTGATTTAGCATTGGAACATATTCGAAGAGTGTGTGAATCGTGTACGAATCTAACTGCATTCATAATCTTCAGGTGAAATAAATTTATACAGAAGAAACTCTATTGAATGATTAAGAATATTTGTATATATACCAAGAGTATTGGATAGTTTCACTTTAAAGCGAAGATATAATACTATTTTTTCGACTTTGTTCATACGATTACGAAACTTGTAATTGTGAAATTTAGTATCGCTGTTATGAGATATTCCAATGATATCAGACTATAATTTTATGTTTAGTCATTTATATTAATTACTATATAAACTATGAAACGATTAAGATAAGCAACTAATAGTTCAATGAAGACAGACCGACTACAAAAATGATAAAAACGAGATCTCAAATAAATAGACAGAAAGTGAATACTTTCTACATCGAGAAATATATTTTACTTGATTAGGAAAGGAGAGAGAATTTAGTTATATGTATAGAGTTCTTAAATGTTCATAATTCACAATTTGAATATGAATTTATCATATAGGTCCTTTGGCGGTGGTACAGGAAGTGGATTTACCACACTATTGATGGAACGATTGTCCGAAAATTTTGAGAAAATTCCCAAATTAGACTTCTCAATATATCCAGCACCAAATATATCAACGACGATTGTTGAACCTTATAATGCTATTTTAACAACACATTGTACAATGGACTATGAAGATTGTTGCTTTGTGGTCGATAACGAAGCCCTTTATAACATCTGTTCCAAGTATTACTCTATTATATGTACATACACATTCGAATTTGATGGAAAACTATAACAATATAATTTTTCCAGAAACTTGAATGTCGAGAGACCAACTTATACAAATCTAAATCGACTTCAGGCTCAAGTAATTTCAGCAATAACAGCATCCTCGAGATTTGAAGGTGCCCCGAATGTAGGGCTCGATGAATTACAAACGAATTTAGTTCCATATCCAAGAATTCATTTCCCGTTGGTGACTTATTCGCCAATCACAACTTTTAGAAAAGCATCCAGCATGAATATTTCTGTTTCTCAAATCACCAATGAATGTTTCGAACCAGCCAATCAGGTTTGCGATTCCCCAGATATAAAATTAAACCCACCCTTGCATATCTTTAACAATACATTTTTTTTTTCATAAGATGGTAAAATGCGATCCAAGAAAAGGAGCATATATGAGTTGCTGTTTGCTTTATCGTGGCAATGTTTCACCGAATGATGTAAATAAAGCAATCAATGCGCTGAAGGGAAAAAAATCGATTCGTTTCGTCAATTGGAGTCCAACAGGTTTCAAGGTAAATTGCTTATTGAAGTCACGCATTATCAATAAATATATTTGCATGCATTCGGAAGATAAAATAATAATTAAGCCATTACGATTAGACCTTCATTTCAATCATATAATATTCTCTCAAATGAATCGATGTTACGTTACGCTGTCACATGCTTAATTAACATTTTATTCATAGATTGGCATTAATTATCAACCATCGACATCAGTACCCCATGGTGATCTAGATGTAACAGACAAATCAGTAGCTATGTTGTGTAACAATACAATTATACGACGAGCATGGCAAAGTCTTGCTCGCAAATACGATTTAATGTACAGCAAGAAAGCATTTGTGCACCATTATATCGGTGAGGGAATGGAAGAAAATATGTTTGCTGAAGCGCGTGAAGATATTTCAACACTCATCGAAGATTATGGAGAAGTTGAGAGCTAATGATGAACTAGCGTCATGAATTCCACGGAAATCAGGAAAATTCTCGAGCAAAAAAAATACGTCAATTAAATTCAGTAATAAATTTTTTCCTTCATTAAATGCATTCAACTTCATTGTCATCTTCCATACAGAAGTTTCTTGCCTGATTGATATGTGCCCAGTAATTTATTTGTATTTTGACTTGTGATAAGTATACAAGATATGATTGCATATGGATTGATACTAGGCTAGACTTGATGGCACCACTATGAATATATGACTGCTGTCAATGAATTATGAACACGAGTAACATGCATTTTTACGAATGGATCTAGATAGTGAAGCAACATTGTTGTCACATTGATGAGTAATCGAGGAAAATTATATGACACTTGTGGCATGTTACATCAAGCATAGAAATCACTAACATATACAATAATTAGACGAATAATATATATAATATATTCGATACGGAACAATAAATATACCATTTCGTTCAAAATTCAAAAGAAATTGTAATGAACAATGAATTTTCTTCAATAAAACGAGGCGGAATGGAAATTATTTGATATTAAACGTATGATCTGATAAGTTTCGATGACTTCTTATCATGTTTGAGACGATAAAGTCATCGAACCATGGCCCCCACATACAGCGAGAGCATGATCAAGATGGCTGTGAAGTACTCGAGATATTTTTATACTTCAATGATCAAATTGTTATCGATGAATTATAGAATCGGTCTTTCTTCTTCTCTTATTATAAACATATACGTATTCGCACCTGATAACAATATATTTTTTTTTAAGAATGTGATTGGAATGTATTCGATGAATGGCCATTATATAGTTTCGAGTGTTTTCCTGTGATCACCCACGTGGATTCTCAATGCACATAACGTCCAATCAAGAAAAATAAATGACGCAAAACAATTTTCAGTATTCACAATCTGTTTGTTGTCGGATTGGTAATTGCATATTCGGATTGTTTTCCATAATATTTCTTATTGACGTGAACAAATTATCATGTAGGAAAATAATTCATTAATTATTCATGTAAATAACAGATCATTTCATGAAAATATTGTATTCACATGTCATCGACTTTGATTGACGCAATAATATTTGCTACGCAATTCTCGTATGTGTACGATGAGAAAATAAAAATCCATTTATTTTCTCATTTAGATGAAGACAACACATCGAACTTGGAAACAAAATCATATGGGGACGATGATGATGCAGAAAAGAGAGAAAAAAATGGGAAAAACTCAAAACCTTTATCCCCTTGTTCATATTCTCAATGCGTGTTCATCCTTATCTTTGTCTTTATTTTTGCATCGTATAGAATATATTTTATCATATAAGATATTTCAATCGTGTGAATAAATATATATATTCATATTTTAATCTAATATGTCTTATATCGATATATATTGAAGAGTCCACACGCGGCTGAGCCTGTTTTTTTTTCCATTTTTATCATATGGAGTATCTACAAGCGCACGTCTGCACGTCGTCACAGCGCGTTGGTATAAATTGGAGCGTCTACAAGCTGAGCAACCAGTTCACTCTGGCTCTTCATACCATCTAGAGCAATCTTCCACGAATGAAGAATCACGGGCTCTCTCAACATTATTCATAACTTGAATAAAACGACAACATAACATCGAAGTTATTGTCGAAAACATTCTAGTCAATTTTCTCACATTTTCTAATAAACCATAAACAAGGTGAGTTGTAGAGAATTAATATAAATATCGAAAATAATTCAGATGATTTGTTTCATCATTGCTCGGCTTCTTAATTTTTGTTTCTTTTTTATAAATATAATTTCTTACATGTTCTATCTAGATGTTGATTGGTGGTGCAGTGAGCTATGTGGCAGGAAAGCAAGCAGTCAGAACTGTTTATTGGCGAACATCAAACAGTGGACGTTTATTGAAGACAGCGAAAACATGCATGTTCCAAGGACCACCAAAACCAGCACCATCCTCAACTTCTGCCACAGTGTTTCCAGCACGGTCAAGCATTGATGTCTTGCCAAAGACCATCTACAAACACAATTTATAATTAATTACAATATGACTGAATAGAGAACCCGTGATGTACATCCGTATTAATCATAAATAATTTTCCTTTCTTTCTCTGTCCACCTGTATTATACGAATTTTTTGCTCATTATCTTGATCATTGTCATGACAGAATAATAATAAAACAAAGAATATTTATTGATGCGATTTTGTATTATTCACTTGTATGTATTCTCATGTCACCTGTTTTCATTATCACTTGAGTACTATTGTTAGTCACCACTTGAGTGAGATATTATTACGCGGAAATTACACCTCATCAGACTTAGCACTCATACTTAGCACTATTTTTACCTGAGCGCATCAATGTAATCCGTGAAGTGCTACTTGTTACTTGTGAGATTTCACAGTCAGTCTTTGATATGTCAATCAAGTATTGAGATTGATTAAATGCGATAGAGCAAGTGCGATTTCTGAATTATGGTAAGTGGAAAGTGGTATCAATACTTTGAAATGCCATCATTTGTTCTGGTGAAAATCTACAATATAATGAAGCATATTGATTTATGAGAGATATCAACATAATCGGATGGAAAAATTATGACAATAAATTATCAACTATACTATTGGGGTCAATGAATAAGTGCGTACAAGCGCAATCGAATGACGTCAAACAATGAGAAATCATACAAATAAAATTGCAAAAAGTTGCAATCTCACTTGCACACACCAGCTGTTTGTTGATATATCCTGTCGTACATATAGAAAATGAATAAAAAATACTTGCACTTTATCCCATTTCGATATACTAATAATTCCAATATGAAAATTCTTTTCATTACATTTTAAGGAAATGATTAATTTCATAATTGTATAGCTTTAATAATAAATATTATTGCGAGATAGCATCATTTGCTATAAAAGTTCTATAAAAAAGAGGAAACAATTTCCTACTGTAAGCGCTGCTTTTCATTCATACAGATCGTGCATTCAATATCTCCGCTGTAATACAAAAGCTCAACAGGAAAATGCTGACGCGCCCCATTTCCCGAGCTTCCGTTTTCCCTATTCATCGTAGATGGCACTGATGGCAAATTGTTTAATGGGAAAACCCCGGAAGATGGCGGCAATGTTGGAACTAAGCTAGAGAACACTACTTCTTATAATACGAGTATGCGCAAACATTGTATGAAGCCTATCGATTTGGTCGCACAGCGAATAAGCGAAGGTGGCAAGCAGCCACGGTCATCGATTTGACACAACAAACCTAAAGGAGGGATTGTGTCACAGTTCAGAACGACGAGGTCGTTTAGTAGTTTGAGTTTTAACGCGAGTGATTGGGGTCTTCCATCACAGCGGAATAATTTCATGAACTTAGGACAGCCGAAACAAAGAAGAAATTCGAATCTTGAGAAGAAGAAAATAATTCATTACAATAGACTTATTCAAATAACTGAAACTCTAACAATTGAATAATTAATTAATTAATACTTGAACAATGCAAAATTATGGTCATGAAGATTATGACTATGGTGCGGACCCGTCTGGTGGTGGAGGAAGATCGCTTCCTCAGGTACCAGGTGCGAGACCAATGGTTGATCCCGAAGCTCAAGGCGAAGTAGATCCAACTGCATATGGTCAGCCAAAAGAAGCCACTCATAAGATACGAGGAAAGAGCGATATATTGGAGTACCTTTTCGGAACTGTAGACCAGGAACTCCTCACCGTTAAGACTTTCTATTTTTTTTTCTATTCAGCTTTTGGTTCATTATTTCCATTAATGGGTGTTTATTTCAAACAAATGGGCATGAATGCAGGCCAGTGTGGGCTTTTAATTGGTTTAAGGCCATTTATTGAATTTCTCAGTGCGCCTTTTTGGGGTTCATTGGCTGACAGGTGAGTGAATAATGAATATCCAATTAGAATTCGTAGATATTTAGTATTAAGAATAAGAAGAAATCGATATGGAGATTCTGATGAAGGCTAAATTTTTTATGGTAATGAAGAAAATTGATTGGTATTTACTTTGAGCTTTGAAAAGATTATAGTTTAATATTTGATTCTGCATCAATCGTCGATTTCTTTTATGTGCATTTCAACGATGATTCGTGATTGCCTTATTTATTGTATGACGCTATGCTTAGTAGTGAAGTAGACACAATGTAGAAGTAGCGGAATCTGTTCTTTGGGTACCACCAGAGGACAATCGAAATTTTCCAGATGGCAGAAAGGCAAATTGATTTTACTGGCGTCTCTATCATGTTGGATTGTCTTCACATTACCATTGGGTTTTGCTCAGCCACCTGCGACTTCGTGTATTGTTGAAAGAAATGGATCATTTAGACTTGATGTGCCTGACATCACTGCACGTAGTAGGAGATCAACGGATGTCAACGATTATTATCATCGCCATGATGATGAAGATGAAAATCTTGAAATTGCTGAAAATGTTGTGTTTGAACGTTTAACAAGAAGCATTGATGACAATAAAGCATTAAGAAATATCAACCACAATAGACAACGACGCCAGGCTGATCCCAATTCTGGCGAGACTACTGATTTAAAATATAAACAATTTGTACCAGAAAGTAGAGCTGAAGACGACCCAAATGCTAAAGAAATTGATTTTCGCGTTCTCGCCAAACAAAATCGACCTGCTGATGTTCTTGAATATAAACGATTTCTCAAAGTACGTATATCATCTCAATGAATTGATTAAAGAAGATTTTGTCCCGTTATTACAATAAGTCCACAGTTATTGAAATTATTTCATCATCTTTTTGCGTTTATTTTGTTCTGAATATTTATGAGAATGCTATTGGACCCCTGTGAATGTGAGCTCGTGAAACTACACAGATACACACAAGTGTTTCCTTTGCCTGTTCTTTTTTCAACGTTATTTGATACTCGAATTGACTGGAATAATTAGAGTTGGGGTGAATTGAGCACTCTCGTGCAATCATGAGATTGTCTGAATGGCTTCCATGTTATATTATACTAATTTCTCATTTTCGCAAGAAGAATAACAGTAATTCTTCCACTTGGATGGGAAAGTCAATAGTAAATTGAAAGAAGTATATTCTGTTATCTCTTAGAATGAACCTTTGGATGAGACTCGGCCGCCAAAAAAAGCCTATTCAAGAACAAAAACACGTTCAAAGCCCGCGCGTGCGAAAGTCATGGTGAAACGTCAAATAAACGACGATGATGATGATTTTTTCACGGCAAACAATGATAATGACGTAGAAGAAACATATGAGAGTGATAACTTGATGAAATCGAGGAAAAATAAATTTCTTAAAATACCATCACCAGATGAGAGTGAAGAAATGGATGAAGATGAAACTGATGAAGATGCAGATGAAGAAGAAATAGATGTACCATTGGTTCGTAGACGAAGAAGTATCCGAGCACCACATCTACCACTTGGTAGAAGTCCACTACCCGTTACATTTGCTAGCAATTATAATCCTGAAACAAATAAAGATTGGGTTAAGCCACAATTCAGTTCAATTGTGTATCGATTGGGTGATATACAGAAAACATTCTTTCTTTTATTACTTCTCGTTATTGTCGGGGAATTCTTCTCCGCACCAGCGATCACTCTCGCTGACTCTGCAGTTATTACTCTCCTTGGTGAAGATGCTGATAGGTGAGAGCGTGACAAATTGTTCATTCAATTATGTACTTTTCATTATTCTATTGATTCAATTGTGAAGTGATGTTAATGTATGTTCTTTTTCACTGCGACATATAGATACGGCCATCAGAGAATGTTCGGTAGTTTGGGTTGGGGTCTTGCCATGTTTTTCGTTGGCATTGCGTTAGATCACAGTACATCATTCCCAGAACATCCATGTGGACCTGGACCGAAAGAAAAAAATTATACGATATGTTTTGCAATATTCAGTGTGTTAATGGGTGCTGCATTAATCACCGCTACCCAGATTAATTTTAAATATGACTTCAGCGTTGCTGAACCGGTAAAATATAGTCCGCTATAAATTAATGATTGCGGAGTTTCCAATTAAAACCTCTCACGTCGATATTTATTTTGTTATTATCACGATGATAAATGGAAATAATCCGAAAAGTGTTGGCATTACTAGTTCTACAATCGATTTTCTCCCGCCAGTGATTGGATATGAGAAATATCGAAACTTTGTTTGCGTTGAATTTTAAAACGAAACTCCGGAATTGAGATAATAATTGGGATATGGTTGGATTATTAAACCTCAATATATTTCTAGGAAGTGGTGAAGCCTCCGGCAGAACCAACTCGTGAAGAACAACTTCAGAGTCAATTATCGCAGCAGTTGAATCTTCCAGGCCTGCAAGATTCCTCTGCTGACCCTGCTCCGAAGCTCCAACCGCTCGAGGGCAAAGTAAGAAAGCGATCCATTTATCATGTACAACATCATGCACATGATGAATTGTGTCAGATAGTGAAGAAAGTCGCTTTATCAACTGATTGTATTCATATATTTTCACATTTTTTCTTACAGACAAAAATGTTTGCGCAGACAACACGCGAGATACCAGAATGGGTGACTGTATTAAAACAGTTCAAAGACCTCAAGTGCGCATCATTTTTATTTGTCGCATGGTTCATGGGTTTTGGAATTGGGTTAATCTTCACATTCCTGTTTTGGCATTTGCAAGACTATGGCGGTACACCAACGTTATTTGGTGTTGCATCAGTTATTAATCATATATCTGAAATATTTGCATATTTCTTTAGCTTCAAGCTCATCCGACAAATGGGTCACGTAAAGGTCTGAAACAGTTTAGAAATTTTCAATTACAAATTCTATCCACGGTATTTCTCAGAAAAAAAATTCCTCTCCTCAATTGTCATGTAATTCATTTGTTTTATTACTCGAAGGTGTTGTGTCTTGGCTTGGCCGGCAATATCCTTCGGTTCCTCTACATCTCGTGGTTGAAAAATCCGTGGTGGGTGCTGCCTTTCGAATTCATTCAAGGAATTACCCACGCCGCTGTTTGGGCTGCGTGTTGTAGCTATATTGCTCATAATACACCACCTCAGTTGCGATCAAGTGCTCAGGGTGTCCTCCAAGGAATTCATCATGGTTTAGGTAGAGGATGTGGTGCTGTGATTGGTGGAATGTTTGTTGCAGCTTATGGCAAGTGATTTTTATTTCTCTTCATACTATTGTGAAGTTTCTCTTGTCGCGATGCTTTTCATGACTTATTCATCTATTTCTTCCTTTTTTTTCAGGCACTACCACTGTTTTCCGAGCTTATGGTCTTATTTGTGCACTTGTCCTTGCTGCATTCATCTTCATAAATTTCTACAGAAAAGACACAGGTTTCATTGCAGATTTACCACAAACTGAAGATCCGCATCAAGTTGCTGAAGTAACACATCTAGCACCACATGGTGTTCCAAGTAATGCTATACCACGTGCTTTGAGTTCAAGTCGACTTAATGAACTTGCACAGGATCCAGGATACGGTGCTACTTATCAAACGACTGGTGGCAATCTCAACGTTCCTGGTGGGAATGGTAGAGAAATTATTTTTTTATCAATTCGAACATTGCATTTGCGTATTTGTCAGGAAATGAAAGGAAGCCTCATCTCAATATTTTTCTTTCTTCTCTCCGGTGAATATGTCAGGTGGCGGAAATCCAACAAATCCATTTACGGGTAGTGGCGGTGGCGGCGGTGGTGGCGGAGTTGGAGGAGGTTACAATTACGGTAGGACCGGTAAAGGAGAGGACGAGTTCATTCGTAGGAGCTTCCAGGTATAAAAAAACTGAAAAAAAGAATGAAGGCATGAAAAGGCATTAATTATTTGAGAGGAGGAAAAATAACTATTTCATCAAATTTAAAAATAGCGATTGATTTGTTGATTGATGGTGATAAAAATCGTGGACTGATGCTTCGAACTTCGAACGAGTTATACTCTGTCCTCAACTTTAGTACCGAGAATAATGTTATCGAATTGATGAAGTTCGAGCGAAATTTTTTTATATATATATTTTGAACTACATCAAATGACTTTCAGTATTACATCGATATATAATTTATATATTACAGATTTACAGTGAAGTGGTTGGTGCTGATTATAATTTGGTAAAACCTCCATCAATGACAACTCACATTCATGCTCAACAGCCGTGTACCAATCCATTTCATCAACATGACTATGATTGGTAACGAGCGACTCATCTCATGGAGGCAATTTCCATATGAGCAATTATTTCACCCACATATGGTTACATCAGAAAGAAGAAATGAACATACGATAAATAATTTCAATATGTATGAACAAATATAGAGAAAAGAGGATACTTGAAGAAGAACAGACTAGAGAAAAGGTAGAACAAGGGAACCATGTATCGTAATTTTCATTATTGTAATGTTTTTAAAGAGCATTTTCACATCATCCATCGCGAATTAAATTATTATAATCCGTATCTCGAGCATACTCATATCATCATACTCCATATCATTTCAGTCGATGAATGACATTTAAAAAAAATTAATAAAGGAAAAAAGTATTAGTGTCTGTATACAGTAACGAAACTAACGAAGCAAAGCCATCCGTCGTCCTTATAACAAAGAACGAGATGAGAAATCACAAATGTTCAAAGGAATAAAATAGAAACAAGAAAAAATGGGCCACTAAAAACACCACGATCGTAATTCTAATTATCAGTTTGCTTTGAATTTTTATGAAAGTGATGATGAGCAGGAAATAATTTGAGAGAGAGAGAAGAGTGCGCTCGATTCAATTGGACAGTTGTAAATATAATTATCTTAATTGATAATGGTATGGTAGTCGCTTATTGTTTTCTGTTACAACTCGCCACAATGTTATCTATCATTAAATTATAAGAGATATTATATATAAATATATATATACATACGTATACATATTATATTATAAATAATATTGTATTCCGTAGAAGCTAGTTCGTTAAGCATTGCGATTGTTGCTATGAATCATTTATTGAAAAAAAAGTCAAGATGTTTGATTGTTTTAATGAAGAGTGAAAAAAAAATTGATGCGGATGTTCTGACTTTGTTGAAATTAATACGTAAACATAAGTAAAATGGCACAAAAAAATTATAAAAATGAAGTTAAATGCTGACATTCAATTTTCATTCATTTTATCCAGTGAATCTTTTGAATCTTCAACTTCTTTATGAAGAAAATAAATAGTAGTAAGAAGAAATGATGAGAATTCATCAATATAAAATTGAACTAAATAATATATATTAATATTCATATTCTTCGGGAATATGAAAAATTTTATCTTCTATAAGTTTGAAAATATTAGTTCATGAAATTCTATATCTAATTGTCTCAAGAATTCCAAGAGAGGAAAAAAAACAGGAGTATGAGATACAATTAGCCCAGAACGAATAAGATAATAAAATTATTGGGAACGTTTCACAGGTCTGAATTGATTTGTCATCTCTATATTGAAACAAGATAAGTGTTCTAATTATATACATAATATTTTTTAATTCATTGGCTTATTTTTAGTTTTTGAATGTTCACGTGCGTTAATGCGTAGATACACGTCCTATAGTGAAGCTAGAGAAAAAAAACAGCGATCAATACATATCATATAGAAATAAGTGTCACCCAATATTTACTGACGAATATCTTTTGCATTTTGTCACATGTGAAATAGCTCGAAATTGAACTACAATGAAGGCAGTATGTGTTATATTAATCGAGACGTATTCAAGTACAAGACATTCACACTTTTCCTTGGCCTTTATATGTACGCACGATTCGGTTACAATTCATGCGCAAAAGGACACGTCATAGCTTTTATCATCGGAATTAAGTTGGAGTAGTAATTCTTTGTGAAATCAGTCGATCACAGTCGTGAGGACGTATAAGGAGCCACGAAGAAAAGCGGAAAATGAGAGGAATAAGTGTTAAGTTGGGAGATTATATGTGTATTGAATCCGGAAATAACTATAATGAACGTACAATAATTGAGAAAAGTTTGCGATGCTTTGCAATTATTTTACTGTCACCTCTTTCTTTTTATTCGTTCGTTTGAGATATCTATATGCTATTTGGTTTGGATTGGGATTGAAGGATTAGATAGTGATTGATTCAATTAATTTTCATTACTAATAAATAACGATTTTTATTGATATTCGTTATCGTAGTATGGAGATTGTTGATTTAATTTAAATTTTCTTGCTTTTTTATTTCGGTAAAATGTTTTAAATACTAGAGGCACTATCAAAGCTTAAAGTCTAGCTTCTTCTTGCCTAAAACGCTCATTAAGACTCGATGTACGACGCCTAAAAATTATTCAGGCTGTAATTTTCGAAAATCTGTTTTCGTTTTATGCTTTTGTTTTGAATTATTTGTATGATCTGTACAATAGAACTCATTAAATTGCACAGTCATGATTGGCTACAGAGTTATTGTTTTGTGGATCAATTAATACTACACCAGAAAACCAAAAAAGTGTATTATTTCATTATTCTCAATGGATATAATGAGGTCATATTCTACATCTGTATGGTGATGTTTTTCATTGTTGGAATTTAAATATCAATTGTTAGATTCATTTCACTACTATGGGGGAAAAACGTCCCGTCCAAAAAGGATGAGTAAAAGACAAATTTGAATTGGGTTTTTTTTTGGCTTTCATTTCTTTACCATAACAATCACTCTGTAATTGTTAACGATTCTTTCCCATCTCTTGCACCCATCACATTTCGTTCTATTATCTGTTTTTCATTTTTTTTTCTTTTTTTCTTCTCTTTTTTTCTTTACACTTTTGTAATATTTAGGGATTATTATTGTTAGTATTATTTTTCTTCAATAAATATTAATGAATAGTGATTGAGCGACCCTCAGTTATTTGAGCAGTGCTCAGGAATTTTTTCTGTGTGTTTTACTCGATTAACCGCTAAAAAAATAGGTTAGTATGCTAATCAATTAAAATTTCATTGTCAATTGCATTAATCAAAATCATGATAATTTCATATGAAAATCGAGTAAATAATTTCTAGGATGTGTTGCTTTTGCTACTTCTTTTTTGTGTGCAAATTTAAAAAAAATCTATTTTAGATTTTAAATTGTTAAATATTCACCACATGGTGATCGTTATAGTGTAGAAGCCAAAGGTAAAAATTCCTAATTAATATTAAACAATTTTTCATTCATTTCCTGAGCAACAGATTGCGTGAATGATTCTCTTCGTTTTTGTTCTCTTTTCTTTTTCCACTCTTTCATTTCATTCCAGAATGTTGGCACACGTACTCTCAAAATTTTCATATTATGCAAGCACAAATGATGTTAAATCATTGAAAACTGTGCAGCTTTTGTATTTACATTTCTCCTACTGCTTTTTTTCAAACGCAAAGTTCGACTTCTTCCACCAATTACTTAATGAATAAACACGCACATAGGAAAAATCAATGCATGAATCAATCATTAAATCATTGAATGATTATTGACGGATGATAACATTATTATTCATAATTTCATTGAGCTAAATTGAAAAAGAAACAATTATAGCATGAAAATCGAAATAATTAATATTATTAACATCGTAAAGAGATGATTGAATCATGAGGAATATTCGTCGGATATTTCGTTACCAAGCAATTTTCGAATCGAAGCATCAAATTATACAAAAGAATAAATAATAACAATGCATAGCTGACTCGCACAAAACTGGATAGGCATCGGGCAGTGTGTCACTAACGGCAGAATTGGTAATACTAAAAAAATACTGTGACACAGTGAGGCAATGATCTTAGGACTCACTAAACGCATTGCATTAATCGAGTGATCATACACCAGCGATATATGATAATACCTATGATTATGCTATATTTATGCTCAATTTTCAACAACGGAAAAAAAGTTCAACAATTTATCAAAGGCGATGATCAAATCGATTAGTTTTACTAAGAATAACACAGAAAAATGTTTTGATATTTCAATTAATTATTGATTAATATCGATTATGCGAATTCATTATTCCTAGTGTCGATGGTTTTTTTTTATTTGATGATCGCCATTATTTTTTTTTTTTTTTTTGGTTTAGTTTTGTCTGAGGTCACAGCCTTTGGGGGGATGCGGACGTGCGTCGACCTAATAAAGATCCCAGCTACGAGCGCCAAAAATTCACATGTTTATTCTAAGGAAAATTATTGTGATATTTATATTGAGTGTCAATTGAAATTACGTGATTTGAAATTAAGTAAATCAAATGTCATGAATGATGAATATCTACAACAGTTACGATCTAAAAAAAAACGCTAGATTCTTCTATTCATTAATAATAACAATCACAACTTTCTCACTCATTTTATCGAAGAAAGTAGATAAAAATGCTCATCAATGACGATCGAGATTTGATCAATTATTCAATTTCGTCTCGCGAATTTCCCCGTAATCCATTGAAAATTAATAGAGAAAAGTCTCTATATCGCAAATTACCATTTTTTTTATCTAAGATCAATCGATATGTGCATTTATTATTAATATTATGCAGTGAAGTCATTGCAATCTATAGTCAATTGTGTGTGATGATTACTTCTCACGTATCGTATCCTAATTATCGAATCGCGACGAGAATAGAAGAAAAAGAAAAGGATTTAAAAAAAATAATCATAATTTGAATCCTACTGCAAATATCAGATCTTCATATTGCTATCTAACTTCGACTAACTACAAATTAAATTAGAATCAATAATTCTAACATTACTTACTTCTAAACAGTCTATGGAGTTTTCCATCTAAACAAAAGTTGAATGATAAATTCCAACATGTTAACAATCATGAAAAATTATCGTTCATGAATCTTCAAACATTAATAGTTTCTAAAAAACGTGACGAAAAAAGTTATAACATAATACTACATATTATTCAACCTTTAAAGATCCCCCCTTGGAAAAATGATGAGCGAATAAAATTGTAAATACCTGTACATCTACGGCAAAGAAAAATTCTTATATCTCTAATCATCATACTAAAAAATTTTACTGCATTTACAGAACCAATCATCTTATCATTTCAAAATACGTGAAAATAATAGAAAAAATTCGATCAAAATGGATTCTAACGTTATCCCATCATGGGATGATTGAATATCAGTAGTAATGTGGGATCAATTACTCTGTCATCATGATGCAGATCGAAAACGACTAGCTGATCATTTTATGTAAGATATTAATGCGATCATAAATTAATGATTGAGTGAAAATTAGGTGCGAGTTCCTACGATTTATGCTTTACTGATGCCAAACTCTGCCGTGCCATGACACGCCGAGCGAGCAATCTAGTTTGCACTGTTAACTAATTGCTCGGGTAATTCACCGCGTAATTGTGTATTGACGCACGGATCATTAACATCACCTTCATCATTATGAACAGCTGTTGTTGTAGTTGTGGTTGTAGTTGTAACTGCATCAATACTCCTATCAAATAGTCAGATATCTACTTCAAACATGTCCTGTTCAATTGGCTTCTTCACCCAACTCCCAAGTTGAGCACGTACAAATGCTTCCTTCAATTGGCGTTTTGCATGCTGAAACAATCGATTACAACACCCAAACTCGGCAGAAAATGCTTGGTTTTTTTTGCTTTTAACGCAAAGGTAACTGATTGTGATAACTTCAATCGTCTATGAAGAAGCAAATGAAGGAAGGGGAAACGAGAATGAAAATATGAACAACTTAATTACCGAATAATCTTGAACTGATGATTTAGCATCCAGATATTGACGACAGACATCGCGATCTACATCATCAATTGTACTGAGTTTTCCCAGAAGACCAAAAAACATTCGGAACAAACCCTGCTTCGATATTCGTGATGGTTTCCCCAATTCATCTTTGCCCGTAGTGCAATTAATCACTTCGGCTTCGTTTTGTCCTTGGGGAATGACAAAATGAACGTTAAAATATCTAACATTCATCTTACGGTGAAATTTCCATTAAATCAATATATTTCTAAAGAATTCACGAACCTGTAGTCCAATTTACACTATAGTTCGGCGCCTTTCCAGGTTGCCGTACTTCGGAAGACGTAATCAAGCTCATAAGTGGTTTATTTAGACGATATGGCGGCGGTAATCCTTGAATAGTGTTTTCAATTCTGCCGCACACTGCGCGATACATGTGACTTGGATTGAGCAGGCTGCCGAGAACGATGCTGTGGAAGTAAATAGGCTCGATGAAGTGGCTGAGGAGTGCGCCTTGCACACCTAGTACGTTCCATCGAGCTATTTTATCCGAACACGACATCGTCAGCAGTCTTTGACCCTAAGAGAGGAAAAAAGTTTCAATGCAATGTGTGAACTGCTCCTTTTCAATTTAAAAAAAATCAAACTCTTTTAAACTATGAAAAAAATACCATGAGAACCCCGTCCCATGTTTGTATGCCCTCACTGCTTTTTACTGGAATTGTACCCTCGCCCGATTCAATTTTAGTTCTCAATTGCCCACGGGCACGTCTATTTGGATGTTTATCAACCGATTCATTTTCTTCATGAGGTGAGAAAATTCTCGCGTCGCCACAGGGCGCTGTATTTATATATAAATGAAATTGAATACCGGGTTTCAGACGGAATCCCTTTTTTACTGGCTCTAATATGGATTCATCCACACGGTTGTCACTGTGCAATGACAATTGTTGATATAAGTATTCGCAGAGACAACGACGGGCAACTACTTCAGCATGACAATCATTTAAAGCACCACCGGTTACGCTTAAATGTTCACCCGACACACATTTCGTGCCTGTAAAAAAAACAACATTTGAATCGGTTAAATTACGTGAATTGACATAATGTATTCCCAGATTTCAATGATATTTCTTGTAACAATACCTGTTGTTACGCAAATTAATTCAGCATCTTGACCTTTAGTTTGAACAATTCCAGCAAGAACTTTACGTCGTGCATGTTGCGGTTTACTTTGCATTAATTCAGTAAATTTTTGATTAACCATTTTGCCAATTTTATCAGCTAACATTTGTGGCAAACTCATTTGCTCGTGGCTCTGTGCAAAGTTTGAGAAATTTGGAAGAATTCGTACTGGCAACGGAATGCAAAATGTCGAACTATGAACATTACGTAATTTTGCTAATGCGGCTTTACTTGCCGCAGCTTTAGCTAATTTTTTACTTGGTCCAGTCCCTTCGAATGTTTCACCGTCAATAGTTACGGCAATTGTAAATTTAGCATAGCTCTCACCGTTGTCAGATACACATGTGTAAACGACACCTGGATAGAGCTCGTTAATCAACGCAACTGGTCCTTTATCAATAAATTTACCAGCATTTTTTGGTTCTTGTGTTAATGTTTTGAATGCATTGACCAAATGATTATCTTTTTCAGTGACATCGCTAGTAAAATCAGGCTCAGCTGGCGGCACTGTTTGACACGTATTTATTGCTTGATGTACTTCTGGAGCATTTCGGAACTGTACTATGTTACGTAATGCCAATTCGGCAGCCGCGTGTTTGGCCATTTTTTTTGTTCGTCCTTTCCCTTCATATGTTTGACCGTCAATTTGTACTGCTATCGTAAAAATAGGCGCGTGCGTTGGCCCAGTTTGGGACACTACTTTGTACACTGCTCCAGTTTTTAATTCATTCAAAGCACACACTGCATTCTTCGGTTGTGGATTCTTATGACGTTTCTTTGGAATTGGTGCTCCTAATTGTGTGTAAAAACCAAATGAAATGACAAAACATTTTAGCACGAACTTATTCAGATAAAGATAGAAACTATTTTTTCTTCTAACGTTCACTCATTTAATTCCATTTCTTCTTTCGTCTCATCGTCGACGAAAACATTCCCTTGATACAAAGAGAAAGGAATTAATTGAGGACAAAAAAGAAAGAATAGAACAATAGATGAGCTTTTTCATACAGAAAAAAGAGAATTTATAAAGGGATTATCTCTTACCCTCAATGATGGGTTCAGCTGGTCTCTTTGATGCCACTGACGTGACATGCTTGTGTTCCATCTGCAGAATACAAAGAAATGAAAACTTCAATGAAAAAGAGAATACATTCCCACACAAAATCAACTGATATAAGTTTTGCACAGTATGTCAGTCAAAAAAATAATATTGTAATAATTCACCCTTGAAATTTTCCCCTGCCGCTTCTCCAATACAGCAACATTGCAGTCTAAAGATGTGAAAAATAAATGTAGCAATAAGTGATGCAAGAAAATGAGCACAACAAAGAAAGAGGAGAATACTATAGAACAAGATATTTAAAAATTCATACCTCGTCGTAATTGTGATTGATTATTATTCAATATTTGAAGTCCATTCGACATTTTCACGTTTCGGTATCGCAACTAATATGAGAACACACACACATGAACACACATACACAGAATACCTGCAAAGTAACAACCCCCCTTCTCCAAATACTGCACTAATGCATTGATTTTGATTATTCTCAGGGCAACGATTCACTCTGCAGCGTCACTGACTTCAAAATTGTCCAAATGTTCGGACATAACCTTATTTAATCATGATCTCGTCGGCGCCAACTTTACAATGTCATCAATCATTTATCTACAAATAAAATGCGAATGAATATATTAAATCAAATAAGCTTATTATCCATGCAATCCAATTGTACGATTACAATCTTATAAATGCTCACCTAAATTCCAATTGAATAACAAACAATAATAAACACCAGGAACGTATCTAAAATAACAGCGGTGCATTTGGAGTGGTCTTCAAGACTGCGCAATGCGGCGGTTGTGGCCAGAGTCAATAAAATTCTCTCTCAATGCAAGAGTGTGGCCAAGGGTGGGAGAATAAGAGTGGGATGTGGGACAAGAGAGAAATGCAAAGGCCATGGTAAAGCCACATATTATTTTTCCAGTTATAGATCACATATGAATGAAATTGATTATGACATATAGAATGATGACAGTACTAATGTTTGGAAAATTACACTTGGTATATTTCAGTCATTGCAAATGATGAAATTCGTTTCGCATAGCCTGAAATAGCTGGTCCATATTGTTTGGCGGCAAATTTTAAAATTATTTCCGTTTCAACATTGAGTTTGAAATATGGAAATGATTAAATAGCATAAAATAAGTAATGGTGTTTCATTGAATAATAGAATGAAGCAGAATGTTATTTCACGGATAAAAAGAAGAATCGTTCATTGCTATGGTATTTCTTGTCCGTAAAGATTTATTTTTTTGTATTACTGTTGAGAGGAAATATAACAATTGTGTAACGATAATTTTATGACATTTTTTCATTATTATGATAATTTGACTGTCGTGCTTCACAATTTTGTTCTTGCGTGCAGAGTTATGCGAATTATAACGATATGAGATACGATCAAACGTGAATGATAAAATCAGATGGGCTATATAAGTAATCTCGAATTGATATCAGTTAAACTTGTTGCGAACTCGTGTTTAAAGTTGGCTTATCTGTTTTACAAACTACTAATTAATATTTATCGTCACAAATTTCAAAAGGATATTTGTATGTGACATCATTTTGCCTTTGAATATTCATAAAATTCATACGTTCAAGTAACACATTTTTGCGACGTTCATCGTCAAAACATTTTATGTGATAGAATAGTTTGTATATAACGATGAATTACAATTATTTATGACTGTGTATGTATTCAAGTTGCAGCATGAACCGATAATGACCTTTTTTTTCATCAGGTGCAATACGTGAACGATACAATATTATTAACTAGTAGGAAATAATATTATAATATACCGAAATGAAGAATATTAGTAGTGTGAGCTCCTGTCTTCTACTCATCTTCGTTATTTCCGTCAACGTATGTGAATATATCTGTATATATAAATTTCTCCAAGTTTATTTATACATAAATGATTATTGTTTGAAATTTTCTGTATTTATTTTAGGCAGACGGGATTATTGAGCATAAAGCACTACGAGAAAAGTGTAAAGACGAATCGAAGTTAACTGACGGTAATATTATTCTCACACTGCCAGATTACTATTTATATTAATAGAAATCTATATATAATATTGTTACATTTGTCTCTAAGATGACATCAAACTCAGTATGATAATTCCTGATAACTTGGGCTGCTATTTATTTTGCTTTTTGAAAGACCTTGAAGTTGTACGTATTTTATAATAATGTTTTACTAATATAAGAAGTCCTAGAAAATCATTGGAAATTTTTTCTTAATTTTCTCGTTTACATTATTAATTATTCAGGTCTGATTATTTTTATTTAGATGGATGATAAGGGAATTTTTGATCCTGCAGCTGCAACAGATGCAGTAGAAGATGAATTACGTGAGGCTTCTAGGCCAGAAATTTATTCGTGTTATGAATCATGTAGGAATTATTTAATGTTGGTAGAGACTATGTAAATATTTGGAACACTCAATTACTTTATTAAATTAACATTCATTTGTTAGTTTCTTCAGATGAAGATTCGTTGGATGGAGATGCATGCGCAACTGCTCTGGAATTGACGAGGTGTTTCAAAGAACATGCTCAGAACGTAAAAGATAATTTGAATTATTCCAATTTTATGTCTTGATTATCCAAATAATTAAATTAATTTTTTCATTCATTCATCTGATTTTAGTTATACGAAATGATGGGAATCTTCGAACCGGTTTCTATATGAAATCCTCCAAAAATCAATAGCAATAGTGTAATATTGAATTTTTCATTAAATAAAAATAAAGAAATATATGTGCTTCTAATATTGATTAAAATTATAGTACAGGCTACGATTTTTACAACAGTGAATAGTCGCAGTGTTGTTGGTATATTTCTGATAACACAGATCCCATGAGCAAATATTTTATCGACTCTCGGTTGAAATTCTCTATTCTAGCTCAAGACGTACAATGATCTTCAGACTATAACGCAGAAATTTTATCATTCATTTTTCCTACATTCGACTTCATGACTCTATTTTTTGTTCGTAGGATGTGATCAATGAAATTTGCTGACTTTTTTTGTTTTATCACAATACAATAAATCTAATTGTCGATACAAAAACAGTTTGACATCCGCGTCTACATCCTTCAAATGAATTGGATATCATGATTGATAGAGTTAATAATAGAAGAAATTTATCGTTGGGTTTTTTGGTAGAAATTAATTCGAATATGAGATTTATCTAATCTTGTAGAGTACAGTATCATACTGATTATTTCCCTCATGCTCGATTGATGTTCTTGTCGGTTGGATATAACTTTGAATGTTTATCTTATCTCATATCGGAACGATGCAATGAAAAAATCGGTTATGGATTATTTTTTTTTATTGTAAAATGTGAGTATAAAGTTAACCTCAGGATGTGAAACAATTGGATGTGTGCTCCATTGAAATCATTGAGAACAAATGGGTGATCGACGAGAATTGACAACTGTTCACTGGAATCTTCACCTGCCAGAAGAAGAATTCACAGACTTGTGGCACAATTCGTATTCTCAAACTGTCCCTGAACTACATCGGAGTGAATTAAACTTTTGTATGCGTCTCAATGAATACATGGGAATTGATGTGGCAATACGAAAAAATACTTGGAATATTCTGTGGAGGGTGAAAATACATTTAACATTATGTGGAATTACTCTTTCAAAAGAAGCAGACACCTGGTCAGAGTATTTTATATTTCCTAATGCATTTAAAATTGATTTATTGAAAACTTATAGAGCCAATAATTCAATGATTACTATCAAGTGTGTAATTGAATGGTTATATTGGATAAATAATTTAACAGCACATGAAATTCTGCCACCATCACCAATGATTCGTGACTTAGATCATTATTTCATGAATCCGAAGTTCAGTGATGTTAACGTTGTCGTTGATGATTGTGAATTACCAGCACATAAAATAATCCTTGCGGCACACAGTAACCTTTTCGCGAAAATGTTGAGCTCAAATCCATTATCGGATAGAAAAATTGAATTGAAAAAAATTGATGTTGAATTGGTGAAAATTGTTTTGAAATATTTGTATACGGGATGTGATGATGAATTAAATAATTTTGACACAGCTTTGCAAGTTTTATATATAGCTCACGAATGTGATATTCCAAAATTGAAACGTTCATGTGAGCATAAGTTATTGGGTAAATTAAAAATTGAAACTGCATGCATTATACTTGAAGTTGCTGATGGCATGAACTTGATGGATCTACGTAATCATGCAATCAATTTCATAGCTAAGCATAAAACTGATATAATGCAGTTAGATAATTTCAAGAAGATGTGTCTAAAAAAACCTGAATTGTCATTTGAAGTTTTTTCATTCATGTTCACAGGAACTTCATGAACTTGCTAAAAAATAAAATAATAATTTTTTTCTATTTTGACCTCAATATAATAAAAATTGTTTAAATGTTTCTGATAGCATTGAATGATTTTTGGAACCTTTTTTCCTTGGATTTCTCCTAGAAATGACTAATTCTTAATTTATCATTATGGCAATTAAATTTAGTGCAAACGATAACGTCAACTTTTATGCGATAAGTAATGACTGATCGAACACAATCACACGATAATTATTAATCCAAGCTCTGGATTCTCACACACGAGTTGATTCACATCTCCTAAGCCAGCATGAAGTCCACTATCAATTTTATCAAACTGATTCTTGTTATATTTATCACGATACAAGTGGTGAGTTTCCAAGTGGATATTCTATCCACTTTTCTCTACCATTTCTTTCCTATCTTTACCTCCATTTCAATTATTTACATCGCATAATTATATCCAACCATAATGTAGATAGGAACAAATGCTGACATCCGGCGAGATTGTCGTAAGCAAACAGGCGTCTCTTGGAGTGAGTTGAACAATAACAATATAAAATAACAAAACAAACACAATGGAAAAAAGAGTCGATAATGAAAAAAAAAAAGCATTCAACACATGAGTTCATTGTCATCAATTGTTTCAATCTGTCTTTATCAAATATTTCAGAGTCCTTAAAGAAATTAAAGGCAGGAAATTTTATCTCAAATGATCAAAAGCTCAAGTGCTATGTGAAATGTTTCATGAGAAAAAATGGAATTTTCGGTGATAAAGATGTTGATATAGAAAAGGCAGTCAAGCATTTACCATCGAGCATACAAGCATCATCAAGAAAATCTTTGCAACGATGTAAAAAATTGGAAAGTGAGTTATTATTGTCTTATTGTATTATTCTTTCATTCTCATTGTGTATGTGTCATCATTCCAAATGAGTCAGTTGTATTAATAACAATACATTATCTTGTATTGAGCCAATTAAAAAAATATTAAATCGATTCGTAGATAGTGGAGATTTATGTGATAGAGCGTTCCAAGTTGCCAAGTGTTATTTCAAGGAACAGCCGGACGTAAGTAAAAGCCCCTAGGAGTAATATAGTATCGAGTCCACCTAGCTCAATAATATTCCACCTCCTTGATCTATGTGCGTATACTCGCGAGAGATAAAGTTATCGTGTGCTTCTATCTCAGGTTCTCAGGAGTATTCCACTGGTCTAGACACTCGAGAAAGAAGAAAAACCAACAGTGTGCCAGAATGAACACCAGAGTGAATGACGAAGGAGTGAATAGAGATAGAAAGTAAGACAAAATAACTACAAATTCGCATCTGACAATATACCCCAAGGAATATCATTTGCAATATAACGAAGTTATGTAAAAGTCATAAATTCATTTTCAACTACTAACAAGCACAATTGTCTTTATTTCATTATTATCAAAAATAAAATTATTTCTTGACAGTCACACTGTTGCTATATATAACTGACATTCAATGAAACAAAATACACAAAGATATTGTTACAAATTCAATTATTATGTTCATGTATTATATATAAGTATGATAGAAATTCATGGAATAATATAATAAAATTTGTAATTTATCAGACAATTTTTTGGGACAATGTTATTAGTAGTTTCAGTTGCAATGTGTTTCATAAATCATTTTAATTCAACAACAACGAAATCGTCCTTATCACTGATGAATTCTTTTAAATATCATGGGAAGAATTCCTTCAGATAAACCATATAATTATCATAATGAATTAATTCAACAAACGCCCATGCAGACAAATGTGCTATACAAAATAGGAACGAACATTAGCACGAATTAAATGACGAGAGAATCTGTTGAAGCTTTCCCAGTTCTACATATTAGTGTGTTTGCTATTTTGTCTGTCCAGACATGGCGGTCCACCACATATACATTTGTTCATTTAACTACAAATGTATATATGAATCTGTGCACAGTCATATAGTTCACAATGACCACCCACGTACTTCTCTCAGCCAGCAACCCATTTTGTATGGACTTTAAATATATACATATAGGTATATAAATACAGGTGTATGGATGCATGCTACTCTTGTGAAACAATCCCTCGAGGATTTGGATTGTCCAGAGACAACTGTAGTGGCAATGATGAACATCATACATCTATAAAGTATGGAGATGAAAAAAAATGAAATTAAAGTGTAAAAACATTTCTTTCATTTACTCGCAGATTTTTCTATCAATACTGTAGGCATTGATTTATATTTAATGATATGAGAAGAGAAAGAAGGAACATTTCATTGATTGCTCGTACATCAAATGGATTTAGTGTAACATATGTTATATACAAAAACGTCTGTGGGTGTTTTCTAATGAAAAAAAAAAACATGAAATAATGGAACAGAACGAATAGATGCCATTAATTTCTTCTTCTTATTAATTGAGATCGATTACACCTCACACATATATTTATAGGTATTTATGTGTATGTGTAATTTTAGAGGAATTAAAATTGTAAGTATTTGAAAAGTGGAATGAAAAAAATTGGCATTATTAGTGGCTCCCACATTAATTGAACCAAACCAATTCATCCAAATTGATCTTGATATCACTAATTAAATATCACTAATTAAAATATTCAACTGATTCCACTGATAACATACAGATGTTTGATATCGATCCTAAGTTAATGATTATATAATTGAAATCAATTCATTTATGTTCAATTAATACCCAAACAAATATGATGGAAAGATACAAAATAAAATACCATCACTCACACAAATAAATTCATAAATTTATAACTAACAAAAGCGTGAATTTCGATTAAACTTCACGTTATTTCTTCTAACTCTCTTTCCCACTCGTCCAATGCTTTAAGAATCCCAATTAAAACTTCATTAATGAAACGCCCTGGGGTCACGATTAAAGTCAATTTTCACCGAGTGCGGTATGATATCGCTGCTGCTTATATAACATAAAAAGAAATAAAGAGAAGAAAAATTTGTGTGCGCGCGGATTTGCGAGTCATCTTCATACCTCTCTCTCTCTCAGTTAATTTAAATGTTAAATTACCACGAAAGAATGATCTCTTTCTATTTTTCTTTATGCATAATTATTTCATTAATCCATACAACTTTTTTTTTTATCTCATCTTTAATTTTCTTTTTCCTTCTTTTTATCAACCATTTTTCATCCCCAATATTCTCACGCCCTTTTCTTGCTTTCACTATTAAACCCTCACGCTCTCATCTACCACTTTTACCTCATTTCAAACTCGTACAAGCTTTCGAGTGCGCGGTATAATTTACACTGCACGTTGTCGCGCCAACAATAAAGCCTGTATATGTTGTTTGGTAAAATGGCTGCAAACGAATATACAACAAATTTAACTATTTGAATAGCCTTGGTTCAAAATTATTATGGGGTATACAAGTCCATATATATTTTGTTGGATTTGTACCTAAATAATAATAGTCATGTGTACTGTATGCTGCTCATTCCTCGTTATGTTCTATAAACACAATTCCATTTCCTTTTTTTTTCCCGAAAAAGATATAAACGATTATTCACTTTTCATGTCCCACACCGTCTTTGGTATACAACATGGGGTATTTATCAATATGGCTTATAAATATACGAGAACGTACGTATGTTGTGTGTACCAGTGTATGTATTCTCATATGTACTTTATAGTCATGGTGAAAAGTGAATTATGATTTAACAAATATATATACATTTGAGAAAATAAAAAATTGTACAATAATTCATGCGGTATTTTTTGACATATTAATCTAAATAACACATATACGTTAGAGAAGTTTTGTGTAGGAGAGACTCTTGAGGGATGAAGAAAAATATTGATATTTTTATGGGGTAGTATTACTTGTGACGAATAAAAAATAATTTTACGACAGAATGGAATAATAAATTGGTAATTTACGAATTGAGAGAACAGAACAAAAATCCATGGATGAAAGTTAAAATAGTGATTGTATATTTATTTATTTATTTATTTGTTTATATTTTTTCTTTTCGTGTTGACGAATTACTGCTGGAGTAGGGTGAAAAAAATGAGGAAGGATAAAAACAAAAGGCTGAGCGTGAACAAAATTTACAATCGTTCATCACTTCACGCGTTCATTGAATACAAACGTCAATCGGTTTGCACTAGGATTTTTTTCGACCACCATTTTTTTTTCTCTCGTTTTATTCCGGTTATAAACGTCACATATTTCAAAATTTTTAGTAGTTACAATATGTGCGACCATTGCTCGTAAGTAAATCACAATCAAGAATGTAAAATCTGTAGTATAAAAACCAACACAATGAAAAAATTGTGAGAAAAGAAATGACTTTTTGGTTGAAATTCTTTTTTCTTCTCTTCATAATAGAAAAGTTACATCACAAAAGGGATACGCGGGTCAAGTAACTTGCCGCTGTGACATGTAAGTATTCGCGTTAACACAATTTTAATAGCTGGACAATGGAAAATGAGAAAAAATTGTAGAATGTCCATTCATTGATTATATTTCCTTGAATTTTCATGAAATATTCTTTGTTCAGGGGTGATAAAAGGGAACATGCACATCGCGAAGCGCCAAAAGAAAGGGTGAAAGAAAAATCAAAAAATATGGATAAAGATATGGGTTGCTGCAGTAAGAAGTGAGTGAATAAATTTCTTCTTGACATTTGGGTGATGGGAATGCAGCGAAATCGATAAATATATTTTTCTTTCTTCCTTTGTATAAAAATTGTTGCCAAATTTTGGAGTGTATACGCAATGGGGAAAAGTTGTGCAGGGTTTGGAAATAAAATAGAGTTGAAAAATAAAATAAAAACAGAAATAGAACGATATTGAAAAAGAGAGAGAGAGTATTTGCCAAAAGTGGGTTATTATAAAGGTCAAGTGTATGCGAACACAAGGATTGAAAAAGTGTGTATGTAATTGTGTGCCAACGAACGATTGTGCAGAGAGAAAAGGCGGGCGGACGGTTGCTGTGGCGCCATATGCTGTCCCGGAACAAAGTCAACCAGCGGAAAATGCTGTGAAGAAATGTCCCAAAATGTATCGACCCCTGGTGATGTCAAGGGAATATCAAAAAATAATGGCAATAAAGGATGCTGCGAGTGATTGGAAAATAATTATTTATTCAAAATCAATCAATGCAAATAATAAATGAATAATTCATAATAGTCAATGGTTCTTCCACTGGGAAATTGCAGTAAAACAAATATAGCAAAACAATGTGCGCATTTATTTTATCAAACTCTCTATCCATTCAATCGAATAGAAGAAGAAGTATTCAATGATAATCCCCAACAATTTTTTTTTCCCCATTGATTTTGAATTAAATTTTTTTGGTTTCAGAGCGCGAGAACTGGCTGGTGGTTGCTGCAAATCCGGCTGCTGTGCTGATGCGAAAAGCAAGAACTCTCGTGACGAACAACATTCAAGGAAATAACTGTCAAAAATAAAAGAGAAGAAAAAAAAGGGAAAATAATGGCGGATATAAATTATCCCATACACTTTCAACGTTAGTGAAACAAAATTACTTTTATATTTACGAATACGTATGAATTAATGTATGAAATAGTATGGAAGTTTGACTAAATATATACACATTGAATAAACAAATTTATTCCAAGATGTTAAATAATTATAAAAAATTACCTCACAGATTCCGTGATCAAACCACATTTTCCACGCTGCAATAAAATTTGTAACAGCATATACGCAGTCAGGGACATTATGAATGCACCATTAATAACTTATACGTGCACGTGAAACTTACAGAGAGAAAGAGTTGCAAAAAAATACCAGCTACATTTACTAATGAGAAAAAGAAATGAAAGGGCGCAGTGACGTGAACACAATCGAGACAATGAAGCAATTACATCAAATGGACACTTTTATTATTGAAGTAATAAAAATATCGATGATTTTTCTCATTTAGTTTGTCGAAACTTCTTCGATAAGTTCTGCTGATTAAACAATCTATAAAAATTATATTAAAGAGGATGGAATTGTAATTTTTGCCATACTGCGAAGTTGATTTATATAAATCGCTGAACTTTCTTGTAGCACCGAATGAAAAAATAGCACCTTAATCATAAATAGAGTGAAGATATGATGTTATAAAAGGTAGAAACAGCTATGTGAAGTGTACAGCAGTTGTTTGTGTCTTCTCTCTGGATATGTCTTCATGTCTTGATAATAAAGACATTCCCTTTATGTCGGGTTTAGTCGTAACAGTTCAAACAAACCCCCGATTTTATGTACACCCAATACCAGTGTCTTGGGAGTATATGGGATATACATAAGGGGAATCCAATAGCACGTAAACTAAATAACTGATGGTTAATTTCCCATCATAAATAAATGAGTAGTCACATCACGTAGCATTGAACAATGCTTCTGAAATCAAGAATTTCACATAGACGTTAATGGAGTTTCTCCCTTGATCTCATTGGTATTTGGTTAAATCCATAGATTGATTAGGGATTTTATGGTATCACTGATCACAAATTCTCAGTCACATGATTCAATTATTTAAGTATTCTGTATACCAAATAATCAAGTAGAAGAAAAATTATACTTCGATTACAGTATACAAAGAATTGTGACTAATCTATGGTGGGTATTGATCTGAGAATGTGGCCCAAGGGAATTTCCGGGTCGTTGAAAATAGATTTGATGTCGAAATTGAACGAGGAAAAAGAATTGTATCCGGCATGGTGAATACAATCGAAGTGTCACCAATCAGAACATGAGTCTGAATGTGACAGACATTTGGCAACTTTTTAGAATTTTACAATGAATAGAAGAAATTCTTTATTCATAAATAAAATTGATCTCATGTCTACTACATTTATACTCAAATCAGGACACAAAGATTCGATAGTTCCGCTTTCATTTATTGCTATTTTATTTTTGTTATAACAAGTTAATTATGATTTTTGCAGTTGAAAAATGAAAGGAGGTTGTTAATTTGAAAAAAGAAAAAATGTTTCCAGCTCAAGGCAGGGAAATAAAGGAATCTGTTTTATTAGTTCGAGAGTTTTATAGAGCCGCTGCATATCAAGCTAGGAATAATTTGGTCAAAGAGAAAAATGTATGCCTCAAAGGATTACGAATTCTCAGTCATACCTTTAAAAATTTCAGACTAACGAGGTAAAATAGAGAGTCCAGCATAGTAAAGAGTAAAAAATGAATATTGATTGCTGCATTGATTTTGTGTCAATTTACTTTTTGAAGGCGCGGGAACATCATATGGCTCGAGGGGAATTGGAAAAATTATTATCACATTCAAACTGAGCAATGAAAAATATGTTGTTTATATTTTTTCTAGGATAATTTTTGTCTCTGTACTACATGAAGAAGGGATAATTTATAAAGATATTATATTGGATCACTGTGAAATGTGTATCGAGATGAAAAGATGGAACAGAAAAATAGGGATGTTATGTAGTTATATAAACTTAGAGAAAGAGGAAAAGAGAGTACGAAGGGATATAGGGTGAAGTTTGCGTGTGTGTAAATTATAAGCGCATGCGCTAAACAAATGCAGAGCTTTCGAGCCACGCGGCGGCAGTCTCTCTGAAACCGCGAAAGTCTCCCGCCTTGGATCCGACATCAGCCGGGTATAACACGTCATTGTACGTAGTGTGTACATGTTTATGGTTCGGTCAATATTTATTTTGGTTTCAAATTAACAGAATTTCTTTTTTCTCATTTTTCAATAGAGAAACCAATTTTTTCCGCTCCATATAATTCATTTTCGCGTAGTGAAATTAATATTTTTATCTCTGAATTCAAGTTATGAATGAAAAATAATTGAAGAGATTCAACTAAGTTTAGAGTTCATTTGTGTTTAATTCCAAATTATAATTTTGTTCCTTTTTTTCACATAAACTAATGTGGATCATTCTGAATTTCTATTTTTGTATATATTGACGATGTTATAAGTTCGATGTTCAATCAGTTTTTAATGTTACACTGAATAGATAATTTTCACACTTCGAAGATATCGGCAAGGAAATAAAATATTTTTCACGATTCATTGGTTGTTCTATTTTTATCATTTTTGGAGACAAAGAAAAAATGTGCAACGTGATTCAAGAATATAACCAGTTAGTTAAATGATGTTTGTTTAACATACACTTTCCATTTTCCTTAATGCATTTCTATTTGATTATTCAACACCAGAGAGACATTCTGTATTCGCTATGTGTCACCAATTTAATATTAATATTATTGTAGTTAATTCAGGGAAATATTTGCGTTCGTTGAAGAGACAGAAAGTTAAAGAGAAAAAGACATGTAAATAAATTCAGACATATGACTTTTTTTCCACTCCTAATTTGATCGTGATAATAGCATTTGCACCCAGTATTTTTTTTCGCCCCTTTCTCTTCTCATTCTCATCGCTTCAATCACTCTCTCTCTCTCTCACTCGTTTGCTAATTTTGTTCCTACGTAACGCGCCGCCACTTTTTTCCTCAGCCCTGTCTTCCGGGGTCGTCAAGTCGCAAGGGCGATTGGAAAAGTTTAACTGGATATCGCGGAGAAAAAAAAAAGGCACAGAAAGATAGAGAGAGAGTATGCGAGTGGAGAAGAGGAAGAATGATTCTCTCGTGGGCGGCAACTTTAAAAATGGAAGTGATTTTCGCAGATGAAAATAAAAGAGAACTTGTAAAAGATGAATAAAAAAAATTGTAGTGAAGAAAAACAAAGGAGGAACAAAAAAAATAGGAAAACAAGTGATAACATGTTGAAGAATGGGTCGAGTAATAATAAGCATTATAGGGAGAAAAAAAAATTACATATACAATTCATTGCGTCAAAAATGAAAAAAATGCCCATCAAATATTTTATCACAATCATTTTCTCTTTTAATATTCTTTCTTCCTCCATTTTTCATGAATTTTTTTTTTCTACAGACTAACAAGTGCATCGAATTGAATTCCATTTGTCATCATTGAAAGTCGATTTAATGCTAATATCACTACAATTTATTGCGTTTGTCTTCACTTATACACATGGGGAACATTTACGCTGAGCAAGAAAAAAGTCTCAATATATTATAAGTGATTTAGAGCTGAGAATAAAAATATATATATGTAATATATTATAGAAACGATAAAACTTAACTGGACAGAGGGGAAATAGGAAAACAAATTCCCAACCTTTCAAAATTATCACAGACAGAAAAAATAGTGAAGTGGATATGTGAGAGTGATGGTGGATTATTTTTCATTTATTACAGTTTCTTAAAAGTGTGAAGAGAATTTTTTTTCCACATATCACATTTTCTTCGACGCATCTTGATGTCACACAGTGCAATATTAACTGCCGTGCTAACGCTCATAAATTTTAGTGGGACGTTCGCCGTCGGTTGACGGTGGGTGGTTAACGTTATTTAGCGTCCTGAAAAAGCCAGAATCCTGACGACATCAGCACGAAAGTTCGTATGATTAAAATTCAGCCTAAAAATAATTATAGTACAATTATTATCATAACTATCATTTGGTCTAAATATATCACTTGACATTTTTGCATACTTGAAATAACCCAGAGAAAATCTAGAGTTGTTACGCTATTCTAATACAACTACAGAATATAGAGTACGTCCATATGACTTTTTTGTTCACAAAGTCTACGTAGGCGAAAAACTCTCAGCATTGTTCAGTGCCCTTTTTGTCAACTGACAGTTTTCACACACATCCTCATTCGCCAGGTATTCTCATTTTGTTGCTGTCTAATCGGCCTAAAAGTTTATAGCAAACATATATTCATGAATGCTCGGAACATGTTGTTATATCGAGAGCTTGTCTTTTCAATTGTTGGACGTTCCCTTTGCAAAAAAATTTCCAAGCTTTTTGTCGTCTGTGATAATATCTGTAAAGAAAATAAAACGTCAGCAATTTTTCATTCAATATTTTTCTCTATACTACTATTTATATTATTTGAATTATGGAATTATTCTGCAGTATTATCGCAGTTTATTCAATTATGACAATTCGTACCACCAGGTTGAACATTCATGGTGTTGAATTTGATTCCTATTTATTATTCCATTGTTTGTCTTTTCCTTTGCGCGCATATTCCCTACAACTGTTCTCTCGTCTTCTGTAAAATAGAAACCAGAATGAGTTTCAATGCGAAAAGGTCAAGCATTTTTTTTCCTTGACACGATTTGTTTGGATTATTATACAACTATTATGCACTATTATTTTATTCTTGTTGAATATACAAAGCCTAATTACCACACTGTACATTCATGAAGCTTGAAAATATTTTCATATGCTTTTCTACCACAATTGCACGGGCATAGAAGTTCCATTAATGATACACGGACTCATGGCATTACCACAACATTATCTGATCCATTGACTCGAATTTGTAAATGATCATTTACGATTAATCACGTCTGCCAATTGTATGATCGAGGGCGCGTTGTCCAACAATATATAACGAGTACATAAGCTGCCTGCACATACGGGCGCGCCAAAAACATAGGTTTCATTTATCTTTCTATATATCTATCTAAACTGCACTGGTACACTCAGTGGTGATTGGTAAAAGTCATGATGTAAATCATGATATATACACCAGCCAATTCAGTTAAGTTCTCTTTGGCGATTTTCAACACTGCGTATACGACAATGAAACACGAAATTGAAAATTAAATGAATGACTCGGTGAAAATGTGATATTCACTCGTGCACGACGATTCCAATTCGATTCACCAAAGCTTTTCTCCACATTGGTGGATGCAATTTCCAATCTAATGTTGTCACTGATATTGAGGTAGATCACTAGTCGACATATAAATTTATTTCAATATTCAGGTTTTCTAACGTTGTGTATAAGAAAAATAGATAAATAAATAAATAAATAAACACCAAGTGCTTGAGTTATGTAAATAATACTTGGATATCTGGATTAAAAATACAGAATCAATAGTGAAGTGAAATGGAGGTGGGATATTTGATGAATAATTATCAGAACCTGCAAATAACGAAATACATTCGTTATTGAAATAATTAATGATGAACTAATTGAAAACACACAACATGAATTTCTAACGCACTTTCTCCACCTCCTTATTTTTTAGTAAATAAAATAGACTCTATCAATCCTTGATGCGAAAAATTTTAAAGATTGATTTTTTTTCTGATTAATAATAAAATGCGGATCTGACAAACTGTAGAAGTAGTTGGAAACTTTTTGATGAAGTTCAAATTTCATTCAATTAGGTCCATATATAAATTTGAGAACGTTTGGATTGGAATAAGCATTGAGGTTGATTATTCGGTAAGAACTCTACTATCATCATTCGTGTGGGATGTGATACTCGTTTCTTGATTACGCATCATTATCCCCAAGTGAACAAGGATGCTTGTCCTCATTAGATGAATTTGCGATGTATATATGTGAAAGACACATTCCGACAGTGATATTTCATTAATTACTATGCTATTCTACCGTGAAAATTGGAAGCTGGCGTGTACTATAATTAAGAGTGATTGAGAAGTCAGTACAACTTAGTTTCCAAATGATAAACAATGAGGTTTCATAGAACAGTGATTTCTGATATTAATAATTATTATCTCAACTAATTACTGGACGTATGACTAAGTTTAATCATTCAATATTTGTTTATGTATAATGCAAGCTCTATTGTGCACATAAAAAAAATCAGCAAGTCTCAATGTTACAATTTATATTAAAATACCAAATATAATTCCTTCAAGAGGTAGCCAGGAACTATTGATAACCCCGTAGTGATCGCAGTCTAATAACTGAAACTCTAATGTTCCTCATAAAGAAATCTCAGTCAATGTCATTGATTTTCACATCAGACGACAACAATGACAACATATTGATGGCTGAATGTTCCATCACGCAACAATAGCCAAATAAATAGATATATTACAACTGTAGTATATTCTCCAAAGAAATCTTATACTTCATCCTTTATTGAGAACTCAGAACTCCTCGTAGTGTTTCCTTCTTCATCATTCTGTTGTTGTCATCTCTTCATTCATCGAACAGAATATTGGAGGCAATGATCCTTTATTTTCGTCGCTGATATACGTTACCAGTCATATTCCGTGAGTTTCATAGATTAGTTTTGAAACTGTGCCGGAGATTAATGCCTATCATGGTGTACACGTTGTCTCGAGTGCCTCATAGATGATTCAAAACATCTCGGATTAATAATCTCTGTACTGTGTCTATAACACGTAGGTACACCAATGAAAGATATATCAATATCTCTTCATTTGAAATATCGTGTGTATTAATATCGAATCATTGGGATTTATCAGTCACACATCAGGACTTCAATGTCTCGTAATAATTGGCACATATGCATCAGGTAAATCCATTGATTTTCTTCAAGTATCGAGAAACTAATTATTTCTCAATAGACAGAATCAACTCTCAATAGTGTTGAATGTCGTAAACACATTTTAATCTGGAAACAAAAGTAATATTTTCATTGAGATTTATTATTCAAGAGAAGTATAAACACGAAATTTTGAAATCAAGATATTTAAAGACAGGATATGAATAAGAAAGGAATTTTACTATTACATAGAGTTGTAGAATATTTTTGTACTTATCTTACTTGAGATTGGGTGAAAGGTGTTATTAATCGAAATGTAATTTAAAGTACTGAACTTTAATACTGAATTAATATATCATTCAAGTCTTCATATACTTCATTACTGTATGCACTTGTTTTAGTTATCACAGTTAAAAATTGTTTCAAAGAGTAATAACAAATTCTTTACTATATTTTCAATTATTAACTTCATACAGAGCTTTCATATAATGACTTGTGAAAATTCCGCAATACCATCGTGTGTTGTTTGCAAAAATATAGTGCACAGATGAAATTATATTGCACACGAGACTTTAATCCAATCCATTTCATGAAAACAGACTCCACTTTATATTTATTATCTTCCCATTTATATTCGAAGTGGGATATCATGACAGAAAATAAACATATCATGTTTGCGGTAAATTTCAAATTGAATTCATTTCTACATTCAAATCTATAATGAATAAAATGTAATACAATAGTGTTTTGTTAAAATGATTAAAAAGCATGAATAAAACCAATTCAACTGCACTGATGATTTAAATTGCCACACAGAAAAATAAGTATCGTGCAATTGATTGTGTTCCTAAAAGGGTGAAAAAATATTGACAGACAATTAAACATAAAACATTGGATTCCGTTAAAAGCTCTCGATTATATACGTTTATAAAGGTTAGCAGCAGACATCAGACCGGTCAATCTTCCAATTGTCATGACAAGTGGGTTTATGTAACATGTTGAAGGGGACGACCCACTTTAGCGTAACACATTGTGATCTATTGGCCGAAATTTGCCATGGATAATAAATGCTTTATATCCTGCTAGCACTTATCAGCTTAGTCATGGTTTTGAGGATATTTTTCCGGTTTTATTACCCTTTTTTTGTCTCTTTCTCTTCTTTTGTTATTTTTATATTATCTGGCTATTGATAGCTGTGGCAGATCTTTTGGAGACATTTTATGATATTCACTACATGAATTCGCTTCATGAACTGTACGGAAATATCCAAACACTTACTCTACTTTCTTTGCACTTGAGCATGGTAGGATGAGAATATCTATATTGCCAAAACTATTGACTTCCTGTATGTATCTTTGTTCCTTATTATTCTCACCACTCACCCTATTCTTGACTTCGTGTCTTTACCAAATAGCCAGTACGTGCGACCGATATACATTGCATTCAGTAGTTGTTTGAATGACTTTATACCCATCCTCGCCCACTTGTTTCTCGTTTTTCTTTTGCTTTATTTAAAACCCCTTTCCATTCCATTCCTTCTTCGTCTCGTGTCTTTTGTTCGTAGCCAACGTTTAAACTTGAACACTTCTAAAATGCTGCTGCACGTGTCGATCGTATATAATCTGTTCTCTAACCCTTTCCGTGCTCTTTTCTTTTATTATTTATTTTTTGTCACGTTTTTATTTTCACCTACGACAACCATCCAACCTCCTATGTTAACTATTTCAATTGCACTGCTGCAAACTTTTTCATTTCACCAACGTCAATTTCCGCGATAAATGAAAATTAAGGAAATAAAGTTCGGGTTTTATTGATTTTTTTTTTGTGAAGGATATTGAAGTGAATGGTAAAAATGGAAAAGTGATGGTGGAATTAAAGGGGATAGGAGAAAATCATGATGATAAGTGAAATTGGAGATTTGAAATGGTTTTTGTGCAAGTGTTTTTTTTTTCATGGGGAAATTCTATGGTAATTGTTGATATTGAACAAGAAAATCTCAAAGTCAGAATCGTGAACTATTTTTTTTTACCTTGACAAATACATGCTTGTGGCCATTTTAATAATTGAAATATTAAATAGTGATCAACTAATAGTTGTCCAAGCTGTGATAGATGATGAGTGGCTGTTGAAATTATTATGAAACATTCCTCATCTGTTTTGAACAAAAACGTAAGAGAGGAAGATAACCTTTTTAAAAGCTTCGAACTGGAGATTTCCTTTGGAAGACTTTTCTCATCGAACTCGACTATCCACAAACCTATTTGAGAAATTATATCATGGTAGCAACAATTTTTAATATTCGATGTTAAAGGGAGCCAAACATGTTTTTTTATCAACGATGTGGTTCTCGCAAATCTGGTATGAGAAATAGAAAATTTTGAAGAAAATTATGGTGTTAAAGGGAGAATGAGGGCCTCATTGTATCCAGGTATGAGCTTAGTTCCTTCCATGAAGATAGCAGAAAAAGATTAATAAAAATAAAGTACGCATCGATTTTTAGTAAAAAAAATTCTATTTGCCATTATTTGAGTCTCATTTTCATGAACTTTGATGCGATAATAAAAAGAGAAAAGTATTGAAAAGTATATTATCTTCCATCTGCTTTCTGTTATAAATGTACTTCATCTTCTGATACATTTTATTGTTATATAATACGAAGCATTATTTATCGGTAGACAATTTAATGTCGGTAGATATTCTCTTGGTAATAAATATAACATCAAATGAAACGGAACAGTGAATAAAATTTTTAAACTTCGGTATGTAACTTTGAATGCATACAAGAAAGTTCTGTAAAGCAACAGACATTCATATCATAAAATTCAAACTACAAAACAGAAAAATATAAAAAATCAAGAAGTATAGAATATGAAATATAAAATACAGAACGTAAAACATAAAACTCTGAATAAAAATGCCTGAAATATGGAGAAATGAAAACAGAAATAATTGGAATGAATAAAAGATAATGGAGAAAAAATATGTATTCGAATGAATGGTACGCGAGTATTTACTATTGAAGATTGATAAAATAATTCTCTTTCTATTTTTAGTATTGAAACAGACGCGTTTTTATAAAAAATTAATAAAAGGGTGAAGAAGGAGAGTACTTGTTCCAGAGACAACGCTACTCATACCTGTCATCATTTCTGCAATGCCAATCGCAATCGCTATTTTCTAAAATGTTATATAAGGTCAGCAAAAAAAAAGGCGAGGAAATGTTTTTATTATACTCAACGTTTCAAATACGACGATAAATATCATATTCACAAATAGAGGTATAAACGCTTCGCATCAAATATATTTCCATGACTACACCAGTATAGAATGAGAAGATTGAGAAATAAGTTTGGGTTTAAAAATTTAGATTCGTTCATAAACATGACGAATAGAATAAGAAATTTTCAAATGTTATTTGTAGGTCAAAGTTCATAGCAGTGAATTAATTATAGAACTTATAGAAGACAAATGAATGACTACAAGTCACGACTAAAAATATTCCACCTACACAATTTTATGCAAATATTATACAAATGAAACTTCGGAATCGCGACAATTTTTATCATCTCTTGAATCGAAAACAAAATCGATTTTCACTATAAACAAAATGAATAAATTCCGTTGCAAATATTTTCAAATCAGTTTTTCAATTGCCGATCACGAACACGAACCGAATGATATTAGTACGAGTGGTCGAAGAAAAATAGAATCCTGAATCATACAAAAATGAGAAAAAAAGCGAAAAATAAGTAAAAGGAAGGGAAAAACTAAAGATAAATCAGATGAGAACACCCACGACTATATCTGGGACGATTGCAAAATGCAATTGAGTGGTTGATCATGATAAAGGTTAAAAGATGAAGAGGGGTGCGATTCGAGAAGGTGATCCATGAGAAGCAAGGTCAACGTCGCCCTCCGGTTGTGTATCGAATATCGGTAGAGCTTTTTCCTCTTCATCCTCTCGCTCATTTTCTCTTCCTCTTTGCGCTCACTTCATCCCCAACAAGCTCAATAACCAACTGCCTTTTCTCTTTTCACGCCTCTCCGCAACCCTCCTCACCCTCATCCCCCACACTCTCGCTCTCTCTCAATCTTCTCTCAGTCTTATACATAAACGGAAAATAAACTCGATAGCGTCACCACCACCAGCGCGTACACTCTCAATTCATTGGACGTTCAGGCTTCAGTAATAAGCAAACTCGCAATGGTAAACTCCGTAAATAGCAGTCACCACCACAGGTTCTCCCCGAGAAGAAAAAATATAAATATATTTTATGCAAGGAAAAAATAAAAATACCATAAACGTACAGGCACTCATGCGATCGTGACCTTAAGAGTTAAAAGTAGAATTTCTATCCGCCATTTTGCTAGAGTTATCTATCTAAACGCGTTCATTAAATGCAAATGACGAAGTATTGTGAGTATCCACTCAAATCGTGACATTAAAATGGATTCATTATAAATTTAATGATGAGAACTTTATATTATAAATTATACATCTTGATGATGCATAATGTCAATTATAAATTGACATTATGAAGTTTTATAGATGAATATCATTATTTATTCATATGAAGCGATAAGGGGGAAGAAAAATGGAAAGAAGACATTGGAGAAAAATTTGGGATAGAATAAATTGATCGTGAGCAAATAAAATATCTATAAGATTAAATTTCAAATGTCTTTTTTTTTAAATTCACGTTCGGTCCATTTTTTTTCTTGTTATATTCTTTGTAATGTTGATTTTTATCTAACTTGAACGATAAGCAACAGGTATTCATGATGGAAACTAATGGAATATTCTATGAAGTAGTTTCATTTTTTTTTCTTCATGTTTATAATGGAGAGTGTTTCAGTGTGACTTCGTATGAAGGAATTTTGTGGAATGAAGTTGGATTAAATTATTCTCAATTGTTTATTGATGGTGTATAAATAATAATCCCAAAAAACCCAACACTGATGTTAATACATTGTGACAATGAGTAAAGTGGTTCATATGGAACTGAGCTAACATTGAGTCACTCAAACAACTTCAATCATACACCGAAAATTCAGATTTCTATTGAATATATATATGGCTTCCAGGTTTACATGTTCCTCACTAACATGTCATGCACATGAACAAGCTATATATATATTAGAAAGTGTAAATTTCAATAGATAACTTTGTCCAATCAAGTTGTAATACCACACTGTGACATAATGTTACACAAATGATAGAACTTTCTCATGTTTCGTAATTGTACTGACATCTGATTAAAAATTTATTCGTTACATACGACAGGAGTTTGATTGCAGCCACGTCCATGCACAACATGAAGGTATTTCTGAACTTGCAAACAACAACATAGATGAGTTACTCTTTCCAAAAGAGATATCAAGAACTTTGTGTTACCAAGAACCCGCTCTTGTTTCATCAACTTTTCTATCTCATCATAATCGTTAACAATCCTCTAACGAATTTCTAATTTCACATTTACATCAAAGGGATTGTGATTTATAATAAAATTCACACTCACAGTAACAACATTTTATTTATGCTCTCCACATGCTCATACAATCCCAACCAAATGATAAAGATTAAAAAAATACTCCGCATTTATAATATCGTACAGTTGCAAAATCATTCAGTCTAGAATATTTATTACAAAAAAATTTGTATGAACATGGAAAAGCAATGATTACACTCGAATGATGTCTACGTTAGTTACACTTGGCAAGTTTTTCATATCGTTCATTGAATGTGCGAGAAAAAAAGATGATAATAATAATGATCGAAATGATTATAATAGTGCACATGAATGCGAGCTCACACACGTACTGTGGCTATTGAGGTTGCTCGGTGCATTCACTCCTCCATAAATGACGACTGTGATGAAATATTGAAGTTCAACATTTATATGACATAGAAAATGTGCTGTCAGAATCCATACAAAGTAAAGAGATGTATCTGCACATATTTATTGCTATCGATTGAATGTTATTTTTGCAAAATTACTGTGGTAGATATAATGTTGCTTATATTATATTCAGAAATTTTCAAATCTCGAATTTCGGCATTTGGTACAGGTGGAATTGAATAACGAAATGAAATATAATTCAACCAAACCACCAATTGAGTTGTATGCTGTCACAACCTGTCTACATCACTGATTGCCAATTTCGGGTATTTGGTTGCATGCAAGTGGTATGAAGCAATGATTGGTTGAAACATTTGCACCAGGCACAACCGCCTGTAGACTGAATTTGACGACTCAAAGCTACCCAAAGGCTTATGAAATTGGCACATGTCGCTATATGTCAAACACCGGCTAGGTTATGGATTGTATTTACTGTGCCGAAACAGTATAGAGTTTCACACGTTGACAGTACTATTCACTGAATCAATTAGACAATTTACTATAAAGCATATACTCGGATTAAATTTGTAGGTTCCTTAATCCTTATTTGAACCATGAAAATTGAATAGTCATAAGGTTTCCATGAAATTTGACGTACAATACGAGAATAGAATATCCTCTAGGAAATCACGATGGAATTTATCAGTGAAATTTTGATGTTAAAACTAATTTGTTTCTATTCATTTTGAATAAAGAAAGTTGTTATGAACGAAGGGATAATTTTTCATTTGTCAATTGGGGTTTGTTTGAAGGATAACATGAAAATCTTATAATCAGCGAACGGCAAACATTCAGGATATCAATTGAATATCTTTCATTATTTCTTCCATTCAAGTTATGTCTTCAAATGAGTTTGAACAAGCGACCAAACTCTCCAACTTTAGCATACCGGAATCCGAGTTCTGGTGCGAGAAAATCATGAATACAGAGAGGACTGGGGTTTACTGATGAACGTTATAGAGAGCCATTGCTACGAACGACGGATCGAATCTGCTTTGATCAAGCAGCGGTAAACATTCGCCCGGATCACGGATGAGAGCCTGGCCCTGTCCAAACCCACGGGCCGAAGCACCCTCCGCTTCTCACTCGTTCTCATTCTATCATCCAATCTTTTCATCTCACTCGTTCGCTCACTGGACTTGCTGTATTACTCCACTTACTATCACTATCACTACAACAACAACTAAAACAACTACAACTACGTTCACTACTTATAGTAGTGGTTGTAGTCGTGATACTACTACAAATATACTGCACCACTATATTCCACTATCCAATACCTCTTTTTTTTGTCCTCACTTTGTCATCAGCTGTGCTGTTCTTTTTTTTCCAGGGTTTTCTTGTTGTTCATCTTCACCTAATTCTCTTTTTCTGACTGTGTAAAAAAGAATGAAAAATATATATATATATATATATATCACTGATGGCTTTTCAGTCTACAAAAAAATGTAGTCGGATTATTTGATTTCTGACATTTGTTACCATTTGTATGTTAAATCATTACGTGATTTAATTTCGCTTGATTGGAAGTAATCCGGAAATTTTGCGTACAATTGAACACAGATTGTGATCTGCTATGTTTCAATTGTACGTTACGAAAGTCAGGAACAGAAAATTCTCTTAGAGAGAAGGTCGTATATATATATGTATAGAAATGTATACGAAAATTGGGACTAGAATATATTTATGAACACAATTGTTTTCCATTGATTAAACATTGCATTCCTGTAGAGAATAAATATAGATTTAGACTATGTCATTAGAGAATTTTTAATCCACTGTTTGAAGATATGTTGGAGCATTCGAGTTTTAATTCTATTCATCTCTTGTCGTTATTGGCGTTTGAACAAATACCATTTATCACAAAAGTTGAAATAAACTCACGTTTGGAGATTTAAAAATAATACCCCTGTTCGCCCATTAATTTTTCAACTTGCTTTATATCCTATCTACTTTCTTTTTTTGTAAACTATTCATTTAACGCTTTTGTCCCGGGTATTTCATGATGAGCAAGGGAGCTATCTGTAATATTTCCAACCCCTACATTTAGCTGTAACTGTTCGGCCGACATAGATATTTATGGCATAACATTGGCGTGATGTTGCACTAAATTATTCCACTCGGAGTGAAATTTTCCATGATTTTTTTTTTTCAACTGGATTACTCGTCGAACTGGCGCATTATCGCTCTGTGAATGCCATTCTGTAATTGACGCAGGAAGTACAGGTGGAAAAATATGAGAGTGAATAAAAAACACGATAGAAAAAAAAGCTATAATGAAATAATGACGTAGAGATTATAATGCGGATTTAAAATTGGAGATGAAATTGGAAGCAGACGGATGTGATATTTTATTCTTTGGGTTTGGTGATGTATGTGGGGAAAACGGTGTGACACAAATTAATTTTGAGTTAGATTGATTTATTTGCAAAATGGCTGGTGTTCACTCGTGAAAATTCACTGTATTAAATGTGTGAATTTCAATGGTATAGCAATTATTTTATTTACGACATTTTGTGACGTTGAAATAGGGTAAATGAATTCAATGTTCGCAATTGAATAACACGGATGTGTCACGAACTAATCTAAATAACTCTTGACTATTCATTTTCAAATGTTATAAATACACAACAGTGCAGAATGTTTTTCCAAATACTGTTCCATAATATAATTGAAATATAAATAAACATAAGTAAATAAATAAATCAATGTTCCATTGATTGTTTTATTGTTTCAGTTGGGGAATTGGACAAATCAACGAAACTCGGATGATTAACTGTGGACCAACAAGTTCAACAATTGGCAGAATCATGCGAAGACAATCATGAGAGTTCGAAGACAGCGATGGCGGAACAATGACCTGAGTTAACTGAAAGCTGAGTTAGCCATTGATGATGGGGTTGGAAGCATTTAAGATGATGAATGAGAGCAACATTTTCTTATTGGATTGGGACGACTCGTCCATGTTGGCCCACAATTTAAACCGCACATTTTACAACTCTAGTTATACAATTAATGGCACATCCGATGATTTATGGGATTTGGCGAGTGATCGAGCGGGTTTAGCAGTTGTTCTCATTCTATTCTCTGTTGCTACGGTATTTGGAAATTCACTGGTTATCCTTGCGGTATTTAGAGAACGGTATCTCCACACAGCAACAAATTATTTCGTAACATCATTGGCATTCGCTGATTGTTTGGTGGGTTTGGTTGTGATGCCATTTAGCGCAATCTATGAAGTATTAGAAAATCGTTGGCTGTTTACTACGGATTGGTGCGACGTTTGGCGTTCATTGGACGTATTGTTCTCTACGGCCTCAATATTAAATCTATGTGTAATTAGTTTGGATCGTTATTGGGCAATAACAGATCCATTTACCTATCCAACGCGAATGAGCAGAAAACGCGCAGCCATTCTGATTGCCATTGTATGGATATGCTCGAGTGCAATATCATTTCCAGCAATCGCATGGTGGCGAGCAGTCAGAACTGAAGAAGTACCAGAAGACAAATGTCCATTCACAGAACATTTGGGATATTTAATATTCTCATCAACCATCAGCTTTTATCTACCTTTGTTCGTGATGGTTTTCACTTATTACAGAATATACCGAGCGGCAGTTATTCAAACTAGAAGCCTTAAACTTGGTACGAAGCAAGTTATGATGGCTTCTGGTGAATTGGAACTTACTCTCAGAATACATCGAGGTGGTGCTACCAATACAGATGCGCGACATCTATTTAGAACCGCCTCAAGCACACCCGAGGACCTTCAGGACTTGGAAGAACCACTCACATTACATAATAATGGACTTACGAGAATGCCATCAACGCGGATAAATAATAAACAGCATCTTGGCAAAAATTTTTCATTGTCAAGAAAATTAGCAAAGTTTGCTAAAGAAAAAAAAGCTGCAAAAACATTGGGCATCGTTATGGGAGTGTTTATTGTATGTTGGTTACCTTTTTTTGTCGTCAATCTTTTGTCGGGATTCTGCTCTAGCTGTATTTGGCACGAAGAAATGGTTTTTGCTGCTGTCACGTGGCTTGGTTGGATCAACAGTGGAATGAATCCAGTAATATATGCCTGTTGGAGTCGTGATTTTCGACGGTGAGTTTATTTCTTTTTTCTAATCTAATTTATACTCTTTTTTCTTCTTCAATTCTATGTCAAGTTGATGTTTAATTTTAATTTTGAGGAGAGAATAGTAAGGATTCTACAAGCGAATATAAATTGTTGCGCGTACAGATTCAACTACACTGATTTTCCCTTTCGCTTGCACTCTCCTGTTACATGCATCCTTGAAGCCCAAAAACGACATTTAATTCCATTAGACATAGCTACGAGAAAAAGATGAACGGAGCAATGTGCAGTAGTTGTAGAGAATTTCGTGAGGAATTTTTCCAAATGAGCGCTGGGATTATGGCAGCGGTTACTCTACCGAGTCTAACCGTGCAGAATATCCCAATTGTAATGACAATTCAACTGAATATCTAAGCAGGATTATACTTGAAACCTTCAGACGTCCCTTTCTATTAAATGAATTAAAATGTCAATCTTTACTGGATAATATTGAGAAATATTATTGTTCGGTATCTTAATTTGTAGGGAGTATTGTCTGGGAAACAGCATCAATTAATCGTGTATCATGTTTATAAGTGGAATTAATCTGAAAAACTCCCGGAAATATTTTTCGAATTGACTTCCAACGCGATTGGTCTTTGTAAATTATCTTCGCTGTCGCGCCCAGTCGCCAGTAGATGTTGCTATCATTGTCAGACATCTACATTCAGGAAATATCGTGAACTGAATTTTAATGAACGCAAAAATGGAAGTTCATACTTTTCCCACATTTCATATTTCTCTATCATCTTGTCTTATTCAGTTATAATTTCTTCCTTTCAACCTCAATTTCCATTATTTTCATTTTCTCTTTAGGAATCAAAATGACACATTTAATGACTTTGAAATCAAATTAAAAATAATCTTCCGGAAGAAGATAAAAGAGTAATGGATGACATTATCGCAATCGAATAACACAAAGACAACATAATTATCGCTTAACTGTATAAATTAAATTATATGAAACAAGCAAATCTTTTGTATTTGTAATTAAATTGGACATTTTCATCGATTTAACATTCAAATACACAGCGTGTTGGATAATTCATTTCATTAATCATTTGATAGTATTCAATTCGTTGCTGATTCGTTTATAATTATATATCATTATCAAATTCACGTGCACATCTGATCATTTCAGGCACAATGTTCACATTATTACATGCATATAAATGAAACAAATTGCATAATACTATTGTTACCATATCTGGCATCATCGAATTTAGCAATTGAATCACGTTTATCAGTGCTGTTATAACTGTAGTTACATCATCGATTACCCCAGACACAAACACAATTTTTCTCTGTATATATCATGGCCTTTGCCACACTTTGCACTATTTTCCTCTTGCGCTTTTATCTTGTCCCCACAGTTTTTCACATGATTCGACATATAAAATCGCCCTTTCCCAATGACGTCATTATGCTCTTCAGAAGTATCGTGTCGCTGACCGCGTAAAACTCGATGATGAAGAAAAAAGAAAAAAGAGAGAAGCGCTAGCAAACATATATGTTTGGCCAATTCGTTTCGGTCGTAACGACTAAAGCAATGGCAGTGAGGTATAACGTAGTATACAAGTACGAGGGTGAAACTGATGGGGATGGGGGAAGAAAAAATAGGAAACGTTGCCAGTTAAAGCTCTGCGTTGCTTTTATCAAGTCTCAGAAGTCAGAAATGTACAATAAAAGAAATGAAGAACAAATGAATCGTACGGATTATTGTAGGCATGACACGCTGCTGGTTCTGTAATATTTTTTTTTCACTGTTTTGTAATTGCCATCGAGTTTATTTTAGTATGATATAAAAAATAATGTGGGTGAATGATTAGAAGATGAAATCACAATTCATGTGAGAGAGTTAATGTGAATTTACATGTCGCAGCAATTTATTTAGACAATCTGATTTATTGGCCATTGAATATCTCGTGAATTATTCGGTATTTTGTTGAAAGTGTAGGGGAACGGATTATAGCTTAAACTGTGAGGAAGAGAAAGGTATTTCGTTCGATCCTGTATGACCTATCGTTTATGAGATATGAATTTTTAAATAATAAAAAAATGGTATGGATCGATCACGGATAGGCTTGTCTGGCGAAGACTTTTCTTTTAATAAAAAATTCATAACTATTTAACCGTGGGTCGGGCAGAGGTAAATGAAACATCTTTTTCTTCCTTACAGTACAAGCTATAATTACTTTGCCTGAAGACTTTGAGGAATTTTCAGTAGTTTACGAGATATTTCGTGACGAAGAATCTATATTATTTGAAGAAATCGTTGCAATAAGACAAGTTTACAAATGTTCATGATCATTATTGCATAATCTGTATTAATTTCTCAAGCGATTGATATCAATACATTTTGAACAGCAGATTTTTGCGAGGGATCCACTTTTCCTTATTCCAGACAGAACTAGTTGAGAATTTATCGAAAGTAAATAGAGAAGTTTTATACTGTAAGTGTAATTAATCAAAGTATAAATTCCTCGTTCAGATAACGAGCAGGTGAAGAAGACGGATTGAAGTAGTAGAGTAATAAAAAAAAAACGAGGAGAGATGGGAGAAACGTATATGTTGGAGAATGATCAATGCAGATGAACTTGATGATTGACTTCCAACACTATACATTTGATTATTCAATACTTTCTCAACTTCTCAACTCCCATTATCTTTATTCAATCTCTTGCTCAAGTGTATCAAGCACTCAAACGAGCACGTGTACGAAATTCATAGCAATTAGACGACCGAGAGAAGATTTGCGCCAACGTATATAAATTATTGGCAAATAGTTTTACATAAATTTATCGAAGATGAAACAGGAAAAAAAGTTAGCTGATAAGAAGTAGCTCACCTTTATAATGATTTGCTTACGGCGATATTTGAAACTTCACTACTTCAATATTTGTTTCACTGGATACATATAAATTATACAAAAAAATTTCTTTCCATCAAATAGAAATGTATAATAAGATGAAAGCGAGTAAAACTTTCATACACTCGAACGATAAAAAAATTATTAATTCCACGCAGCCCAACAACGACACTCGTACACTTCAACAACGCCGTCTTATGGAATTGACAAAGTTTTCTTTTTTTCTCTCTGGGTTCATACAAAAAAAAAAAAATTTGTAGCGAATGAGAAGAATGATAGGAAGTAAAACTTTTTGAACGTGTACCTTAATCTCAGCTATGACGTGAAAATTAAAGCAAGTCGATAACAAAACTCTTTGATGAAAATTTCTTTTTCTTTCTACAATTTTTCAATATTTTTTACTTTTTCTGCAGACTTGCTTTTGACACAATGAAGTATAAATTATATATAGAGGTATTATTCATGCTATATATACTCCGAAGGTTCACTAGTGTAACAACAGCAGCGCTCGCGGTTCAAGGGATTATATTGAGCCACTATTTTTCAATGTTTTTTTATTACATATATATCCGATAAAAATAAATACTGAATATATATATACACATAAAGAAAGATAATTGAAATAATAAAAGTTTAAAGGAAATAAAGTTATAAACACTTTTTTTTTCATCGATACATAAAATAAAATTCTGTTACGAGTTGTCTCCGAGGGAATATAAAAAAAAATGGAAGTAAAGACAACGGTCTGGAAAATCGAATCAAACGATCAATGGCCATTCTTGATGAATGGAATTTTAAAGAAACTTTTCACCAGTATATATAATTATAAAAGTTTGCACGATAAGAAAAATGATAGGAGACAATAATAGTAGAACAATATAAATATCGTAACGTAGAAAAAAATGCTGAGACATTTTTTAACAGCTCCCCTGCGAAAAGTTCCCTCCCGAATAATAATTCAAGAACTGATAAGTGCGACGTGAAACTTTTTTCTAAATTATAAATTGAGTAATTCTGTTTGTAGTATTTACAATTGTGATTTTCATTCGTAATATGATAATATATTATTAAAATTCCGGAAATCCTCAGGGAACACTCTAATATAAATGAATTCTCATGTTAAACGGTATTTGTCTAACAATTAAACACCGAGAGGTAATTAAGGGGCCTGTGATTGTGGTTTCACAAAGACCAGTCTCCCAAAGGAAATGTCACCGTGTGAAATTTGTTTACCAACTGCCATATTGTTGCAAATAACTCTATACAACCATAGAAATTCCCCAGAGATAATCAAATATGATAAAATGAATATAACAAACTATGGAAATATGATAGGAAAAAATAGAATAAAAGAATGAGAAGTAATGGAAAGAAATAATTAGAATTTTATTCATGTTATTACCATGTAAAATTATTCTTGTATGTTGATTCATCAGTCGAGACTTTGTGTTTGGTTTAACAAGAATAGTAACAAATACAAAAAATAAAGTATCGAAACACCGAGACCGAGTTAGTGAGGTTCCATTTTCAACTGTATTTTCGGCAGAATCACTGGCACGAATTGCGAATGGTAATCCTGCGGTTTCACAGCGCGTTTCGCACTGTATCGAAACTCGGTTTTGGTTTCAACTTACTCTCTGTCACTGTGTGTCGCTACTACAACACAGGGCCAATATGTATGTAAGTTTTAATTACAATATCCTCGTCCCAACTTTGATTCTCATATATTCAATAGCTTTTACCCTTTGTTAACTCTGTCTAAATAAACTCTTTTAAAATGTTACACGTCAGAATTCATTATTAATATTGACACATGCTGATATCTCTATTTATTCAGTGAAAAATATTCATGGGAATCATTTTTATTCTTAGACTCATTTGATCAATAACTGACTACAGAAAAGCATTTCCACCATCTCAATGATATAAAACGAAAAAAAAAAACGGACGTTCATTTCATTAAATATTTGTTTGAAAAATATTTACTTTCAGTGCATTTCTATTCAGATTGTACAAAAAAATTAGCAGGATGAAAAGTGTAGAGCTGGCAGAATTAAAAGTTGCATAAAAGTTCGTACCACGTAAGAAACATACACAAATTATAGCCAACGAAGAAATAATCCATGAACTGTAATTACTAACGCAAGAAAATAGATAATTATTGTAATAAACTAAAAGATTGATTACAGGATAATGTTTAATAATAAGGAAATGAGATTCATTTCCTTTATGACTTTTTTTTTTGCCAAAGATTTAATTGTGATGTTTTATCTTAAATAATAATCAATCCGGGTGGCATAAAAAAAGGGACAAGCGAGTAAGCCATCACTAAAGATACAATCTATCCAGTTCTGCACAAAATAAACGACAATGAGACTTCGTGAAAAGTGATAACAGACAAAAAAAAAGAAAAGAACTTGGGCCAGTCTTTCCTCGCTTTTACTATTCTTTATCTCTGTTCCTTGCTTCAACATACTCACAACTCCTATGAGAATATTCTTCTTTACACTATTGCCACTTTTATCATCAACTCACCACTTCAGATAGGCTTGATTAATCCAAAAGTGTCATCATTGTTTCATCACAAAATTTCCTCAATGATAACACATTGATTAAACTCTCATCAGCAATTACAATTTTACACATGTAATAAAATAGAATGAAAATACAACAGTAAAATCGTTGCCAACATCTATATTTGTTGAGTTTGATAATAAATTTTTTTATTACAGAGATAGTAAAGAAGAAATATAAAGAAAAAAAGAAAAAAGAAAGAAGACATTTGGAATTTATATAATGTTTTATTACTATTTTTATCGTGATGCAGCAATTTGTCCTTGAAGATAATACATAAACCCGTTAATCTTGTAGAAGTTTACGAGGCCTTCAACAATCCATCACCTTGTATATGTATATGTATGACACCAAACCCGAGAGTCGCCTTTCTCATTCAATTCTAGAAGCTCCTTGCCAATATTATGGTGTATACAGAAGTGAGAGAGATCCTCTTTGTTATTCTGCGTGGCTATTCGACGCGACAAAACAACTTGGTATCACGTTACATAGATTAATTATCCATTATATATTGCATCTCGTCAATATTTTAAATTGATATATGTTTCAAACCTTTGTCCTTTGTAGCAGTGGAACATACAAATAATTCATTTACTTACTCTGATTGGAATTGGAAAAAAATATGAACGTCATGAAATAATTCTCGATATTTCATCATTAATTCTGTTATCAATGTCGAATTTGGAGATATTTCAAAATTTCTAGACACTTTCACAGAAGCTAAATGGCAATTGGGTTTGCTTTAAGGGTGATCAAGATAGTTTGAAGGAAAATGGCGATCCAACACGACATATCAGATCATTGCACACTTTTTCTTCAACGTGGTGAGATATTATATCTCTATTCCGTTCGAATGAGTCAATTGTCAATCACGTAAAGGTTGAAATCTGCAGGAACATTGCAACTTTCATGTGTGTCAAATAGAAAAGTAACGCATGGAAAGAGGAGGAAGTGAAAGAGAGATTCGAATCGTGGCAGCCTTTCAATTTGTACCAACCCTCGAGCCGTTGCAATCCTAACTATATACACATCTTCCCTTGTCTCGTTTTTCTATACTTTTATATGTTCAACTGGTTCAACGTTATTTTTTTCTTTTTTTCACAGTAACTTCGTTTTCTTTTCTGTTTGTTTTTTGTTCCGTTTTTTTTTTCCAGTCGAGCTTGCTCCATTCAGGCTAATCGATCAAGCACTGGTCGATCTTGTCGGAAGTCAAAGGAAATGTGTCCTCATTTTTTTGTTTTCATTGATCTTTTTTTTTTCTTCTTTGGTTGCAGTATGAACATGAAAGTTCGCTACAATGGAAGAATCATGAAACTATTGTTGAGTTTGGGGGCAAATTTTTGAAGTATCTGTTGTTATCCTCATATGATATTGTGAATCGTGTGAATTTCTCCTCTAGGTTTCTTTATTTCTATTTTTATACAAAAGGTTAAGGTATCTTTGTGAATGTTGCAGTGCTTTTTTACATGGTTGTTTGATGTGACACACAGAGTAAAGTGGTAGTGTATATATAAATAGTTGAAGAGGAAGATGATTTTCACCTGCGTGAATAGCGCAACTTATTCATGACTTTGTGTTGAGAGGAAAATCGTGTTTTTCACGACAACGAGAAAGGGTAATTCTCATGCTTGCGACGTCTTTCTCCAACTGTTAAAGGAGGAATAGTTAGAAAGGGTCGACGACCAAGCGAAGAAAAGCAAAGTGAGAAAGATATGGATGGTTTAAACGACCGACGAACCGAGACACAACTACACACCCCTAAATTGAGATAAATACGAACTTGAAGGGGTCATTGAATCGAATATAGGAAGAAATGTATTTATTCTACTATTTATCTTCCATTCCTTTTCTTCTTCTCTTTGTAACTTCAACTCAATAGAATTTCCTCTTGATTCTCATCAAATATTACCATCAATTTACTTAACTAGATATCTTATTTTCAAGAAAAAAAAAGCAAACTTTATCTCATCAACGTATATTGCACAAAAAATTCTATACCTCCGAGCGTAATCCTTACTGTCTGAACGAAAGTGAAAAAAAGAAAAAAAAGTAATCCTTTTGATTTCGATATTCTTTGTGAAAAAATGAATGTACCTGTATTTTCATGAAGAAATGCCGAGTTGCAGTAATTCAAAAAAGGAATAGAAATTTGAGTGAGGGGTGAACAAGGAAAAGACAGAGGAATAAAATTCCAGCGTGACAATTTGAAATCTCGAATGTTGGGAGTTTATCTCGGGCGTATTCTCACTGGCGAATAGATCCTCGATATTTCCATGTCACTTGGCTCAGTACCAAACGAATTCCTATCCTATACCTTCACCTATACTCATATATATATATATATATCTACTCGCATATACGCACACAATATCTGTCTTCTATCGCTCTCAATCTGAGTCGAACTTTCCTCTATCTCAGCCTTTTTTTTCCAACACCATCCGCCACAATTTCGACTCGATGCATGACGAATCACGATAATGTCGAGAAAAATAAATGAAACCACATGAAATATTCATGAAAACCACAAATAACAAGCACATATTTTTCCATCATGCAGAGAAATAAAAATATTATATTTTAGCATTTGGAGAATGGGAAATACAGGATGAGATATTGTGGGTGATTGTTAATGAAACCGAACATAGAAACATGTGGTTTAATCGAACGGAATGTTAAATGTTTGTTATAGAGAAGTAGAGACAGGAAAGCATTCGTATATCCAATGGTGATAGATTTGAGAACGTTCATCAGCCCTGAACAAGCGTATCTGTGGTATACCTCACGATTATTTATATTCCTATCCGAGATCGCCGAAGTTGGGGGATTAATTCGTCCGAATTAATTAAGCCCTTCATGAAACAGGGTTAATTACATTAGATATCCTTGTTTTGCTATGACCATATACGCTCAGTTCACTGCCAACGATTTCACACACATTCTACTCTGCATACAACGCATCTACACATATATATCTAGTCATTATAATCACAACCACTATCATACTCAATCTCTTTGATGAAGAGTTTTTAGAATATCTCTTCTATTTTTAATAGCTATACCAAAATATTTTGCATGCTTTCTGCATCCATTTCGGGATGAACGAATTAAAAAGCTGTGAAAAAGACGAGCATTTACAGAACGAATAGAATTACCATCAATCCATGATGAGAATTAATCCGGTAATATGTAGACAGGACGTTCTGTTGAACGCCGGAAACGAATCTGGCGTGGAAATTACGGAGCAAAGAATGGCAGAATTCAATATGCTTAATTCGATATTTAATTACGCAAGAATAAAAGAATTGAAGAAAAATTGTAGAGTGCGAAATATCGAGTTTGAATTTTATTGGAGATGAAGGATAGTTGAAATTTTTTAACTAATGAAAGGAAAATATAAATCTTAGTAGAGAATCGACAGGTGTGTATCGTGGTCTTAATACGAAGTTAAACACGCAAACTGTCGTAGAGATTCAGAAAGTGAGATTGAGTGAACAAACGCAATTGTATATGGCAAAGTATTGAAGATATATAGATACATAGTGGTGAACATAGTGTAGAGCAAGAGCGAAGTTAAGAGACTGTACAACTATAGTTTAATCCAATGGCGCACGCGTGTTTCTATTGGTTAAATTGCGAATCGCGTGTTGGACAAAGGCGTACGCCAAGTGTCCACAGCTTTAGTGAACCGCTGGAGGCAACCTACGTGCAATCCCACGTGTAACTATCACGCTTCACGGATATTTACCCGGATAAACGCAAAATCGATGGTCGACGTCAGCGTATAACCTTACAGTGGGCTTCCACGCTAACTATATACGCTTGACTAACCGCCATCCATTATAATTCTGTGTCACTGAGAAAAAAAATATGCAATGTAGTTTCAACTGTAGACCACAGCTAGGAAAAACTCTGACAAAGAAAGAATAATTTGTTGTTTATTTATAGAGTTTTATGTTTTTTCATGGACGTTGGAGATATTTAGATTTACATGTGAATTCAGAATGGCTTCTGAATGATACAACTGATGAATTCACATGATAAACAACTTCCCCTGCACTTGGATAATATATTAATTAAAATATGCAATCGACTCAATCAAAATTCTCCAAGTGGGATGATACTGAGTTAATTTCATTCAATTATGATATCGTTGAATTGATACGAAACCACTGGAAGATTAATCATCAATTCGAATATGGATAAATGGCATTTGGCGAATCGTTTAATCATATCTGTCAAGAAGAGATAACTGTTCTTGAACTGCTTTAACGAATGGCATTTTTGGTTACTAACGCAGGCATAAAGTGATGAATGGAACTAATTCAAAAGCATGAATATCAGACACAATAATTTTTCAACAATTTCATATATTAGTGATTCATCGTGTTCGATGTACTATGTGATGACAATGAGGATAGTATTTTATCAGATTTCTGGGTCGTATGGCTTTAGCTTAGGGTATATATATATGAGCTGTGTCGAGCAGAATCATAAACTTATCCATGTTCGGGATGGTTACTTAAGTATAAGCTGACATCAAGGAAACAGTCCACTTCGCCGTACCCTTGGGTTTCATTGGGATACTGGTAAAATCCGGTTATCTTGAACATTACTTGGACAACCACTGAGAGTTTCTTGCTAGTCGAAAAGAAGTCTTTACGCTTCTACTAGTCACAACTACAAATTTACTTATCAGTAATAATACTACGCGGATTGATCCAAGTTCTTTTCACTTCTGTTCATACATTATTGATAGTCCTATGTGCCTCGAGTAAAATATGGGAGATAAATTCACGATGATCGAATATTTAGAATTTTAAATTTTCGCTGACAGATCAGAAGTGTGCCTGAGACACTTGTCCTATATAAAAAAAATCCTGGATTGAATAATTCATCACAGCGCATTACAGTTGCGGGAATGCATTTGATACAGTTGATGGATAAAATATGAATGAGTTAATTGAAATTGCCACCATCAGAGGAAATTTGCAAACCTGAATAATTAGACTGTTTTTATTATCTTTATGATGATGGCCTTATTTGATACCCATTTAATTGCTCGATTGGAAGGGTTGCATGATAGAGTTGAGCATCGGTAAAGAGCGGAAGGAGACAAAAAAAACGGGGAAAACGACTTGATGTGTGAGGTTCACGCCGTAAATGCACCGATGGAAATTACTTCGGGACTCGGGGCGCTGAAGGGATGCTCACTTCTCTACGAGGACTTAATGCAATTCAACTCGACACGTGAGAGTCTCTAATGTTGCAAAATATATAACCAACTACCCCTCCGTCTTTCAGTTTAGTTTAAGTTGCATATTGGTATGGATGAGGTAAGAGATTGCAGCGAGAGAAAGTGAGACAAGATAGAGCGAGAAACATGGAAACGTGGAATCTCGAGTGTACCTTCTGCTTGATGAAACAGAAGCAATCCTATTATCAACGGAAGTTTCAACTGATTTTTCAAAATTTCTGTGCTCACACCTCACATACACACTCACTTTTTATTCCCTCTTGCACTTTTCCAGTTTCTCTGATGTTGTAAGTAAATATTGCTCGTGAAATGAATTTTCATTTGTTGAAAGTTACTAACAGAATGTGATAATTATTTTTATTTTTTCTTCTCTATAAATTGTTTTTGCACACGGTAAAGTCATTTCGTTCTTCAAGTAAGGAAGTTGGATATGTGAGAGTACATTTAATGATCTTGACAAAGTAAATGAAAAAACAGTAATGACAGATGCAAGAGATGAATTTAACCAACACGATACGTATACTTGAAAACGTGAACAAAGTTTTAATTGGATCACGCTTGAAGGCATTTTACAATTTTCATTGGTTTACTTTTTGACATCCATACTTTTACTCTTTCTACTTGCACACACTTGGAAACTCCCGCAATTCTTGATTAAAATTTAGTGTGAAGAAAGAAATGCTTTCGAAGAAAGTAGTGGAAAAATAACTACATACTACGGAATATGTGAAACATTATGAAATCATAATAAATCGAAAATGCTGGAAAATGAACTGCGATTACACACAAGGTTTCGGAACGATGAAAAATATTTGCTAACTTATTCAGATATAGTTTGTTATATATGGTAGTTCGTGACCAATTTAATTCAAACTCAATTTGAAGTTTACTGAAGTATATACAGATTCTACAAGTTTATATATGACGTAAGATAAACCTAGACGTAAGTTCTGTGGCAATAGCTTTCGAATTAGGCGTGAAGTATAAAAATTGAAAAAGCCCAAAGTTATCACATACTGCCAACGCATAATTTTCTTCATAAACTCAATATAATAAGATTAATAAGATTGAAAACCTCCCTCTGTCTGAACGTTTCATTCCTCCGTTGCGAACTTCCATCCTTCCTCTCACGTCCCAGCTCATCGAACCGGCATTTAATCGATAATATCAAAAATACCTTTGCGATAATATTGAAATTACCTAGCGAAGCTTGTACACAAAGCATTCAACAAGCATTTTTTGTCTCTCCTTTTTTTTCCTACACCATCCGCGTGTTAATACCTTCATCATTTTCATTATTCGTATGATATCGCAATAATTTCTGGCCATTATGAATATTAAAAAAATATGAGAACACAAGCTTTTACGAGTTAATTAAGACTGTAGTCCAATTACAGTAACTCATCTATGTATCAAAAATAAATGTCAATAAAACTGGCATTAGTTAATATAACAATCTCAAATCTCAGTGACCTCACAATTCATACTGTTATGTCAACAAGAGTGTCCCAACTATTTGGATTGTTACGAGAAACAATTTTCTCTCCCTCAATGAATCCTGATACAAAAAAATATATGAAAAAAATATGTGGATGTGTGAATAGCAGGTTGTTGTTTTTTTCTCCACTATTCAATCGACATCGGAATCCAGATGTTATCGATCTATTTCTAGAGCAGTGTACACGTGAAAGCGACAATAAAAATATTGAGAATGTGTTGAAAAATAACAGGAAAGAATATGAAAACAAATAAACGAGAAGAGAAAAGAATGAAAAGATCCACACTACGCATGGGAGAATGGGCAGCCACATCTGTAGCACATACCACTGTCACCACCTTCCACTTTATTCGTAATCCCCTATGAAAAAATTTTTTCTCTCTGTTTCCCTTTTTATTTCATGTTTACACGTATATTTACTTCTGTCTCGCGCAAAAGAGACGATTATATCGTTCTCTTGAGGCTGCTCATTTGCGTAATTCTCGCTGGAGTTTTCCGTTGGGATACTGTCTATAAAGCAATGTGAATAGAGTGGTGAAGGAAGGGAATTATAGGTGCGGTAAGGAGGCGAGAGCGAAGGAGAAATAACATTAAATGAAGATAAACTGTTTTTGAATGATTGAAGTACGACGTGAAGTTACTTATTTTACACTTGTCAACTTAATTAACATGATAGTGATGTAAATAATTAAGCTAGGATGTTAATTATCAGATGATGAGCAATGGAATTTACTCTGATGTTCAACTTTATGTGTTGTAATTAGTTAAAATACTTGGAGAATTTACCAAGCGACGAGGTAAGAAATCTAAACTGTGTGTTACATTAGTCTAGTGAATAAAGTCACTGAATAGTCGGACTCTCGACGAGTTAGCTTTTGGGTTATGTACAAATGTGTATACATGGTCATTAGCCCTGCTCAGCTTTATATAATCGTCCGCTTAGACATTTCTTACCCTTTTTTTTTTGACTCTGAATATTTATTTCTCTCCATCAAACATTTCATATCATAGCGTTATTTTCGTTGTCGAAACCACTTTTTACCAGTGATCTCCGGTGTTATATTTTCTCCCACCCTTTATTTCCCTGCCTCATTCTTCAGCGACCGTAATTTATTTTAATGCGCAGCTTTGACCTATACCGTGACTAAATTTATTGCGTCGACTGGTGCGCACTCATTTCTCTCACGGCAAAGTTATTCTTTGTTGTGTCCTGTGTGTGCAACTATCTGCGTTGTAAAAGAAGGATAGTCACAACTCTCACATGTATATTATCATTTTTTCTCCCTTTCGTGCTCCTATGAAATTGTTTCACTTTGAAGAACCGCAAAGAAAAAAAATATGTATATAATATTACCGCATCTATTTCATCGTCAGCTTTATATGCATCGTTCTTCATGTTATACTCCTTTGCAGTATGAAAGTTCCTCATGATGTCGGTATTTTTAATATAATTTTTTGCACATGTTCCTTCTAATTACAAACTATATTGAATGCTTTAGATTATGGTAGAGCAAGGTGATGCAAAATATATTGGACGTTTCATGAATAATTATCCGGAGATATTATTCAATGACCTACAATAAATCTGAGTGGGTCAAGTAATCTCGAAGAATTATTGCTCATATTCGTAATGTTGTATTGGAATTCATTTATTCCTTGAACAAATTCCCCCTCAAATTGTGTTCCTTGATATGCCTTCAGAGTCCAAGGTTAACTGATCTCTCAAAATCCAATGACATACATTGGCAATACACTATGGCGCACGACGCGTCAACGAGGAAGAGAGAACTAGAAAGGATACACAGTTAGATAGAGTCAATAGTCACCAAGGTCTCGCAAACGACGCCGCCAAGTCTAGGAATTATGTCCGAAGCGGTTGGGGGAACTAAATTTCGAACGCAGAAAACCCGCATGACTCCTGACTTTCTCCTCCTTCCGTTACTTCCTGGCTTTTCTCCAACCCCCGCGAACGCCCGCTGAGACTTAGTCTCTAGTGCTACTGACATATAGACCAAAAGTCATAAATTCGACGCATTCTCTCCCTCAATTCATGTAGCTCACTTGCGTTTCTGTGTGGCTCCTCATCTGTCTTTCTGAAGACTAGAAGGCCATGCATTACACTGAACTCTACACCATTCTTTTCGTTGAACTTTACGATTTTTCTTCAACTCAAAATAATCTCAAGTGATCCAATTTTCTTATTCTCACTAATTGTTTATTGAATAATAAAATCAAATCGTTCAAACACAATTGTCTACTTGGTGAATTTGTACAATTCTTTCAATGACGATCAACTGAACGGAAATTCTCTATCGAATTTATTATCATTATGTAATGTTTACAGTGTATTGACTGATCCACGATTTATCTGTTGTCTATCTCAGTAATAAAATGACTCAGTAGAAATTTACACCACACGGTGGTTTTCTGTGTGCTTTTTCACTTACTCTTCGCCCGTTCAACCTTCATCGGCATCCGAACGCGAACCTACTCCATCTCTCTTGACACATAACGCAACTCGCATCATCAATTTGTTCAACCCAACCCACTTGCCTATAAAACGTGAGTCCTATCACATTTGAAACCTACATTTTCTCATGTCATCAGATCGTACTCCTAAATTATTTCGCAGTGTCCATTTGCAACTGTTAATGTACTGTTACCCGTTGAAGTGTCGAATCGTCCTCTTATTATCATGTTTGATTCATTGTCATGTTGCACAACGTGATTAATGCTAACAACCTGTCAGTATTGTTTTTTCTTTCGAATAATTATTGTAAATAAACTAAAACTTGTTGGAATTATACACAGACGATACCCCAAGCGCATATTTTCTTTAGGAACAAAGATTCTTCTTTTCATGAATTACCATTTTATTGCAGTGAACAAAACTAGAAATAAAGAGACACGAGAAAGTTTGTAAGCTTGATGAACGTGAATTTTTCTTCCATGAACGAATCATAGAGATACACTGCAACATTCTGATTTATTCTAATTTCACTATGTCGTAACATTTCTTATCTCTACTGCTGTATTTCATTCATATCAAACAGACAAGAAGAACTTTCTTCAATAATTATATTACATTTTCAAACCAAAACTTCAATATATTTTCCACTTCTGATTCTCTCCTGACGCCTCCTTCACTTTTTCTGTATTCCAAATTGCTTCGGAGATATCATGGTCCAATCAATGATCAAAATCTTTGAAAATTTTCACCAATTTTTCTCAATTATTCCAACTGTTAGATATAAAAGAATAAACATCCAATCAATAAAAGTAAATATGTGATTGGATAACTGAACGTTCCAATAACGAAAGTAAAGACAATTTTATCTGTCACTAATGCTGATTACTTTTCCGTAGAACGATCGTAGGTAATGAAAGTATAAATATTTCTTACTTTTTAGATCTCATTGCACTGAAACGTTCAAATATAAGTAAATCTGTGAATCATTTAGTTTCAACCAGTTCTGATTTTCCCTCTCGTATCCATTTTCATCCATTCACTCCAATATAAAACAGAAATGAAAGTAGATAAAAAATGATTCTGAAATACGTAGGTAATATCAAGTCATGAATATTGAAAGAACATCTTGAAAGTAGGAAATGAGATTTTATCCAGCGCTATTTCCATTGCATAAAGTTGCCGACACTTTGCCAGTACATCTAAAGTGGGCTTACAAAGACGAACATAGAAAGTATATTGTATTTGGTAGGTGCCGTTCATTGCGACTGTGTGAAAGAAAAAGCTTGCGCGTTGTTGCTAGCGCTTGAGGTTGAAGCTTTGCCTTGAGAAATTGCCAGCTTACTCTGGTCCGATGGCACAACAAAATAGTTACATGCGCAATTGTTGGGCTCGCCAAGTAGATTAGAAGGGTCGCAATGGATAAAAATTGGGCTGTAGCTTGCGAAATTACTAATAGAGGTCATATCTTACAATCTTCTATATGGCCCCTTTTTCTATATCATTTAAGATACCGACTATTACAGACCAAGTGAAAATTAACTGGTTCATTACAGCCTTAAATTCCATCTTTACGCGTTAGAATATTTTTATATGACTCGTTCTTAAGTGGCAATGGAGAGATAGGCCTTCACAGGAGCCCAAATTTCAGTAAATAATATAAAAAGTTGATTTATATTATAATTGATTTCTTATGAATGTAAAACTATGTAATAACGATGCGGAAAATTGTAGAAAAGAATTATTTTCGATTATTGTAACCAACATACTGTAAATATTTACCAATGTATAGATCCTAATCTCTTAACATACTCCATAAACTTGGGCTGTCTGTGTAAACAATGCTAATTATTTGAGAGGAAAATACGTGCGGGTGGCCTAGATGAACAGGTAAATAGCTAAAAGTTCAGTTTGATGGCACAGTACTATCCTGAATTGCAAACTTGAAAGTTGCTTCAGGTGGTGGTAACGAACTGCTTCACTGCTGATGAATACGGATTGCTCGCACAATTCTACATGAATCTCTCGTTTTGTCGTACGAAAATGTACATTCCTAGAGCTGTATTTTAATTCATAAAAGGTCTGCGATACATTTGTGGTAATCAGCTTCTGGGAATTTGAATTCAATAGAAGGACTGAATGATAAACGTAGAGAAAAGCTCAGGGGATTGAAAGTAGAAATGCATGCAGTTTTTACATTATTGTGACATGAATTTCAATTTTTTTTATGGACTCTCCATGTGTTATCATTTCGGTTTTATATTTCACAACGAAAGCTATGTCATGTGCGCCTTTTCCTGTGTATATATTACAGGAGTATATATCTCACTTTGTCATGTAATTTTTAATTTTTTGCATGATCCATTTGATAATATTTTGTGAAGCGGGTCTCGTACCGTTGAAGAAATATTATCACACGTGTACGCCCAATCTTCAGTTGAAATTGAGTGCAAGAGCAAGTGGAAGCGTGAGTTTGTGGCGGGGAGAAGAATCAAGTTGGAATTGGTTTGCTGAGGGGGATGGGGATAGTGAAGGACTTGATGATTCGTGCGAAAAAGTATACAAGTGTGGAAATATATGCGATATGAAATGAGCTCTGAAAGATGAAGAGGCGTAACTCAAGATGTATTTGATCGATATACCTGGCATGAGCCGAGAAAACGATCTGCATTTCAATGCTTGGTATACTCAGTGGTGATATAGGCATGTTTTTTATTGCTCTCACAACTTACCATGGAGATCTAATTGAAATCATTCTCATCTACTTAATGGAATTAAATTACTCCTCATTTCTCATTTTTTGGAAGACTTTTTTTTCGAATGCAATCGCGTGAACTCATCTACGCAGAGTTGAATAATTTTGGAACAACAATGCAGAGATTTTTCGATCAAAAAATGTTGTGAGATAAAATAGGTGATGAGGATTTAAATCATGTTCAATCTCGCTACTCTTTCACGGTCGCATAAGTCCATTATATCCGTTATCAATGTTCCACCTCCATGCAATGTGGACTGAGTGGGTTTATCGGGAATGTGAGTTTTAGAGAGCGAGGGCGAGCGAATAAAAGGGGCAGAAGATCGACATAATTTAATTTTTGTTCGAATGAGCCACGCGACCACGATCGAAAGGATAACGAACCACACAATTTTTACGGTACACGCGAGCTATTCTTGTGCTTCAATCAAATATGATTTCATAAATGCTATCAATCATTCCAAATTGCTTTCATTTTATTTAACCAGCAATTTGCCAATTCAGGCCTTTTTTTTACCACATTTATATGTTCGCTTTTCTATGTTCCATTATTAACAATTTTATTTGAATAATCGAATGAGCTTGTATAATTTTTCTCGAATCGAAACATAGTACGGTGAATTTGAGAGAATGTGAAATTTAATAGCAAGTTTTTTATTCTGTATGGAAATTTTAGCGAGGAGCATAGTTTATTTAAATTGACTTTACACAGGACAATGGTGGACTTAATACCTCGATACAGCGACCGCATCTTTGTTGAATAACAAAAGAAAATGTCATTTGATGGAAAAAAAGCAAATGTAAATTTTTTCACGTAAAAACTGGCTGCACCACATATATAAAATAATAATTCGAATGTCAGTGTTTTAATCTATGATTTTTCACACGCCAAATCCCACGGAGGAGTTGCAATTTTCACTTGTCCAATGGTGCAATGAAAAACATCATCTCCACCACCCACTCAGACCTCAATCCCCTTATCTTTCACTCGTTTAGTCTCCGAGGATTTCAACAGATGAATTTATAACTGTCGTTAGTAAGGAGAAATTACTCGAAAAAAATTAAAGAACAGAAGAAATGACACATTCCAAAAATATTAATATATATGTATACATATATATATATATATGTATGTATGAAAGAAAAAAAAATTTGTTAATGCAACTCCGTTGAATTACTCTACTGCAATGTTCCATTTAGCTTCAGCAGTGTCACTTAGAAAATGGCATTTACTGCTGAGACTTGAGAAAAGAACGAAAAAATAACGCAAATACGAGAATTTTGCTTGAGAGCGGTTTTTATCATCACTGATCCTCTCTCGCCCCAGTTCCTCCACTTCTGTCCCCACTCTCTATATTTCTCGTTTACTCTACGTTCAGTGGTATTGGGCGTTGCATAATGAAGAAAAAAAAACCAAGTTGAATACATTGGACGAGACCTAAATTGCTCAAAGTATGAAACAAAAGTCGGATAAAAATTGAAGTTCTGACAGATAAAGTATTGGTTGTATGGAGAAATGAAAAAAGTAATATTATGGGTGAGTGATAGGTGTCGCCCGGAGGCTATTTATGATATATTTCAGTGGATCAACTTTATGTATAATACATGACCTTATTTTTATGCCTCCCTTTTTTTAGCAGTCGGTTGAAACGTGTTCATCAAAAGGCAGATAAATTTGTCATCCTGAGCTTTTATTACATACACTTATATTTTATGGGTATTTAAACGTTGAATTGACCTAAAAATATTTTATTGCCCCCAATCGATGATATACTCATGATGATCTAATAAATATTCATCTACGAAATTAGCAGAGATTTGAGAGCCCATACTGAAATCCATTTCCAATCGTTTGCGAATAAAAATTTATCAACTAGTTCGTGCGTTCGCCTATGAACAATAAAAATTTCCAGAGCAAATATGTCAATCAGAGAATTGAATAAAGAGAAAGTCAAAATCATAAATCGCAATTTTTTAGTGACAATGGAACAAATATTTTTCTTCATCGATGATTTATTGTACCTCTAGGCCATCATGCCCAAGAGACAGAGAATATATTTCGTTCCCTCTTCAACTTCTCCACATCATATCCATTTTTTTTTTTCATCACTGTCCCAACCTCGACGATTTACTCTCTCAGCGTGTAAAACTACGACGACCATACACCAATTTCACGGAACAGCGTTGAAACGCCCCTGCGTGGTGCGGAATGTGCGAATGTCCCAGTATGAATTACTCTTTCTTCTATTATTTTCAACTTTTTCATTCTGGCTCTCCTACTCTTTCGTCCTGCCTCTCGTTGTTGGGGAAACGATTAATTATAGTGTGCAGGACATGACTTACTGACCGTTAATATTTTCATTGAAAATTAATCGTACGAGGAAAATTTGCTTCACAATATTTTACGATGAAGATTCAATCGTTCGTAAGCCATGATGGAGAAAAAAATAATAGGTAAGATCTTGGCTGGCTGCAATTATTCTGTCAACTACACCCCACATTACTCAAAATTCGGGTCATTTTTCTAGTAAACTACGATCTGGCATCGTTCCAGCATACTTAAGCCCTTTCTCCTTTCTCAGTTACCTTAATATTATGCAAATTAATTTCGAATTCCAATTTGTTAACCGTTCACTTCTCTTCATCTTCTCTAGTTTCCATTTTTTTCGTCGAGCTCCGCATTTTCTTTGTCCAACACCGATCGATAACCTCTAGGTATTTGAATTTTTTCTATACAAAACACATATTTACATGCGCGTCTTTTTTCTTGTATCAGGGAAATTCTTCCCAAGAGAAATGGTCCTCAACATAAAATCAACGGCATCCCATTGGAAAAAAAGTCACGATCAATTTCATACATCGTAACAAGTGGGAATGAGATCGTGATGTGAATGAAGATCTAATCTACAAGGGTTTTCATACCTGATATTTTCAGTTGCATAATGGTCATCAAGTGGAATCATTAAATTGGAGAAGTTTGTCGTAACTTGCAATAATATAGCTAAACTCTCAAAAATGCCAACTCTGATAAAATTTTGCAGCGTAACACTGAAAATTTTATTTTCCAATTGACAAATTACATATTTTTAGTTTCCAAAACTACAACGAACGCAATAAGAATAAAATCCAAGTAATCATCAGAATTACTGAAAGTGATGAACCCGAGTGTAATATCCGAATTTAACATTCGGTTTCAAGACAGAGTGTTCTATTTTTTTCTCTGTGTCTCGTAATATTCCCTTTGGTTGCTTCTTCATTTTGACAGTTTTCTTAGTCCTCTTCTTTTTCTTCTTCTTCTTCTCCATTTTTTGGGCTTTGAATTTAGTCACCTTCGTGACCACAATTTCCCCAAGAAGACATAAACCACTTGCCAGATATCCGATAACCAATAATAGAAACCCAGGGGCAATGTCATCCAACTGAAGGGTATTGCTCCCACCATGATCGTCTTGATCATAATGATGCAGTAAATTGGATTTCCTAGCTGCGCGTACTCCGTAAATATTTATCACTCCACTTTGAATCAATCTAACTAATACAGAATTAATTTGATTGAGGTATGGCAATCCTCGCCAAACAGCAAATGCCAAGGGATAACTGGCCAATACCTCACCCAAAATGTGTACATTATCTTGATTGAACCCTGTTCCCATGGAGGACACATTGAGCGTCACAGCCAAAGCAACACTTGTATTATGTCCATCCATTAATTCTCGGAGTTGATGTTCATAATTGTCTTGGGAGAAAACAATAAATTTTCTTGAAATAATATTCAATATACTGTCAGATAGTTTCTCATCATCCGTATCTTCAGCTTGTCCAAACATCATTTTGTGAGTATTTGTACCACCAATTTCTAATCCAGAGTTCACCAAATCAGCCATTGTCTCAATTTGGAGATCAGCTTGGGCCATCAACAGTCCAGCCAGCGATGCCAAATAAAATTGGCACAAAATATAACCGAATATTACAAACGATATGAACAATAATCGTGAAGATGTCGTAACAGGTTGTTTGTACCACGCGTAACCAGTCACAAGTGCCAACATTTCCAACAAAGATAAATCCTTGAATAGGAATAATTTGAGTAGAAAACCAAGAAAAAGTACTCCGCACACAGCAAACCAAACCATATCATGAAATGGCATAATCAGGCCTTGAAGTGAAATATTTGAGTACATTGGTAAAAGCCAAACAACTTGGACAATGTCATAAGGTATTGTAAAATCCATCTCATCATCAGGATCCCACAAAACCCCACCGGCAACCAGATCAATAACCTTATCGCTGTTGAGCATGCTTTTAACTTCATCCTCCACGGTTGTTGTTGTATCATTCCCCCATTCAATCTCCCTTGGTTCCAAATCAAGATCAAGTTTAATCGTTGTAGTATTTAATATCCATACTTCTAGGCCCCAATAAATCCCAGTATCTTCTTCTACCGCAACGTAGGGTTCTCTCTCAAAGTATGCAATGCGTATAAAGCTATTATCCATAATTAGTGGTGCAAAAATATCAAACTCAGTACTCCAATTACGATTCTTATGACATTCATCGAATAATTCCGGTGGTGATGGTGTCCTTATTTTGCCCGGCATGTAACTACGGCTTTTAGCTGCCAATAATCCATTACTAGTAGTTCCTAAAATAGCGACATTAGCTACCTTTTTTGCCCACAACACAGCCACTGAATGCTTGGCTGCTTCCAAGAACGATTCCGGATTTTCGAATATATCTGTGAGTACTACCGCGTAGCTGCAGCTATTACTGCACAGTTCAATCAAATTTACCTCTGACTCGTTTATTTGTTGATAATTTGGTGTTATTATCAAGGCGCTGAGTGCGGTTTTATGAGGTGAACTGAACTCCAAATCATGAGATAGAATAAATGTTCCACGATTTTCTTGTATAGCTGATAAATATCCTTGATACACATCCACGTCGCTATTCTCTACTACCATCACAACAATACTTGTTGGTTGGTCGTCCATGAATAAATCAACGAATTGCTTCATGCATGTCAATGTTTGTTCCAAGTTTGATACGTGTTCGAAATTGACTTCTTTTGTGATATCAATGAGATCACGATTCAAAGGATCTTCTATTCTTTCTATGTGCGGTTGCGGAACAACAATCGCTAATGTTAATTTGAAATACAGTGCTCCGAAAAGGATACTGAACAATTTATATGATGAGTCAGTCATCATGGTGCAACTCTGACTGACAGTTACGCCAGAATTGGCGCTCTCTATCATAAAATGCATTCGTGACATTCGTGATATGAAAACTGGCAATTACATGCTACAAATGTTGATATTCGATATTAATGCACGAAGGGGACCTGATAAATAATGTTGAATGATGGTGGAACAGGGGCATCGCGTGGATATACCTTCCAGAATGGCTTTTTGTTGTATTTTAGTTCATCTGATTGGTTGATTTTATTTTTTCAACAATATCCCTTGACATCATAAACAGTGATTAACGATACAGAATAGCTTTTAAAATGGCAACTTTAGATTTTTATCAGATACCTTTATTGCATATTTTTTAGGCGTTCATATCTCTGTTCGCCCATCCGAGTGTCATTAACTACTTCTCAACTGAAACTGTCGGTCAGGATTACCCCAGGGGATAAAAAGCGAAATATGATGATACTATAACATTACCTCCACAGAATTGGATTTATAGAATTTATACGGTTTATATTATTACCACGATATATATTATCATGCACTTGAAATGAGAATAATGTTGCGTGTTCCATTAACCCCTATCATAACGAGTATGCAAATACAAATATAGCAGATAGTACGGAGTTATGATAGGTCACAAATAATAATCGAAAAGGCTGGTGTGATCCCTTCAAGTAGGCGTAACAGACATGCAAACTCAACGTTAAAAGTTGTTCTCGTGTTACGCTAAAACGAGGGCGCATCTGATGTGAATTCTGACACTTTAGCTCACTTTACTTTCATTTTACTCATTGAAGCACTTTGCATTTTCATTGCACTACCATTGCCGTTTGCGAACACTTAAATTTAACGAGGAGCATGATACATTCGATAAAGAGTGCAAAAAAATAGTTTAATCTCTACCCGCAATAAAATATGGTAACAATCCAAACGAATTTTCATGATATCATTCAAAGCATAGCCACAATAAAATTCTAAGGTTATAACTGGTGATTTGCTAATTCAATTTAATTGCAGAGCATTCGTGAGGATTCTTTGTGTTTGCTGTCCGAGAAGGATGAGGAGAAGATATCAACCTGCGTTCAGATGCAAACCCAGTCAGGTAAATAATGTTCTTTCATTGAAATAAAAGAAAAAATGAATCGCATTAAAATATTTCGTGAAGAAAATCTCTGGAAATATAAATTTGGCCGTTATGAAAATAAGTCACCAACCCCCCCGGTAAAGTACTAAATTGAACCAGTCTACCTTCCGAGGTACCGGAAATGAAATTCAACTAGAAATTTAGTGCGTTAGTTTTGGTTGCAGTTTACTGGAGATGCGAGAGAGAGTATTTCAGATTAGGATGTTACGGCAACGTTACACGTATAGGGAGAAAGGGTGATGATGCTAGGCAGGAAGTGACACAAAGAGTGTGGGGGGCGTCGAGGGAAAGAGATAAATGCACTACGGACCTTGTGCTACTGGTGAATGGGCGCTGGTTTGTATGATAGCGTTATCATAAGCTTGTGCATCCAAGTAAATTGGTCGGTACGGACAGAACACCCTACAAGATCAGTCCGGAAAGCATCTCCTATTTCTATTTAAGATTATTTGATACTGAATTCCCTGAAGAAAAAATAACGCAACGCCATTTTAAAATTGAAGCAAAAAAGATTCTATCTACTATCATATTAATATTGATAAAAAAATGTTTCCTCTTATCTTAATATACTCTCTCCAGCTTTAAAATAATCTCCCGTTTGATATCGACCATTCGGATTTCTTGAAAACACGTCATGCGTAGGGGAAAAAATTCTGTGAATTCAATCTTCAATGCCCTCACTCACAATTTGTTAAACACGAAAGGCTCACACGATGCAACTTTATTGCAGGAAAAATATTTGAACTATTACATTACAATTTATTGATATTCTCTATTCAATTTGATATTGATGAAACAGAATGTACTATACTCGGCATTCTACCACATCTCTTTTTTCCATTTCACGCCCAAACGTCAGGGTAATGGTAACATGAAAGCCAATCGACCGAAGTGCATTGAATGCTGCAAATACCCGAGAATTATATCACGTTCAAAATTAATTTAATCACCCAAACGTGGAAAATTTGATTATATGAATAGTTATTGATTAATTTTTATAGTAATAGTTGTAGAATTGATTTTATCATGAGAAAATTCGCGCAATATATTATTAAAAGTGGTGGACAGACAAAAGGTGGATCAGAATGAAAGAAACATGAATTACCACGATGGTGCAGAACACCCTTCAAGTGAAACCTTGACAGGCACTCGGTAATGTTTTTGCTGATAATGTTGGTCCTGCAGGGATTTCCCAGAAGATTCAACTAGTGTGCTCTTCTTTCGCTTCACAACTATAGCTTTCCAACATTTCGTGTCATTTCCTATCAACTTTTTCCTTCCTTTACCTCTACCCAGCATTTACAGTGAATCCAACGAAAAAATAAGAACAGCGATATCGAAAGGAAAAGAGAATAATTTTTAAAAAACTCGATCCAGATTCTCAGGGATAATTGAAGCTCAACTTTCATTTCATATAATTAATCATTCTGTATTTAATTTCGAAATCGCCCATTAAGTAGATCACCATTGCTATAATGAAACGGATTAATTCAAGAGAATTGTTTTCTTTACAGAATAAAAAAATACGACGCAAGCAGTCGAAAAAGATTTTGGTATGGCATTTAACGATTTACGAATCTATTTTTTCTTCTCCCCAATTATATAGAATATTATATTGAAAAATACGAATATAGTATATAGATAAGCATGAGTTAATACCATTTATATTAGAAGATTAACTTATTCAATAGTTGATTGAAAAAATAAGCCGAAGTAGAGTAACGCCCACAAAAGTTGAACTAGATTAGAATTTCAGCCACAATATTAACCATTAAATACACCAAGAAATTTGCATCGTACAAGAGAATGAAAAGTATATAATCTCAATCACCCCAATAACTATTCATTCTCCCCTATAAAACAGTAAAAGAATATCAAACTAACATTCGAGTGTGGTGAATAAACAACACTATGCCTTCCACACTACTGTTTCACGTCAAATTCTCCGATCTTTCTTCATAAATTACCCATCTCTGAAAAGAAACCCAATTCCACATTGAATATTCTTCCTTTCCTCATCGCTTATTTAATCGAATTAATTTCTTCCCAACAACGTCGGCTCGAATATCAAAATGAACATTCGTAAAAGATCTGTGCACATTTAATTCAACTGACCACAGGTCGATAAGACTACTGAAAATGGTCAGTCGACCATTACTACTTGCCAGCATACAAGCCAGCACACTACTCTTCTCTAATATTCTCGTTTCTACTTCCCCGCGGCAAATTCTGACCCACATATATTCTACTTGCACGCGCAACATACTTTCTAGGATGCTCCGAGTTACGTGATATATTATACGATCTACACAGATGCTATCTGCAATGAGTTTTGGAAACGAGCGATCACGCTCAGCTCGTTCAACGTTACTGTCGCGAACCCTCAATGCAAATTCAATAGACAATAGGGCAGGGGCATCAAACTGCATCATCTGCCGCACAAATTTATTCTTATCGTTTAGAATATTACAAAATATTATTGTTTGTAAATAGTACAAGAGAGTGTTGAATTTAGGGTGATAATAAAAGAAGTTATCAATGAATTTCAAGTTTAGTGAATGCAGTCTACGTTTTATTTGTGTTCAAGATTAAAATGTTCAGTCTTTCAGGGTGTAAGGCCGATGAATGTAAGGATTATTGCAGCAAGTATCGTTGGAGAATATATTCACATAAAAGAAGGATTAAAAAGGGACATGATGATGAATACGGACTAGCAGTTTGTTTTATTTGAAAAAATTGTAATAAAAGAGGAAAATATGTCATGATGATTGTTCATATTTTTGTGAATAAATAGAATCAGATTTAAAAATTAAATTATGATTTGTTAAATGTTCTCTAGGATTGGATTTAAAGCTCGTGCGTGGGCGTGGCAACTGTGCTATTTTTTTTTTCAGAAGTTCTCATCCAGACGATACTATTCGACATGTTCGCTGCACCAGGTTCGACGAAGCCGCGAAAACTCTGGCGAGCAAACCTACATTTAACGACCTAGTGATACCTCGTACTTATCTACGTCATCCACTTTACCACACGTGTCATCGTTTGTGGCCCACGATTTTTTAATCTCATCCACATTTCCTCGCTTCCCTTTCTACATTTGCCATTCTATCCTCACTCCTTTATACCTCAACCTCATCCTAAATGCCTCAAAAGTCCTCCAGACATTCTCCTCATTTATTTTAAACTTGGGGAGATTGAAATATCCCCTATTTTTATGTCATCATTTAAATCACTTTCATTGGAAGAAGATGAATGGCAACCGTTTGTGGTATGTCTTTTGCGCAACGTAAAATATTATTTTGATTTTGGTGACGGCACAAACAAAACACGTAAACGCACCCAGCTAAAAATTTACACCTAAATTTTTATGCATGTTAGTTAAATCAATCACCAATGAATCAACATTGATTCTAAAATTATATTCACATAGTAAGCATGTAACAATTGAAAATTTTTATGAAAACGATACATTTTGCACCATACTAGCACGCTATTGTCAGTCATATTGAGTTAAAACTTCGAATAGTACGGAGTGACATTCAATCGAATGAGTTTTGAGTAGCTTCATTTGTCCTCAACTTGACATGACCTCAAGCCTTGAGGACAATTGAGAGAACAATAATGCTAATACCTTATCTGCATCCTATTTGCATTTTCCCAGAACAATTCTCACTACACCCACTCATAAACACAATTCCTATGCGTTTCGTTTATAAAATGCACTCTGAATTAATTCTCAATTAAATTCTCTCAAACAGGAAATAATCATTCACAGTGCTATGGTCAAATTTTATTTCATCGTTTTCTGTTTTACTATTTCATTGTACATTTGAGTTAGCAAGAAATGGCCTGACATGAATCGAAAATGTAATTCTACATCGAGCATTCGATTGTAAATGCCAATTGACACTTCAAATCAAATGACAATATTGGAAAATTAAGACAATTAGATTACTTTAACTGGAAATATCTGTGTTGGAGTTTTGTGAGTAAAAGCGGATTTTTCACCTTCAATTATTTCTATCACACTCTCTGTCATTCAATTAACGAGCATTGTAGTCTCACACGGTGAATCCGCGCCCGGAATTTGTATTCATGTATTGATATGTGATAGAATTGCTGCATTGAATTATAATAAATATGTATATGAGTATAAACCAATACACGATATTGAAATTCGCTCAGAGGAATAATTTGATATCAGATAAACAACACAATGTTCAATCACATCGAATGCATTGCCATACTATACCGAAGCAATTTTGTCTCTCAATCATACTCAATCAATGAATTATATTTTATAGTAAGTGATAAATAAAACAATCAAATTTTTTTCTATTTTTATGAATAGTCTAAAAAAAAGTACAATAAAATTGAAATGAGTTATAAACAGATTAGCTTAGCATAAATATTCTAACACCAATAACACCAGTTGATTCTAGCTTCTTCATTTGAGGAAATTTCCTCACTAGATTCCTCCACTGGTTCCTCCTCTATCGATTCCGCCTTTCCTTCCCCTTTAGTAATGAGCAAAATGAGTGCGTCTGCATAAGTTCCGCTCAACTTGTCCTACGATAGACAAGGAACAAATAAAGGCATGGCAATCATACAGCACATTGCGACAACAAACATTGATGATAGAAAAAGGGTATTATGGAATAAGAAAAGAGCATATTACTTACACGAATTGCTTGTTCTAGAGTCTGATTATAACGCTTTCTATAGGCTCTTCTAATGGGAGTCATATCATTAATATTGCTGACGAGTATACGGATGAGTGAATGATCGTCAGTATCAACGAAATTCAAACTATCATGAAGTCTTTCAGCGAAGAAAGATTCTGTTCCCTTTGACCACCTCACTATAATAAAATTTTATTGATCATATCTTTGTATTCTATCAATTGAGAATTTACTGCTTACCAATTGTAATTAATGCTCGTCTAACATCACCACCATATTTCTTGTTAATTTTCGATTCAAAATACTCTTTGTACTCAGAATGATATCGGAAAACAGCTTGGCGAATACGTGGAAAACTTCCTGTTACTAAAATATTATCCATTAACAATCGGTCAGAGCTAAATATGTCGCGACCTGCAAAAGCACAAACAAAATATTTGTTAATTGACAAGTCTAACGATATTGAAAATGAAAAACAATATGAACTATCATATTCACCAGAATTAAGTTTCTGGGCGTCAGTTTTCGCCAATTTTTTATCGACTACTGTATTTTCATTCCTAGACCATCTCAAGAGAGCACCTAATAATTTTTTGAATTTGCCAATCGTGTATTTGTCTATATCAGTTGTCAAGCGGGTGCGATACACTAGAAAAACAAAATTTTAGCATTTTGGTTGTTGGACAATTTTGAGAAGAGAATCAAGTGCGATTTTCAAGAGCTATACTCACTTTTCTGATATTCGGCGCGGACTTGTTCTAATGTCTTCTTATTTGCAGTACACAAAATATCAATAATTGCACATGAATCACTTTCTACACCAACCATAGCGTCATGAATTAATTTAACGTAATATTTCATCTCAGGATTCAGTAAAGCCACAGCAATTTGCTCCAACTTTCCATTCATTTTATCTTTCAAGTCTGCGATCAAATCTCGATGGTAACAATCATTATAACAATCAGCAATTCGTGTGAGTTGGGATTTGTTTTGAGATGCCAGCATTTCAATAATTTTTATGTCACTCCCACTTCCAATTGTGTCGATTTCATTTTTTAAACTGACCAAAAAATCTCGTGGAATTGAAGACGTCGCCCTATTAGCACGTTCATAATAGTGCCATACCTCACATGATTGTACCATCCCCAAAATTACAGAAAAAACACTAAACCATATTAGATGGATTTTAACACACTAAAAATGGAAATGAAAAACCAAATTAAACAATTCGTCATGAAGAAACAAACGGAATACTATTCCAATCAGAATTACCTTAGAACGATGAGACAACTGTTGAGCCATGATGACTGGTGTAGTCAATAGGCGAAAGAACTAATGAAAATGAATGTTGAGAACGGACTATTTAAACCGTTACCAAAGTATACGAGAAAGATGTACGTTGGCAGAGATCTAAATACTTTTGGTAAAACCCAACGAATTCGACTAGAAATTAATTAAGAACAAGGCTAAAAAATCAACAGGGATTTAATTATTAAATCCCTTTTTCGGCCTTTATAGTACGATGAGTCACTTACTGACAATTGAAAGTAAATTACTAATCTCTTCTCTACAATAGCATTATTATAAAGTTTTCGTGAGAAAATTTATATAGCATGGCAATAAAGGTGTCTAACGATTCATAGATTGTTATCATATTCCTAACCATAGCACGCGCGTCCTATAATGTAATGATACACAAACAAAAATATCATAGAATAATGTTTGCTTAGTGTCCGTGACTTTCGTAAAATCCTATACACTAGAAATGGTCATAAACTTGAAAATGGATTACAAAAGTAACACAGACTTATTACTAAGAATAGAATAGTGAGAGAATCCATTTGAGAATGAAAACATAGCTATCTCTTCCACGTATATCCTTATTATTTGAACAATTAAACAATTTGTCTGGAAATAATAAAAAGAAAAAACTTTGATTCGATGGAACATAAAATTAAATGAATAACATTTTGTTTGCAGTATGTTGGGGGAATGAGCGTCAGTGGACAAGCTAGCAGCGTTAGTTACAGTAGTGTATCGCAAAGCAGCGATGGTGGAGCGTATAGCAGTGGCGCAACATCGACCACTACATCCAGTGGTGGAATGTGACGTCAAGCAGGGCCCAGATCAGGGCCAAGACGAGACAAGGCGTTACGTTTTCGGGAAACGTGATCGACGGAGGATGGGGCCATATCGGTAGGACAAATTGGCAACGCCGTTATGGAGATGTCAGGAGACGTTTCTACGATAGAAATTCCTGACGAACAAGAAATTTATACCCATTTCGAAAGTTGGCCACATCGATTAGATAGTCCAATAATAGAAGAAGATGATATATATGATGATGATGATGAAGAAGAAGAAACTAAAATTGATGATACGTGACTTTAATTCTAATTTCTTTCGCACAAATCTGAAAAGCGTAACAACAAATTTGTATTCGCGGGTTCAATTGATAACAAAATCGTTCCAAATGGTACAAATGAAGAGTTTTTATCGGAATGATAATCAATTGGACAATATTGGTTGACGAGCAAAATGTAATGTAACAAGGAAAAATAGTGCGGAATCACCCAAACACATTTAACCTGGTCACGATGTGAATGTAGACATAATAACTTGAGTAACGGGTGCGATTGATTGCCCTGGAAGCCGCTTGTATCGATCCTAAGAATTGCATTCGCAACATACTCCAGCTGAACGAGGGTAAAGCAAATAGGGGATATGAAAGAGAGAAAGAGCGAGAATGTAATCGAAGGGTCGAAAGAAACTCATAAATTTATAGGCTTTTGGAATCAACCCGTCACTCATTTTTTGTTTGTTTTCATTTTCATATACAATCTATTCTTGAACATTATTCCATTATTCATGAGCACGAGTGCCCATAATAAATATCAATCGGAATTATGTGAAAATACGAGTGAGCAAGAACTTTCCCCGCAAATTATCAATTGTGCGTTCGCCGAAATATGTACAATTTGACCTGGAGATAATGCGGAACTATGTTGGAATATATATTAGTGACTGAACTGATGATAATCGAAAAAAAAATATTTGAAATGTATAGCTATTAAATCCAATAGCAACTCAAAACCGATTTGCCGACCACTTATATGTCAATACTGTTTTAACCATTGATCTCTGTCGAAGAGTAGACACTGTTTTTATCGCCAGTTCAATAAATTCACAAAATTGTATATTTTTTTTTTCATCTCAAAGAGGTAATGACTGTTGCACTCACGCATATTAATTGTAAATAATGTGCATCTTGTAAACGTCACTGAACTTGTAAAGATGTTAAAAAATATTGGAAAATTCGTAGAAAGGAAATTTTTATTCTACATAAATATAAGATAAATAAAAATATATGATGAAATTACTGTTGACCGAGACATTGAAAAATAAAAAAAATGAAACTATGTATAAATGTCTGAACAAAAGAAAACAATCGCTGAATTTTGTTCTTATTATTGTTATTATTATTATTATCGGCGTTGGAGAGTTTATTGATGTAATGATGATTTTATCCTCACATTCTCTTGTAAATAAAGTTTCAATGAACTGTTATTATCATAAAAATTATCTACTTGTATACAATATATTGTAAAATTATTATTCAAGTGGGTGACGTAATACGTCAATTATAAAATATTTTGTATTTCTGTTAACGATTGTTTTACATTAATTTGTCCAGACATAGGACATAAGAATAATATGGAATCATTGTCATTTCTGCGCGAGTTGAAGACTTTATTGTATGAATCACTTAAGTACCTTAATGATGTGTCTCTCAGTGCTGTCCTTTATAATACACATAATATATAGAAAAATTGATGATTTTTCCAAAATTGCTTCTGCAAAATCATTCTTTCAATTTGTCATAAAGACTGAGTATTGTAATTGACTCGTTTCAAGACTATCAGGCAGCGAAAGAATAAGAATTATGTTTTGGACCAGAATAAAAAACAACTCTGAAATTTTAATTCAATTTCTGATTAAAATGGTTATTAAAAGTGTTTTTCATTTATTACTACCTTTTATTCATTCTTAGATGCTGTTCAAAGTGAGGTATACAATCATTTATGCACATAATTCACTATTTGGATCTCGGGTATGAATATTTGACGGGTTCTAGTTGAAAATTTCAGTGTTTTCAATACATTTCGTATATTACGATTACTTGTTTTGGTCAATTGAAACTTTTATAAATAATTATTCTACATAATGATCGGTAATCTGTACACATGAAATCTGACTAATTGCCCCAGACTTGACTCTGAAATTCTGTACATTCTCATGTATATTTATTATTGAATTGCACTCTGTACATGACGGAATGAAGAAGATTCGTAAAACTATTTTACTTTTAATTAAATCCAGGATTTTTATTTTTTATAAATTCTTCCCAATTTACCATCGTATATGACTCCTATATTCTTCCTTTACACTTACACGCTTAATTGTTTCATAACCAAGTATTATTGAAAAACTAAAACAGGCAGATTGCACAAGTCTAGCTGGCAATCCTTTTGTGAATATTCTTAAACCCTCTTCGATCCACAAAATTTTAAAGGCATTGCACATACTGTCAATTCGTTGGACTTGAAGTCTAGCACGCACAATATCTAGTGGATTCGTTACGATTGTTGTTGCAAATCCACTGAAAGTTCCAGCTACCGCTTGGATAAACAGATGAGAGACCCAGGTAGGTGAGATTTCTAATAATACATCTACCATCACAAGAATAATGATTATTTTTATTAAATAATCAATGCCAAAGTCAAAATTTGGATGAATAAGTTCTTCATTCGTTATTTTACCTTGACAAGAAGTGTATAAACCCCACCACAGCGCACTATTTGGTACAAAAGCACAAATAGACGCGAAGTAGCCTCGGTAAAAACCTCTTACGCCGTCTCGTTGATAAATTAGTCTAACAATTTCTGAAGTGATATAGGCACGCGACATCCCTGGTGTTAAATTTAATCCTAACGGATTCATCCCCATCTAAAAAAGATTCGATTCTTTCTTAGGTAAGTGGATAATCTATGGTGAAGATGCGTCCAAGAGAGATCTTAGGAAGAGAGAATTAAAAGAAAGCTAATAAGAAAATCAGTTAAATGATTTCATATTTGCCTTATCAACAGCCAATCTCCCATGTTTGAAGCTAACTCCAAGTACCATTAGATGTTGACTGAGAACATCGAATGGTACAACGATTGTTTGTGCAACAGCACTAGCAGTGCCACCGGCGATTAATGGTTTCAATCTTGAATCCACGCCCGGATTTCGGCTTAAAACATGTCGAGCGACTTCGTAAGTTGAAACGTAAAATACGCCTGAGACTAATTGCACTGAGCTGATCCAGAACCCTCGGTAAAGACCAGACAGGCCTTCCAATGTGTAGATCTTTCGATAGGCATCGATCATACCTGATATATCATACAAAATGATCAGACAAACATTGAATGAACTCTGGAGAGAGTTACTATTGCTTTGGATACCTGTATACATGTGATTTCGTCGCTGAATTTGCAATCGAGTCTTTATCACAGTCAATGGATAGAGTAAACATCGAACCGAGAATGATGATAGCATGCTCAGTGGAAGAAACTTCGTTGTATCCATCATATCCCACTCGATTGTTCTTATGAACGGTGCTGCCTCCACTGTCGACATTTTCAAGAGCCGGTTGTGGCAAATTTTTCTCTTGTGCAACTAATAATGTTTTGATTGAAGAATATTCTCGTTTGACATATAAAGAAGTGGTTGAACATTGCCTGGACGGGCACATTTCTCAACGGCACTTCATGGGCATTTTTAGCCAGCCAATCTTGGAAGCTTGAAAAAATATTCAAATTAGATACAATCAAGTTTATTGATTGGGACAAATTTTATTATAAATAAAAGTCGTAGCCAATTCACAATGGCCTGAATAAGATAAATATAAACCTCTGCGCTGTGATTTATCCATTGATGCAGCGATAATCAAGATTAGCTATTTTATTTTCAATAAATGCAGAAGATCCTATTGAAGCATTTGAGAACATTTTTATTCACTCCATTGCAGCTATTTCTAAATGATTAAATGCACATTTCGAATTCTGACCGAAGGTCATAACAAAAGATTTGTGTTGTAGGTTATGAGATGTTAGAAACGAATTAATTGTTTAAACTTACAATGATGTAACCGAGTAGCGATCATATCAATAGAGACGAATTGAAAGCACGAGTCGAATGTTCGAAATGAACTGTGCGAGCATACTAATTAAATTATTTAATAGCTCAAAATACTATTATTCCAAGAAGTCAAATGCACTTTTGTCAGTTACGATGAGCTTGATGAATTGTCATGGGTCAATACGTTAAATCAGCTGTACAAAATTGTAGACAACAAGATTTACAACTATGAGAACACCATACTTAATACTGTTCACAAATAAGATGATGAAATACAGCAATTGCGATCTAAGGCTGGAATTTTCAACACTATCATCACCTGCGCGATTTTTGCTTCTCTGCGCATGTGAGTTTATGCAGTATCTTTATCACAAATGGAATGTTCATGTGGGGGGGAGCGAATGTTTGATTGGATGCCCACACAGAGGTTTAAATGTCGCGCTACATGACATATACATTGAGTCGTTCTATTACTTCTACTTTATCTACTACCGAGAAATGATCATTCATTGACAAGGCTGAAAACAATGGATCATGCTTAAATCACTATTCGTTTATCGCTCGCATTCAATAAAGTTTCACATTTTTTATAGACACATTGAAATATTCAGTGAGTGAAAATTACCATTCTCTACATCATATTTGCGTCATAAAAAATTTTAATATTTCATTTTCAGCAATGAAAAATGATGGGAGATAAGAGATTCATCAGAAATTGACAATAAAACTTCCTATGCAATCATTAGAATCAGGATAAAATCATAAAGTGAAACAAATTATGACAGTAAAAATTGTAAAGTTGAATTACCGCTAAAATCGACTCATTGGAATTCCAATTTGTTCCTGCCAAAGCACGAATACAAGAATAAGATTGAAGCAGAATAGAATATATTTTTTTTTTTCTATTGCCGCATGCTGTATGCACCACAAACAGAGATTACATAGCCCAGAAATACTTCATACAAGAAATTTATATGTACTTTGTTAGATATTTGGCGGGGCAATAGAAAACTGAAGGGCGACCTCGCGGGTCTTTGGGAAATAAACCAATGACAATCGCAGCTCCGCCTACAATTTAGGGGTTGGAACATCCCCCCTTCAAATGTACGTATACGAAGAAGTTTTACGTTTTGCGAGGGCGGTACAAGCTTGCCCGGGCGCGAGAACCACCCTCTCGTGTAGTTTTCCCGAGTAGACGACGAAACTTTTGCTCTTCTCATCCTCATCAGAACAGATCAACTCACTCGCGTAGCAGTTGCTCCCGCGATTTTTTTCCACGGTTAATTTGCAATTTCAATAATTATTATTGATGTGCGAGAATAGTGTGTATACTTTAAAAAATCACAAAGCCTGGGATTTTTATTATTCTAAGTGATAAGAAAGGTGCAGAAGATTAATTGTTGACAATGATGAATTTATCGGATCAGGAGGTTCCCGTCACGACAAATTCAACAACAATGGTAAGTATTTTAAACATTATTCAATGATTTCAATCAAATTAAATAGTGACAGAAAAGTAGAATTAAACAAAAAAAAATTCGAAATATCTAACGTTGTCACACGACTCCACTGTCATAATGTCGTGTTTATATAGCCCCATGATGAATATAAAAGAATGATATATTCCTGGGAAAGTCGAGTGCTACCATATGTTTTTCGCCTAGTCAAGTATACGAATTAATAATTGCAGGGGACGAGTGTGTGAGAATCAGACAATTTTTATCATCAACAAACATAAATCAAGTAGTCAAAATGCGAAAGCAGTATAAAAAGAGAAGGGTGAGGAAATGCATGAAAACAGGGTAACGACAAGCACAGACCACCCATGGTTCAGGTTGAAATTTTGAAATGGGTGAGAGTGAAAAAGAAGATGAGTGAATGAGAGAGTATAGTTGTCACCCTTCAAGCGTGTGGTCTCAATTGGGGGATGCTACCAGTGGGGGTGACAATTACGTGTTTAGAGGATACAAAAGGGTGATATCGGCCCCGTGGGACTGGTGGTCACGTGCCGTGTGGCTATTGGCACTCTATGCTAACGCCGAGGGATAGTCTCTCAATAGGTAGTTGTACATGAGTTTATATTATTCTATTGTGATAAGATGAGTGCTGTGTTTTTGGTGATCATGACAAGTTAGTATCGGCATTCATCAGTTAATTTAGGATGATCCCATACTTGAGTTGGGGCTTAGTTAACTTCACAATAACTCATAAAATTATGATCGCTATTTCGGACAATATGATTATTCCATAAACATCATCAATTACTTCCTCAGCTGGAATCCGATCTTTCAACAAACGATACATTAAGGTAAATGTTGATTGATCAGTTACTAGATAGTGTGTGAAAGCATGGAATTCGAGCCGATAGTGTTACTGATGTGACAACGACTTGAACGACAAATATAGACACGTGTTGATATTTACACCTCAATAAAATGTAAACATTCTGATATTGGACTGAAAGTTTTTGTCACCTAAAACAATTTGTAGCTAATGACGAAAAAGTAATTACCCAGATAGATTTGCCACTTTTTTTGGCTTTCCTTCGAAGAATACAAGAAAAGGTCTTTGTTTGTGCGTTCTATTGTCTTGTCTTACACGCACCCCAGCAATAACACTATATACTGAATGTGTTTGAAGGGTCAAAGATTAAAGACAGATCAACAAAAGAAAACCAAGAAGACAAGAGAAAAGAAAGCTAAATTTATTGATTCAACGTTTTTTTCTTCCTTTTGATGAGCTATATGCACAGAGTGATGACTTTATTACAAACCGAAACGAAGTGTACAATTATCAGTCTATGGAACACCACCCTCCTTCGTGCTTTTCATTTTTCTTTCGCTCACTTTGTTTTCTTTTTCCAATGAAGGGTCCCCCAACAGTAGTGAAGTGACGGGGCGTTCCCCCGTTTGACACAAGCGGAGGGCATCAATTTCATCGCACGCGACTACTAACATTAAAATCTGAAAGTCATAGCTGTGACTTTGAATACACATAACCCCACGTGAACTCCTATGAAGTTAGATGACAAAGTCCAAAAGGTCGTGAGATATGTTACTGCATATACACGAGGACTGCACTTATACTGTGTAGTTATTCATCACTGATTGCACACTCGTTACCTACGCTCAAGCAACTATTGCAATAATATGAGAAATAGTACAAAAAGAGAAAGAATAGATGAAGTGCACTTAATTCTAACACACCCCTGGGGAGAAATAATCACATGAAATGATTCTATATTGACACGCGACCATGTTTGTGTACTTTTGATTACGGATCATTGGGTTGTTCATTCGATTAGAGCATCAAGCAAACAGATGATATTGCATTTTATTAGCCATATTACGGAAAAAGGCAGAGTGACGAAACCAATCCTGGTGGAGTCGTTAACTCCATTTCTTATTTTACTTCTCCACTGGAAAAGATCAGAGTCCAATTTGAAAGTTCAGTCTATATAAATGATTCTCTACACATATAATTCGTCTCTCGAGTAAGAAATTTAATATGTGAGCTTTTAAAGTAACAAAAAATAATAGGAGAAGTATTTGCCAACGACGAACATGAGTTTTATAGTCAGAAAATTAATGATGAGTTTGTAATTGAACTAGAAAGCAATCTTGAAGTTTCCCGAGGTTATGAGCGAATTTTTTTTCGATGTGATTCAATATCACTCACAAGGAAAACTTGGCGCGTCAAATTCACTTTATTTTCTGAAAAATCGAAGAAGCAATTGAAGGGTTGAATTACATTCGTAGTGTTCAGACCAAAAGCATAGATATATTCAGAATTGTACATGACGCGCGATATGAACGCTAATAGCTGAGATTTCATGGGGGCCGGTAACTACGTTTACCACGAGATTGCTCCGCAAGGAGGAAACCTACCAATCGTTTGCCGGATGTCCGTTTCTCTCTCTCACTCTCGTCTTCACTGTCTATTACATGTACTCTATTTGCCTTCTCTCTCTTCAGATGTTTCTTCGTAACATCCAAGTTATATTCCCATTTGTCGATTTTTTAGGTCTACTGGAGCTATAGAATATTTTATGGCCAACAATTTACATCTTTTACTGCTGCAAACTTCCAATTCTACCTCGAATCGAACTGGTAAATTTATTAATTCATATTGTGATTTTTGTTTCAGACTAATGATGGATTTTCCAGAGATTCGGTCCACGATATTGCTAGCATAAATTACTGTCCTACCTATTCGAGTAATAATGTTGCACAAACGGATAAAAGTCATCACGGTGAGAAACTATCAAAACTAAATATATATATGGATGTTAATGTATAGGAGTGTCCTAGAATCCTATGAGTTAAGTGTTTAGATATTGCTTGAACTTAATTATGGTTGAGTCATCAATAACATTGGAAAACAGAGGGTAAAATTTCGAGGCAAGTTTTCTTTGATGCTGCTTCTAAAGGAGCTTGATGCGAATATGAAGACGACACACTGCGTTCTATCCATGTAGCAATTTTACTCTCGTACACTTTTATTCAGTAAAATACGGTGGCAGCTTAGTAGATACACACTCATACATCAATCGACGACAAATATGTAGCTCGATGTTGCAACAGTAGGCCCGCGTGATTACACAGAGGAGGAACACGGTGAGGGGGTCAGGAGATTCAGACTATTCCCTCCTAAGGAAAAGCTGTCAGCTACAGGCAATACAACCAAGTCAATATTTTTATATACAACCGGTGGATCATCGACGATAATATTTTTCGTTCTCAACAATATTTTATTGATCAAGTCAAGCAAAAGATTTATATTTTTTAAAAATTAATTCTGAAAACATTGATCAAGCATTTTTCCAGTATCAATCGAGGTCACGATGACCTGATTTCAACATTTTATCCACGTTTTCTCTCTCTCGTCTTCCTTCCACACGTCACCATCGTCAATTCAATAACTTAGAAATTATCAGTGGCAAAGACTCCCCTCGTGGGATTCCTGTGGCGTTTTACTGTTGCCAACTTATATCGATTTCTCAAAATTCAAGATAAAAATATATACGAATTCAAACGCAGAAAAGTCATGGATGAAGTGGTGGAAAATAATAATAAGAGAAGAATGTTAGAGTGTTGAAAACGAATGATTGACACTTTATGTATCGCATTTGGTATGCGGCGAGAAAAACTGCGACAGAAGGGCATCGGTCGCATGCTGGGTATCCCTCTTCCCTTCTCCCCATCTCTATACCTAACTCAATCATCAACCATAATGCCGCAATTTCTCTGTAGTAATCACGTTACCTCGCACAACCATTTCAGTTCACACACAGAATGAATGCTTCATGTAAAAATGCACGAAGACGAATATTCAAATCCGTATAATGAACAGAAGATGATAATAAAGAAATGTATTATTATGTGTAAAGTGAGTCGAGCGCAGTACCAAGATACTTGCATTATGTAGGGGCCAACCAAATGGAATGGTATTCGATTTTATTGCTGATAATTGATTAAAATTTCCAATTTGGCCCACATAACACTCAATACGAAGAATTTTTCGTCATAACTCGGACTGCATCCGAAGTATCAACCGAATTTCATTTAGAAACTTCATCTGAAGTGGGCAGTTAGTCTCCAGAAGTAATGAATTGTATATATACTTATTCAATTGGTCATGCTGGATATCTCGACATGAAGACAACGAAGTTATCGAAGAGTGGACGCCTGTGGCGAATTGTGTGAATCCATTGAATACCCACTCTTCATTTCTCCTACCATTACATTCCGCATTCACTTGATTGTACTGTCATAATCAACGCCATTTCGTTTCCACATGATACATTTTAATAATTTTATTGATTTTTCTTTCTTTTTATGAATTTCAGCACCTGATTTATTCACATCCCACGACTTTAGACAAGAATCTTGGCTTCAAGATCGTAAGTATCATAGAAGTCGTCTCCCCTGATTGCCCGGATAGCTCAGTCGGTAGAGCATCAGACTTTTAATCTGAGGGTCCAGGGTTCGAGTCCCTGTTCGGGCGAGTTTTTTGTTTTTCCAAGTGAAATACGCCGATTTTAATGTTCTATACATAATTATTATGAATTATTATTTTTTCAATCACTATCATCAACAAATACTGTTTAACTTTGATAAATTGTCGAACTAATATGAAAATAGAAGATAGTAAAGATGTTAACGAGACTGACGTCATGACTCGGGATATTCAGTTGAGAATAGGCGTCATGCGGGTGGGAACATTAATTTTAATTATTGCATATTAAACGATGAATAGAATGCGAAAGAATCAAGCGGAGTATACTGAGGGTGGATTCATATTTTGCTCCAACTAAAGCTTACACGATATTCGCTGACATCTCGAGCTCGAATATACAATAACAATGGAGATAGTTCCGACTTTTTCTCTAATTGGGTAATAATGAAGAAAGAGATGTAACACCTTCTTATTTTTTTTTCAGCCAGCAGCTGTGAAACAGAAGACAGCGAGCAGTATGTTCCTGAATATCATCATATTACTGGTAAATAACATATTTAATATCAATTTCTGTTATTAGTAACGCCAATTAGCTGTCAACGCTGTGGGCCGTGACGTAATTAAAATCATGTAACATGTTCATTTCTCTTAATTATGAAGGATAGGCAATCTTCACCGTTTCCTCGCGATCGGAACTGTCAAGGACGCTTTACGCAGTTGCAATAAACTTACTTCGAGTCTCATTATTAATTATGTAAACAATTATCGCGATAATTTAAGCATAAGTCTAACAGAATGATTTGTTTGACTGATAAGCAATTCGGTTAATTAGATATTCAACGTGGATTAATATTTGAGTGAGTTCGTCTAATGCCAACATAATTTACTAAGTACAAATACGAATAATCTCTGCATCAGAAAATTTCATCCAATTGATTGGTAAAGGAGTTTGAAAGACTTTGGCGGAGCTGTATTGGAACTCTAGTTGACCTAAGGCGATGATTTTTTTCAGCTTAGGTAACACAGCAGTATTGTGAAGCCGACGCTTTATCAATATCGGATTACGAGCGTCAGCACTTTAGGATTTTTAGAATTAGCATATACGACTTTCCCATTGAATTCCTGTCTAGGCTATTATTGCTCAAAATGCGCAGTTCGATAATTCGTTCACTGTAATTTTATTTATTGATATCAAACATATTTTTTCGCTCTCAAATATAATTTAGAAAGTTCCTACCATCCCTATTGTCAATAGCTCACGGCATGTTTGCTTATCTTTAATAAAGATAAAATCGATAATCCATGTTTGCATGCGAGCAAACTTTGTGGTTGATTGTATTCTCAGTTGATAAATTAATTTAGCTATCATCAAAACAATTCCACATTTCGAAAGTCGGTAATGACTTTGAGAAGTAAATTGTTCATTTGTAAATAAGTTAATTGATATTTTTATTCTTAATGAATAGCTTCCCACGAGATATTTTGATCATTTCATTTACCTCTCCAATGTGATCTTTCCCCATTCACATATTCACCATGGTTCTGCTTGGGTCGGAACCATAAAGCCATTATGTCCTCACGTGCCGTTGCGACGATGCGTTTCAACTTCCGTTGCGGCACGCGCCCTTATGTCTTATTTTTCTCTTTTCATCCTATACGCAACATACTCGCCAGTAGCTAATGCTCTCTTCACTATATACATTGTACACGTTCACTATAATATATTTTATGAATATCGATAGCTTTACCATTTGTTGGTGCAATAAATCAAACGTTTATTTCAAGGAGTAAAACAGGAGTCCCATTGCAAGAAAAATAATGCGAATTATCAATCCCAATATCCAAGGAGTCAGGATCAAAATTATTTGGATCTCAGCCCAGCAACTTCAGTGACATGTTTTGGGTGAAAATAATTATCAATCTCCTATAATAAAATTGTTTAGTCTAATATTCTTGACATAATGTTAATGTGAATAACGAAAATTTGCCCAATCAGGAAACCTAGCCCAGGAATAAACGATGTATCAGAATGTGTGGCTGTAAAAGAGGAACCGACGGATCGTGGCTACATTGAGCCAACATCGGTGACGAATCTCGTGACCTCAATAGCGCACGACACTTCAAATGGTAAGTCTTGAACAAAGTGACATTTCATTCATTTATAATTTGTGATTATATATTGGTGAATAAAACACTCCATAAAATCTGGACCCAACAATTCGATGAACACACAACCAAATACTCCTGATGATGTCAATGGCAATTGAACCATGCACCCTATTCTATCGAGGGTGTGCTCTATTCTATGTCCGTGACAAATCTCGTAACAAAAGAGGGAGAAAGAGAACGTTGAAGATATATGAGGAGGGAGATGGGGCGAGTAGAAGAGAGGGACAATAAGTATCTAGTGATCCACGTGCACACTGCCCTATCCTATACAAACCATAGAATATGCCAATGATGTTGAGATATCGAAATGACGTGTAGACACATTCCACAAGTACACTGTAATCCTCAAAATTTTCGCATCACCACATTTTCGTTTATTTATATCTCAGACACATTGTGTCACATTTCCATATTAGTCGAATCCATAAATATTAGTGTTGACTTATTGTCAAAGAATTGAAATGAAAAGATAGAAGAATGAAAGTCCATGGCAGTGACAAAATTCGCTGGATAAGATTAATTGACTTGTGTTGAGGTATTATCACATAAATACCATCAATCTCACCATTTTTGCAATCGCCTTCATACATCATTGCTTATGACTTGATATCACCATTTCAATTTACCCATTCTAGAGCGAAACTCCATATTGTGTCAGGAAGTTGCATTATACATGTTTCTTTATATCAAGTTTCGTAGATATCATAAAGATATATAATTTTTACTGCCATCGTTCAATGTAAAGAATCATTTTCGGTTTCTGATCGCTGGACGATATTTCGAAAGCCAACATAATTTACTTACAAATGACCCGAATTAAACACAGATACGTACATACAGCTTTTCAGTAAAGATCTCCAGTCACGTGTGCTCTAAGTAAGCGTTATTGAATAATTGAAGAATGCTTTCAACTTGCGAACAAGCGAAAGACAAAGACCGTGAACTTTAATATTTAAAATGGACAAAGTATGAATGCGAAGTTTAGGCCTTTTTCTCTCTTCATATTTTCATTTTTTAATCAAATAATTCATAGGAACAGTAGTTCAAAAAAAAAATTGTACAAGTAGATAGTCATTAATCGAAATAGTTATCACATCATCGTTAATTCACATTAAATATCTTCGGATTCCTACATTTCGAATGTTTGTGTGACACAAAACTATCATCAATCATACCATACTGTTTATATTTTAGTTAAATGAATAGCTGACTATACTTTGCAATCATCCAGGGATTATACTCTCTCTGTCTCTATCTCTTTCTCTCCGTAATTCTCCCTGCCATTAACCCGACTCAATTATTTACACGCAGTTTACGTTAATAATAGGATAGAGTGCTTCCGAGATACGTTGCGTTATCGATACGCAGGACTTTGCGATGGATCTCGTGGGAAAACCAAATGAAATTTTGAAATGATACCAACAGACACCAAAAAAAAAAAAAATTAGGATGATGCATTCTATGTCCAAAACAATATTCCATGAGTAATATTGCGTATAATTGGTTTGCAAAGATAACCCTTTATCCCCTCTTACTCATTCCCTGACAACGACGACGATGAAGTTACGCTGACTTCATCAGCCCATGCTTAATTTTAATTTGTAAACCGCCCGCTAATCCCGAACTGACAAATCTGTCTCATGGCCTCTGATAAAATTGAAACTATTTCTCTCAATTATTCATAACAAGACAACATTATCTTTGAATAAAATATTCTACCGGGTGAAAAATGCCAGCCGGATTAAAATTTGCATCATTCTGCATCGACTTTCTTCTCCATTTGCCCCTCTTCGACTGAAATGTGAGCTCTGAATATCAAACAATTTCTTAGTGATATTTTTGTGATGAGCATCTTTCACCGGCGACGGTGCGTGAGTGCAATACCTGATATACTCGATAACATCTACAATTCCTCGCCACCGCTATTTCACACTTACTTCTTTTTATTTTCACTTTATTCGTCATGCAGAAGAAAAAATTAATGTTGATTTGTTCAACAGAAGAATAATGCACAAATGAATAGTAAAAATGGGGGAAAAAAATGAGTGGCAATAAATAAAAGAAATAAATTCTGTTGGAATCACATTGGACAACTCATCACTGGGATTTGTGTGTATATATATATACTTTCATCCATATAAAATGTTTACATTTGGTGGATGCTAGGGATGAGGTTACAGGGCAGGGAATGGGCTATATCCGGTGGTTAATTATTCAAAAGTCGTGTCTGGGGCAGAGAGGGTAGCAAACAACCCTTTTAAGCTTCTTTCGTTTGGACAAGTAGCAGAATATATTTCCAACAACAATCAGAATTAAACCTCTTAATTTGTCTTACATGAACAAACATTTGTCATGAAAATATGGCAAAAATGAATCAAATTTCTATTAACCAACACTGTCAAATTTGATTCTAGCACGTAATTTAATTTATGAGAGACGTCACATCTATTCGTCTAATTTATTGAATTCGAACGAGTGTCACGATTCACCGACATCAAGCAGACCTGCTAGTGCTTCTTCTGTGACATCTCAGTGGCGGTCAACAGTGGCAGTTGCCCAATCGTCTGTGGAAACAAATTTCTCACCACGACAAGAAAATTGGACAGCCCCTTGCAACAGCGCAAAACGCAGTACCACGCCAACATGGACCGAACTGGGTGCACAATCGGAAATTAAAACAGCTACTTGGGATCGTCAAGGTCCCTCTTATCAAAAGAGAAATTCTCCAAACACATCATGGAACTCTGACCATCTTAAACGGCCACCATCATCAGCTGGACTGACTACATGGAACGATGTAACTGTGGGGTAAATGTTTGGACCGAATCTCTAACTTCGAGAATATTGACTATACAACTGTAGAATTCTTATTCTAGATATCAACAACAAAGACGTGGTTCACTTCAGCTCTGGCAATTTCTAGTCACACTTCTCGATGATCCTGCAAATGCACCATGTATTACGTGGACTGGTCGTGGAATGGAATTCAAATTAATTGAACCTGAAGAGGTCAGATATAAATTCTATTTGTTTTATGAATTTTGCCAGAGCATTGGTATATACTCAAGGTTTGATACCATCTCTAATACAGGTTGCACGTAGGTGGGGTCTACAAAAAAATCGTCCGGCAATGAATTATGATAAGCTGAGTAGATCACTGCGATACTATTACGAAAAAGGTATAATGCAAAAAGTTGCTGGCGAAAGATACGTTTACAAATTTGTCTGTGATCCGGAAGCACTTTTCAACATGGCATACGGTAATGGAGCATCAAATATTTCTGGAGAATCAACTAACAATATTATGAGAAGTCATTCAATCGTTGGTAAAACTTTAGCCAACTCTAATGACATAAATGAAACGACCGTCACGACAAACGGTTATGGTGATGCCGTTTTGGCCATGTATTCGAATACAGCCACAGGTAACCGAACACCTCAATATTTGACGACTAATAATTTGATTCAAGTATAATTTAATCCATTTCATTAGTGTATGGACCCTCCAGTATGCATCATTTTCATCAATACTTGGGTACAAATGATGGTTTCAAAACACCAACAGGTCGTTACCATGCGCATCAGTACAATAATCATCACCATCATCACTATCATCATCATTCAAGTTCGCCATACGCCGAGTCATTGTTAAACTATGGCCGTTTGTCACATGACCATTCGTTGGATATCAGAATGCAAGACTCGATGAGAGGAGGATATAACAATGGAGATAATTCAGGAAGAACAAAGGACATGACCACATCATTCGAATCATCGCCACGTTCACATTTAACTGGATCTACAGCGAGCATGCAAGGCTCTACAGCTGTATCCATTTTGGATGCCACAGGTGGATCAAAAATTGAACAAACCTATCCTTGTCTTAGTGTGAACAGTTGCGTGTGTTAAAATAAAAGGGAATTGAAATTGTTTTGTCGATGGTATATAAGAAAAAACTGTAGAAAATTTCTTGTACATACTAAATAGTTATCTAGTAGATCGTAAAAGTGCATTTGACTTCATTGCAGTCAATCCTGTTTGTGTAAATAAAACTATTTACCAAATATTGTTCAATTATTGAGACTTCGATCGGAGATCCTAAGTAATTTTAGTGTTGCTATTGAGGTTAATCAGTGAATCGAAAATAACTTTAGATGAAAAGAATGAGTTCACAAATCACATTGAATGAGCTGTTCAGCGAACTATTTCCGGAAATTCAACATCGGAAGGAATTCAAGGGGGTGGAGCTTCCGATACGCTCCACTGCCTTCGACATATAAAAATATATATGTAACGCAGTTCTGCGTTACCTCATACATTGGGATTTACACATAACATGCTTTCTAATACTTTATCGACGAATGGTAATTTACTAGAAGAAAATGAGGAATAAAAAACGAAATACAAGAATCGTATCGAGCGTTTTCAAAGTATTCGAGCTTCATATCCAGTCTATCGCGCGCCGTTTCCCAGCCGTTGTCGTGCAACTTTAAATTCGACGATTCAGATGAGTCACAAATATTAACATGTTTGTTGGAATAATTCATCTGTGTTCAATACTAATGGCAATAATTAATTGAAACAGTGATGTCCTAACAGTTACCAATTAGTACAATTGAAAATGGATCTTGAAAAAGTCACGGATAGTCCAGACAAAAATGTCTTGAGACTTAGGACAATCGCGGGACCAGTGGGATTGTTGATAACGTTGATGATTTATACTGCAATTGGCGGTTTGGTGAGAAAATAAGATAAACAATATTCTAATATCAACATATTTCCATTAATAAATTACGCATCATGATCGAAAATATTTATATAATATGTGAACATTCTGCCAGTATTTATGTCGAAATAAGAATGAAAGAATTCCAGCTTCGAACTAAATCCCCTCGATTCATCGTAATTATCTGGCACGATTCCAAAAATATACAAACCCATTCGATTTATAGGCTTTGCTAGGAATTCTTACGGAGAATTGTATTCATATTAATTGATAAATTAAAATGAGAAACATATAAATAGAAAATTTCTTTTTCTGTTTCTTCAGGTATTTAGACAACTTGAACTCCCAATCGAAGTAGTTCGATTAAATCGAATTCGCACCATTCTTCTCACTCAGAGAAATCACTTTCTCAACCAAATTCTAAATAACACAGATTTAGATACATCAACATTCGCTAGAATGGTGTGTGTTCATAATAATATATAAACAAAAGAATAACCCTTCAAAAAAACAAATATTTATTAAATGTTTTTATAGATGCAAATTGAATTACGATCGTATGAAATAGTTATGCAAGAAGCAGCCCAAGGGGGTTTTTTCATCAATACAGTCGACCAGTTTCAATCGTTTCACAATGTAAACATAGCTGAACTTCCACCAGTTGCAATAGATCGTTGGAGCATAATTCAGGCTGTTTTTTTCGCCAGCACAGTCCTAACAACAATTGGTGATGAATTGAATATATATTCGTATCAACGAAAATCTAAACTTGACTAATTGAAACAAGACACTAATCATAATAATGTTGTGCAGGTTATGGTAATGTTGTACCATCGTCGATTTGGGGGAGAGTATTCTGCATTTTCTTCGCATTTATTGGAATCCCATTAACTCTAACAGTAACTGCTCATTGGGGAAAATTATTTGCTGAGACAGTCAGTGAAGTTGCAACTAAAGTAAGCGCAGCTCTACCAGGTTTCATCACCAGATTCTATCCCCATAATACAACCGGGCAGCGTTCTCTAGGTATCACTATATAATTTCAAAAACAACGGAGTATTCCTACCTAATAATAAATCAATTCGTGCCACTTTTCCAGGCGCACTTGCAGCCATTGGATTACTCTTCCTCTACATATCATGTGGAGCTACCATGTTTATGTTATGGGAGGAAGACTGGAATTTTTTTGACGGTTTTTATTTCTGTTTTGTCACGATGACGACCATTGGTTTCGGTGACCTAGTCCCAAGTAATGAAAAATCTTGTGATAAGTTTAATTTAATATACCATGATATATCCATGCACATATTCGAATTTTCAGAGAAACCGAAATATATGTTGTTTTGTACACTGTATATTCTCGTGGGTTTGGCACTGACCGGAACAATTATCGAATTGGTTAGAAGACAATACGCTCAATCGTGGCATCGACTCCAAGCATTGCGTGGACCGATAGCTGATGCACTGCGAAAAATTGGTGAACAAGCTGGCGGTGATATGTCAATGATTCAATCAGACCTGCGAAATCTTTTAACTGCAATAGCTATGCCCAGAATGAAACGACGAAATGGAAATAATGTGAGCAATGGAGATAAGGAGTGGCAAGAAGCTGTTGAGGCAGTACTCAGAGATATTGCAGCCTGTGTGCCCCACAAAAATCATTCAGAACCGATTCTTCAAATTGTTATTTATGAATCCAGTGTATAAACAAAATGTCTATTATGTTCATCATTTTTTTGGTGTTCAATCAATTCAATACTTCGTTATTCACCTATTCTCATTTTTTATTTATCATTTCTGTTATTATATTTACCGAATTCGTGAAGAAGATTTGTATTTGATATTGATAGGGTCCTATATTGACTTTATGTTTTGCTTAACCTTCAATACATTCGCGGAATGCTGTGATTGTATGTAAATACAGCGTCATCGTTTCGAACGAATGATTGGTCTTTAGAGGGCTTGATGTCAGCGCTGCCACCAAGGCATCAACGACGCCAAACTACTGTACAACTTAGTCGGTCTAAGATTAGATTATATCACAGTCAGATTATTCGACGAGAATAATTGCAATAACTTTGAGGTTTAGTGATATAAAATGGATAATCCTAATGATAAAGAATCGAAATCATCTACTTCCACTATTGTGTCCATCGCATATTCTGTTAGTATGTACAACACATGGATATGTGAACGCTTGTGTTTATTTAATGTTTCATACTTTCACACTTATAGTCTCCTACACTATAGTACTTTTATTTAAGAAGGTTAGAAATTGTTTTTGGCATGAGGCCACCAATCGTCTCACTGTTCCACATCTGATCACAAATAAATTTAGATGATCGTGAATTTAATTTCAAGATCATGAAAATAACAGAAAGATTCGTGTATGTCCGATGTGTTTCTTTTTCTATAGGAATCGAAAAGAATGGCAGGTGGAAATGATTGTGAAAATCCTACAACTGATCAAAAAGAGATAAATTTTAAATGCGTTGATAGAATCAAGAATCACTCAGTAATTGTTGGGATGTCAAAGAGTATTTCCGAAGCCTATGTTTCCTTGAAACAATCTCACGATTCTATTGGATCCATCTTGAATACAACAGAGGATCAATTGAATGAAGGGGTGAAAATTTTCAGTCCAATAACAAATAAAATTGGTGATATCCTTGGAGAACCATTAAAAAATATTGACAGAGCAATATATGATGGATGCGATTATTTGAGTGACAAAGTTCCACAATTGAAAAATGAATCTGAACAAATTTACGGGAACATCGAAGAATACATAAAGTAATGTGTTCTATTTACGTGCAAATCACAACACCACTGAAGCACATAGAAATAATTCTCTTTTTTTTTCCTACAGAACTTCTCTCCTTACAAACAACAAAGATGAAACAGGAAATATTGAAGATGATAAGTCAAAAGATACAAAGAAAGCCAAACAGGATTGATGTGCTCATGTGTTATAAACTATTCTAATATTTAACTCAGTATCTCCAGAATTAAATATAAGAATAATAGCTACGATAATTATATCAATGATTGAAAATTGGTATATGAATTTAGTGAATGTTCCAAAATCATATAGACGAACGAGAATGAATCATTGATCAATACCATATATATATATCTGAGAAAACGAATAGTTCGAATATATATCTGTATTCATGCATGTAAAAGTCTATGCACTTACCCTATCTGCTATCACCCTGCAGCTTTGTTCCTGTCGTTATTCAATTTTCTCTCGATTATCACCTATTCAACAAAAACCTATAAACAAAATGAAAATTAATCACTCAAACTCACATATATATATATATATACCAAAAATTATTTATAGAGAGACAAAAGGCAGCATACCCAACGAATATTCAACACCCACCAGTTGCAGTATGCCTGGCAGTTTCATTGCAGGCGAAAGGAAAATGCTTTTCTTTGTCCTTTGTTCGCGCACACCAACACGCACTAACACTTCCACCGATGTCGCAACCGTTTTCATTACCCCTAATGCTATACACAAAAAAACTGGAAAAAAATTATTCCCGAAGCGAGAATAATTTTTTCTACAACACATCGACTAAGATTCAAGAATTATATGCGAATATTATATATTGGATCCGACCATAATTTGAAATGTAACTTTCCAATTATCTGATAACACGTAGGGCAAAATGTGTAATACGACGCGGCTACATACGAATGAAACATCTGTATAAATAATAATCAAACCGATACCTAATAAAACATGGTTTTATTGAAACTTCTGAATTTTCCTCGCTCTTACCTCAAAAATATGACAAAATTTGGTATTACTTTCGAATCGAAAAAGAACGTTATGAATTATTGAATGCCTATCGGCTTCGACTCATCCGCAATTCACCGTAGCTACACGAAGTACGACGCAGAACAATTTGGCGGGACATATAAAACGCGACTACAGCGCCACTCGGACGCCAGTAATTTATGGAAGCTCTTCTACTATACCGACAGGCAATCCCACGCAGTACCAGCGATCACACAGATACTATTTGTAGGTTATGTATTGTATGAGAAAACATGAGCCGCCGCATTATGAGATTGTGATGTGTTGGCTTTGATGGCGGAGGATTTCTATGTTCTATTTAGTTGCTGTATCAACGAACTTCAGCTTGTGACGACCATTTTCACGTTGCCGCCAAATCGACGTGTTTTGCGCATCCTATATCGCAGGATAAGCTCCAATCGTATATTTCCTTCTTCTCATAGAATCTATCATAAACAACAATAATAACGAGACATTGTGGTCATTCTATTCCATTTCATCTCATGAATAATTATCAAATAGCATTAATAACATTTGAATATTGAATAATTGTCGACTAATATATTTCGGAATGCCAGGAGAACATTGCTTTCTTTGCGCAAGCAATGAAGGAATTTTTATCGATATTTTTGCTGACGGCAGGAATTATCGAGATATTATCGAAACATGTCTATCGTTAAAGGTAAATAATTCATTTGGAAATTGTTACTGTATGAATATAGGAATATAGAAGTAAATAGTTCAGTAGGCCAAAATTTAACATAAATTTCAAAACTTAATTGAGGGTTATGTTTATTCTTCTCGGAAAGATAGTGATATACATGGTGTGCTTCTTTTGAGAAACTCTTCTTCAAGTGCAGATGTATAAGTTCAATTGTTCTTATAAATTAGGTACAAAAGAAGAAGATGCCGTCAACAAAAATATGTCACAAATGTGTTTACGAATTGGATCAATGCAGCAAATTTGTACAGAGATACAAAAAAACACATCGGATAGAAAAAGGAAAATTGCACAAGAAACGTGGCTGCTGTTGTCTTTGTATGGAACCTGGAAAGAAAGGATATATATTTGATTTGTGGGATGAAAATCGTGTTGATAATTCCGTAGAAAAGCTCAATGAACTGTTTGAGGTTGACGTAAGTATACATACATTATATGGATGTGAATTCAATTAATTGGAGTTGACAACACTGATCGATGTTGCTATTGATTGTACACTATCTTCGTCCTAGAAAGTTGCCACATTCATGTTTGTTCTTAATGGTATCATTATCTCCGTACAGTTCGTCACGGATAATCTGGGCAGTTTGTCAATATGTCTAGACTGCCGTTATAATTTGGATGTACTTATCGACATGAAGAGTTTATTCAAAGATACATCACGCTTCCTTGAAGACATTGTGAATGGCGATATAAGATTATCAGAACTCCCGAAGGTAAGATGATTCATAATGATATATGAGAATCAATCATTTCTCATCGATTTGAATGATGATAATAAGATTGGACTGCTGCTATTGTCAATTATCCAATGTGAATTTGGTATTTTACATTGAACCATGAATTCCAGATCAGCACGAGCGTCGTTAAACGCCAAACAACGTTAACCCGCACCTCCAAATTGTCACAATCCAAATCTTCATTAGCAGAAAGTGACACAAGTACAATAGTGCTTCAATCGCCGAAACGCGTGCGTGCATTAAATTCAAGAAAATCGAGTCCACACGAACGCAAATGCGATGAATGTAACGCTACAATTGATAATGGGATGGACATGTATCGTTACCATCACACTGGCAATACGGTTTGTAAAGAATGTTGGTTGACAATGGACCCATGTGAAAAGACGAAAGGTAGATCACGTAAATTAAGTAATACAACAATGAAGACTAAGTTGTGCAGTGTGTTCCTCGAAGATATTTTGACTAATTCATTAGAAACTGAAAAACGTACATCAAGCTGTAAAGTTGAAAAGGGTCCTGATGGCGAGACAATATATGTTATATCATCAGATGAAACTGACACCGACAATGAGAAGACAATGCTGTCAACACGATTGACGAGAACCAAAAGGAAGGGACCTGCAGTAGAGACAAAACCAAAAAAGAAGCTCAAGACACCGCATCCTCGAAGGGTAAAATTAACTCGTTCGAATAGTGCTCAAAGTATTAATCAGGTTAACAAAAGAAGTACTCGACTGACTCGTTCAGAGAGCGCTGAAACATCGGATAGTGAGGGTAAAAATCTTCGTAAACGCTCAGAAACCATTAGGAAGCCAGAAGCATCAACACCAAAAGTCAAACGGGAGAAAAAACTGAAGGATACTCAAACACGAGTAACCCAATCTAAAAAACGTAAATCAAATAAGTCCGACGCGTCATCATCGAGCAGCGAAATTATCTTGCCGTCGAAAATACGTCGATTTTCATCACCCTCATATAAAATTGATTCGAATGATTCAATGAATGAAAGTGACTCCGATAATAGGCCCTATGTTTGCAAAATTTGTTCCAATGATTACAAAAATAAAGTTGTAGGAAAGACGCATGAATTGACACATTCGAAGAAACTTGGAGTAATGCTAGAGAAAGTAACGGTGCCAGAACAACCAGCGGAGGATGAAATGCTTCCAGCCAAACCATCAACTAAGTCCGATCCACCTGCGACAAGTGGGGGAGAGCCGGCAGAAATTTCCGATGATTCCCATGCAGGCATTACTGACGCATCAACGTTAGACCAGCTTTCTGAAATACGTGAAGATCCTCCTAATGACAATTTACTTGATCGGAGTCCTACAGTAGTAACTGCTACAGAAAATGATGAAGATAAAGGTGAAGAAGAACAACGGAAGAAAAGAAGTACAGGAGAAGCAAAAAAAATTGGAAAAGATATCGTGAAAAACAAGAAACAAGGGGCAGAGAAAAATAAGAAAAAAGGAACAGCTAAAGAGACAAACAAGGAAAATGAGAAAATAGAAGAAAAAGACAACGAGAACATAACGGTGGAAAAGGGAGACAAGGAAAACGGCGTAGAAAGAAAGGAAGAGAAGGAAAGTAATACAGAAAAAGGGCAAGACAAGGAGCAAGAAACAGAGAAAGGTCACTTAACGAGTGGTCCGATCCAAGATGATGAATCAGTTCATGAGGTCACCAATAATGACATCAGTGATGTTGATAAACAACCAGCACAGCCCGACAAACCAAACCCACGTGAGGAAATATCTCAACTGGATGAAAAAGAATCATCGGAGAATATTGAAATGACGCAAAATGAAATTCCAGCTGAAGAGAAAAGCGATGAAGTAATTGAAAATGAGATTGAGAAGATCGAGAAGAATAGATCGAAGAGCACTGAGGAAAATGAAAATCTGGCAGCTCTGTTAGAGAATAATGATAATGGGAATGAAGGCGAGGAAGATTCAGCTTCAACAGGTGCCGTTATCGAGGAAAGTAAGGGGAAATTGACTGACGAGAGCAATGAGGTGAATAAAGAAGATGAGACGATGAAAAACGAAATTCTTGCTGGTGAGGAGAAGGAAGCAGATAAAAGTGAAAAAAGTGACGAAAAGCAGAAAGATGGAGGAAAGGAAGATGTAGTGAGTGGAGAGAAAACTGAAGAAAAGACTGCCGATGAGCCAATCACTAATGGAAACGTTAGAAAATTATCAGATGTTGGATCGGCTGCTAGTGATGATGACGGTGATGTAGTGAGGGAATCGGCAGGAACAGAATGCACCAAACAACCAGAAAAATCCGAGGTGTCTTCTGATTCTAACGTTAAAGATACCGCCGAGAAGAACAATGATATTACAATTGATGAAACAAATACTACGGCAGATTCTGACGAAGTGAAGTCAAGAGAAAGAAACCACAATGAAGATACTAAAAACCAATCAACTGAGATTGAAAACAGAATGGCAGAAATAATGGGAGAGAGTGAGGATAAAGGCTCTGAAGTATGTGATGAAAAGACGTCTAATGAAATCAAAAATATTGAACAAACGCCCTCATCAGGACCAACTACAATTGAAAATATTAATTGTGAATCGTAATTTCAATTCACAAACCACATTGATCCGCGCTTCATGTATTTATAGTTGCACGATATATCAAATTTTATCACAGTATATTTTACAATAGAGACCAATATTTGATATTGGAAACGAAATTTAAATCACAAAAATTTATTCATTCCACCATATGTAAATAACTTCTGAAAAAATTTAGTCACTAGATTTTGTAAATAAGTTAGTGTTTCATTTACATTGGGAAAGAATAAATATGAGAGTGGATGATAATTTTAGTGGGAAAACAAATGATTTTGTTATATGAAATACATGATAACTTAAACAAAATTTTTCAAACTTTGCCGAAGCGAATTCGACAGTGAAATTATCAGTGAAAATTAAATGATAATGGTCATGCATGTTATCTCCCATGACAATACGGGAAACATTTGGAATGCAAGAGAATTTGTAGCATTCATCAAACACTGCATCATGTAAATAATTCCATTGAGTAACATTCATAGGATACTGAAATATGGATTTCATCTAGATATGTTTGCCTTAACATATTTTTTTAGTTTACATTCGGTAGTGATTTTCATTATTGCGATAACGATATACATAAAGTGAATGCGATTCATCTAATATGATGAAAAAATACTTGTTTCTTCTGTTTTCTACCAAACGAAATCTATTATTTGATATTAGATTACGCGGTTCAGTGAAGATGCAGATAGTCTTTTATGTGAACGCTACTAAAACTCGATTATGCCAATAAAATTATATCGAATAAACAAGAGAAGGGTGATGCAATCAACATATTTGGATCGTAAATTAAACAATGGATTTTGATGATTATTCATAACTTTCGCCATTACCTTTTTCCAATGATGATGAACTTGTGAAAAGTATTGATGTCTCTTCACTATTCAAACATTTTTCTCCACTTTCTAGATGGAAAATAAAAGGATATTATCATTCGGTACAATTGAAGAATTATTATTTGAATGATTGATTGCCGTTCAGAGTTTCTTCTCCAGGATTGGATGACCAGAATGGAACTCGTTTGTTCTTCCACTCTAACAGCTTCAATGTTTCATTTTTATCTTTCTTTCCACAATTGAGAACTAATTTCATGTATTCTTCAAGAACTTCTTCACCTGGGAACAATGTATATGATTTACTCAGCCTAGAAAACGAATATTTCATCATATACCTTTGGAGATGGCAAGAAGATAACGTGATTTATCAATTTCTTCTACCATTCCTAAACTCTTATACATATCAAACGCTTCTCTCAAATGTGGAGTTGAATCACTTGGTAATCCCTGGAATTATCAGAAAACTATCAGCAACACCTTCAAATACGAGAAAAAAAATGGATGTCGAACATACACGTCCAAGTAAATATTCGCCAGTTAAATAATGAGCTTCTGCGAGTTTATCAGGTAATTCATGTTCTTGTGCACATTCACGAAAGGAACGAAGATGTTTTCGTATTCCGTCATCATCATTCAATCTCTTAAATTTCAATTGTAATAAGTAACAAAATAGAGTAAACAAAAACTATGAATTCTGACGATACCCAGATTCTATAAATGAAAAAATCAACCTGGCGAGCAATGGCTAATTGTTTGTGTGCCTTGCAGATACTCTTGTAGTCTGACATCCTCTTCGCTTTCGCTAGGAATTTTGCAAACATTTTTGATGCACTGGCCACATCATCGGCTGTCATTAGACTTTTGCCCAATTCATATAATGCTTCAGCAATGTACTTGTCATTCTCCGCTATCAAACATATTGAAAACTATCATCAATATTTCTCTTCTCTGGTCGATAGGGAAGAATGAATTGAATTTACAATCATTAGCGCATTTCAGTGCTTCGAATGACATCTTCACTGCTATTTTTGGATCAATAGTCCGTAATTCTTTAGCCTTGGTGTGATACATTTCGAATAATAGTATATTACATTCTCTGTATAGATTGCCCTGTTCTGTTTTCAAAATTTTTGAAGCATTCCAATATCTCCCGGCAGACTTATCACGAACCTCATTCAAATAAGCCAGGGCTTCTTCAAATTCTTTCACTATAAAGAATGTTATTTAAGAATAATAAATATTTGGATACAATCACTTTGGAACATGAAAACAAAAATTTACTATGGCGGAAAAGAAATTGCCCATAAAAAAACTTCATTGTGTTAAGTATGAATCCGTCATCATCACGTATCATCGCTGCTGATGATAGAGCTCGCTGAAGAAGTTTATAAACTATCCAAAACCATTGGCTAGAAATTGATTGAAAAAATACAGCAGCATCAAATAATATTGTTGTCTCTTCCAGATGCTTATTCTGTTGTTTTGTCTGTTCTACTTTCATTAAAATATCTTTCAATTTATCTACAAGGTTCCTACGAAACTTCAGAGATCTCTCATTATTGGAATTCTCATCGATCTGGAAAAGCATCTCCATATACTCTGCTACTCCTGACATTCCAATTTCTTTTAGTTCCAGTAACACACATTCATGATGTGGTAAGCGATACCTGTATCGGATAATATTCTTTCAATCTTTGTCGAAAAAATGAGTGCTCCTTATTTAATTGTACCTTCGAATTCCAGTTGAAGTGAGAGCCGGCAATTGCTGTTTTATTTTCATCTTCACCGGCTCTATATCTTTCTTTGTTGCACGTGTCAAAGTTTTTATTCGTGGTGGCTGTTTGATTGTCTCTTTTGCAGATGTTGCTTTGAATTCTTTGCATAATGACCAATCGGGTTTCTCCCATTGTGACATTATTTCTTATTCATTCAGATCAGATACAAATGGAGATTAAAATTTTATGTAGGGATTGAATATTAAATTAGGTGAATATTAATAAATAATTTTATTGTTTTTAATATTCCTCTGCGCTGTGATTATTTTCGATAAACTTTACACCATATATCTCACCTCTATGAAGTTGTTTAATTATAAATTCAAATAAGCATTCAGTTTTCCATATGTATATCTAAAATATATATTGTTTATATGTTATCACTCTGGGGATGAGTAGGCAAGAGGAATCAAGTTAAACAAATGAAACGAGATAATTTTTTTTTTACAACATTTACAGCCCTACTTCAGAAGAATCAAACTTTTGCTTCAAGCTTTAACCCCGGGTTTCCTGGGTTCAAGACGTACTCTGAAGCCCTCAGCTCTTTTAAGGATAATGTCCGCTTGTAATCGGAAATCAGATTCATTTATGTCAGATCGAACGCGGAAGTTTCTCAAAATAGTAGAAAGGAGGATTTTCAACTTGAGCATTGCATATTTGCGACCGACGCATGAACGTGGTCCAGCAGAGAATGGTACAAAAGCATAGTAATGACGATTGGCTGTCTTTTCCGGAAGGAAATTATCCGGATTGAAGGTATCCGGATTTGGGTAGATGTGTGGTTGACGGTGCAATTTGAAGGTTGCAACGACCACTGTGCAACCACCGGGAATGGTGTAATCACCAGATGCTATGACAGAGTAAAAGAAAAATATTAGATGAATAAAAGTGCGAGTAAAGCGATTCGATAGAAATTAATTCTGTGGAAATGTTTATGGAGCATACCGAGCTTGAGATCCGTGTAAATTTGACGAGCAATAATTGGAACTGGTGGATACATACGAAGAGTTTCCATCAAACATCTTTCGAGGTATTTCATTTCTAGTGTATCTTGGAATGTAACTGGTCGATCACTATCACCAAAGATCTGATCCAATTCTTCAATAACTTTCTCCTGAATTTCTGGATGACAACCCATCATTGACAAGAAGAAACTTGAGCCAGCAGCAGTTGTGTCATGACCTTCAAACATAATTGTGTCTACTTGTTCCTTAACTTCTTGTTCAGTAAGAACAACGCCGTTTTGTCCAGCTTCCATCAACAAGTCCAAAAATGCCAATCGCTTCTTCTCACCGACGTCATTATCATCGACGTCGAGATCGTCCTTAAGACCAGACGATTGTCCGAACGAAAGTCCTTCGACACTGGTGAGCTAAAGTTTGATTATTATTATTATAAATATTATTGTCATATAACATTTCGTAATGTCATGTACATGAATTCGACAAAAAAAAACATGCCTTGGTATCTTTAGTATCAGTTGTACTGATGAAATTACGCTTTCCTGCTTTGAAATCTTCCTTCTTGCGTTGAATCACTTTTTTCGTAAGACTGTGAATGATATCCAACAATTGGATTTGATCTTTGCCGTATTTAGTGAGATTGAAAAGCCAATCTGGCCTCAACCACACGCGAGTATGACGTAAATGAAGAATGTCACACATCCTGTAAATCGTGCAATTATGCAATGTTAGCGGAATATTTGCCACCCCTTTTTTCACAATTTAATATTCATTTGCGAACGTCATTATCATGAACTCACTTCATTACAGCCATAGCGTATTCAAATCCACTACGATCTTGCGTCGTTTTCGATACACCCATAGCAGTTTCTAATAGAATTTCCACAGTTGTCTCCGACATGTAATCATGACAGTCGAACTCTTTCTCCCCTTCTTTACGCATTTTCTCAACTACTGCTCTTGAATTGGCATTGAAAAGATCGATAAAACTCTTGAGTACATTCAAATGGAAAGTTGGAGCAATGAGTTTACGATGAGCACGCCATTTTTGACCTGAAAACAAAGCATAAAAAATAATTTTACCGTTTCAACGATAAATAATTTCTTTCACTGGAAATAGTAGTATAAGCGTCAGAAAATCATGAGGAAAAAGTATGGAGTAACGTAACCATTAGACAAGATTGGCGATACAGGAGAAAGCATATATCTAAACTCCTTCCTGCTCTGTCCACATTTTCACTCTCTATATAAGATTGCAACACATTCACAAACGCATTCACATACATCAATATAGGCAATTCAATATATATTAAGAGGTGATATCAAAACACACAAGATTGAGTGTGTTAATAATGAAGCAAACTTCGCCAATGCAAATGTCAATGTATGTGTGCATGCATGTGAACGCGTAGACTTACGTCAATCGAAAAATAAAAGAATTTATTGCGTGCGTGAAAGCGTTGAACATGTTCTTGCATGGTCCCCACAGAAATGCCAATGAAATTGCAGATCCAAAGGTAATTGAAGGAAAGATCGAGAAATAAGTTCTTGTTTTCCTTTTTGTATCGTTAAGATAGATAATTATTGTCTCAATCCTTTGCGAATTTTTTCTCTTCACCTACCGCTCGAAATAAGGAGACCATTTCCAAGCCACGGCTGGAAGAATCTGTATTCGGCTGATTTGTCGATGTAAACATGACTGGAAAGAATCACTTCAACATCACGGGGATCTACCAAGAAGACTACGAGTTTTGGACCAATCCATAGCTTGATGACTTGGTCGAATTCAAAAGAACGCTTGTAAATTTCACGGAAGATGCCTGCGGACAATCATCATGACAAAATCATTATAAGCGCGATCATTGCGATAATTCCCTTGAGTAAAATGTTAAAGAGAATAGGATACTCACTGTCAGAACTTCCAAGGAGCTCTAATGCATTGCCGAGCAAAGGATATCCAGCAGGTCCAGGAAGCTTATCCGCAAGTTCGTACATGTGACGACGTGATATTCTGTAGTACACAAACCACAGAACTAACGCGGGTATCAAAAGTCCCAAAAATACAGATGAAGCTGATAAGCCGGTAGCTGCAGAAGCAGCTACTGTACCAGCAACCATTTCAGGTCCAGCAGCAGACATCCTCTCAAATTCGAATAAAACGTTTTCTCAACTTCTGAAAATAGTTGTTGAATTCATATAAGCTGAATGGAAAGAGCTTTTGATTCACTTTTTTTTTTTCAATCAGAAAATGCTCGGAAGCACCCACCTATTAACGGAAATAAATTGATCGATTGATTTCTTCTCGAACAACCACCGAACTGTCTTTCTTCCTGGGCTCTTGAGCCTTTTATAAAGCATGATCTTTGCAGTAGCGCGTTGTCATTCGTCGTGAATGTCCGCCAATCTGTTGCCACCTTCCCCACTTCCAATCCTCAGACTATAGGCCAGAGGTTGACGATTGTGATTGATTCGTAAGCATCAATGCATAGTTAAACTGAAATCAATGATGGCACCGATGAATTTTCATTTTTCATAAATCTTTGTGTTGGATTCGTTTGTGCACTATCTGATTACCAAACCTTTTTTTCGATGTTCTTCAAGCGCACGATAAACATTATGGCCCATCAACGCAGATTTTTCATGTTTCATGACCATCTTCTAGAATTGACGGCTGAATAAATATATCAGCGGTGAATTTTCAGAACAAATATAAATTATGAGAAATTTGAAATTTCACAAATGCTGATGAGTCATTGACACGTTATTTAGTCGTGACCTGATCATCGCATCGCAATTAGCATACAATGAGCGGGTAATTAAAAATACAATTGTTACAAAGTCCTTCATAACACCTCGTAAATAAAATTCAACTCAAATCTATCATTGTCATGAAGATTTTGACGTAGATAGCTACTTTTCTTCGCATTTTTCTATGATAAATCAATTCTCACCAATTACTCGTGACGAATGTCATTGATCAATTATTTTCCGACTATATCCAGATGTTGCAGTTCATGATATGACGAAAGGAATAGTTTATGATAGATAATGAATTTCGTATAAGGACGAAATGTATCCGGCCGTTTGTAATATCATTTTCTGTGATTGACGAGAATGCGTATCGTCGCGATAACATTACATCCTGATAAAGAAAAGGGTTGCCATACTATACACACGTGTTGTGTCTGCACACATAAGACCATGCTATTCGTAGAATAGGGAATACAGGCATAATAGTTGAAGTGACTACAAGAGGTTGAAACTATCGTCAGTGTATAGTTGCACAGTCACGTGTTGAGTTGTCATAGCAACAAAGCTCGCTATTGGACAACTTGGTGGACTAGGGAAACATACATGAACCCGCTGGTTTCAGCAAATATGCCCTTCATCCGTCCTTCAACTCTTCATATGTAGTCTGTTGTTGATGGCGCGTTGCTTACCATAATACAACATACATGTGTAAGGGTCAGAAAGTGAAAGTGACAGAAGGCTAAAATTGTATCGTCCAATGTGTTGAAGATTGGCTCAACACACTCGAAGCTTTTTTTGTAAGCACTCTAGATGCTTGACCTCGCGACTCCCTCTACATATGCGAGCGAGTGAGTATCAGGCGAGTACGAGATATCAGGGTTAAAACATTCCGAAGAGAGAGTGGGGAGTAAGGGACAATATAGGAGAGGTAAAAGGGAAAACGGGATGTATAGAGCTTGCTATATACTAACATACAGAATGATTGCTCACATAGTAGCTTGCAAGCACGCATACTTTTTCACATTAGCATTTTCCATTGATTGAAAGGCTGAAAAAAAACGGGAAATTATAAATAAATTTGAAGTAATTGTTCGATTGTAATATGTTGTAGAAGAATTCATGAAATATATGTTGCACATACATGAATTTTGTACGAAAGTCACGCATTATCGATAACAATAGCCGGATATCCAGGTCAGGCACATGCGTATGAGCATAACCCGCGATTGACTTTGATATATCACTGTCACGTGTGGTGAAATGATGTGTATCATTGAAGATGATCATTGTAATTGAATATATGTTTATTCATTCAGTCAGGGTTGAATTAGTTTCTTCGCCCATCAATTCTACTTTCAGGTTCACACAATTTGGATCAAGACCAATCTGTAGGTAATGTGCAGGTGAATAAATATATCAGCGGTGAATTATATTATATTAAATATCAACCACCTGAGAGTCTATTACTCTTTGCCAAATGATCTCGAAATTTTTCACGTGGTTTGCAATGAACCATGACAATTCTATTTTATAGTATCTGAACATTCCATCGAATAATTACAATGTGAGAAATTACATTCATCACAAAAATAATACATAGAGTTTGAATCGATTATAAATCGCTTCAATAGAAAGATATTGGACATAAAACTAGTTTCACCTTCCGAGTCTCATCGATATACTGGAACGGAGTCTGTCTCTCTAATCGGTATTTTCTCGTCAATCACTTCATTTCCATTCTTTGCCATGAATACTTTCATAATCCATCCTCATTGCCATCATTCCTTCACAATCAATGTCAATTAAAGCCGATGATTTAGAAATGTCGATAAAATTCTACCAAAATCGAGATCCTAACCTAAAAAAAAGACATTTGATTTACTATCAATCCGATCGGATAAATTAACGATTGTTCAACAACGATTGTTACATGTTATTGAGCAACTATTACCTGACTTTCATTCTGAATAGCGGAATTTCATTCATTGTTCCTCGTGTTATGAAAACAAAGTGGCTGTGACCGTAGGTTGGTAATGCAGCGATAGTACTGATTTTCGCCAGATGATTCAATATGGCGTTGCAGTGCGGATAAAGTGTATGAAAAAATCCCCATTCATGGATGTGCATAACAGAATCCCTACGCATTACGATGTTAGCTCATCATAATCATCATGGTGCGAACGATTGCGATCAATTGTGAGAGATACATCACAGAATTTTTCATATAAGAAGTCAACGAATTTACGTATTCCAAATAAGAATAAAACACCAATTGTCTATTGTGTTATTGCAGTGTGACCTAACCAAAAATACGTCAGGTATACAATTTTTAATTATCCAAACAAAGAAATAAACAACTAGAAATCTTGAGTATGAGTCTAGTTGTTTCCATATATATCACTACTATAAAAACTCTATCGTTTTTTTTTCCTCCAAATACACAAATGTAGTTTTTGAATTGTTGGGAATGATAATTGAAATCTCAAAGTTTGATGGTCGATTAATATAGACGAAACAAAAGAGAACTCGTCAGTGTAATAGGTACGATTTTTTTTTCTCAAATTTTTCGTTTGCTATTCGCGTCAAAATGGAGGTTGGCCCCAGCCAGCAACAGGAATAATCGGTCAATGTTATTTCTGTCTGACATTGGGGCTGGCTGTGTTGGATTGCGATTTTGGGGATCAAATTGCCCAACGAATGTGTTCTGTTTAACAAGATAAATTAATTGTATTAAATGAATTCTGCCATGATGATGATAATAATAACAATGACGCGTTATCCATGAACAAACATATAAAGGCTCCGTACTGCTAACATCAATGCAAATGTCCAATTTTCGTTGCCATTCCCGATAGAGAATGGTTTCAAATCGATTGGACTTTGGGGTCATTGGTGAAAGTGGCGTGGCCATACGACACGCTTCTCCGGTTAATTATTCTTCCCTTAATTTGTTTACATTAAATATTGGAAGAACCGAATTGGAAAAACGAAACAGTTCAATTATGAATATAGAAAAAAGACATGAACGTGCATAACTAATTTAATAATACAAATGAAAATATCTGAATACATTCAATTTATTCGTTGTTTTTTATCAATCTAATTGCCACAGTGTTTTTTAGCAGAAATATTTTTCTATCAACACACAAAGTCACCTAACAAAAAAAAGCACAATGACTGGTGAAGAGGAAAATGTTAGTATGAATGATGAACAAGTAACCGAAGAGCCAAATCCAAAGCGACTTAAAATTACTGATTGTCCGTATAAGAATATTTATAAATCAAAGAAATATGTGAGTGGGAACAATATCAATGAACACTCCAGCAGCAATCAAAAGCCTTTAGAACAAGAAGTATATGAGGAGAAAATTGACATTGATAGTGGTGGTGGCGGTGGTAATGATGAATTGACTAATTCTGAAGCGGATGAAGGACCATCCAATGATGATTTGCGACAATTTGACGTTCTTGATGATCTGGAACGACATTCAGATCAAGATGGCTCTGAATGTGATTCAGATATGGACAGTATGGATTCAGATGTGCCTGATGATGAAATCGAAGCGATGTTGGATGAAGGTTTGCCTGAATCATTGAAGGGGAAACGAAAAGATAGAGGTGACTGCATGCCTTATGAGGAGAAAGAAAAACTTGTATTGGATGAAATTGGTCACAATCATTTTGATGTATTGCCCGAGGGATGGGTGCAAGTCACGCACAATAGCGGGATGCCATTGTATTTACATAAACAAAGCCGCGTTTGTACACTAACCAAACCATATTTCCTTGGGCCGGGGAGTGTACGGAAACACGAAGTGCCTGTTAGTGCTGTACCATGTTTGCAGTACAGACGTGCGTTGCAAGAAGAAATAGAGGAGAAACGTAAGCAGAAAGAACGTGAGCCTGCAATTGGTAGTGATAATTGTACATTACCTAGTGCTAAAATTGAAACAATCCAAGAAAATCTTGCAGCGCATTCGTTGGATAGTGAAAGATTGCGCAATTATTGTCAATCATTGTTTCGTTTTAAGACGATAAAAGTGATGCGATTTCAATCGTGGTCGGCACGTAGAAAATTTACGAAAAATAAGAAAAATCGAAAACAATTGGAACGACCAACGTTACCAGACGGAACTAAATTAATTACCTTTCCAATTAGTGCTGGTCCTAATCCAGGAAGGGGTAGCCCGAATGTTGGCGATGACAATTCTGGTCAGCGTCCTCCTAAACATTGGATCATGAATCCTTCAGGCAAAAGTTATGTTTGTATATTACATGAATATGTTCAACATGCACTCAAGAAACAGCCAACATATAAGTTCAAAGAATTAGGTGAGGTTTCTTTATTTCTAGTAACTTTGATTGAAAATTAGTAAGATTTATTAATCACATTTATATGCCTATGTTTATTCCATGCAGAAAATGCTGCAACGCCTTATTCTGCAATTGTCTGTATCAACGACATGGAATATGGAAGCGGGTTTGGTAGCAGTAAAAAGCAAGCAAAAGCAAATGCGGCAAGAAAAACTTTGGAGATATTAATCCCACAGATGAGAGATAAAATATCGGGTGACACACCCAATGATGGCTCAACCAATTCTAGCAGAACAATTAAAGCATCAAGAAATAATTCCGATGCAGACTTATCATTCTTTGATGAAATTTCAATTGAAGATCCACGTGTTGCCGAATTTTGCGCAAAGACAACTGAACCATCGCCTCATGCTATTTTAATTACATGTTTACAACGTAATTTTGGTCTCGGTGATATGCATATAAAATATTCGGTTAATACATTAAAACATCAACGCAATGAATTCACGATGAGAGTGGGAAAACATGAAGCAACAGTTGTAAGTTTATCAATTGTGATTTCACTTAGAAGAGTAACAATTCCTAATATTGCTATCAACAAGTTCAATTTCATTCTCATTCAAATGAATATTCATTTTGCAGGTCTGTAGAAATAAAAAGGATGGCAAACAACGTGCAGCTCAGGCTATTTTACAACGTTTACATCCACATATTCAATCGTGGGGTTCTCTTTTACGACTTTATGGTTCACGTAGTGTCAAATCATTCAAAGAGAAGAAGCAACTTGAACAAGAAATAACTTTATTGCAAGGAAAAGCTGCAGTTAATCAACCGAATCATGCTATTCTGGAAAAATTACGACAAGAAATGAAAAAATTAGCAGAACAACGTCAAGCTATACAACCAATTGGTAAATTTGTCCCACCAGATCTTCCAAGTGGATCAGCTGCCAATCTCAATAATGTTGACTTATAGCTGTACTAGTCAGAAAATATCGCATTTTCTATCGAGGAGAGTTAGATGAATTTTAATCCAAATAGCTGCCGGCTCGCAATCCTGAATATAGCCCAATATTTCCTCTATATTAATATTATCTGCGAATAGGTAACTTTTAAATGTTCTATTATGATCATAGAAATAATGATTAATGGCACTACCATTGGACGTATTGACAAAGACTGGTAATTATTTTTTGATTAATCGATTTGGATTTTTTATTTCGCTAATGTAGTTTCTTATTGGGAACATTCGTGAAAAATCAGTATAAATTAAATAAAGTCACAATACGAATAGTTTTTATTTCCATAACATTTGGCATTACAATATCATTCACTTGATTAGATCGTTGCTAAATATTTTATTTTATAACGAGCTAAATGCAAAACGAGATTGAAACTTGTCCTGCGGTTTTTAATTTTTATTGTTGTGTCCCCCACTTTTAATTCACTCAGAATGATAATTATTGATTCGTATATATTATTTACAAACTAGCAGTGATGACCATATAAAATGCCACTGCCCCTATTGTCATTACTCATTTACTTTTTAATTGTTAGCTCTATCTCTACAAAATTCTAGAGAGTGTACTTAAAAATGATAATAATAGCAATGAATATTATTGTAACAACTGGGCATTCATGAGATAGAATCAAAAAAATTAAACTGAAAAAACAACGGATGAATGAAAAACGGACAAAGATATGTAAGTATTGTGGACTTGTATTAGTGTAAAGATTGTTTTGCATATCAATAAAAATAATCGTTAATACTATTTCTTAGATACAATATGATCAGATCCTAAATGTCTATTTTGTTTCGTTTCGTTATTTGTTTCTGTTTTGAGTCCCAATTTTTCTTTCGTCTTACTCTCATATTATTGTTTGTTTTATTTCAAACAATGATAAATAAATTCGGATATATTCATAACTCCTTTGGAATGTAAATTTTATGAGAAAGTGTCTATGAAATTTAGTATTTTTTTTTTGTTCATTTTTGTATTCATCCAACTAGAACTACTTTCAATATTATCGTCGTTTTCAGATTTTCCTCTCGAGATATTTGAAATATATGTATATACATGATATAAACGTACTATGACTGATAAAAGCAACAGATATGTAACAGAATGAGAGTATAGTGGAATAATTGATGTTGATTCATGATGAAATATTAGAATTACACTATCATATTCCCCCAATTTTATATGAATTAATAGGGATTACAATAACATAGCCTGGTTAACATTCGTATATATTCATCTTTTGGAATAATTCTCGGTTTATCTCATAAACTTATTGAATTTACGTTATCTCTCTCTTCATCATAAATAAAATATAAGTGCAACATTTATATATCTTTCACGATATATAGTTTCTTTTCTTTTTGGCAACAGAAGTATTATAAATGTACGTATCATTCCAATATATAAAATAAATAAAAATCCGAATCTTGTACTCGGTTAAAACGCTTTTCCGAATAAAATTACGTAAATTCACCCCGTTAAAAAGAAAAAATGGCAAACTATAAAATTCCTTTTCGATGGTATTTTTGGTCGAAGAATCGTCTAAAATTTCTTGTTTTTGTTTAAATAGACGTGTCATTGGTTCCGTTACCCGAAAGAGCCATTTTTGACAGACTGGATAGACTTCTACGCGGACTGCTACCACCGAGGAAACCACCACTCGTCTCTGAGAATATTTTTCGGAAGCTGGAAGAATGGATTGATGTTAATATTATGACATATGCGTGGAGAAAAGGGAATATATTGAGTATGTTTTCTTTTTCGTATTACAATTTGCGAATCCCAGATTCAGAAGATTTTTTCCAGGGTGCGTCGTCGGGTTCATACGGTAAAGGACCTTGCACTGGTGCATCTCGCTCACCTTCCGGTCTATAGAAAAATAACATGTAGATCAATCATGGTATCACTGAGATAAAATAATCGATCTTATTTCAACAAAGATCAGAAACTAAATGTCGCGCATAATTAGCGAATTCTGAATTTTTACGAGACTTTTGTCTGTGCAATAGTTAAAGCATTTTTGTACAGTTGTTAAATGAATCAGCGTTCTGCTCTTACGTATGGTAGTTAGTGTTACAATCTTACATAAAATCAAATGGTATCGCTGGTTGCCCACTGCCTGATCTCAAAGCACATTTGGAAGAGGGATGTTGCGATTGTGTGAACCAAGATGTGGCAAATCAAATATACAACATGCGATACAGATGAAAAAAAAACACCATGCGAATATCAGGTTAAACAAAAAACACTATCAACTAGATTAACTGAAAAATAAAAAATATCTACATAGTTGATAACAATTGACATAGTTGCAAACAAAAATGGAAGATTTTTGCTAGAGATCCTAATGCTTTTCACTTATTATGCTTCCTTTAGTCTATTTATGGATGTGTTATTTTTTTTAATTAATCAAACTTGTTCTAGACATTTCAGTTTTCAATACTTCAAATTCACATCCATCAGATTCATAATTTAATCAATGAATAGGCAAAATATATTTATAGCTCTGTGAAGATTAAACGTCTCTTATTTATATATAAATTATAACGTACGTTTCAGGCTTAGGACGATAAAGCTCCAATTCATCTTCAAGATCAGAAACACGGGCCTTCAATTCATTCCTCTCATGAAGGATTTCCTTGAGTTCCGCAGTTGTAAAACGCGGCCTGTCTGGATCATCTAAGTCGTAAACAACTTTATTTGTGAGGTCAGGGCATCCTTGTGACTTGGTTAAATCTTCATTTTCTTTTCGCGCCAATCCAAGACGCGCGCGTAAATTAATTAATTCACGATTTTGATCTTGTAATTGTGCCAAAAAATCTGCACGTTCTTCGACTAAACCACGAGCTTGCATTTGAGCTTGACGCTGTTTCCGCTTTAATTCTCGTCCGACCGACCCTAATTTTTCCACTTGCACTGTCAACTAGATAATGTGCACACGGAACGACATATTAGACATAAACTGTACTTATAATGTGGGATTGAACTGGATTGAATTATTCACTTACATTTTCGATTTCTAAAGTTTTCTGTGATAATTCACGATCGCGTGCGCGAATCTGATCTCGTTGCTTATCAATCATATTCCTTAGACGTTGAAGAACTGCAATGTCTACCTCTTGACTTGCGGTGAATGCTATAAGAATGAAAACACAGGTAAGTCGCAAGTTAAATTATGAGCAGTAAATTACATCTAATTTTCTCTATGTGGATTCATTAGTCAGGGGGTTTACGGTTAGTACTTTGTTTACCGCTGTCCTGACTATCGCTTCGTGATTCTTGTAGTGATTCTGCAAGTCGACGATTCTCATCCTGTAGTCTTGTGACCATACCAACGAGATCGCGAGATTCTTGCCGCCAATGTTCTTCTGTTTGTTCCACTTCCTACATTATATTACTCGATAAATAATGCGGAACAGATATTCAATTAGATCAATAATGAAATGGAGAAAGTGGTTGAATAGTAGAAGAGGAAATACTGAAACCTTTTCGAATCTCTGTCGGTCTTCTGCCTTCCCAATTTTGTCATTTTCCAATTGTGATATCTTTGTAGTAAGCTCTTGTACCGTATTGATTTCACGCTCATTTTTTGTTGCGAAATTTTCCAACAATTCAAGAGCATTTATGACTTTAGGCATGAGACCGGTAACTGCCTCAGCACCATAATGATCTATCAATTTCTCACATTCTTTGCCAATCTCCGAGGCAATATCATATACATCGACAACAGATATGTCGGATGTTGCTGAATATTCCTCCATGTCGACGGTAGAATGTGTTCTCAGATGAAAAGGCATTTAACTGTGATCTAGGATCTTTCGTGCATACGTTTCTCCATACAATGGCCTGTTGATATCCAATACTACATTAATCATTTCATAGTTCGATTTAATCTAACTAATTAAATTTTTCTCTTCAATTTTTTTTTCGCAGTGGTACACCGCCCATTCTGATGGGTTAAAGTACTCATAAATGGTATGATTCATGCAAGGACTAATAACATAGCAGACATTGACAATTATTGATGATGTCATAAAATAAAATCACAGCATTATCCATTGACGACGAAAATCAATAATAGAAAGGACTCATATTGAAGTTACATCATTTTTTTTCTCTCAATTGTCTTATCAGTTAACCACGAAAAAAAAAAATGAGTATGACATAATTCTCTGTGCAATTATCATTTCCATAAATATAATTAGCAGAATATATTCATCGGGTATAAATAGATATTGTGTTGCTCTTGAAATATTTAGTTTACCAACTATACGTGCAGCGGGATCAGAGAGTTGATGAGATTAGACAGTTATTTATTCCAAGCGTTGCAATGATAAATTATGAAGATCAAAAGAGCTTTTTCATTTGTCCATTACGTATTTTGCGCACAAAGTTGCAACTTGTCTTTTATTTCAATTCATCCACTCACATCCACCACGACAACTAGGCAGCACTCAACTGGATTGCCAGACTGTCCATGGTGTAGAACTGTAGATTGAAGATAGACGTAATTTGTAGATGCCTGCAGCGGAGGTGTTGTTTTTTATGTGTTAACTTTGTGCTACAGCTCCGACTTCTGCCTCAAAATACTGTTCGTTGGTATGAGAGTGAGGTTATGTTATCAACAGGTCACATAGGGGCGCTGGAAATCATACATTGTGCGTGTGAACAATTATTTTTACCTTGGACAAATATAACATAATTCAAAATATAACATTTATTTCGCATAGTTCAGCTGAAATGTATATTCCATAACAGTTGCTGTTATCAAGGCAGAAGTGCATCTCGCGCATTCCGAGGTAATAGAGATGGTTGGTGTATTTTGAGGCAATGTCACATTAGCTTGTATTATTACTTGTTATTTTTCGTTTATGATTTTCATTGTGGGATAATGATTGCTTACAGGTTATTCATGGTTGATGATATTCTGCTCACTGGCTTGAGCATATACGCATTGTATTAGAGTTCTGCACGTTGAATGATATCTTGTTTTTGTACTTTGGAATTGAAATGCGTCGGATTCTGCGAACAGCATTCACTGTCTCGGAGTACAGGTATCTGAAAAACCATTTGCTTTTCTTGATGAAAATTCAATACTTTATCGAGATGATTGAATGTCTGGATCTATCAGAAAAATTTAGTCACATACTTGTTATGTTTTTATAGATTTGTTGATGCCAAAAGATTTGTAAGTCATGATACAGTTGATAAAAGTGATGTTGAACATCATTCAAATTTGAGTAAAATATGGTGGGATGTGAATGGGCAGATAAAGCCGCTTCATAATTTTAATCCATTGCGAATTCAATTCGTTAGAGATGGCTTAGCAAATGTTGGGCACGTAGAAGTTAAACATGATATTCCATTGGAAGGGTTGAAGATCCTTGATGTTGGATGTGGTGGTGGAATTTTATCTGAACCATTAGCCAGAGTCGGTGCGAATGTTACAGGCATTGATGCATCTCAACAAATGATTGACGTAGCAAAGGAACATGCAACTTTGGATGAAAGTTTGTCAAAGCGTTTGAGTTATTACAATACAAGTGTTGAAGACCATGCTACATCAAATCCAAATAGTTACGACGCTATAGTTGCTTCAGAAATTTTGGAGCACGTTTCTAATCAAGAATTATTTCTCAAGGTATTAAAAATTACATTAAATATTCTGAGACTATTTTGAAACACTTTTGTATTGTGAATCGATCAATTGGATATACCATGAACTTTTTCACTAATTTTCAGTCGTGTGTGGATCTACTGAAACCTGGCGGTTCTCTATTCATTACGACATTCAATCAAACATATTTATCTCTCTTTGGAGCCATATTTGTTGCAGAGTATCTTTTAGGAATAGTTCCACGTGGAACGCATGAATGGAAGAAATTCATGTCACCAGCGCAAACACGGAGTATATTGGAGAAACGTAATAATTCCATGACTCATATGCTTTCTAATTCAATGCCAATCATAACATCTTGTACTTAATTTAACATATATGATCATTGAATCCTAGATGGATGCCATACGAAATTATTACATGGTTTGTATTACAATGTTCTAAACAATCAGTGGCGTTGGATAAAGTCTACTGCAGTCAGCTATGCACTGCATGTGATCAAAGATCCAAGGTTAGCAGCAGCATCATAATTTTTAATTTATTCTCTTGAATACTGATGTGTGCGAAAACATACGGGAATCGGTTTATGATATCGAATTATCGTACATCTCAGACATAACAAAGATGTATATTTCCTAATAATAACGATACCCATAATAATATCCAAAGAAATTGCATAAATAAATGATATTCTTTCAAATTTCTTTCCCTGGAAATCGTATATTACAACTTTAATTGTCCAAACAGTCTTTTACATAAGGAAAATTTATAATTTTATCAAGTTATACATATTGATACCTGAAATTCATTGTCATTTATCCAGTCAATCAATCCAAAAATTAATTTAACATTACACGAAATATTTCTGAAATACAAACAAATTTTCGTCGGCAATATCGTTTGCTGTAGAAGTATAAATTATGTTATCTACCTTACCGTCTGTAGATAGCTAATCGACATCTATTCCCGACAATCTAAGCCGCCGCCCCTCCATCGTCTAACTCACACACACTCGACATGCTACATGAAAACCCAAAGCGTCGATTGAATGTATGTGGTTGAATCCAACTCGTTGTCTATCGTGGTGGCGCCCAGTCGTGCGTTAACATTGTAGAATAGAGTGTGCTAATTTTGAACAAATTAATGTCTAAATCCATCCTATGAGCATTCATATCAATATTGTGTGAAAAATAACAAAGAAGATTATTATTCATCAATATTTTAAGAAGCAATCAACGAGATTGTGTGAGAGGGAAAAATGGTGCTCTCACAGTGTTACGGCGTTATCAAATATACGCTTGTATTCCTCAATCTTATATTTTTGGTAAGCTTAATTTTAGTTACTGCAATACATATCACGACTTTCCACCAACCAATCATAAATTCACATAAAAATATATTTCTGCTGATAAATTATTTCTTAAAACCCTGTAAATTATTTCCCAGCTCTACGAATATTTTCTTCTGTGTGTTATTTTTGCGTTTGATTTCGTTCCTTTTTTTTTCTATTCTCAGATCCAACACTCCATTGAATTGAATTGAATGATTTGCATTCAAGAGAAATGCCGACAGATTGACAGACGTGACTGAGATTGAAGCATTCGATTCCATTCTCACATAGCACTATACATTCACGTATATTTATATATATGTACATGTGTACACATCTGTCCAATTCTTTCCCGCTGTTTATTGTATAACAGCAAATGTGAAACAAAACAATTGTCGTATATTTATGGATGCATAAATATGAATTTATCTGATATGAGAACAGGGGAAGATGTTATAATATAGATTACATGTTATGTGGAAGTATTAATTAATTCTTAGTGAAAGTTTCATTTCATGTGTAGCAATTTTCCAAATGGGCGAGTATTTATTGTCCACCCATTCAGAAAACATAATATATGTATGATGAGAATATTGCGTGGCGGATATCGCTAATTTATGGTCATGAATGATGTTTATTCATTATCTATTTTTGCTCGTGATTTTATATTCTCACCACATTAATTAAATTACAAAACAATTGGGAAGTTGCAGTCAATGTTTGAACTACATTAACTGCGTAATATCTGTCATGGGGTGGCTGTATCGATTGCATCTGGGGTTGGTACAGGAAACATCATTCTATCTCTCTCCAACACACATACATTCATTCACTAGTACTCCTTCTCTTTTCTGCTCTTTTGTTTATTTTCTCGTTTATTTTCTCATCCTTTCTGGATTGGAGACATTTATTCATATTTTTTCTTCATCTACGCTGTTCTCGAAGGTATTCTGGGTAAATGTCGCCTTCACTTAAGGCGAAATGAAATGGGCTGAGATAGAATAAGTACAGGCAAAACTCGCAAGGACGAACCTAGAATAGTTGGAGATGAAAATGGGTCATGACATAATACAATTTTCCCCGAGTAATTTTTGGAATATGTGCAGGACTTTGCGTTCTATTTTCTCTCTTCCTGATACTTTTATTGTAAAGAGATGAATAATAAAATATTCTACTCTGAATAATGATGGTGATGACGATAAAACAAATGAGATAGAGAATGGATGACAGAGAGTACGACTGGTGGGAAATAAAGACAGCGCAGATTTATTTTAAGTCATGATGCGTGCATAGACCAAGAGAGAGGAAATTCTGTTATTCTTGGTGTTACATTCGAAACTGTGAAATGCGGTAGAGTCACGTCCCACACGAATATATAAATCCTGCAACAAGGGAACAAGGTACACGAGATTTCTCTTATTTCGTTTGTAACCCACGTGCATTCTCTCTAAATGGAAGTTGAAAGAAAATTTCTATTTTTTTATGCCTCATAAATTTTCCATCATCAGTCTCATAGACCAAAGAGGGAAAAGTTAGGAAAGAGCTTCCTTCTACTTTTCAGACAGCTAAAAAAATGTTTTTCATCAAGATATCTCTAGACATTGTGGAAATGCTTTCAAATTGTGTGCCCAACTAACACACACATGCCCAAGCGTTTACACACATAGGAACTTCTACTATATTTATTTGCCAGATGCCACAGTCAACTTTGCTGAAGAGTATAGTTCTCTTTCTTTGGAGTTGAGTACAAACATCTGGTGGGACGTATGAGCTTATTCAAATATTCATTCAGGAAACATTCTCTCAAAGATATGCACAAATGAATTCTGATTAAAATATTTTATGCTCTCGTATGTATTTCAACCAGGTGTTATGAGTTTACACGAGTCATTTATTCGTGAACCACTACCTGTACAATAACCAATCGATTTATCGCTCGATTGAATTGAAAGAGGAAAATGGGTACATTTTATATTAATATCATACTGTTATTCTGTTACCTTTTTAGGCATTGGGTCTTACCGCAGTAATCCTTGGAGTATGGATGCTTCTGGACGAAACATTTATGGTGTCACTGACCCAAGAGCAACATAATTATAATGCAGGTCTCTACATCATGGTAGCTGCGGGGGCGTTACTGTTGATAGTATCAATCCTTGGTTGTCGCGGCGCTTATCGCGAATCCCAGTGCTTGCTCGTGAGCTTTTTTAGTGTGTTACTGGTCGTGGTTGTAGCACAAATTGCAGCTGGAGCATGGCTCTACACCAATCGAGACCGGGTTAGACCACTGGCAAAGACTGTGTTCACCAATACTATCAAGGTGAGACATATACATATAATAAAGAATAAAATTATAGTATTCGTCCTAGAAATTAAAAATAAATTCAGTGTTTGCATCTGAATATATTGAATAGCGTATTCATCGGCATATTCTTTGAACTTTTACAGAAAGATTATGGTGTGATAGACTATCGTACGCAAATTGTAGACTCCATTCAGTCAGGATTAACATGCTGTGGCGCAATTGGGCCAAGTGATTGGGCCGGAAGTAAATACGGCGGCCCAGAAGATGGCGACGGAATAGAACTTGCTGTATCAACAGGTTCGAATAATGTTTATCGCATACCTGATTCGTGTTGCAAGACAAAGAATGTGCTGTGTGAGAGTAATCGTGAAATAAAAGTTGCTGATCGAGTCCCAAATGAAATTTATGCAGAGGTATGTTCTTTATGTTCATTCACAGTTTTGCAAAGTGTATGTTCTCAGTATGAAAATTAATGAGGGTTTTCCAATTCTCTATTATTTGCAGGGATGCGTTGAGAAAATGATTGATGTATTAGAAAGTCAAGGCTGTACAGTTCTCGCAATTGTGGTTGGACTTGGTGTAGTAGAACTTATTGGTCTTGTCTTTTCACTCATTCTCTGCTGTGCCATTGGTTCATCTGACCGTTACAAAGCTTAAAAATAACTGAAACACGTACGTTTTGATTCGATGATAATCACGATTGATAATTGAAGCTTCCTATCTTTGTCTCCTCTCTCCACGTATCAATAGATTTGTGAAGTAATTAATCATTGCGCCACATTTCCAAAGGATAGAGGAGAAAAGTGTAATCTTTCATTTATTATTTCTTTTTTTATTATTATTTCTTTTTAAATTGCGCTGTAATCTCGTACAAGAATCGAACGTCCAATTTATACGTAAAGGATCCCGAATTGTTCACAAAGCATAAAACAAAACTGAACAAAAAAACAAAAGAAAAATTCCAAAGAGCTTTGTGACAGCTTCCAAAAAATGCCTTAAGCGCAAGGTGACGTTTAACGCGAGAGTAGAGTAAAACCTACTACCGAATCTCCCTTATTTTCATTTTACTGCCGTGTAGAGAAAAATGAAAGTAAAAATGAGTAGTGTCGTAATTGATATTCAACGACTTGATTTTGAGAGTTGGAAAATTATAGTGTTTTTCTTTCATTACCAAAGATTTACGTTTCATTGGTATAGTTTGTGTAGTATATTTATAAATATATATATTCAAGTATTGTCATTCCTCTTGAAATTTGCTAGAACAAAAAAAGCAAAAAAATAATATATTATTCACACAACTTGCCAATGCGCGTATGCCAGATATCAAGACATCTTATTTTGTTGCATTGAATCCCAACAAAACAAGAAGACTTCTTTTCTACGTCCTATGTACAATGTAATTTTTTTTATCGTATTTTTTTGGTTCCTTTTTGGGTATATAAATTATTCACCCACTGGACTGATGACTCTATTTATCGGAGGATTTTTTCGATAACTTTTTTTCTGGAAATACTAAAATTAAAATGAAAAAAAAATATAAATATATATTTACATATATAATATACATGCGCATGTGCATATGGAGCAAAGGTCTTTGCATATTTATTCCAAAATGGAGCCGATCGACAGAGTTTACTAGACATAATGAATGGGGAAAAATGTTTGGGATTGAATTGACTCCGATAGAATTTGACGAAAAGTTCCATACAGATGCTGATCGTAGTTGAAAAATAACAAGAGAAAAAAATATCTTTCAAACAGATATTTGTGGAGAATTCAATTCCAATTATCAATATCTCGCATCATATTGGAATGATCGAGTTATTCAAACACACGAATACATGACAAACGTTCCGATCTTTCAAGTAAAATTTTATTCAAATCACTTAATATGATTGTATAAATAAACAAAATGAAAAATAATATTATATAGATTGAGAGCCGATTATAGATCGGCTCCACAGAGTCTCGTTAAAAATATATGAATATATATATCAATTAATAGAGAAATAAACAGATAATGAACTTGAAAAAAAAAATCATTGATCTAGATAAACAGAATGTAAGTATCAGGTAATATATTGAATACTTCAGCCTGTTTTTATTTCCATTTCCAACTCCTCATCAATTGGATTAATGGAAATGATGTAAAGTCATAATATAACGATAAAGTTATTTTGTCCCTCTCAATTGCTGCTACGTAAAAGAATTTATTTGTTAAACTTATATGGCAACATTCGATACAGAAAAAAAATAGAAATAATGGAAAATATGTTCTTTTTTCGCTCTATAAAACTTGCTGTAAGCGCAATTCTTTTCTTTTCTATCGACAACAGAAATGAAAGATAATGAATAAATAAGTAAAGTATCTACATTGGAGTCATGGCAAAAGTAATAAAAGTGGAAGAGAGAAGTAAAATTTGCAATATTTCTGCGGATGAACAAAAAAAAATTATATTTTCATATTGGAGAGTGCACACATTTACTTTTTATACATTGCATTGTGATCCCAGGCTGAAATGAAAGGAATTAAATAAAATAGTAATCTAATATAGTTTTTTCATTACCAAAATGCAGTTCTATAACATCTTCACTTCTTTCGCTATGTTTGGCAAGGAGCGATGGCACACTGTCCTACTGAATGACAATACTAGTGTTCGTCATATCGGATATTTAATGATTGTAGTATAATGGATTCAATGAGGTCGTCTTTAGTGTAGACATAGTGAAAAGGGCAAGTACTTTGTACTCAGTTGAGAATTGCCATTACTAGAATATCATTAAAGCAAGGTATACCGCCATGTCATTGCAGTATTACAAGATCCAGCGTTCGGCAATCAACTGATGGACTCACGTCGATTTGTGGACAAACCTGGTGTGGTTATCATCTGACTCGAAGCAATACAGCCTCATTATCCTCGGCAGGTGGACGAGCAATGGTGAAGAACAAAAGAAAACGCAGGTAAACTCTTGTTGATACACAATGATAGGATTGCGATGCCAGTTGCGAAGTTGATATTCTGGTTTAACTTTAAGGTAGTTATTCTATGCATGTCATATTTGATATAACATTGTAGACATTGATTAGTTAGAACCAGTAGCTTTTCCTTAAGATTCTTATTGGTGAACATGTTCGTCTTATCAAATATAGGAAAATATTCATTATCATACTTTTTTCACGATTGGAATAGTATTCGGGTATGAATAATCAAATAGTTCGGTGAATAGTCCAACCAAATCATAGTTAAGATGAACTCTCTTGTAGGACGTTATAAGTTGAATACGAAATTTTGATCACCTGCGAAATCGATTTTTAGAACACATTCATTATTATGGAGAGCAATTGTGTTGCTTTCATGATAATTGGCAATACGTACACTCATAAACGAATTTAGCGACAGAGTGATTAATGAACCGCTAGTGAATATTATTGGCCTGAGTGTGCGACTCATTATGACAACCAGACTCTTTACAGTAGACATATCCAAGGTTGTCCAATTCATGTTGTAAATTGCGTCACTTACACTGCTACTCTGATAGATAAATGATGGAAATGTTGGGTTAGTGATAAAAAATAGCATTAGTATTACTGAATAGATTTGCCCCATTCGGTAGAGCAGCAAATATTTTTATTCATTACACTAAATTGGACAGGAAAGAATTCAAGAGTTCAATTGTCAATACTTACTACCACTGTGACCTCATCTCCTGCATCACAATATATATAAATTTGGTACAGCATACAACAGAGGAACAAAACAATTTCTGCAGATTCTGAAGACAATAAGTTAATGTGGGCAACAACGTATACATTTACACAAATAATAAGACCGCTCAAGCCATACTGGAGAAGAACGACGATATCGAATGTTTTGTTCACCATCTCCGCCAATCTATCGAAGCAAAATTAACAGTTATCATCGAATTAGTTCTTCTATATAGAGAATTGGAGTTACATTATTTGATTTCTCGATAAGAGCTCAATTGTGGGATGCACAGTTTATTTTCGTACAATTTAAAAACGGAGAGGAAAATGCAATCAAATTACCGTACTAATATGGAATAATTCTAGCTTGGTATGCATGGAAATGGATAATTCATACTATAAGAGCTTCATATTGCAGTTAAGACATGAATTCTTGATCAGACTATGAATTTCAAAGCGTGGGAGTGTTACGGCAGAATTGATCAATGTCTGAATATTCATGAATTAATTAGAAATTCATTTTCAACCAACAAGTGGTTCTAACAACAACCCTTGTCTATCCATACTCCAAGCTACATTCGTTTCGATTGCACTTATGATTCATAATTTATCACATGGTTGCGATATTTATCTGTCAAATCTTTGAATTGATTGCGTGAACAATTTCATCACAATCTCATTTTGATTGTAAATTAAATATTGGATACTTCACTGATTAAGACCCGCAATTGAGCTTTATCTATATTTTGAATGATATTGTACTTGAATATGGTGAGATGACATTCAACACAATCGGAAATAAGTTTTCTTTCCATTTCTAGTTTGTTCATATTCAACTTATCGTTTTGCTGCTCCAAATTCAATTGTAATACTTCAGATAAATTGCTGAATCGATACTTGAGAATATGTAATTTTGCTGAAACTTGCATAATCATCCCTGCCACTAGAGTGTCATATGCAGCGGCAGTATGTGCCGAAATAATGAGTGTTATTAACTGTTGGCAGTAGGCCAGCCAATAAGTAAATCCATGAGAATAATCATAGGGTAACCATGCGCTGAAGGGTAAAGTTCCAATTGGAATATCCTGAAGGAATGTGCCAAAAGTGACTAAAAAAACTGTCACTTCACCCAATGATCCATAGGCCAAAGCATTGAGCCTGCAAATTGAAAAATACACGATTGAAAAGAAAACGAAACAAAGTTATGATCAAGAGCAAACTTCGTACTTTTCATCACGTGGCTAAATCGCATGAATTTTCGATTCTTTCATATATCACAGCATTTTTTTGTTCCTGTAATGTCGACTTGTTGAGGAGATATTTCACAGCCTACAGCTCCCGCCATAAAATTTGGTGACTCATATTGCGCAAATTATACATTTGTATGGGCAGCTGGTTCACAATTCCTTCCTACAGTACCGGAGGATCAGGAAAGATGATACTTTATCAATTCAGTACGATTGAAATGCACAGAAAAACTACGAGATGAAAAGTCAAAAGTGCATGGTGTTGTGAAAAAAAAATTGCAATCACAAATAATTACCAAATAACTCGATCCCATTTGTATTGAATCGCCATTTCAGCTTCATCCCTCGGTGAACAAGGATCTTGTTGTAGAATATTCAACATCTCAACAATTGATTCACGACAAATTACAACGTTCAGATATTTTCCACAAACAGTAATCATCGTTAACAATATGAAAAGGTTATCTGTGAATTCCTCAGCGTTTGGTGGGCTCCGTATAAGTTCAGTTAATCCAGTAACAACAAACCAATAAATTAAGAGCATAATAAAAATAGTGAACAGTTTGTATAAAAGTCGGAGAATGGGCGAATGCCAATGATTTGGCATCCAAAGTCCGCTGATTTGAAGTAAACCAAATGATGCTGGTAGTACATTCATCATTAGAGAGGCTTCGAATATAATGAGGTACTATCTCATGAGCCTTCCTCGTTCTCCAAATGACATTGGGGAAGAGTTGAAGGGGTCTATGCACTCTATGGTCTTGAATTATTCAGGGATAATTATTTTCACGGAAGCATATGGTGGCGTCTTACTGTTTGTGAAAACTCTAGAAGACAATATGCCATCATGTATAACTAGAACTATAATTAAGCTTTTATTGTATTTCCCAGACAACCCTACCCGGAAGAGTGGAATCTTTACGAATACAAATGCACTAGGACGCATGAATGATAAATGCGATAATTGTTTCAACGTAGGTGCATTTGATGCGACTATTCCTAGCAGCCGCCGCACTGTCGCTTTTATCAATAATTAATCTAATACAGCGGCAATTATAATATCCAATCGACTAATAATTATTCGGATATCGATTCGCAGGGAAGAGAGCTACGCTGATTATATGATAGTGGGAGAAATTCGTTCAGTCAGTCGAAAATTTCAATTGGTTAAGTGAAGTTCGGACGTTCTGGTAGTCAGGTATGTAATGTACATCGTCGTCGAATGCCCGAGTGCATGTTGTGCTCATTGATAGATCGATGGAGTCTTCGTCTCGTAGGTCGAAGTACCATAATTATAATTCTCAGTCGAAGTGTGTGATCGGTAAAATTTTCTTTAATTTACATAATGGACATATTTATTCATTTCACGAATAACGTGACACAAAAAAGAGTTCGCACATAATTCATTTTCTTCAGGAATCACTATCTGATAATATCATTTGGATAATTTACTCATGCTTTTGTATTTAAGCATTAGTATTATGTAAAACATTGTAAGTGGAGTAAGACATATGTGTCAAAAAAATATGTATTTATGAAGTCTTTCATGGTTGATGATTATAATTATGAATAGTCGGGTTCTTATTCTGCGTCTATGATGAAGATGTTTGTAGAACATTATAAGCTGAGTAAGATATTTTGATTACCTGTCGTACGAAATTTTGAAAGAGCATAACCATCGGATGAAAATTTATTTCGTATCATTTAAATGAAATTTAATTACATACCTTCATGAATGAATTCAATGATAGAGTGATTAAAGAGCCACTAGAAAATATTATTGGTCTGAGTGTGCGACTCATGACAACAATCAAACTTTTAACTGTAGAAGTATTTAAAGTTGTCCAGTCCATACTGTAAATAGCATCGCTCACACTGCTGCTCTGGGAACAAAAAATTTATGGATTTCATCAGTTTTCTTTTGAAGGAAGCAAATAGATCAATTGGAAGATGTGACAATTTCTCAATTATCGAAGTCAGTTGCATAACTACAATCAGACACTCACAACTACCGTAGCTTCATTTCCTGCATAGCAATAGATATAAATTTGATAGAGCATACAAGAAAGGAAGAGAACCACTTGAAAAAATTCTGAAGACAATAGTTTCATATGAGCAATGGCGTATACATTGACGCAAATGATGACACCACTTAAACTGTACTGGAGAAGAATAACAGCAGCAAACGTTGCATTTGTGATCTTCGCTAATCTGTAAAAAAAGTAATTCCCAATATTCATTGAGTAATTTCGTTTTGTATTATGAAAAATAGAAGATTACTATATGATTCATTTGTACAGTGAAAGCTCAATTGTAGCTGTTCAATCCTCGATCAATTTCCACTTTATTTCATTCGGGCTACTGGAGACTGTCCATGAAGAATACAATGTACAACCGTTCTAAGAATCGTCTACAATTGAGCTCAGACTATTTTTTAATTGATACTTCACTTGAATATGGTAAGATGACATTTAACACAATCAGCAAGTAGCTTTTTTTCCCTTTCTAAAATTTTCATTTTAGATTCCTCATCATGTTCATCCGAAATCGCACGTAAGGATTCCGAGAAATTGGTAAATCGGTGTTTAAGAATGTGCAATTTGGCTGAAACTTGCATTATCATTCCTGCCACTAAAGTATCATATGCGGTAGCAATATGGGATGAGATGATGAGGGTGATGAGTTGCTGAAAATAAGCTCCCCAATAGATAATCCCATGAGAATGATCGTAAGGTAGCCATGCATTGAATGGTAAGGTTCCGATCGGAATATCCTGAAAAAATGTTCCGGAAGTAACCATAAAAACTGTCACTTCATCCAATATACCATAAAACAATGTGTTGAGCCTGCAATGTTACAATATAAATGTAATCGAAAAAAATGTACTGAGTAACAGACTCGAAACATGCGTAGCTACCAAATTATACGATCCCATTTAGTTTGAATAAATATTTCACTTTTATCTCTTGGTAGACAAGGATCTCTTCGCAAAATCTCCAGCATTTGAAATATTGGCTTACGACAAATTACAACATTAATGTATTTTCCGCAAATTGTAATCATTGTGAGCAATACAAAAAGATTGTCTGTAAAATCCGCTGTATTTGAAAAACTCCGCATAAGTCCAATAAGTCCAGTGACAACAAACCAATAAACGAGGAACAGAACGAAAGCGCTGTACAATTTATAAAAAATACGAAGCTTAGGAGAGTTCCAATTACTTGGCAACCAAAGTCCACTGATTTCAAACAGAACGAATGAACCCGGGAGTATACGCATCATTGGCAAAGTTCCGGATATTATGGGTTATTGTACGGAACTGGGACCACGGCTACTTGGTTGAATGACAAATAGAGGATAGCAGATGGTCTATGTACTGTATTCCCTTGAATTATGCAGCAATGAAAATATTTGCGGAAGTAAAAGGAGGCGTCTATCTGTCTATGTACTCTCAGGAAAACAATACGACCCTATGCATATATTTTAAAATACTTATCGTTGTCATTTCTCACAATGGTCTAAGACTCAGACCAATGCATAATAAATTCGATAATTACACAAGCGAGGGTGCATTTACAGCGACTATTCCTATTTGTCGTTGTACTTTTGTATGTATTAATAAATGCTCTAATGTCGCAGTAATTATAATATCCGCGACATCGAATTATTGTTCTTCTATTGATTGAACGGGGAAAAATTGCGCGGGTGACTGTAGGGGGTGAGTTCATAGTCAGTTGTAGGATATCATTCGTCGAGAATCATTTAGTCAGGTTGATGGTTTATCAAATAATAATACCATGTGAATTGCCCAGGTTTTTAGTGAATGCAAGGCACACTGGGAGTTGGATAAACTTATGCGTATGTATGGGTAAACCTGTTGTTGATACATTTGCTCTGTTCAAAGCAATGAGGCTTCATAATCGTTCAGGCATCCACCACCTACGCTCATCAATGAGTACCCATTCAACCTCAAGATGCGGAAAACGGAAAGAGAAGGTGAATATTTATCGGTGGTGGGGTTACAGGTGTGGATCACGCGGAGGAACCGTAGTACACCGTTGCACCGCTATTCGGTACGTTGTTTAGTTGAGCTCGAGTTGAAACACGGGGCCGCTGTGCTCCTACGCCACACGCGCCTTTTTTTACCTGGACCAATTCCTTTCTTTCATTAATTCCCTGCAGAATATACCTGAGCATTTCGCTATTGTTATACATGTTTACTACACGTATTATATCACTAAAAGGAAAATAGATATATTGATTGTGACTCTATTGAATTAATTTGGTAAAATTACTCTTCCTCTGAAGTTATTCGAGTATACCGATCACGTTCGTTGGAGAATATCCGGTAGGAAATTGACAATGTCTTGACCCAAATTGTGCTTGAAGAGTAGGAAATAAAGAAGTCTATCCAAGTGTCCTGATTATGATTTGCGGAATGTCCAGGTGAGTTGGCCATAACTATTCATTATCACTGCGTACTTTTCTTTTTCATATTAGTGATGCGGTGAAATCTGAATATTCTCTGTTACTCGAGACGGCGGAATGAGTCATCCATGTCATACAGTGTATCCGGTTATTCTCAATGTGTATATTCTCCGGCGCGATTATTTCTATTGGGAAGACAAAGAAAAAACAATATTATTTATGTTTTGTATGCTTATGAATTACATTAAGCATTAGAGCGATTACGTGCCCCACTAGTTTGTTTATATCCATTTTAAATTTCCCTGAATGGATCACATTAAATCAGCCGAATGATAATTCAAACCATATCATATAAAAAATGATTCTCAAACCGGTTTTGTAAGTCGTGAGTTCAGCCCACCATACCGTGAAGTCACTCGGTCATTTTCAGTTACAGAATGGAAATGCATATCTTGTGGTTGATATTATGTGGTCTAGCACTTGGACAGAGCGATGATTCGTTCGAATGTGATGATAAAAATTGGCACAGTTTGGAAAATGAAACGACATCACGTCAGGAATGCGGGGTGGCATTTGAAAATCGATGTTTATGCTCAAGGATTTGTTATGACAGACGTCATCAGTACGTTGTGAATTGTACTGATGCTGGGTTTATGGATACCAAACCACTAGAGAGTCTTCCAACTAAAACTCAAGTAGGTGTTGACTCCTCAAACGAAAATATGAAGTGAAAATATGAAGGTGAATATACATACTATGAATGATTCTGTTTTATCAGGTACTAATATTTACTGGCAACCATTTGGAGAAATTACCATGGAATATTTTTGGGACACTGGATCGTATTCCAAGCCTTCGTGTCATCGATATGTCAAGCAATAAAATACGAGAGATTCATGGGAAGACTTATCATCATGTTCAGAATGTTCAACGATTGAGTCTGGATTTCAATGAACTATCGTTGGATTCACAGAGTAATCATCCGCGAGTTTTTTCAAATTTCGTTTCACTGTTGGAGTTACATCTCACTGATGCATTTGAAGATGGTACTGCGCAAGATCTTGCCGAGACACTTCACGATATTTTTGTCAATAGGTGAGTATTGATAATACATCATCATTCAGGATGGCAATTTTATTTTTCATTTGTTGTGTTTGGTTTTCTGTTCTGTTGCAGTCATTTAGAACACCTCAATAAACTACATCTGGAACAGAATGAAATTACAGAATTTCGTGACCCCAATGTTTTTTGCAACTTGCCAAATCTTCTGGATTTACATTTAGGTGACAATGAATTGACATCTCTGCAATTTAATTTGTCATGTTTGCATAAATTAAGGTTCTTGGACCTTCAACGTAATAAATTTACAAGAGTACAAGAACGTGATCTACGAACCCTTGATACATTTGCCAAACACAATCAATCAGTGACAATTGATTTGTCTAGAAATAAATTCGAGTGTGGCTGCAAATTAAATCCATTCATTAAATGGATGAAAAAAACTAAGATAACTGTGAGGAATAAAAATTACTACGAATGCACCACTCGTGAGTATTTATCAGATCGAGCATCAAATGTCAAGCTCTTACAAACCGATAAAAACGAAAAAAAAACCACTAATATAATTACTTGTGAATTGTAGATGACGGTGAGAAGAAATCACTTCAAGAAGCGAAGAATTGCATTACAAAAGTTGGGTCAACAGCAGGTGCTCGAGGAACAACAGCTGCCATAATAATCCTTTCAATGATCCTCATAACTTTAATTTGTGCCCTAGTCTATATCCAACGCGCTGAATTGAAGAATAAATTGGCACCTGTTATTGAATCTGTTAACAAACGGGTGCGATATACATCCATAGCGACTGGTGAAGCACGCGAGAATGATGTATGATCAACTTCATTTTTATATTTTATAATTTCGTAAGAATGTCAGACCCAAAAGTGGATCAACTCTATAATACACCTGCTTTATTTACCTTTAGTATTTATACAAACGTTTCCAATATCGCAAGCACTAGTAAAGAAATGTGACGATCGGAAGTTCCAATAATTCCTGCAACAGACAATAAATCGAGATCAATCACTAAAATCAGTTCACCAGTGATATATTGGCAATTATTTGTACATAATTCTAAAAATTGAGTAGAAAGAGACGAATGAGCTTTGTTGTATATTTCTCACAGCTCTTAACATGTATATATAAATATGTTCATAATTGATCATCGATTGTAATGAATATTAAAAAGAAATGGGCTAGATCGAAAAAGACTTAGATCATTACACCAACGCAAGAGGTTGTCGACACAATTAAGTAATAAGAAAAGTCAGATGAAGGGGAAATCCACTGCTCCCACCAACGAAAAATTATTCCTCCGTTAATAGTGATTGGAAGATAAATTTTATGTGTGTATTGTATATTGAGTTCTTAAATTATCTTTATTCTTATCATGCGTTCAGTGATATCAATGTGTGGATAACTCATAATTGATTAGATACAGGTGGTATATTGTAACGGCGTGAATCAACATCAGACAGTCGTGTTACCTGTCGTGTACACAATTGTCAAATTTGGCTGAAATAACTCAAGTAATATAAGAAGTGAACAGCCGTGAATATATACAATAAAAGTTGGAATATTGTGTTTCAACAAAGAAGAGAAAAGGAAGAATAAAAATAATGTCACGAGGTGAGCGGTTCGGTTTGGACCAAGTTATCAGTTCTGTTCCAGAATTGGGCCCCACGATACCTGATGGCGGATACTCATGGATCATACTCATCGGTTCAACTGCCATCCAGGTGATGAATAAAAAAAAAACAGTACCCAAGTTAAGGAAATCACATGTAAATAAAGAATGTGTATTCACTCATTCCATTATAAATACGTGAAATAGATGACAGTACCAAGTATAGTCTCAATGTATGGTGTCGTATTGGGGTATTTGTCTATTCAGTCTGAGCTGAAACTGGATTTAAGTCAAATGGAAATTGCACTCACACCGATTCTTTTCACGGCTTTTTGCTGCCTAGCAGGTAATCGATCTTCTTTCTCTTTCTGACAGTTTGACGTTACTTGAAGATAGTAAACTGTATTTCTCTATAAATATAATTCAGATCCCTGGACGAGAATAATTATTAATTTGGCATCATTTCCACGAGTAGTGGGCTTCATTGGTGTTTGTCTCCTGTCAATTGGGGTATTGGCCTCTGGTTACTTGACCACAGGTGGTGTTGGTGCTTATTTAGCCAATTCGAGTGCCGGAGCTGTGATGGGAATTGGTGGAAGTTTCATTCTCAATCAAACTGAAAGTGTCCTTCGCAGAAATTTCAGAATAAGATTACGACTTGTTTTAATGCTGAAGGAAATTGCGGTCTCTTTGGGATTTGTATTCGCTCCAGGATTCGTATTGGCACTGCTCACCCAATCTAGTCTCCATTTTGGATTATTGTTGATGGCATGTTTTTTCATACCGACTGCAATGGGGGTGCTTTTATTTCGTTATCCCACATTTTTGTCTCGTGCCAGTCCATATACTCTTTTAATAACTGATGAGGACAATGAATTGACCTCACAAGTATCTTCGAATTCGACAAATGGTTATAACAATACTTGTGCAGCCAATAGTGTTCTTGCTGATGATGGTAACAATGAAACGGGTCCTCATCGGCTTTTCGGCGAAGGAAGTGAAATTTTCAGCTATCAGGTACAATTATAATTACATTCCAATATTGCAATTCAATTAGAAACAATTGCATAATGATAATGAATGCACTTTCTATGGTAGGATCTTGATGAGGACCAGGTTCTATTTACTGCGAATCCATATCGAACGAATAACACAGAAAGTTTAAAACAAAAATTACGAGTAATGAGATCGTGCAAATTTTGGATTAGTGCTATCGCCTGGGCAGGAAGTAAAAGTAGTGCTCTATTTATTTGGATTTTATTACCTTCGCTGGCAATTTCATCCCTTTCATCTGTCACCCTGTCTCATGGAGTTACGCTGTCTGCTGCTGCTGGTCTGGGCACGCTCGTTCCTAACACAATGTCATATTGGAAGCCCAGTACCGCACGATGGCGGAGTTTCTGTTTTGGTGGAGCATCTTGGTTGGGTTCTTTGGTTCTCCTAGGTCCGTCCATGCATTGTCAACGAAAAATAATAACTCATCAACGCTCATGGCGATCTGGACTGGATTGAAATCGTCATGGACGTTAATATGTTGGTAAAATACCTATAACGTATAATATATTCCGAGTTTCCATAGGTTTATCAATAGAATTGAACTTCTGGGCATTTATGGCTCTGGCATTTTTTGGCGGGATCAGCATTGGTGGAACATCAGTTTTCCTAGAATCGGCACTAGTGGATGTATTGGGTTTCCAAACAGCCAGAAAAGCTTATCCATTGCTCTCTACAATTGTTGGATTCAGTATTTTATCATTTTCATTCGTCTACAGTGAGTACATTGTCAACTGAAACAATAAAAACAAAGACCACCTCATATATGCAGGAATATTTTCAGGTCCCATCCTCTGTCTGCGATTAAGTGCAGCAATCCAATTCATTGGAGGTATAGTCATTGGTCGTTGGTTCCCATTTTTGGCCTGACTCATTGCTCTCAGTAACAATAATTCTATAGAACTAAGAGATAATAAATTTTTTACAATATTCTGACATTTCTATACCCATTTTATGTATATATATAAATATATATTGATTCATTTACGTAGAATATTGACTTGTTATATTACAAGAGCATTTCAATGCTCGAATATCCGGCGTCCACCGATGCTTTCATTCGAAACGTTGCCGAATATATTTTTAGATTCTCCTAAAGAATTTTAATGTCTTTCCGGCCAGATCTTGAGGATGGGCGATGAATAATAATGGCGCCACCCTAAATGAAGGCGGAGAGAAAAAAAATTAGTCATAGAGCCCATGAGTTTCCGTTACGCGCGCTTTTTCGAAATATCAATATCCACCTCCGCGCATGATCGAGCGCCATGTTGGATCTGGCGCATGCGTACAGATGAAGCTCAATTTTTCTCCACCGCATCTCACGGTGGTGTATGGAGTCGTGTGTACTGCAGTAATGGGCGATGGCGCCCCATTAAAAAAAAGAATAAAAACAATTTTCACGCAGTTGTTTTGCGTTTACTCTTTTTCGGTGGTGTATTATCTCGAGAGTGAGAGGTTATGTTGTTGAATAAGAGTGAGAAGTGGCCCGGGTGGGTGGAAATAATATCACAATTTTAAGTAAGTTTATCGTTGATATATCGCCATAATTCTCACATACACATCTCCAAGATTCTTTTCAGGGTATTGTACAGGTGTGTACTTCATTTCCCGGCCCTTGGTCATTAAAATTTGTTTCTTTTTTCACATAAGCAAATGGCGGTGATGTTACACCTTTCACAAATATTTATTTCCATTCTTGGCGGGTAATCGCGAATAAATTTACCATTGGCAAATGAGTTCAAGGAATTGCGGCAAAGAGATTTCATGTGTGTTATATATATAATGAAATCGTGCGAAACAATTCCATATACACATCACAAGCGCCATGGCATCGTATTCATCTCGTCTCACTGTATGAACATTTTTCTTTTATTTATTTTGTTACCTCTGCATTTTTTTTTTGTTGCCTGAATAAAATTGGCGTTATTGCGGGAAGTATGGTACAGGTGTATATGTGGGTGTGTAAACTTGATAACTCTGTTATATTACTCATGTGTATTTACATTTTATCTTGTGCAAGATTGTCGGGATGTTGATTCATTTCTCTGCTTGATCTTCTATCTTCTAAATTCCTTGTGCGATGTCACGCGAGAGGGGATCTTAAAGATAGAACACTTACTGGGGATCGTTTTGCTTTCTTAGAGATTCCTAGAGTATTCGGGGGCACGAGTTTCGATTATGAATAGACAGTGAGAAGATTTTTTATTATCTATGGTGGTAGAAGGATGTGAAATTCATTGAGATAAAATTGTAAATATATATAAGGTAGATATCGAGATTTTTGAGTGAGTCATTGGAAAAAAATGAGGAAATTTCTTGAATAATTAAGTGCACTACTCATTCACATTCTTTAGTTGTATGACATCGTTAATGGATCATTAGTAGTCTGTTGTATATATGGTTTTCGCATTCACTTAAAATTGTTGTTCTGTTTTATTTCAGGTGCAGTTGAGAGAGGTTAGAAATGATGGAGAAGCCATAACTTATGGATACCGGATTGATTTACAAACATGGAATTAACATTTAGCAACGGTAAGAGTATTAAATAATATCCAGTTTTACCAATATGTATTAAGTGTTATGAATTCAGAATGAGATGTAAAATTTGAATACAAAGACAACAAGGATATAACGTGTGCGATGTGGAAATAATTAATCACGCGAGATTTCTGGAATAATTATACAATTAGTGATACAAATACTCTAGAAGTGTTATGGACAATTAATTTTAGCCTCATAAACAATTCTGGAGTTAATTTTATATTTAATAACGGTTGTTTTACTCTTTTCTTTTCTTCCTACTTGTAGAAATGTAGTTAGAAACAATATTCAGAAGTAACTTGTGGGATTTTTTCTCATATGACTACGTTGCTCAGTTTCAGGAACAGCCAATACTATGAAGACGAGCTTTTCATGCTCCTCGCTGCAACGCTCTAGCGAGAGTCTAGAGGGTTCAGAACACGCGAGGATGAAAGTCGATCGACCTTACAATAGTCTGACGAAAAAAAGGTAGAATTACTGAAGATCTTCGATATGCATCGATCATGAACGAATATCTCCATGCCGAAATATTGAAATAAATTTTTTCTGCACTTTTTTGCAGGAAAGATCCAAATCAAGAATATTGCCAACGTACTTGGACAACTCGTGATGACTGCAAAGATGATTTTTGGGCAGCGATTCGCTCTAATTATGATTACATCATGGATACAAATCTTATTGATAGTTGCAAGGTAAATTTTTCGTTCTCAAATAGATAAAATAATAAACCAACAACTTCTAACCCATTTCTCAATTTATCGTCGATTTAGGAAGCTAATGGTGAACTTGTATGGGATGAAGCTGACGTTTCAACACTCTCATGGGGATTAAAAGAAGTCAGTTGCCAATTTTCAGAACTTTATACTTGGCTTGGTGTATTGCAAGAACTCGTTTACTCAAAGGAAGAGAATTTGTTGGATAAAAGTCTTCGTGCTGTGAGTTTTTTCTTTTATTAATTCTGTGCGAAGTGAAACATTCGATGTCGATTAAAAGATCGAATGAAAGTATTGCGATGATGCATTTCGTCGTTCTCTGATAATTAAAGTTGGATGAATTTTTATAGGCTCACATGGAGGAGCTGCGACGCAAGGCATATAGACGACGTTTGTTTAATGAACAAGCAACAAAACTTGTGGCTCGCGCACCTTCGTTAAATGACGAAGTTGCATGGCGAGTCGATCATTTGAATGCGAAATGGGAGCTTGTTGAACAAATAATGGCACCCACACAACCGACATCAGATCATGAAGATGTTTCAGCCGGTAAATACTATTTGATGAGAAGTGGATTATCTGAAGTGGATAATTTGTTTATCTGTAAACAAAAGCATAGTTGTGAAATTGATATTATTAAATTTTGTTGATTAGATTTCGAGCATGAAGTTAAGTGTCTCAGGAAGTGGCTTCGGGAAATGGAATCGAGATTACAACCATTGAGTTTTCGTATTGACTGGACACGTTCTGAATTGGAGGAGAAAGCAACAGAGCACATGGTGAGTTTTCGAGATAATTTTTATAGAAATATCCTTCACAATAATTTTCTTTCCATCACTCTGGTGACAGATGTATTGGAAAAATAACGGTGCCAATGCTGCACGTTTGTTGCGCAAGTGATTCAATACATAATATTTCTACCAACAATTGAATGATTCGAATGATGAAGAATAATCAATAATCGTTCGTATCGATTCGATATGGAATAAATATAAATTCATTTCTTTTCCATATCCACGAGGTAACGATTTCGAAATGATGATGGGGTTTCTAGAGTATCGCATGTACTTGTTAGGAACTAATCCTAAAATGCGAATACAAATATTATGTAATATAAAATATGGTAGCGAATTCATGCAACGAAATCCAAGTTTTAGTTTCTATTATAGTTTGATGTTATTCAACCGAATCGTGACTTTATAGCAGACGACTATTCTTGATTCTCATTCTAGCCAGAACATCGCAACGAATGGGCTATTTTTAGTTGTCGTTCTCCCATTCCGTCCTTTCTATTTCTTTCTTTATATTCGCCATCATCACATTTCATCTCAGTAATTCTCATATGAATAGACCATAATATTCCACATCTGAACACTCGATATTTGATTCAATATCATCAAAATACTTCGTAAATAAACTCTTCATATTCATTCAACGATGAATGAAATACGTGTACAAATATATACAACACGGCGGATCTTACGTGCACACCCATCATTTGAATGACGAGGTGCTGTGCCGGCTCGAAACAGGTTCAAGAGCAAGTCAATTTTACCATAGGAGAGCAACAATTGTGGTTGGTGTTTCATAATATCGAAGAAGTGCAGTGGAGGTTGACGTGTTTTATATTTGCGTGTATATAGAATGAACGGACTTAAGTTGAGACATCGCGGTCAGGTCAATCAACTAATTGTTTCTTGTGAAAACGTTCAAGTTGCATCGCTACTATTTATATATAGGTATATATATATATATATATATATATGTCATCAAGTCGAATAAAAGATCATGATGGGAACCGTTATGTTAAATTAAAAAATTCATCCGGTATAAATCACCACTTAAGATCGTCAATCACATAAAAATTCATGTGTGCATATATGTTTGTGTGTTCCACATTGCATTTTGCTGACTGCAAAATATATTCCGTTATATCTATATTTTTTTATTGTCCTCTGTCGTTCTCTGTATTTACTGGTGACGAATCACAAAACTACAATTGTTGATAAATTGTATATCTAAATAGCTATATTCATCTTTCCGATTCTTGCACGTTCCCAAGATAATTAACGACCCGTCGTTGACGTCGTCAACCTCTATGTATATAGGCATGGTGAAAGGGCAATCGCAAAATTGCTGTTTTCAACTTATTTTCCCCACGTGTATATAACATCGTTGTACACACCATAATTAACATATATCTCATGAAACGAATGCCACAACGCGATGATCATATAGTGTATTTCTTTATACTTAAACTGGCACTCACGTACACAATCATAAATAACCGTCCGTCATGGATCCCATATTTTATGAAATATATACACACATATGTATTATTCGAAAATTTTCTCGTTTCCACTGTCACGTCATTGGTTTTCACTAAATAAATTTCCATGCGAATAATATTTAATCTGATTGACAGTCAGTTTCTAATATCAATCAAGATTAAAATCAAAAACTACAATAATCTATTGCATCAATATCTCTCCTATTTTTTTTTTCACCTATTTCGAATTTTTATAGTTCATTGCGTAAAATAACATATGTCAGTTAAACGAAACTTTCTAAGTATACAAAATGAAAAAGAAAAAATTATTGAACAATTTGACATGAGGTGAAACAAAAAACACCAAAAAACAAATATGAGATGTAATGAGAAAGGTTGAAAGAATGTAGGAAAAATTTTGTTCAATCTTTGTACATACCGGATAACATCATGACAGAATGATGTATAATGCTTCTGAGATGATCGAATAGTTCTGCTTTTTTTTATTACGTTTATATTTATGTATATGGTATAAAACGATCACGTTTGAGATTTACCATAAAGCGACAACTGGGTAATTTTCAATCTAATCCCGAGCTCGCGCGTTACAGTCTTATCCATCATAGACCTAGAGTTGCATAAGATATCACACAACAGCCAATATATGCGTTAGAGTGAAAGTTCTCTTCTCTCGCTTATGTTGCGCCTATGGTTATAATGCTGCAATGGAGGCGAGAGATAGTACATTGATGATGACTATGTGTGACTCACGATGAGGAACACAATGGACCCCGAACGTAGAATCCGTTAAAGGCGACCGGGTACCACCGCGTTCGTCTCGTTGTGTCCCGCATGCACAAGATAGCCAATTGAAACAATTACCACGCAGCCTCAAGCGTGAGTTATAACAATCGCCAACTAAGTGGTGAGAGTAAGAGAGATAGAAATAGAGAAGGTAATAGCGAGTTGGGACTATTTAATTTTTTTGCTCGAGGTCAACAATCTCCTGAATTGTGGATATAATACAACATCCGAGTTGGAGAAAAAAATATAAAAACAGGGCAATTGACGCTGTGTACGAATAAATGTTGTCGAGCGAATTGAGGGAACATTGTTTATTATTTTTGTTGTTATGAATTTTTTTTCCATTTCACTTTTTGTTGCATGTCTACTAGTTCGGTTTGCGGTTTTGTTCCGTGAGATATTGACATGAAAAAGTTAATAGAATCGAACGTGCTCGTGGGCAGGAGAAATAATAATGACCATATACTTGTATCGTAAAATAATATATATAATAGGTGATAGAAGAAGGAAGAGAAAAGTAGAAGATGGGAAAATTGGGAATATGAATACTTTGTGAGTGAGGTTCAATAAATTCCTGTTAATATTATCGTGCTATAGAAAGGGTTCAATTCACCTTTCTTATAGCCATGAACTGCGTGACTGTTGGATAAGATTGACAAAGACGTGGACGTTTTTGACGTGGGATATCAGCCAGTAACTCTGGTGAAATCATGCAAGCTCGCACCCATAGTTCGTCGTCTTGTATGTATATAACAAGAAATAAGAAGCACGAATGGAAGATGGTAAACAGAATAAAAAGAAGGTAAAAAAATAGATGGAAAAGGAAGATGGAGAATATAAACTCAGTGTATAGCCACTGACTGGAATCTTAGACGTTTTTTGTCGGCCTCTCTCACTGCCTCGTTGTTGGACCAATGCGAGTGTAGTTTGAGCTACTACTATCCTATACTATATAGAAGCAGAAGACGTGCTTGAATACGGTGGAAGAGCCACATGCACAACTCCACTTGCAACCCTATCGCCCTCATCATCTTTATTCTCGCTTTATCTCTTTTTTGTCTTCTCCCCTTTTTTGGAATAAAATGAACATGCAAAGCGTCAACTGACGAATCAACGTGGGATTTTACATTATGAATTAAATTTACATCATCGTATCTTTGAAGATTGTCTCAATTTTATATATGAGGAATAATTCAGTTTTTGATGATGATTTAAAAAAAATTGAGAGATCCACGTTCTGGAAACAGTTATGAAAGCCAAAATAAAAAAAACTCTGCGTGAATCAAACGGGATGTATTTGTATGTGTGTATTTCTACACAATATATGTTGAGATTGGAACGGAAACAAACCGTATTTCCACATCCAGTACATGACTACAGATAATAAATAATTCACGGAGGATATACAGACGTAATGTGAAAAAAAAAGTGCTGGCTAAATCCTACGCAGTGTTAGTTGTACATATATAGAAATATAAATGTACAACTGGGTTCAATTGAATCTCATATTAGAGAAATGTATATATACATAGGTATAGTGAGAGCGTATTCACTTGGTCTTTACCAGTAGTCACATACATTGCAAATAATATTTGCGTGTATGTCTATGACTTCACTCAAATTACGACGCGCCACATTTTCTCGTGCTCTTTGCCTATATTGTGTTGAAGGAATGAATAGTTGGGGGTTAATAAGAGTATACTGAGTCAATACAGACGTTTATCACTTACTAGAAATCGTGACTTTACTTCCTGAAAGTTCATGAGCATTTAGGCATGTGATATTTTTTTTCTTTTTTACTGTGCTCATAAAACGACACGACAAAAGATGGAAAGGAAAAAATAATATATTCCCAGTAGGAACATTTATTATCGGAGATAAAATTTTGTAACAGTAATTATTATGGCTGTTGAAAGTGTAACCGGGCATTAGACGTGATATGCATTGAGAGAAGATAAAAAAAATATATATATAATAGTCTTCTATTATGATCAATTTCATTATGAGCAGATTAGCTTTATGTTACTAGGAATTTTGTCTGGAGAATGACTTGTAAGTCAATTTCATCGTACTCGAGAGAAATTTTTAATACATAAATTGAGAAATATTCAATCTGTACAATTGTAACGGTGGGATAAATTAGCGTTACACTAGATAATGAATGCTGTCATCATAAATAGAAGTAAAAATAAAAGAGGAGAAATGAAAGAAAAGAAAAAAACGCGTTTCAACATAGTTAAATATGGTGGATACCTTTACACAAAGTTGCCGGAATTTTTACTCCGATTGATGTCAAAGTTATTGAATAGTCACGATAAATAGTCATCAGAGAAAGCATATCAAAATTTACTATTGTAGACTCTACTAGAATACAATTGATGAAAAGTACAAATTCATCTTAGGACGTTTCAATGAATGTTTCAAAGAGAATGAGACGTTCTGTAGTAGGTAATTTCTCAATTTGAATTATATAAATTATTTTCATTATGGTGTTATAAAGTTACAATGGGCCATTGGAAAATTTTTTTCACATTCGGATTCTATTTCTATCATAATCATATAAATTTCCATGAGAATGTTGATGAGATCCAATACTAATATATCAATATAAAAATATTTGAAGGAAAAATTCTTTCGAGTATATATATATGCGTGTGATGAAAATTAAAATATCTTGAAAAATTTAATATGAAGCTACTGTAAAGCCATTGTATAACATATACAGAAATGTTTTTCTCTTATTGCTGTATTTGGATGTTCGATTAAAAATATTTGTACCTGTATAGAACCAGAGTGAGTAGAAAAGATGTGTTTCGAGCCAGGCACATGCAGGCACACACGATTATATATTTGCCGGGCCAATATCACCTGCGGCACATCTTTGCGTGGTGAAACACTGCCAAATCGTTTAAACACACACATACAGATGCAACGCATGTGTGCTTGAATATACTCACCTAACCAATGTATTTTTGCGAGCCGATTTTAGTTGCGTAATAAGCAGGCAAGGTGATGGAAGATGTAAGGCATTGTGTGTTCTTCTTTTCTGTTGGAAAAGATTTTTGAGACCTGGCGTTTGGGTTCCCCTCGATGAATATTACACAGACACGTGCACACACTTATATATAAATGCGCCCACCGTATATATACATTTGTAAACGCGTGCCTATACAGCCACTGCCAAAACATTTTGAGGCCATCTCTCCTTTGTTCAGTTGAAAAAGGAGTGGAAGGAAAAAGAAAGAAAAGAAGAAGAAAATTGCAGCAATTCTACGAAATTTAACTTGAAAAATTTATAGATACGTTGAAATAACAATGGTTAGAAATTTCTGATGGCTGTGAATGAGAAATCAACATATTATTTATGAGTTGTCCTACTTTTTCGACATATAATGGAATGGAGTGTGCAATTATTGAAGACTAAACAAAATAAGTGAATGTTGGTTTCAATTGGGATAATCTTGAGAACATAATCAGAAGGGTTAAACAAATGGATCATTTGAGGCCTGTTGTGAAACCAGGAACGTATTTTGTAAGGGGGATAAGAAGGCCCCGGTCGAATTAGTAGGGAAGACAAAGCTCTTCTATTCGTAATTGATTGTTTTCTCATGAAATTCAGCTTATACGTAAGTTTATGAGTAATTCAATAATTCATTGACAGATGACGAGTGAACAATTGATAAACTGCGTTTGTAATAAACTCATGGTTTTTGGAATTATTCTGTTTACATGAGAGTAGCAGTGAAGTTTTTTTCAATCTTCAATACTGAATCCTCAAGTTATTTCCAAACAAAATCGACCGTTTTCCATTATAAATCTACAGCACGTGCGCCATGGAAATATGAGTATCTGGCGTCGACAGTGCCTTTCTTCTCGAACCCCCTATACTATGTTAAGACGGAAATGGAAAACTGACTGGAGAAAAAAAAATTGAAAAGATTATTCAAATAAACAATAGACTTTGCGGAAGAAATGTTTTAGCTTTTATATAATATTATCACGTAAAACTTCACAGCGTTTTATCTCTAATATATTTAGTTTAATCACATAAACTTTCAAATTAAAATGTTTCCTCTATATGAAGACCATTTATTAATTAAATCATCGCAGATATGATTGAATGAATTACTCTTGAAATTATTCTGCCAGATGAAAACTAGTCTTCAAGCGATAACATATATTTAATTCATCTTTCGATGTTTAGATGAGTTATAAAATCATCTTAATGATTAATATCACATCCATCTAAGGGACTATAACATTAATATAAATATATTCGTTTACATTTGATTACAATGCCACATTGGGCCTTACATATAATATGTAAAGGACACGTTCATTGGGCACCATACCGGTTTTCTCTGTTAGTATTCTCGTAGCTCTGCATGAGGATCGAAAATGAAATACAACTGAGCATAGAGAACATGATGATTTTGTGTGGGAGAGAAAGAGAGAAGAAGAAACTGATAAAAAGGACTGTACATATACACAAAAGGTGGGAGAGTCGCAGCCGGCTGTTGGGCGGGGAGGAAACACAGAGACCAGAGTGAGACAGATAAAGAAAAAAAAGATAAAGAGAGAACACACACCAGCAGGCACATATTTCTCAGGCATCTACTCGCGCGATTGCTCGAAAGCCACCGATGTTTGCCGAGCCAAACGCTGAAATGCTTCGTGTTTCTCTACACGCTACATAGAATACAGAAAGTATTGGGGAAGTGTGCGACTCAAAGTTGGAGCACGCTCGTCGGCTTGAACCGACCGGCCAGAGTTAGCCGTTCCGCGGCGGTTGGTGGATCGCACGCGGCATTTTTTTTTTCACGTCGCGACTCACTCGTATATTTATACATATTCATGAAATAATATTCAATAAGATTATTATATCCATTAATTGGATTTGAAGTGGAATTATATTCGAGAACACTGATACGATGTGTGGATTATTTGTGCGTGAGAGAGCGCGCCAGAGTGTATTTGAATAATGATTGGAGTGATGTCAGGGCTAATTCGTCCTGAGTGCTGTGGGATTTATAAATGTGCGTTATTGTTGTGATAACGTTTGAGATCAAATTATTGTTCACTATACGTACAAAGAAGAGAGCAGGAAGAAAAAAAATATAGAGCTAAAACTGTATGGAGGATTCATGAATGCCCAGATGTAAAAGCCATTTTTTTTTATCACGCTCTACATTATCAACATTATTCTTGATCCAAATACAATTCTTCGACGGATTTTTATCGACGTAAAACATGTTTATTATCGGTGCCTTATTATTAATGACGAACGAACGAACGAACGAACGAACGAACGAACGAAGAAGAAGTGGTGAGAAGAAAAATAATATAAGAGAAGAACGATGGAATGAATAATAATTAAATAGAATGGAGCTGACGAAATATCACATGTCTTCGTAAATGCTATTCATATACTTCCGTTTTGGAGTTTAAACATTGAAATTATATATTTGCACATGTTCCTAATGCAATGGCTCATGGTGATATGATGCGGCGGAATAATATTTCGTATATGTATATATTGTACGATTTAGTTTAGAGTGACTTTAAAGAATTTTTGACGGTCTGGTTGTTGAGGGTTGAGAAAAGTCTTTCTGAGAAGACCCAAGTAGAGACCTCCCAGGGACTTCGGATCCAAGCCAAGAGAAGACTCGGGTGGAGAGAAAGAGTGCGAGAAAGAAGAAAAGAGAGGGCGATAGAGAAAGAGAGAGAGAGAGATAGTGCGAACGAGAAGTAAAATAAAAAAATAACTGCGTTGGTGGCTGGGCATCGACCTCCGATTTACCATTTGCTGTTTCAATAACGTGAGAGAATTGGGTTATTGCGATACGATTGTGTTTGCGAGTGCTTGCAATACTGTCGTGGATAACATTAGGGTGAGTCCCAAATTTTTTATGTAATTATTGTTGTATCATGGATTTCTGTATTTATCTTTCAATTCCAATTCGAATTCTGAATTTATTTGTTATCTTGGGCAGTTGGTCTATGTGGTAGTGATAATTGACCACTGTAGAAGTGATGGAAAAGGCTTAAAAAAGTAGACTAGCCAACAATTAAAATTTATATATGGATGCGTGTGTGAAATATTGATTTCGGATTCTTACTTCTTTTTCACCACACTCAGAAGTCTTAAAACTTCGACATGAAAAAAACAAAGGTTGTTCAGCCAGTTTCTAATTCTTCTGTGGATTTTCTTGAAAAATATCTCTTTATGCTATGATGTGACTATGTCAATACCTTCAGTTAGAAAATAATTTTAGCTGATGAGAAATAATCAATATTTTGGTTATAAATATTTATATTTAAGATCAGTTACAGATTTGTGATTGTTTGAAAAGTTAATATTATGACAGTAATTGATTTTGGGAAGATTCATCATTGGATAATTAGTGTTGAACTTGTTTTTTATGATAGGAAAAAAAAGATGTAGGGAAATGTCAAGGGCTGAGGTTAATATAGAAATTAATTAATATTCTTCACTGTCATTTGATATAATAAATGACAGTGATAAAGAAAATGTCACCGAAAAGGGTTTCCATAATTTCTGAGTAAAGCCGGATGAATGTCATCTGTGCGTGACGACGTTGATGAGGACGACACAGGTCGATGTAACAAGAAGCAGAGACCGGCTGTAGAATAGATAGTTAAACTGTATATAGCGGAAAAATGTTATAACACGTGGAGTTAGATATAGAGAAGGCCGTGTGTGAGAGCACTTGGTCAAACGACATTCGCGGTCGTGCATTGGCAAGTTAAGTTGTGCGACGTTGATGAGTATAAAAGTTCATGTTGAATGCCGTAAGTGGCAAAATGAGGGCTCTCGGTCTCTCGGTGTGGTATTTATTTCTATGAAGAATCCTGATGGAACGCGTCGTTACGCACAGCCTTTTTTGAAACAAACGATGCTAGATACTTGTATATACTACTTTAGTATATGTATTGTATTATCTTAGTATACAGAGACACGAGAAAATAAACCCACCTATTCTGCCATCTTTTGTTATCCATCTTCGTCAATTTTATCCTCCCTTGTTGTTGTATATATTTCCTTTGTCTAAAGTCTGACCTCTAGTATAGAATTTATAGTTATGGTTTTACTCCATCTGTATTTGTGTTTCAAATGGCTTTCTCGGAATTTACATGGAAAATTACTTGACAAGAGTGTTATTTATGTTTAGTATCATGATTAGGACCCTTTTTTGAAAAAAAAAGGACAATTTATCTCAGTCTTACCATTCATATCTTTTATTCTGATCGGTTTTTTTTTTCTTTTTGTTTTGGTCGTTGAAGTTCTCGTGAGTTTGTACTATCACGCAGGGTTGGGTGTTTTGTGAGTGAATAAAGCAGTTCTATTCAATTTGATGATGAACAAATTTTTTATCATTTGTTTATGGTATATGAGAAGTTAATGCAGTATGAAATATAGAAAATAGTCATAGTTGCATTTACGATGATTCAACAATTTTCGTCATAAATCTGCGTTTCTTGTGAGTCATAGAAACATGAAGATTAGAAACTGAAAGATACATTCTTTTTACATTTGTCATTGTTTCATGCAAGAGCACACCTTTAGTTTAGTTCTCTGACAGATTATTATATTTTTATTAAATTACTGTTCAGGAAATGTAAAACAAAAGCATTGAAATTTATTCTGATTCTCAAGTGATGATAAAACTACTTCGAACTCAGCTACGAAAATATCTCGTCTATAACATTTTCGAATGTGAATAGTTGAGCTAGAGATAAAAATACTTCTGAAAGTGATATATTTATGAAGTAAAATATGTATTTTATTTTTTCTCCTCTCACAGAATGAATTTAAAAAACAACTGCACTTAACTGTATATGTATCTTCGTGAAGTGGAAAAATGGAGAGAAAAAAAACCTCCCCAGGCTCTGTAATATAGATAACGAGAGTTAAATTTTATCTTATTAAATTAATTATAGAATTTTGTTTTATGCGGAAGTGTACAAAGCAATGTCGATGTATTAAAACCAGAATTGAGAACGCGCGCGTGCCAGCACACATCTCACAAACGATAATGTATATGTGTGTATGTGCGTGTCATGAATAAATGCCTCCTCACCTCTTCTTCATGTTCTCACTGGTTTGTGTCGCGTGCCTGATGTCAGTTCATTGAAAATAAAATTGACCCAACGTTGTTATATTCATTTTTGAATTAAACGAAATATGAATATAAAATATTCATACATTTATTTCACTTATTTCATAATTCAACTTATTACGTACATGTGAAGGCCATAAAATCATATATATTTATTGGATTGGTAAACTTGAAGATCGCGCAAATCGATAAGTAATTCGTTCGGTCAGTCGTTGCAATCAGTAATGAATGCGCTGGTCTTGCAGCAGAACGGGCGGGGGAAAAAAAATCAACAAATAGAAATAAACTAGAATACAAAACATAAATAAAGAGAAAAAAAAAATTAATGACATGCCGGGCAACCACGAGCGCGTGAAGCACGTTGAGAAAATGAAGGGAAGAAATGTATAAAACCTATGAGGGAGATTCAAGTGAGTTTGTGTATGAAGCTCTTGCGGTTTTGATCTATCGATATTATCATTATATACGTACGTATATATCCGTGATGATTATACGCAGATGATGTATGAATATGATGAGTGTACAGTATAAAATCAACGTGTTTTATACTTGTTCTGTTACGGAATTGAATCTCGTGATTTAATCGACGTTGAATTGTGTGGATGTATACAAGCGAGAAACATCCTCATGGCTATGGGTGGAATTGGCTTTACAGAATTTTCCATATAATATCAGTTTTTTTTTGTTTGTTTGTTTTTTTCTTATTCTTTATATTTCTTGTTTTATTTTTCTAATCCTGTGTGCACATTCTGCAAGTATTAATTACTTTCTTCCGCAAGACCTTGAGTAGATGATTGTGGATGAAAAATTGGTATTGAATGCACTTGGTACAGGTAATTCTATGGCATCATTATATAAAACTTCTTATCAATTATTTTTATCATTTCGTTATCTCGTTGTGACGAATTGATGGTCGATAACATGAGCGTTGGTTCACAATTTTTTTTCTTTCTTTCCGTTGGCGTGTGATAATATCCTATATTAGTTCTGCTACTCATGTGGTGTTTTTCTTCATTTGTTATTTTTATTTTTTTCTCTCTCTTTCCATCTTCATTTTTGCATTCTCTTTTTTTTTTGGTTTCGCCTTGTTCCAATGCATTAAACTCATGTTGTGCATCACAATAGGGACTAGTGAGGTTATTCCGTAGGGAAATAAAGATAATGCACACGAGTGTAATACTAGGACTTTCTCCGTGGGAGTCGTGCTGGCATCGGTAAACAACATCAATAGATCTTATCTGTGAACTTATTTTACAGAAGGAGGAAATGTGTATTGGATGTATTGGAGGTAAACATAAATAGATATATATGTTGGGACTTCATGCTGAGTTTGCAATCTCTCATGTATAATCTTTATTCCTTTAAGTAATTTAGTCAGTCAATTGAAATCATTCGACGTTTATTAATTAGCTTAACAACGATAAATCGTTATAGAGTTGGCGTTAATTGATGTATATTGATGTTTATATATATATACATATATAGCTTGTTTTCATATAAAAAAAATTGTTCCTCTCGCAATTATTCCTCCTCTAGTGCGAGAGAAAGTAATACAAAATGAGGGAAATAATAGTATGGACCTATTTCACATGGTTTTGAAATATATATGTATATATGTATATATATATTTTTCTCTTTTCTTTTTTATTCAAAGTTTTATTATATCTGTGTATTAAACTTATGTTTAATTAGCTAATCGAGGGAGAGTACGTTCAGTTGGTTTTCTTTTCTCTGATATAAAGGACAGTTTTATCGTGATTCGAGGAAAATGTTAACCCCCTTTTTTTCCACGAGTGTTTATTCATTTCTCATGGTGAAAGTATATGGTCAGATTCCAGGACCTGTATATTTTCATCTGCGAAAGTTTTGCGGTATGACATCTCTCGTAAAGTGAGCAAAAAAAAAAAAATGTTTAATGATGATATGGAAATGATTAATTTTCTTTAGAAGTTTGTGGGGATTTTATTTATGGCGTTTTTATTTTATGAGGAATTGTCGATTGGATTTGAAGGAGAATTTGGATAAAGATTCATAGAGGAAATTAGATTTCATCGAAATATATATTTATTTGTATTGATGTTTTGTTGAGTGAGAAAAAAAATTGAAATAATTTAGAGACAAAGAGAGAATACTTGGTCTTTGTGGATTTGTGTCATGTTGAACGTAAAAATATAAAAACAAAATAAAAAATTAGCTATTGATATAAATATATATATTTAAAAGAAATCATGCGATGATGATGTTGGTACAGAAAGTCTTGAATATTGGTGGTATAACAATCAAAGAAAAAACTTGATTATCGTATTTTCCATTAAACGCTCCGTTGGACTTGAAGTTTAGTAAACACATTGCGGTAGGATCTGAGTTACTATTCAGCTCAGCGATCCATCGATTTCATAGCACATAGATCGAATTGACGTTAAAGTTCATTCGCGCGATAGTAAGTGGAACATTGCTAAAGTAATTTTCATCGGACGCACCTTTTTCTTCCCCACCTTCTTCTTTATCTTTTTATTCTTATAAATGTTTATTCTTTACCTCGTTTCACCATCTCGCCACACGATATGAATGCATTTATCATCGTTTCATCATCAGTTGCTTCAATTGCTTTATGATGATATTGTGAATAGATTAGTCAATAATAAATTGCACACAGTTGTAATTATGGGAATAGATCAGATTATATAGGAGAAAATCTAAGTATGATTTCAGAAAATATATTAATATTATTGTTCGAAGGGGAAGTAAAATCAGAAAATATTGAAACAAATACTACGAACAATTCAGATATAGGATAATTTCCTTTCATATGTTTTGTAACAATTCTTGGAAACTATGAACAGGAAAATAATGGGAAAAATAAAACACATTTAATCACCACATTATGTATTTCTCATCGTGCACCATTCTACATGGTATTACTCATACAGCCACTACTATTTGCATATATTCTCTCTGTAATCATTTTCATGGTGTACTAAAAACGAACAGCTATATAATTTTGTTGATTGAGAGAAGGCCACGCGAATAAGTACAACCGATTAATCATCCATTATCCAATATTGATCGTATTCGATTAGGGGGCAAAAAAAATACTCAATTGATCAATTGAAATTATTTCTATTATTTTCTTTAACCAAATTTTCAACATTTCAATGTGTTTTACATCAGTTCTATAACTTGCGGAATGCCGAGCAGTGCTTTCATCATATATATAAATATAATGTTAAGACGTCAAGGGATATTGTATATTTATGGTCTCAGATGCGATCGTGTTACTCGCATTCTCATTTGCAATTCTCTAATGCAATTGTGCGCGCCGCGCATGCTTATGCTCTTCGTGTTTCCGGATTCTCAAAACGTTAATACATATCCGTGGAGGATCTTTTATTATATGTGGCGCGAAGAAGAGAAGAAAAAATAATGGCGTTAACCGTGACACAGACACGCGAGATGGCGCGCACAAGATTGTTTGGAAGCCTTTCTAGAATGGGTGAAAGTTTGAAATTCTTTTTTTTTTCGCATCTTTCTTTTTTTTTGGCCTTTTTCTTTTTTATTATTACGTTCTTTTTTTCTTTTCAACAATTTCTTCGCCTGTGGATGAACGAATGAGAACATGACGTGGATATTAACGATGTTCTGAAAATGATTCTTTTGTATGTTCGTGTGTACAAGTCAAAAAGAACTAATTTAAATGTCACGCAATCAAATTGACTGTTGGCATACGAACTTTTCTTCCTTTTTCAGGTGGAATTTTTTTTCTTCTGGTTTTTTCACCGTTTTTTTAATTTTATTCTTGAGATCTCATGGGTCAGATAAATATTTTAATGATAGAATGATTAAGTGAAAGTTAATTAGGATACACTTTAGTGGGTTGCATGATAGATTTGCACATTGTACATCTTAATATGAAATTGATTAATTGATGATGTATAATTGAAGAGATGTAAGTGAGTTTATAAATAATTGACCGTTGTCGCGTTACTGAGATTCCACTTTGAAATGTTTTGGACTCGCGATGGCTGATGTGCCCAGTCCTCTATTTTTAGGGAGCTTCTTCTCATTACACGGTCGTTCTGCTTCCGACGATGTAGGTCATGGTGGTTAACCCATAAGTATATATAATATTCGCGCATTAAAATATATTGCGCTTCGGCGAATAAATTATTTATTTGTTCCTCATCCTTTTCGAAAGTAGATTTATTATTATTTTTTTCTTTCTTTCCTTTTTTTCTTCCACATTGATAAATATGTAGAATGAAATTTTTCAATGTACGTCTACTTACTTTTATCGTGTACAATATCGGCGCACATTTACAATACAGTAGAAAGTGATTGGTGAAGAGAAAAGAATGAAATAAAAAAGAGAATGAAGAATAACGGGATAGTGTCATGCGAAAAAAAAAAATTTTGCTGATATTATTAATTATGATTGAATGGTGTATAATACTATTCACTGATTAGCCATTTAATTCAGTGACTTTCTGAGGTCTTAAAGATCATCGATAGGATAATCTTCGAAGCAAGATGTATAAGTTGGATGAGTGATAATCGATTCAATGATGAATCGACGCGTGACAGCAGAAAAATGATTAAATGTCGTTTTCTAACGACTTCACCTCACTTATATACCTTCCATACATACATATATATTTATATACATATAGATGTTATTATGATAACATAATAAAAGAGTGGAGGCGAGAGTAAACGACGCATGGCGGCGAGCAGTCTACCAACTCCCGTCATACACCTTCCTCATGAATATTCAACAAGATGAAGCTTTGAGTTACCTTTATGGTTGGATTGTTGGTTGGTTGCGATGTCGACAGAGAGACGCCATCATCATCGTGCTCCATCTGTTTATGACTAACGATTACCAACTTGCTAACTATCGTTCAAAGTTATTTATTACTTCTATTCTATAAACGTCCTGCTTACTCTCTCCTCTGTGGTCTTTGTCACTGTTTCTTTGTCCTTGATTTTCTACTCCTTTTTATTTTTTTGCTTTAGATTGTTCTATTTTTTTTTTCCCACTTTTTTTTACGGGTTCCTGCTCGATTCTTTCCACCGCTATGCCTTGTTCACTCTCTCGTATTCTGCATTATGGGGATCACGAAATCCTGTGTGATCTGAGCTGTAGCGGATCGGGCAGTCACGTTTTCTCGCCTGTATCACAAAAGCAAGAGCTTAGAGATTTCTCGGGTGTGTTTTTGTCCAAGGCCATGGCATAAGGGAATGTATTGTAGAAGTGAACGAAGTTAGCACACTTTATTTTAGAATATTTATGAATTTGTATTTATTTATTTTCAAATGGGTTATTATTCATTGGAGTATATATATATATATATATATATATTGGATGTATATATAAGTGATTTCAGAATGGATAATAATCTTTCATTGATTGAAATCAATAAAGCAGACAAAATATGTCAAAGAGATTTGTTCTATAGTGCGTTTCCACCTGCTCATATATGTATATATGCGAAAGATCGATTCGCCATTTCGCCACGTTTATTTTATATCGATTGGTTGTGGCGCGCATCGGTAAAACTGAGAACAATGAAACGATAAATCTTCAACACTTGATACTCTTTCTGCAGCAACTCACTTCGTATATGTGTGTTGATACCAACTCGCGTTGTAGTTGTATTATCGCTCTTGTTTTCGCACTTTTTGTCGGAATTTTACGGTGGAGGATAAAGAAAGCTAGGGAGGAAAAAAAGAGGGGTTAATAGTAGTAAGTTTGTTATTTGGGAATTTTTTTTGTTTAGTAATGAACAAAATGATCGTTTGGAAATGAAACTGGGAATTATAATTAGGGAGAGAATCAATTGATTTTTATGTTGATATTTTAGTGTTTTTCATCTGTTTTTCGTGATTATTGACGTATGTTTTATCCAATTAAAACTAAACAATGAAATAATAAATCTTTTACACTTGATTCTCTTGCTGATTACTCGATAGATTTAATCTATATTTTATTCATAATATTGTATTTATTCTTCTTTATTTTGTTGAGATTATTTCACTATGGTAGAATAACAAAATATTTATCATGACTGTGTTATATAAAATTGATTTGGCCTTAACATCAAAATTATAAAATTGGCCTTTATCTCCTCGAAAATTTCTCAGTTCTCAAACAAAGAACTTGATAAAAATAATGACAATGACGAATTCACTACGGAGAATTTTTTTCTTTTCGGTAATCTCTGGCAAATGTTTTGGTCAATTAAATTTAAACAAAGAAATAGACAATAAATTGATTCGTTCCTTTCGCTGTTAGTCATAATTTTACTTCAAGATTGAGAATAATAAGACAAATCTAACGAGTTTGTTATGTAAAATCAATGTTTAGAAAATTTGAAGGATATAAACGAAGGACAAATAGAAAAAAAGGAATGAAAATGAAAAAAATTGGAAAAATAATTTATTTATTTTGTTTTTTTCAATGTTTATCTGAATTATTTTGTTTTGGCCAACTTTCTCATCAGATTCATCGTTCAATATATAACAAAATGCGATTAAAGGGAACGCGTGAGTACGCACACGGTGGGCGTGTGTATATTATTAATCTCCAATCGGTAAGTCGAGATTGTTGAGAAAATTTTACGTATCTGCATTCGCGTATCGGTATCGTTACAAACACATATGAATACACATACACAAATACCTGAGCATACATGATCGAGTGCGCTGGTGCGGAATCATGTCCTGCGGCCTGCGCTCTCTGTTTGCTAACATTTATTATTCGTATTCCATTGGTTTATTGCATGTTGAATTCACTTGAAGTTTTATTTCTACAAAGAAATTCATATGGAGGGTAGAAATGAAGATAAATAAAAAATAAATATTTGTTATTTCCTTCGTGAGGATGTTGATAAACAAGAATTCCAAGAGCTGTGTTATACTTTAAGACTCTTCACAGAATACTGAATAATAAATTCACTTTAATTCTTTGTACAATAATAAAACTCGTAACAATAAAAATAGGTTTGGTCAGGAGAAATTTCATCATTTCAGTCTTTTTTGGGAAATGGTGGAGAAAAAAAAATTGGTATCAATGTCATTAACATAAACGACATTCTCTCTGTTCTTCTTTTTTTTCTTTTCTTCTCGCTCTTCCTGTTCAATTGCATTAAATTCAAATGAAAGTTATCGGTCTGGCACTGTGCCAGCCATGGCAAAAAAAAATGTTTATATGTATATGTGTGTGGCGAGAGTCATGAGCGTGTCGAATCACTGACCCTTTGCACTCGCAGTAGCTAACATGTCCGTTCGGTAAAGGGAATTTTATACATATATCAACGTCGTGTGTATAGATCGTGGGGCTTTCACTTTGCACTGGTCGTATGTTGGCGAAATATAATTTTTTTCGTTCAAATTTTATTTACAAATCAATAATTTTACCTTTAGTTTTGTTTTTTAGAATGTGGATAACAAATTTTATTAATTTATTTCATTGTAACAATTTTTTTTCTCTGGTTGCTATTTGGTACAGTTATATTGATCAAATGGATTTTCATTCTTTCACTTATAATGCTATAAAGGAAGACACTTTCGATCAATCTATATAAGGAAGGAGCCATAAAAGTAATCGATTTCCTGGACGATGATTACCATGATTCGACAGAATAACGTTATAACGGTTTTGAACAATTCTTCTCAATTATTTTTTCTTTTTGTGTTTCTTAACTCTACTCATTTTCTCTCTTTTTCTTTTTCTTTTTAAGCACATGTACATACACACATGTGCCATGTCACGCCTCCACAATGTTATTTATCGACATGCTGTGTGCATCTCACCCCACCGTTTCACTGTATTATCAAACTTGAAAATCTTCAACCTCCCTCCTGACTTGGCTTGGTGTAAATAATGATCTGCTTTGCTAGTAACTCTTGCGACACACACGATCATAGATTCATCGTGACCATAGTCGTGACAATTATTTATGTGCGGACAATGAGATGCGGGAAAAATTGAGAAATAGGTAAGAATGAGGGGGAAAATAATATTGGAAGTTTGTTGGAAGTAGGGAAGAAAAAAAGGTGAAAATAGAATCAGATAAAACTGGTGAAAATATTTTATTTCTCTGCGAATTGATGTAGAGAAAAAATCATAAACTATTGCAATTTTCTTTCGTCATTGATTCAATCAAATTTAAATACTCAATTTAAGATTTATGGCGAATAAAAATAAAATTTATTAATGTTGCAATAAGAAAAGTCAGAGTGTGAATAATTTAATCACAAAATTACAACTTATTTCTTCATTTTATCATTAATGTTGTATATTGGAAATTGAAACTTGATCGACTGGACAGTAATTAAAATGATATTGTGGTTTTGTTTCTGTTCATTAGTAATTCATGAAAAAAATGATTTTTCAAGTACTCACGAAATTAGCAGAATGTGAGAAACTGATTATTGAATTAGAAATCGAATGTGAGTTGATATAAACCGATACACGACCGCCTTTATCACCTATAAAAGATATTTATTAAAATTTCTATTTGAACACGGTCCTGTTGAGCGCCATGCTCGACTTGTCTCACAACGCATGCGTCGATCTTTACCGCTACATCTGAATAAAAATACAAAAACACACAAACAACAATTGCTATGAGAGTTGGCGCCGTTTAATCTTATAATAAAATAAGCTTTTACTTGAACGGATAACTTAATTGCTGAAGCATATATAGATGAAATAGTGAGATATATCTATAATGTGTTGCTATTTTATCAATGGTTGTTTTGCCCATTAATAAGCTCTCGACTTTTATGTTACCCTTTATATCTATCTCTCATCCACACTCTATATATTTCTTGTTTATTTCCTCATTCACTTTCTCAACCACTGATCATTTTTTCTTTTTGAATTCTTGAATATTTTTAGGAATTCCTGTTGATAACTCTACTTATATATGGCGAGCTTGTTTATGATTCTATTAATGTTGATTTAGTTTGTGGCAACACATCATAGTGAGTGGTCGAAGAACAGCAGGTTTTTTTCGCAGATTAATAAACAAATGTTAAATATAGTTTGAAATTTTATTTCATTTCTTGTATTAAAAGTTAATTGTTGATTCACTGTGAAATCCAAATTTAATTTCAATTGTATCAAAAAAATATTTGTGATCATAAAGTTTATGAAGAATTATCAATTGGTGTTGCAACCATTGAAGAGAATTGGATAAAAAATATATTAAAACTGTGTTGTGTTTAAAACGTGATTTCAAAAGTTTGATTGAAAGCGAGAGGAATAAAATTTCGAATGGTATCTACCGATAGTTTTCTTTTTCTCTCCATTAATCTGAGAGAAATCTACTTTATTTGAACGCTCACTGTGGTCTTTACTTTTTGAAATAATCCTCAAATATATTCGTCATAATCTGTTGAAGAATTTTTCGTTCACACAATTTGACGTATCTTTCACCGTAGGGTTTTTCTGTTCTTTCCATCGAGCGGAAATGGTCGGTACATAAAATTTAACAACACAGAAATAGCGTGCATTCCATATAAATATATTTAGCGGAAGTGAGAGCTATCACAGCAGGACACGAATTGCTCAAGCATTATATATATTTTTTCATTTAATACAAACTGAATTAGATTTAATGCGTACCTCTACTTATATTGGGTCGCGTTGTTATTTTAAATTAATATCCAACCATTATTATAACACTCATTTTGGTTTCCTGCTTTCTAATATAGTGTAATTGTGAGGATATTAATCATAAAAAGAAATAAAAAGTGAAATGATGGTGAAAAAAAAAATTAGAAAGATAAACAGTTATTAGTCATTAGTATATCATTATGGGGATCATTAATCTAGGAAATTAATAAATACATCTCTAATGATTTTTGACCTCTGCTAAATCGATTTGTAATCCCGCAATCGAGCTGTTATTTTCTCGTTTAGATTCATTACACACATTCTTCTTTCTCTCTTACTCTATAACTAAACTTTTTCCCCTTTTTTTTTCCAGCCATTTTTTTCTTCTTTCATTTTGTCGGTGAAAGAAGACGACGACGATCACGTCCCACTCTCACACAAATGTTTCAAGCACTCGTGCCTGCCGGAAGCATTATTCTCTCATTCGCACAGTCAAGAGCTTATCTCACTTGGATCCACGTTCTCGTTCCGTCTCGCAATTTAACCTCAAACACTCCCTCTCCGTGTCTCTTTTATTTTTTCATTTTATTATTTATCTTCGTCCAACGACCATCTGCAAAACGTCCGGTATACTCTCCTATATTTCTTCCTAGTTTCTTCAATATATTTTTATTTTCATTTATTTTCACATTCATCCAGCACATTGTCTATACACACATGTATGTCACCAATTGTAATCGATTGATGTGTATAGGATGCAAAAGTTTGCTGTCTTGAATATATATTGTTGGTGAAGTCCACCCACGCATCAATCGAATATCAGAGATAATCGCACTTAGACGATTATCACAAATGTCTATGTGTGTGGGCAGGACAAAGGGATAATATTAATTCACAACCCTCTTCCTTTTTCATTTCCTTCTTCTCTTCAATGTATATATTATCACAAACTACCTTGTTGCGTGTGTTTATCATCTTTGTTGATATGTAAAAGATTATGATTATATGCAATCGATTCAACGCTGACGACGTGCGCATTATGCTAACTAGAAAATTATTTGTCGTCATGACAATAAACTCGTGAATTTATATTTGTCTTCAATGTATATTTTATGTCAGAAGTAATAATATATATTTATATCTCATGCATAAATTTATTTATTTTATCTTGTTACAGGTCCTGCAAAAAGATATCGAAGCGCACGGTCGTATCGTGAGTTCAGTTGTAAAATTGGGTGAACGAGTTGCAAAACAACAATTAATTAAACAACAACAGCAGCAGCAGAGAGAGTTGGTGTGTCATCAGAAAGACCAACATCAGCCTGATGATAATTCACAAAATTCAAATCGTCAGCTTCAATCAATAAGAGTTGCCAATTCATTAGAGCGACGTTGGCATCTGCTTTTTCTCCGTGCATTAGAGTGGCAATGTCATATTGAAACACTCGCAACTCGAGTCTATAATAAAGTGAGTCCATATATAATCAATACATTTATTCATTTCTATTTGGTATTAGTGTCGTTATGTATATGCATGTGCATTTATGAGAGAGTACAAGACTCTGTGGTCGTAAATAAATTCGTACCAGGGTTATGATATCACGGACCTAGGACAACCCTCTTGTATGCGCGTGCGGAAATGGAAACAGCAGGAGAATAACGACGCGTTCACTGACGAAGATTTTATCGTTGAAAATAGTGATATATATATATATATATATATATATATATATATATAAGGAAAGATAGAGGAAAAATGATATAACGATACGTATATTTAAGTGCATGCAATGTTTATCATTATTCCACGTTTTAATATAATTGTTGCAAGATTTTTATTAGTGCTTGTTAAGAATATATTAAGTTGAGTTGTACACGTGCATATAAATATGATTCATGAATCATTCGATAGTAAGAAATGGAGCGTAACGAAGGGAAAAGAGTGTATATATATATGAATATGAGAAGGAAAACATTAAACATAATTTCAACTCTCGGTTAAAATAAGAGATGAAAATAAGATGGAAATTGTCTCACTTTGCATTAACATAAAGTCAATGAGTTACTCTTGACTCTTTTCTCTTGCACGCATCCACAATTTCTTATGACTGTTTGAGAGTACTCGAAAGGCAATATCATTTAACGCTGGTTTTGCTTCCTCAAGTGTCACGCTCGCTTAGCAACTGATGTACAAGGATTATTAACTCCCCGTTAATTATCTTATACATTCAACATTCTACCTCACTTATGCATATAAATAAGTGCTTGAGAATAGACCATATATTCGCACCACGAAAATACGGTACAATGGTATACAACAGTCGTCCTGTTTACTTTTATTTTATTTTACTCTTCTTTTTTTTTAGTACAAATGCAAACAATGCATTTGAACAAAAGACTAGACGAAACGGAAGTGATTCATTGATTTTTCGATTGTTGATGTGGTATCTTTGTTTACTCTACCAGTATTATATACATTGATACACAAAAAGAAAAGTGTTGTGTCACAGTTGCATCGATTTATCTTTCTTTTTTTCCCAACGAGGGGACGATAATAGTGTTGACATAATTCTGAAGTTTCATATATATATAACTGGCATATGTCATTTTCCAATCGCACCCTACCTATAGCCCTTGAGTTCATTGTTCGTGTTACTGCAGGTGGTGATATTAGTGGTTTGGCTTCAACAATTTTTCAATGTATATAAGTATCCTTTGAACATATGATTTCCAACGACTTTAACTGGTGGAAAAAAAAAGAATATAAAAGCTATAAGCATAAGTACATCAGAAGAACCGTTGATCGCCAAGCAATGATGTCAATTCTCGGCCCAATTTCATGAAAATAAAAATGGCGCTTGTACACACAAACAAATGAGATCGAGGAGAAGTTAACCAGGTTCTACCTTTGCTTATATACTCGCAATTCACACGACTTCACTCTTTGATACCTTTCGTCTCTTGTTGGTGGTGGCGGCGGTCATTTTGCGCCCGCATTCCCCGAAGCAAAACGGTTCGTTTCACTCCTGGGTATATGTACATGGATGATACTTTGCTCCAATTTCATACAGCTAACGGACGCCATTATATATCTTTTACGCTGTGAGCTAGTCCAAAGATAGCACGTCAAATAAGAAAAGCGACAAGAAGTAATGCTTTTTATAGGAAAAAAAGTTCTAAACGGTATTTTACACCAGTTTTTTTTCTTTCAGTATGTTAAGTTTAATTTATCATCAATTTGACGGTTAATTTTTATGAACAATAAAAATTCAATGTTGTTGCTTTAATTATGGAGCAGGTTATTTATTATGGATGTCTCAATCTTCTCATCCAATCACAAATAATTATTTAACATGGAAATTTAATCGATACAGCACCCTCTAGCTCTACATCTTGTCAACGTCCATTCTGACAACTAATCTTGCAAGATCATAAAAGTACTTTTACAATCCATTATATAAAGCCAGTTTAACTCCAATATCCTTCAGTCGTTCAAACTCATGGATACATTCGAACGCTTAAGCTCCTATTTTCCATTGTTCATTTTACTGATGACCCCATGCCCGGAAATAGTATTACCACATTCATCCTGTGTAGATATGTTTTCGAATGTATTGTTAGAAGGAGGAGCAAGTGAATGAGTGGGAGAGCAATGGTAATGACAAACAAAAGTTATAAAGTAAATACAAATCTAATTAGCATTGTGAAATGAGATAATGATGGAATGTACAATGGTTCAAATGGAATAATGACTGGTTAGTTGCGTAGAATTAGTAAAAAAATATAAATGTATAAAGGTAAATAGTAAATTGTACACGCTCGTTTAATTTATAAATGTAAATAAATGTAAATTTTTCAATTTCCTGCGGTATTGAAAGGCTGCATGTGAGGGCCGAACCGCAAGCAAAATTCATCACATGGTATATTGTCCTGAGCGTATACTGACAATACACAGCAAGCCGCACTCGTGCCACGAACCAGCCATTTTTTATTGTCATTATTTTTATTTTTGCTTACTTTTTACTTTCGCCAGGGTCTAAATGTCTTCTTTGCACTATCCCTCATGTCTTGAATTACATCGTGCAGTTGTGGGTTATTAACCGGATGACTGAACCTTCTTTATATCCCAGGATCAAAGTGGCAATATAAATTTTTCATGAAAAATGAAGTCTCGAAAAATCGAGAAATAAAATATTATTTAGATCGGTATGTGATATACAACATTCTGTTTCGATGGGTTATCGGAATTATGGTTTGAAATCTGACGTACTAAGTTCTATTGGGGTCTTTTGTAAATTATAACATCAAACATCAAACTTAATATGCACAGAATATGTTTGTGGAGCTATAAATCATTGTGTACTTTGTCACATCATCATTGCATTTTCTACACCAATACTTCATTTAAATCCCCAGGTAATTTCTAAATTTTAGCCCAATTGTCCCCACCTCATTGGTTTGGGGAAGAGAGTAGGGGGATGCACAACAGGTTTTGGCCTCTTCACATCACGTGAATTTCGTCAACCATCCAATGAATGAATTTTTCAGTTGGTTGGATGGTATACGTCAGCAGCAGACGTCTTTGCAGGCCGAAATATTATGCATGTTTAACAATGTTTCATTGGCATAGGTTAATGTAAATGTTAATTTATTAATTATTTTGTTCATTTATTTACGTGTAATTACAAAGTGCATATTTTCTTTTTGTCGTAGATATTAATATCATTGACATTGATTTGACGTTTACAGAGTGCAGTATCATGTCGTTGCAGTAGTGACAGTGATGAGGAGCCAGTGACGAAGCAACCGCGTTTAAGCCGCAGGCAATCTCGCGATTACGGAAGAGTACGAGACATCAGCGGTGGTCATCGTGGGCGGGTAGGTCGTAAAGGATTTGTCAGACACTGTGGGTCATCATCAGCATCACGACGTCGAAACTGTGAGATTGGAGTTAATTCAAGCTGTTGCTCGGATAGTGATATGTCTTCTGGTAGTCAACACAACGACGAGGAATCATATTTCGAGGTTGATTATCTCAATTATAATATTTGCATAATGCAATTTCTCTTTGACACATTTTTTTTTATCTTTGTATTAATTAAAATAATTGATCTTTTTGCAAAAGGATGATTTGGAGCAACTTTGTGTAACGGAAACAAAGGCAAAAGGCGTTCGCATTTCAGAGAAACTTTCTAATACATCGTCTCAGGGTGATCAAGGTGAAGAAGGTGATATCGAAGAAGTGAGTGACGACGAAATGCCACCAATTTTGAATACTACCGCAACGATGGCTCCAATATCGGATATCGATGAAGTCGATGGGATGCATGGGAGAATTACCAATGGTGGTGACATGACAATACTTAAAGATTCGCCGAAGCGTCGTAAAACATTTGACGAGAGTTCGACATTCAATACATCAGACCGAAAATCGAAAAATTGCGCAACATTTTATTTCAAACATCGTGACACTGATTCTGAAGCGGATGGAGTACAAAATGATGATGTGACACAAAATGGCGTTGATGAATCGTCAGAGGAAGAGTGGACATATGCATCGTCGCCCACAGATAATTGTCAGGTGTTATTAGAACAGAAAAAAACTAATGTTGTGGTACGTTTGGATTTTGGTGAACCGGCAAAAATTGAAAAGATTGAGAATTTGGAATTCAACCGCGAGGAAATGAGAATAATGGAAGAGGAGGAAGAAGAGAATGACGGACAGTTGGCCACACAACAGAATGATTGTGGTGATACCAGTGAGAATGAAACAAAAAATGATATCCAGCGGCTTATTTTGGAAGTTGAAAAACTAGTGAGTGAAGAGGGACGGGGTGGCGTTTCAAAAAGTGTATCGGCGTTGATCCTAGGAGACCAGGGGACGAATAATTATCGTGCGAAATATGCGAGAATAAAAGAATGGCTCAAACTAAATTCCAATCATGATCTGGAAGAAACATCAACGTCACAGGTAGCGATTTTTCACATTTTTAGTTCACTGATGAGAGTAGGAACAAATATTCGTTTCCATTTCGTTATTTAATTGATCATTTTTTGCAAATCAATTTTAGAATTGGCAACCATTGGACAGCTGTGATGCGAGTGGTGAATATACAACAGGCGAGTCGGACGTTGAAAAGCAATCAGAATCATCGGAGGATTTGCAAAGCAGCGTTGCGACATATCGTCGATCGAGTGGTAGTAAAGGATTAGGATGTGTGTCGCAATCTGTTTCACAAGAGACATTCAATGATAATGATAAAACTTTGGTTAACGAAATGAATCCTAAGTTAGATCCGATTGATGTGAGTACACCTAAAGTTATAATGCGTACGAAGAAAAAATCAGATGGGCCAAGACCATGGAGTGTCTCTTGCGTTTTTCGTCAATTGAACCCAAAGAATGAATCAAATATTTCGCAACTCTCAATTTCTGAAACGGCGCTACACCAATTAATCTCTTCACCACCAACAAAATCGGCATCTTTTGATGATTCGTAAGTAAAATAAATTATCTTGAGGCAGATCAGAGGGAACAAAAATCAGCAAAAAACAGAGAATAGTAGTTAATGGCGCAAATTTTTTTTCAGTGAATCACGCGGGCCTTTCAATAATTCGGCTACAACATTGCTGGAAGAACCATCACGCTCGATACGCAATAGTTTCTTCAGAAGGAAAAAGTCAAGATTGCGTAAGAAAAATTTGGTAAGTGATTTGGCACACTACCTACCTAAAATATAATGGATATAAATAATATAAACATCAGTCTCTAATTATGTTATGAATTTCTGATTTATTGGTACAGAACCGAAAGAGTGAATCAGGCTCGGATGTAATAAATGCAATTCATTCAGGAGGAAGCGATAGTGCCAGTAATAACCAACGTTCGTGTATGAGAAAGTTTATGGACAATCGTGGTATTCGTACATCAACAACAACGTCATCGAAACCCGATTGTTATCGGTGCATTGTCTCATTAATGTCTTATGGCTCGACAATATCATGTCCTCAACACAATGAGGGTGCCGTTGAAAAAGCTATTGTTAGCGTCCCACCACCATCAATAAAACTCATCTGCTGTACGCCTGATCCCGCATCATCGGGCGATACTGAAGACAATAATCGTACTCGAAAATTAAAAAATGACAATGTTATCAACATCGAGAATGTTATTATAAACCGCAATGATGCAGTTGCGAGCCCAGTCAATTGTGACAGTGACATAGAGAAAAATAGTTTGGGAAACAACTCGTTTTCCGAACAGGCTTGGGATAGTTATCAGGAAAAATATATGAGCGAACCTTACAGTGAGGTGGCTGATGTTGAAACTGCACGACGATTATTAGAATTTGGTGATGATTATAGAAATTTCTTGGACAGTCAATCTGATTGTGCATCGAGTTTCGGTGCAGTTAGAAGCTGCTCATCGCCTATTATAAGCAGTCGTCTCAATACTGTAAGCATTAGTCCTTGTTCTTTTTGCTGTACAAAATGCAACCACTTCTCGGAATTCCGCATTGATTTATTCCCATTTTCTCATTATCAGACTGTAGCAGAATCGTCAGGTGACAGCGACAGCGACTGTGAGGACCATCGTCGATTTATCGAGAAGTCCCACAAGAAATTACTAGTCATGGAGAATCATTTTGCTCGAGCCAACGGCATTAGAACAATGAAAGACAATGTATGTATCGATGATAAATCTCAGGATATCACTAATGATTCCCAGATAACACAAGATGATCGTATGGATTGTTTAAAATCATGGCTGAAAAAATTGCTATCATATTTATTATCGATTTACCATTTTGTATGTAAAATAACTGGACTCGTCGTCAAATCCGGGCGAAAATTAATAGCAAAATTGTTAAAATCTGGCGATTTGCACCGTAAATTATTCGATAAATTCTCATGGATCTTGAAGTTTCTCAAGATTTAACTCTCATCTCAGAATCATGAATCGATAATAAAAATTGCGATGTTGTATATGCGTTATAAATATATGTTTAGGCAGAAAAAAGGTGGAAGGATGCAGCACAACATAAAATAGAAATTAATATATAGATGTAGTCCTCTCGCCCATTCTATTTTGTACCATATCACTATTATTTTTCACATTGACTAATCATTAGAATATCCACGAGGATATTGACAATCAATAACAACCGCATGACTATGATTTTGCACGTAAGAAGAAAAAAAAACACCAAGTCATATCATCACTGTTTTTGTTTATTTGCAATCCCATTCTTCCATGAGTTATAGTTCAGACTAGAATAATTTATGTAAAAATGTACGATAAGACATTATCATCTTCATCGACGGACTCGAATTCCTGCTATTGTCAAAAATAGATGGCGCAACCATTCTTCATCTGCCATATTCGATTATTATCGGTTTCATTGCATCATGACAATTTCCATATATTATTTGACAAATTGTTCTGACAAAAATTCATATGATGGTTACAGATGGAAATGGAATACGTGTGCAAGGAAAATATACGATGTCTTCAAACAATGATGCAACAAAATAATTCGCCAAGGGGTGAAAAGAGTCTTAAGCGTATTTGCGGTAAGTACGACCACAATGACATTAGTCAATCGCCATTGACCCTTTTATCATATGCTATTGCCATACTAGTGACAACTTTATGTTGTCTTGTGTTCCACTATGTGTCGTAGCGTGGAGGGAACACGAGACATCGTGCCAAATACTTTTCTCAGTGCTATTAGGTTACATAAAGTATATATACATTTTTTTCTTCTCAATGCGAGTAATGATCGGAATTTATAAGGATAGTGAGAATAAGGAAGTATCGACACCAGTGAAGATATTGTAGAATTTTTTGTTCTATTAGGATATTTATTTTGAATTATATTATTCATTTTAGTGTTGATTGGTTTTATCAATCAATATATTATATTTAATTTTAGTTTTATTTTTCAAGATTATAATTATTCACAAAATAAAAAGAATTGCTTTTCAGCTTCTTCTTTTTAAAAAAATTGCTTATTATTTTTTTAGTGTTTCATCCTTCGCATATCTCCATTAAGCACGAATTATCATAGTAACTTCATTTCTTGCTTTAATTATGCATATCACGCAATTGTTAATATTTGTTTTATCTATTTGAACTCTCGATTACCAAATTGGGGGTATGAATAATTAACGGAATGATACAATAGATATATATAAGTGTGTGTTGAATAAATAACTACAGAAAGAATATCGGGCGTAGGTGTTTCATGTGTGCTACACACATTGAGTTCGACGAATTCAATCGGTTACCGCCTTCGTAAGAGCTGGCTTTGTGTGTTCTACACGTCTTTCTTCTACCACTGCCATCAGAGTTAGAAGTTTGCGAACCAGTAGTACAGTCGCATTTGCGCACTCTCAAACGTTCTCTTTCATTTTACCTGACTACTCTTATAATTCTATACCAAGATGTATATTTGCCAATTCGAATTGTTTCTATCATTCATATTCAAGTGAAGTGTGAAACCAGTTTGGAATTTGCGCCTTTCCGTTTTAATTTGTATAATTCATATGCTATCCTATAAATTCATCTTGCCTCTCTTCTTATTTCGGTATGAAATATGTTTTGATCCTCGATTTTTTCTGCATGTGCTCTTTGAACTAAAAAGTGAACATAATGCTCTTGCGGGCGAGCGAGTGCTTTAACGATAAAGGCACTGGATGGATGAATTTAATCGTAGTATAGCATGGGCTTTCTCTCTAACCAACATTTGTGATTGTCGTTGTGCCAAGAGAGGACGCGCGAACGCTCTCAGTATGATATTTCAACTTGCAGTGAGTGCATCGTTCATTGTGTCTTTGACATAGAATTACTAATTATTAAACATGTCATGAAAAAGACGACATAATTGTAATTACAATGAAAGATATTTTGAAGATTCAGAGTGAATAACAGTTGATCAGATTTTGAATTTGTTGGAAGAGTGATTGTACAGTATTGGATTTTTTTCTTTGTGATATCATAAAAAAATGAACTTTTATCTTGCACATAAGTCAGATAATTACTAAATGAATTCCAATAGACAACGATGCGTCATACAGTTCAGACAATGTTTGTTCAAACTGATATAACTGGTGATGACCTGTCTGACAATACATATACCATTCGTACAGGTAAATTGTTTTACGGTTTATACAATTTTTTTCCGAAAAGAATAAAGAGAAATGACTGATAAATATGACTTCAATTAATAGACTGTCTTCGTTTTTGATATTGAACATGTGGTAAATATATTTAACAACAGTAGTATTCCCCAGTAAATTTTTATATTTTATACGTTTCTTTTAAGACACCTGAAACTTATGGTCGCGTCGACCTTGAGCTCGATCGACACTCGCGCGGTTGCTTCCGACCGTTTTATATTTATCTACCTCTGCCCCACGTAATAATACGTGGTTGCGTGTGTGTTTGTGAGCTAGTAATTGTTGGCCTGAGCTTGTGAGAATTAGACTAGATTTATTATGTAAACGGCAATTGCACGATGCATTTATTCATGCGCAATGTTTATTTATTTATGATTTTAAATTTTATCGGCTCGCGTGAGAGCCGACCATGATCACGTTATGGATGATTAGTTTTCAGAGCGAAACTCGTATCTAATTCACAAGGTTACAGCTAACTGAAACTATTTACCTGTAGAAATTTCAATTAATTCGATGAAAAGACTATGAGAAAAAATATGAATTGAATGATAATTCTATTTTGACCGAGACGAAAATAACAATCATAGTTTTCACGTTGGAGAAAAACGCGTCTATCTTTCACTTTGATTTCTCCTTTCACCGTTTTGCAATTCATAATTGGAGTAATCATCAGCTCGAATCCGCATGAAAAAATAGACTTGAAATGGCGCTAGGCCATGAAAAATGAAGTCCAACGATTGATACTATGAGAATTAATCTATCGTGAGCGAATTATGGTGATGCAGGAAAAAATTTTGTTTGCCATCATATCAAATGTTCACAGGGGAATTTATTATGATAGTTCATTTTGTAATATTCCTGTGGTAATTTCCACTATATTTTATTTGTTTCCATTTCTATATCAGTAATTTGACTCACCTATAATCGAATGCTAATTGTCGGATTGACCTGAGAGTGAGACGATGAGTACTATGAACTCAAATAGCATACCAGCAGCATATTTTCTCTGCTCACTTACTTTCCTTTCTTCCTTTCCATATAAATACAGCTGCAGGCATCTAAATGCTCCCCATCTACAGCAATTGAATGAGCAAAAAAAAAGAAAAATTAGCAATCAAAAAATTCCTTATGATACTCTAGAAAATAATTGCCAAGCAGATTTTGTTTTACTTATTCTTGAACTGATCCATTTCATCAAACTAGATCTTATATTTGCCTTTTTGTTTACTATTTTTCTTTTTTAATTCACGTTTTACACTGTACCGCTATCAACATGACTCATCCGTAAACTCGCGTTCAGACTGGGGATTAACGAAAAAAAAACCGGTCTCGATACATCAAGCGCGTGTGCTGGAGGTCGTGGCTTTGCTCTCTCAACATAAGGAGAGAATTTGTACCTTGGCCATGAATTTTCCTGTACTGGCATCGTACCCGTTATACATTGAAATGAAATTATACTGTATTTATTTGTTAACTGCTTTTGGTCATACTCCATTATTTTTCAGTCCTTTAATCGACTAATATGAATTGAGAATCATCCTAATTTTTTTTACGATTGCAGGTTTAACCAGGAAATGGGAAAATCTGTCGCAGAAAGTCGAGGAGGCACAACGTGCCAGCATACTTCAACGCGAATTAGCAGCTATGCACCTAGAATTCCGTGCAGTTCATGAAAGACTCACGTCGCAAGAAATAATACTCGCACCTGCCCACGTCATCGAAGAAAGCATCAATTCAATTACTGTAAGTCACTTTTTAATTTCGTGAAGAAAGAAAGTATCAATTGAACGTGTAGCTCGTAGATTGGTGGTACAATGTTGTCTGTAGTTTTCTCCATTACCGTCATGCCTCCAGTCGGTGATGGTGCTACAGTGAATAGTGTGTTCATTCATGGTAAAGGAGGAATGATCCTTCTACAAAGGTACCATAGTTTTGATCTTATCGAATGAACACTATTGGATATGATTTTGGAGATTGCTTGACTCTAACTATTTCTCGTACCTCGTTCACGATATTGTCAAGAACATAATTGTGAATTTTTGCAAACATTTTTCCGGAACCACAATTCATCTTTCTCTCGCGCTGATGTTCATAACACACCAAGTTGAGGAGGCGGTCATGGGCGTGGATGGAGAATGACGAAAGCTTTGTGAAAGGAAAGCGCCAGTTAGGGTGGAAAGCAGAAGAGAGCAAGAAGAGCGAGCGAAATAGAGAGAGAGATTGAGTGAGACAGAGCATGGCGTAAAAGCGTAGTCGTGTCGCACGTACGCTCGTCGGCGGACGACGTGCTCCGCATCGCAAAACTATTGCGAGCGAGCAAACCCGACCAACCCCCTGAGTTCTATCCCCCGACTCAAGCCACCCCCTCAGCAACTCCCTGGCCCCCATTCTCCTCCCGTTTATTCTGTCTTCTCTTCTGACTATTCACCCTCTCTATCTTTTCCGCGTCGTCCTTTCCTCATTCTCCTGTTGTCTCCCTCACTTTGGCTTCGTATCCACAATACCACCGACAACGCTCCCTTACCATCCTCATTGCTCAGACGAAACACATGCTCTCTATCTATCATCAAGATGTATTAGCGTCCAACATTTGCTGGCTGAACTCGTCGCTGCTCTGCATTATGCACGAGTGCGAAGAGACCTCGAGACGAGTGGCATCGCGATACCCTACAGTTAACTGCTGCTGGTTCTTGAACGCTCTGTGTTGTATACTCTTTTTCCTAAAATCGGTATCGTGACATCTATAGTGGTCTGATTAATTTGATTACTTATCTTGTTTCTACATTGGATAGGTCTGGAATAATTAATTTTTAGATGAACCCTTGGGAAGGATGTTTATATGAACGTCCAATATATCTATATTCACTCTGAGGTGATTAAGAATGCACAACAGATTGTGTAAAAGCGCGATAGAACCGAGTGATAGTCTGACGGTCGACAATGTATTATGCATTGGCCGACATGGGGTCCTGGTTCGAAGCAAAACTGAACAGCGCACCCATGTTGTATAGATTATTTTGTATACATGTAGTTAACATTGATGGTGACTGAAGGGCATACTGATGTATCGCCTTCGCAGTAACATCAACGACACCTGGTTACAATCCACTATAAATTCTGTGGTCGTAATGTTAGTAACGTTGATTTTCTATCAGAACCAAACTAGGAATTAATGGCAGTATAGAAAATAATTATTAATTAATATGCATAACAGTCAACTGTTCGAAACAATATACGGATGTTTGTGTATAATTAAGGCAAATAGTCTATAGTTAGTCCAAATGTAACGACTAACAAAAGCCCCAATTTCACGCACAGTACATTCCGTTTCCCTTCGCTTTGCTAAATTGCCGTATACTCGTGTTCACCGTGGTCTTGTACTACCTCATAGACATGCACAGCCCGCTGTCGAAGCGGTCGCTCTCTATACCAAATTCGAATCAATTGATTGGCTGTTGATTGGAAATTGAATTAGATCGGAATGCGCGTGTTTCCCTAGCTATGTTGGGTGATGGTGGCATTCACTATTGTGTGAGAGCAACAGAGAGCGAGCGCAACAGCGGGAAGGGAACGACGCTTCTGGTGCTTCTGCCATTGCAGTGTGCTCGGAATATCAATGACGTCCACTTTTACCGTCGTTCTCCATAGATCCCAGACGATGTACGCTTTTCGTGTGATTTTCGCTATTCTGATATGCCAGAAATTTTATGACGACTCACACAATTCTATTTATTAAATATTAGCATCCTCTTCTGTGATGTACTGTGCGAATTGGCTTCATTAAAAATGTAAAATTATGGCAGAGTTTCATGAACAAAGTATCCAATCATCCTCCAATTCGGACGAAATTTGTCGTGTACAGTTTTATGGTTTCCATCTGAGATATTCTTGCATTTGGTGCAGATGAACCAACTCCCAACACAGTCATTTCACCGCTCGCTTTGTTGCCCTTATGGTTATATATACATTCATGCATCCCTGTTTGCCATCGTAAACATGCTTGTGGGGTTATTTATGCGGTCCTCGTCGCCGCGACTCAAGTAGGACGACGGTGAACGTGACAACGTGACGCGGTTACACCATCGTGTCTTCTTTAACACGACCACTTATACATCCCTTACAAACCGTACTCAGAAGTGTAGAAGCAGTCAATTTAGCTATCATCTATTCTGGCTTTCATATTCAATACTGTTTTGTCAGAAACATGTTTATAGATACTGGAAGAATTTTAGGTCTGACAGTGACATGTTTGGCCGTTCGATACAGCTACAAATCATTCAGGAAGTCGCTGAATTTTTCATACTTGATCCTTCCTATTTCTCAACAATGAACACCCTAATGGAAATTTATTGTTGCAGCAATGATTCCTTTTTCTGTACTTTCATGATTTTAGGTTTGCGGTTTTGGGTTAGATCTCCCTCGATTTTCCATGTAACTTGACGAGGTAGTGGTAGTGATGGTGGTGGGATTCCATACATTTCGTTCTCGGTCTTAAACGGCCATCAATTCATCCCCCTTTTTTTCGGGCGTTACAGAGCTACTGTGGGCGCGATTCGTTCAAGTTAAGTCGCGTGGAACGAGGCAGTAAAGATGTATATTTGATGTTGCAGGCTGAGTTGGCTACGTTGAGGGAGCGCAAGAACGCTATGTTGGCGCTCAATGTATCGGCGCACAGACTTATCACAGATCTTGGTGCTGCTGCGACTTCAGCATCGGTTTCATTGAAGGATGCTGTTGCTGATCTCTACCGAGTTTGGGACGAAACATTTCAAAGGTACAGTATCATATTGTTATAAAGATTATTGTTTTACTTTTTTGTTTATTTTTCTGTTGAGTTATTTGCTTCAGAGAATATTCGGAACAAATTTGTTGAACTGACGTACTGGAGATCATTGACTGTAGGTCCCTTGAGACCCTGGTGACGTTAGCTAAATATTGTGAGAGGTAATGAAGCCTCTAGTGCAAACAGATAGGGAGAATAAGAAAGAAGAGATGAAGAGAGAAAGCGAGGTAGCCAAAGCTCGTATGGATTTCAAGAGCAAAGGGATTTCCAAGACCTGTGTCACGGATTATTTGGGATTTCATTTTGGATCGTTACTTTAATTTACCTGCTCACCTCCATCTCGATGATGTGCCAGTGCATTTCGTTTATTATTTTGCCTTTCGTATTTTTCATTGACTACCGATTGTCTTTGACATATATACAATCCAAATTTGTTACTGATTTCGCTAATTCTAACCTGAATTGGGAATTGAAATTGTAGTTAGAGGATTACTAATGCGAAAGATACATGATTGTTTTATTTCGTAGTGAATGGATTTGTGAATGGTCATTCTGGATTGAGTGTGCGGTCAGCAACTCTTTGAGAACCCTTTGGGAGAATCCCCATTGGCGACAAGGGATCAAATGCTCAGGGAAAAATTAAAATGCTTGGATTAGAAACTTATACCACAAACACATACGCAATATTGAAACCCATAACGCTGAAATACTCGAAATATATTTTTTATCTATTTTTTACGTTGAAAATTTTTAGTTTCTCCATTTTATAATTCCAAGGTGAAGATTAATAGGAAAATAGTATATGGTACACCATCGTGTGTCCCTGACATTAATTTTAATGGTTACCGGAACGGAAATCTCACATTTATGATCGCAAAGGATGTTCATCTATATAAAATCACCACCGGACAGTTTCATTACTCTATCATGACGTTTAATGAGCGTTTTAATTCTCTTGATATATTGTCCACTGGAAGTTTTACATTTACAAGAAAATTGTTAATATCTATTTGATGTAGAGTAAAAAAAAAAACTGAATGGATGAATTGGATGGAAGATACGATAGTGATAAATAATCATTATTGACAAATAAAATCGCTCGAAGGCTCTATAGGGTATAGACACAGAGATTCGATTGACTCAACTGCTGCGACAGTTGAGATTGAACTCTCGGATAAAATGTTTTTCTTGCCGCGAGCCAACAGAGGGGGGAGATAGATCCTGCTAATAATTCGAAAAGTCTCACCAACAGTTTGTTTGCACTACGGCTTCGAATGCCCAAGTTTCTCGTTGATCGTTACACGACAGCTCGCACTTAATTTGTTTCCTTTTTCTCTTTTTTTTTTCGCCATTTTCGATTGAACTCACTGATTCTTCAGTGATTAATTCAAACGTCATAAATATTTAATACTGTTTTCTATAAAATTCTTGCAGGGGAAATCAACAATTGTGTGCACTCGAAGCTGTTCAACAATTTAGTGTACGACTTAATGAACTTCAAAGTGCACTCCGTCGAGACAAGGATACTTTAGCGGTATTGGATGCTGCTTTGCAAGCAGGTGCAACCTCTGAGGTCGCATCATCAGTTCGTGATGTTGCAAGATTACTGTCAGAGAAACAGGAAGGGTGTCAGGTAATTATAATACGAATATATCATTCATTTTGGAATATATATCCATATAATATGAAGTTTTCTAAAAAGTTCTTCATTCTTAGTATTCAATACGTTTTTCATTAATTATATAAATCCAAATTTATACATATTCCTAGATTACAATCAATTGAAGCGAAGTCATTTCAATTCTGTACTGCGCTATATTTAGTATGTAACCCAATATGAACACTTACCAAATTAACCAAGGGAAAGAAAAAAAAAAAAGATGATGATGATTGATTGATGATTGACGTGGATATTCTTAAACTCCAAGAACCCGACACTTTTCTCATTTCATCTCCCATCCCACTCTCGCTATTTGCATATAAAGTAAACTTTCATTTGTTGGAACGCGTTACGTGTTCCTCTACATCAGATCCAACGAAAAAAAATCGCATAAAAAAAGCGGGAAAAACCGATTCACTCTCACACCATCATTGCCGCGATTTTCTTTAGCCGACTTTCGATTGCGCCGTCGCGCTCATTTCGCACGTCAAGAAGACATACAACCAGTGCTCACTCTTTTTGCTGGAGCGCGAGCTTACACACTACCTAGATATTACCCAAACCATCTTGCATTGCTTTTTGTTATTCTAACGTTCACCTCCTTCCACTTTTTCCCAATATATCTGGGCCGTGTAACTGGCATATGCGTCTGTTCCCTCGTCTCATATAAAAGAAATAAGCCAATACTCTTCGCGCTTAGTGGAGACACCCGCACCGTTTTCTCCTTCTTCTTCATATTATTCTTCTTCTTTTATTTCTATTCTTCGTAGGTGAGACGACACTCGAGGGGATAATTTCAAATATTCTGCATTGCCGTGTATCCATTCGCGATAAAAAACTTTTGTTCTTATTAGTTTTCTTAATTTTAATTCATTTTATTAACTTTGATTCTCATTTGATACCTTACGAGAATTATTTGGATCGAGAGAGTTCGATTCAATCGGGATAAGGGAACGTTTATAAATAGAGAAAAGATATTAAAACATGTAACTTTACGTGTTTTTCTTTTGTTATATGTTTATGGACACGAGTGAGAGAAAAAAGTTCGGTTGGACTGTGTGGTGATATTAAATTTGTATTTTTACGCTGATTCCACGGGCCATCGTGGTACGTGAGGCGAAAGGAAATCGTCCAGGCGATTAACGATCCTGGCCCTCCCTAGGGAGAACGGACACCATGTTCACTTCTCTCTGTCTCTCTGTCTCTGTGTGTTCCTCTCTTCCTCTAGACTTTCTGGAGAAATAGAAAGAGTAGTACATACCTATACCATATGCAGACACACACAAACATGAGGCTAAGCCCTTGCCAACATAACCGTCGAGTTGTGTGAATCCCCTTTTTGGAACTCCCTTGACCCCGACACACCACCACCTTCCAACTACCATTTCTTCCGTGTTCAGATATTTTATTTAGTAGCTATCAATATGTAGACCCAACTGATCGACCAACAATGCTCGTGAAAACTCGTCAAGATTTTCATCTATGTGTACAACTTTTTCCGCACTTTCCTTTTTATCATCGTCATTTGAAAATTATGTTTTAGTTATTTATAACCTTAGTGAATGAAAAACTCTCATTTATCATCGACCTCTTCGACTTGTTACGTGAGAAACAGAATTTCTGAACTACAAATAAAGTCGACCAGTCGTCTTCCTCTCCTTTTCTCAACATTAAATATATTTGAAGAATGAACTTGAAACGATACCAATACTTTCTACTATTACTTCATAAATTCTAATTGAAGAAATAATCTCTGCTGATTGTGTTACATTGTCATCATTATTTGATACTCAATGTCAAGTTTCGACTTGTCGTTAAATAATTTTTTGTAATCAGATGTGATTTGAGTATGTCCTGAGTTTGTTCTATTTTGGTATCTCTTTTACATTGAGTTTTCTTTTTTCGACGTACCAACGACGTTGAATTTTTGACCCCGGGAGTGCGACACGACTATATATACCCAACAAGACTCTGCGCCACCTTACATGCTAGGCTAGGTATGGTCGGTGGCGGTGGTGGTGGTGCTACTTGGTATGCGGATCGCGCTTTTCATTACCGGAGGCTCGTTCCCCGACGTCTCCACCATTGCAAACAGCCTAAATCTACTCTCTCTCTGACTCATACAAACATATACATACATTTCTGTCTCTATCTTGCTTTTTCTTCTTCACTGTTGGTCTTTTACCTCTCTTGACTTTCGCGTTCCTCTCTGTACTGCTCCTTTAGCCTTCTCCCTCTGCGTATATGTGTTATATGTACAAGACTCTTGGTCCAAAGCTATTGCGACGTCGCGCGCCCTTTGCCAGAGTCTAGCGAATCTATATCATCATCTTCCCTTCCTTCCTTTTGCGCCTTTACCGCTCCTCCTATTTTCCTCCTTTTATACCAACCACGGGTGTCACACTGACACTGGATTATACAATATTCGATGTGCTACCGATAACACGAAAACTTTGAGAACGTGAGTTGAGAAATTGAAGTTTTTTCTCTTTTTTTTATCTGCTTTCCTCTCTTTTTTTTTGTTATTAGTAATCTGGTCACGAGTGTTGTAAGCGATATTGTTTGCTAGGAAATACCTCACATACATGTGTGCCCATCAATGAATAGGAATTGTATGAAGAACTTTTTATGATAGAAAATAGAAAAAGGATTATTGAGATGTCAGCAAAAATCATTCAATTATTTACATCTACCATGGATTATTTGTAATGTTTTCTTTTGTGTTTTTTTCTTTTCTTGCAGGATATTGTTAAAGACGAAACACTCACACCTGAATCGGGCCAGAAGTTTATTGAGTCTGGATTGATGATGAGCTTGGGTCAGGAGGGTGGGACTTTCTCTGACTCAGGAATTTCTGACAGTGGTAGCGAGCAGGAGTTGAGTGAACGCGAACGCCGATTGGCAGCATTGCGTCGATTAACCCGTACACTTGAGACACAGCTTGCACCGGGTAGTGAAGCTCTTATGGAATTGTGGCAGCGTGTTGAGGACGCTGAAATTGAGCTTAGAAGCTTACAGAAGCAATGTCGCGAACTGATTGTGCGAACCGCTACAAGTGTGGAGGCCAAAGTTGCCAATCGCCATTCACAAACAAAAGTTTGTGCAAGGTGAGTTGAAGAAGATTTCATTGGCAAGATGTTTTCACCCTTCCAATCCCAGCCTGTAACATTTTTCGTGGTTAACAGTACTCATTTCAGCCAACATCAATTTCGTTTCATCAATTCATCATTACGTAACATGATATGCCAAAATACTCACTAGCGAATTTGGTACTAGTCCAAATGCTACTCTTATCACAGTACGTGATGAATAAAACAGGAGGGGAAACGGCACAAAATGATTTCTAATATTAAAAATTATGTTCATATTATATTTTCGTTCTATAATTCCTGGTCTCTCACCTTTTTTTCTTCTTATTATAACGGGTGGGGGTTGAAAGTAATTTTTAAAAATGTCGTTCAACTTGAATGAGAATTAAGTGGCACTTTTTCCCTCACCACTTGGCCATTGCCATTTGCATAACGTTCAAATAAGGAGTTTAAGAATGAGTGTCTATTTAGTTGAAGAGGAAGTGAGAGAGGGTGTCGCTGTTCATAACTGGTGTGTCCAACTCATTTAAATATAAGACCTATATACACTTGAGGAGTTGGAAAAAAAAGAATAATAAATGTTCCAGCACATAATATTCGAGATAGAACGATGGAAAAAGAAAAAACTGAAACGCGTTGGTGCATTGAACAGACACTCAGGGGTGCGGTTGACTACAAGAATAGAGGCCATGCGTTGTTGTCGTTGCTATAAGGAATAGAAATGAATTATTGCTTTTCATATAATCCTGTTCGTGCGTCTTTCGCATATTCTCTATCTCCCTCCGTGGCTTTATTTATCCCTTCTACTTACTCCACGTGAAATTCTCACTCGTAATAATTCATTTGGAGGAATTTTCGTCGTGTCTTCATTTTGAAATATTTGCAATTATTTTTATTCCTATTTTCTTCCTCCTCCTCCTCAAAATTCAAGAAAGTGGAAGTGGAAATTTTTATATAAACATATACATTTATTTAGAAAATAGTAAGGAAAGATGTGTTAAAATTTTTTTTTTATTATACCTCTCACATTGGATTGGGACGTGTTACAATAACGTGTTCGTAACAAATTATTTCTGCTACCTCAACCACCTCATTTAACTTTGTTTTGTGAACGTGTCATGTCTACTATTCCCCAACTCACTCTTTTGTATCATCACCATCACCACCTGGTGTGCGATCTCTCCTCTTTTTCTCAGCGGTTCTTCTCTTTCTTTCTCATTTTTATTTTATAGTTACGTTTAATCACCAAGCCCGAGTGTCGGGGAAATAGGTTTACTTCTCTAGAGCACGCAGGCTTTTCCGTATTGCATCGTAAAAAAAGTTGTAAAATACTCGGTCTCTGTTTTCCGCTTTTTTTTCCACTCTCAGGTCCATCATCGTCATTCCTCACTTGCGACTTTACGGTCCCTTATTTCACATCTTCCCTTTCCATTCTTTATGTGTCCAGAGTGGATATGTCTCATTTTTACTTGCGAAAAATCAAATGAACAAATGAAAAAATTGAAGGAAGGGAGAAGCATTATATTTCTGTCAATTTTGGTATATTTATGTTTTTTTTTTTTCTGATTTCAGCAAACGCAAGAAGAGAGCATTATCAGTTGATTTAGAAACCAGTGGAAAATTCGGTGATATCCATAGCGTGGCTGATTCTGATCCCGAGGAGGATCCAAATGTCTCACGTAATTGGATATGGAGAATTTTAAGAACTGCATTACCATTTCAATTGGCAATTGTTGCTCTTTTCTGTGCTGCTTGTTTATTGGAGCCACATTGCTGCGAAGCATCAAACACACTCAATCTTTCATTCACACCCCAATTGCGATATGTTCGTGGACCACCACCAGTTTGAACGAACCAAATTGTACGAAAGATTTTTTTTTTTGAAGGATTTGGTACGAAAAGAGAAGTTGTATTTTATTTGAGGAAGGTAAGTGGATCGATTGTCTTCTCCTTCATTATTATTGTTCTTTGTTTTAAAGACTTATAAAAAAAGAGACTGAATGCAACGGAACTAAATACATATACATGAATATATCTCTTTTTTTAATGAAACAAGAGAGAACAAATAATAATTAAAAAGAAGAGAATAAGGACAATGGGAAAATAATTTGAAACATGGTAAAGTTAAACACCGAAGATAAAATTATTTTCGTACTTATAAATCCAGTGCCTAAAGTTATGGCGTATGATATTAGCTCAAACATTTTATTTTATTTCCGTTTGGTTGCTGATTGTCACAATTTTTTTTATACACAATTTTTTTACCCCAAGCGTGCCAATAGACTGTAGTCAGTGGAACATTTACGCGAGTGCCTTATTTTTATGAATTCATGGCTCTAATCACGAATTAAAAATCGAATATAAAAATTGCAGAGTAATTTACAAATTTGTGAATTACTTGTAGTGGCACTGAAATTTTTTTTTATCCCGTATACACCTTGACACAAACACATATTTATATTTATATACACATATATGTATATTTTTTTGTTGATTAGAAATTACAGAGTTTTTATATTACGTTGCATGCTGTATATGTAGAAGATAACTTGAGAGATTCTTTCAGTTGCTTCTCAGAATATTTTATCGTGGATTTTATATAATATTTATATAATAATTAGTGAAGATAATAATTCATTTAAATCATCAGTCAATGGTGGTTAATGACAAGGAAAAAAAAAAGAAATAAATGAATGAATAAATGAAGATCCCATGGAACAATTTAAATGGTATATAATATACCAATATTTTCTTTGAAAGAAAAAGAAAAAATGGAACACATTTAAGTGCCCAATAAATACGTCCAATCATTGAATAATCTTGCGACGAAATGCACATTCTACATCATTGAAATAACTACTTCTCACTCGATTTTGAATAATATGAAATCATTAGTGGCTCAACATTGGATAACAGAGTTTGTCCACTGCACTATTGTATTTCTATTATTGAAACTTCTTACAGGAATGAACAAATATTATTATTGATGCTAATAATAATTTAATATTGAAAAGGAAGTTAATCGATGTGGGCATAGTAAAGAGAAAAGAATGATGTAGAAAATGCATTATTACACAAAAAAATGTCTGCATAATCAAATCAATTCGTGTATTACGGTTTGATTGGTTAATATGAGACTTTAGCTAAATACCATATGTGCTTATGGTGCATAGAAAGTATAAATATGTATCGATCATGCGTATTGAATTGGAAAACATCATTGTACTTATCATGGATTACAATTATAAACGGTTATGAATTGTAATCCAACCGCATAAGAGAGAAAGAATTTTATTCTGTAACAGCTCGAATGATTCTGATGCCTTGAAAAGAGAAATTCATTTCTCTTTTATTCTGGATTTAGTAACAGGCATATTCAGAACATTATAGAATGAAATAATGTTGCATTTAAATGTTAGAATGAGAAAATCATCGATGAAGATCGCACTTATTATATATTCAATTGCGACTAAAGTTACAGGCAGTTTTTAATCATAAACTCGTGAATGCGAATTCATTTTGAGTAATGATGTGTATAAAGTACCTGAGCATTACGATTATTTAATCATACTATTATGGTACTATGATAATCATATTATCATAATTTTATTGTGCTTCAATGAACATTTGTAATCGATTTGATAGATAAAAGAAAACATGTTTGCAATGAGCTTTCTTCTATGCATGCTAGAGATTGTCGAACAAAAAAAAGAAAAAAAAGTAGATAAATAATTAAATGCGTAACTAAATTTTGATAAAAGATGATTATCCCAATTAATTTTGGAGGAGAAAATGAGAAAAGTGAAAAAAAAAATGGAATTTAATATAGGTAAAATAATTTTTGTCTGCGTTTGTTTAGTCATCGTATATCAATGAGCATAAGTATTTCAATTAATGAAAGTAATGATAATTTAGTTTATATTATCACATAACTATATCATTAATCGAATACTACAATCAAAAAACGCTAGAGGAAAGGGTAAAAAAAAATAAATACAAGTTATTTGTGCCTAACTGAATTTCATATCATGAGAAAGAAACAATTGCTCCAGATTTGAACTGAAATATTATTGCTCAATGAATATATAATCTTGTCATTGACTCTATTTCATGAATAATATTTTCACCATCATCAACATTCATTATGAACAATAAATTCTAACTTTTCAGAAAGAAGCAAAAGGTTATGTACTAACAACATAGCATTTAAGAATTTTCTTACTTAAAATTAGAATTGTATTTTGGCATTTTTAGAAATAAACCGGAACGACAAAGAGGAAAAATAAATTTGAATTACAACAAATCCTGCGTCTTCTATTATTTATGTACCATTATCAACGGCTGAAGAGAACCTGTCTATTGATTTCAATTTTTACTTAGTAATATAAAATATGAACATGTCCCTGGAGCGACCAAAAAAGATTTGTACATTGAAGTGACTGTATGACGAAGAAGTACTCATACATTGTGAAAGGAAAATGATAAGCACTCGACGCGTGAGTACTTGGATCTCACCAGCGATGAAACCTTCTACGGACTAATACCGACAATTCCGCAAGAGTATAAGTATAAAGGTAATGATTTCCCGACGATTGATACATAGGGGCGGCTTGGGCTGTATAAATCTCTCGGCGTGTATATGATTGGCGGTGTTACAAGGGGGGGCCCTACACCGATTGTGGCGGTCTCGTACTAAAGTCGGCATCGGACGTTGGGAGATCCAATGGGTTAAAGGTCATTCCCGCCATGTTATTACGTCTCACACCTGATGTATCCTCATCTCCTTTCCACTCTCTTGATGATGTATTTCTCAGTCCACTCATCCACTGGGGCCGAATTATTCTCCCGAAGAAATCAACTTGACCGACACACAAGCAAACGCGCGCTCAATTGCGTCCACTATACAACTGCAGTTGTTTCTTTTTTACTTTGCTTTGATTTGCTTCAGAGCCACACATTGGCTATAAGTCGCGCGCGGTCTCTTTGAATCTCACCATGTTGGACTTATTACTGGCCGAGGAAATGAGGTGAGCTATGTTGTTGTGCAATTTTATTAACGGGACATATATATATATATATATATATTCACAAATCTATTTTTAAATAAATTATATAATTTCCTGTATTGCATTTGTGATTCATTGAAATAAGAGAAGAACATATGGCAATTGTAAATGCTTTAATAAAACTGGTAATAAAAAATTGGGAAATAGTTGAATAAACTGGAAAAATTGTCTTCAATAATTTCATTCTAATGATGGAGAATAGATAAATAAATTGTGAAATATATTTCTACGATCTGACATTCGTTTGATTCATTCGCTTGAATTCAAATGCATCTGAGTGTGACTTGGAAATTCAAAATTTATGTTTTATAGATATTACATATCTACAATGAAGACGTTAAGATGCTACCTGAGCGATATTGATACAGAATTCGTGTGGTATTGTCACTTATAATGGCAAAAGTTTGAACGCGCTTATGCCATCTCTCTAATTTCATAATTTACGATTTGTGATTCTAGTCTTAGTTTTCTCTTTCTTGGTGGATGGTGTGATGAAGCGTTCGCACGATCGCTGGCGGCTCTATTCTATATAAGGGGTTGACAAATGATCGAGGACAAGGGAGTATTATTTTTATATACTTGCATATACATATATACATATATAAGTACATAGGAACCAGCCAGAAAGCAAATGGTCTGTGACGTCTACAGACTGCTCCCTTGAGATGTTGACTTTTCCCTTTTCACATCCGCGTCTTTGTCTATATATAAATCCACCCACTTCCAACCCCTCTTTGCACTCTCAATGTACGAAAAAAATGAAATAAAGAACACCAAAAAAAAAGGAGGAACATGAAGAAAATAAAGGGTTAAGCGGTTGTAAATCACCGAGAGGGCATTTTGATTAAATTTTTTTATTGTTCAACTGCGTTAGAGAACCGAAAAGAGAGGGGTGAGTTGATTTAACGACACACCCTTGTACTCTTCAGCTCACCATTTCTGCTGCTGCATTTTTTTTTATATCCACAATTTCGTGTTCCTCTGATTAAAAAAGACATCGTGCAACTGTTGGGGAGAGAATTTATTTTGATGTTTTCTCAACAATTTTATTTAATTGTTCTTTTCATTTTGGTATAAAATTTTTTTGACAGTTGAGTCACTTGATATTATTCAGAATGATTTACATTCTTCGTAACAATAAAATAGAATTGTAGCACATAGTACAATCGTGTGTATTTCACACAGTTGTCGATATAATTATTCCAGTATTTTCATATATGGATTTTCATAAATATCCATCTCAATTCACAATTCAAAATTCCCTACCCATCAGTTTATTTTAATTCAAATTAATCATCCCCATTCTCAAACTATCACTCAAACTAAATTTCAAATTCTGTTCTCCTTTATCCACATCATTCACCCTCTAAACAAACTCAACAACAAATTAACCCAAAAAAAAATCTCATAACAAATATTCTTTCCACGCCTAACATTAACATGACGGAAGGGGGAAAAAAAAGAAGTTAAAAAAATAAAGAATTAAGATAAAAAATGACACAGACTCAACAAGTGTCGCATCTTTCTGAGAAGACTCTCGTCGTGGAGCCCACCCATCTCTCTTCATTTCCACAAATACATACCAACATATCGTCATACAAACATGCACAAAACAATACGTACATGCACATAAAACCTTCACACTTGTTCATATTATACATATATAGAGACGAAAGAGGGCGGCCTAGCGCACAACGCGCATCGGACGTGAGTGGCCAAGTCTCTTCAGCTCTGTCCTCCCTCTGTTATCTTTCATCCTTTGCTACATTGCCATTCACTTTCTCACTTACTCCCATCCTCATTTCTTGCTATCTATATACCTCTATCCTCCCAACTCCCTCACTATTCCCTCTCCCACTCTAATGTTTCAGTGAAGTCACGTGATACCACGAGGGAGCGCAAAGTAAACTCCGCCCATCGCGAGGTTACCATCGCGTCGCTTCATGGTTTGGTCCGATGTTCCTTCACTTCTCTATGCAGTATCAGCCTCCCATATACCCTTCCTTCATCTCCTTCCTAACATAAACCCGCTCGCGTTCTCCAACGCTCTTCAGTCCGGCCCTCTCCTTCAACATTTATATATAGTTCCCCACCTCGCTCAAAGTCCGAGAGCAACAGCCCCACCAAAAAGTAGCACAACCAAGACTTCTCATCTGGTGTTGGCACACACTAGGTCCGCGCTTCGCACCCGTCCCGGTTCTCGCATCTCAAGTTTTAACGGCTACCGTCATCGACGTCGTCACCGTCGCGCGTGTTCACAATGCTGCACTTTATCATCTTCATAATAATATCACCCGGATGATAATTGTGAAATGAAAAAGACGCAAATGTGAAAAGTGTTGATAGAGACAAATAATAATTGAAACAAAATCAAAATAAATAATTGAATAAGAGACAAGTTTCTTGGTGATCTTGTTCTTCATTGATTATTAATAATTTATATTTTATGTTGAATTAATTATCATTCTGTTTGAATTGAGTGGATCCATTTGATCATTGATAAAGTGTTGATAGAAAAATAAATAAATAGTGAAGTGTGTGACAGTGATTGTTATTGTTATAGCTTGTGGGGTGTTGTTTTTTTCAAAAAGATTATTCAAAACGGCTACGGGGTGGAGGGGTGGTTGATGCATAGGAGCGGCGGGGTCGCGGGCGGCGGTGGTGGTGGAGCCGCCGCCGGACGCGGCCTCGAGCTCGAGCATCCGTCGACGATGCCGGCAGCTCCTGCTGGTTTTCATTGGGGCGCTATGATCGCAGGACATCATGCTGCTGCTGGTATGATGCAACCACCATTGTCAGCTGGTGCTGATTATAGTCTTGCTAGTGCTCATGGTGGTGGACATCCTGCCATGCCTATGGATCTTCATGTATCACAAGGATTCCCTTGCTATAGGTAAGTCGACGAATAAAATATTGACAATTTAAAAGAATAAAATTCTGATGGATGATGTAGATAATTATTAATTAAATTTTTATTATTTGCTTCTGTTTATGATTATTTTTTACGTGATAGTCAATGAATCTTTCACCAGGAGTCACAACACATTTACGTGACATGGTGGATTCATATATAAGAAACTTATTATAATTCCTAGCTCGTCGCAGGTTATTAGCATTCCGCTATCAATTATCCACGAGCCGCGTTCACCGTTTCTCCCCCTAGCGCTTGGGCACGCGAGTCCGACACACACGCAGTCTCTCTTCATCACACTATATAGATATATATGTTTATTCTCTTTTGCTCATAGCAGTGGTGCGTGTTGAATGCGCGCGTAGCGGCACACCGCCACATTTCGTGAGTCATTCCAAGCGCCAGGCTTCGTATGAAACACTCTTTTCATCTGTCAACACTTCTCACTATTATATGTGTATATAGTGTCTCACTATAATTTTAATTTCACATGCGCTTGTGTTACATCAATGTGACAGTTCAATTACCACATGACAGTGTCTGTATGTTTATCTTTCCATTCATGATAACATTCAATGTTTGATATTTTTATGTTTCGTCATGTTATTTGTTGAGGTAAGGAAGAATGGATCTTTATTGACATGTCATTTCTTCATTGGATGTTTTTTTTATTTTTTATAAATATTTATCAGAAAGTCATTTTGATTTATCGATATGGAAATGAAGTTTGAGATTATTGTTTTGGTTGGTTTATTGGTGATGGCAGAGGCATGAAATTGATAGGAATTTTCTTATTGAATTTCTGTAAGAATTGATTTCGATTTCTCCCCTGCTATTAATTTATGTGCAAATATAAGTATGTGGATAATTAATAATTTTCCATGATGTTTATCAGTGAATACTAATTGATCTAATGGTTTATATATCCCACAATCAAACACTTAACTTTTAATTATATATTACTCTTTGAAATAAATCGAAATCGAGCAAATTATGATTTCATCACAGAATCACAATATATATTTTATAGAAATGTAAATAGAATAATTTAATGTGTGATGATGATTATGTTGATGGAAGATGCGGAAATGAAACAAGTGATGAATACGTTTGAGTTGATTGCGCATCATCGGTGGGAAAATGAAAAACGAGGAATAAGAAAAAGTTTTGCCACACCCAGGGCGATGTGGTGCGCGCGCGAACGGCGGCGTGCCAAATGCCACTTGTTGCCGCCCCGAAGCGGCTCACTAAGTACCCTCGTCACTCATTCTCTCTCTCTTTCTCTCACTCACTCACTCATTCTCGCTTTATATATCTTTATCTTTCTCTGTACTGTTGATCGTCAGAGTAGCTGACGACGGCGCGACGAGACGCCGCCGATAGCCGCGAGCACCGGAACATAGTCCATCCTGCGATTTATTCATTAGTTGGTCAGTGTTGTATATATAAAAGAGAGTGAAAGAGTGAGAGGAAGATAGTGGATTCGGAGAACGAATATTCAATCCTCACGCGAGCTGTCGACACATTTAGATTAAATCCAAACACATCTCTTTGATATATACGTTTACAATTTTAATTAATGATATTCAAACATATAAATATATTTACCCATTTATCTTGTTGTCATTATAAATTCTACGATGACAAATACATGAAAATATTATTTATAACTCATGGAAAATATTGAATTGTATTAATTTTTCTAAACAGAACCAATTTTAATATATTTTGCTTTTTCTAAGAGTTATCAAACCTTTTTTCCTTTATTAAATGTGTCTGATGATCAGCAGTTTATGAATCTCCGGATGTATAATAGAAAAAAATATTTATTCAGTGGAGAAAATATTTGTTTATGTGAATTTTATTGAGTGAGGGAAGAAAAAAAGAAAATACAGATAATGAAATATTTTAACAGATGATGAATTCTTCGTATTTTCTTTTTTATTGAGTTGAATTATCAAAAGTATATGAATGTTATGATGTATAATAAAACAAATAACATTTATAAGATATAAAAATTGTTTAATGCTGTGAATTTTGATAAGTGAAAAAATAAATAGATATTATCAAGTATTTTCACAAGTAATAAATTCTCTCTGAATTTGTTGAATTCAATTATCATCGATGGCTATAAATTTTACGATGCTGAGTAAATAGAAAATAATTCAAACAACGTAAATATTTATAAGTTAAAATTTGTTTCATTTTTATTTGTCAAATATTCGATGATTATCATATGGCTCTTGTATGAAGAGTAATTGTCAAATTAAAACGTATTGTGGCTTAATAACACTGTCCACATTTAAGAAAAAAATAAAAATAAAAAAGGGGATGTTATTTTTCATTCCTTTTTGTTTTTTTTTTCGGACTCTTGTCGTTGTCATGATGAACATGAACGTTTTTATCGTTACGCATATAATAATGAGTATGCAAAAAAGGAAGATAGAAATGCATGGACACGAGACACACCGTGCGCCGTGCCCAAGGCACAACTTCATCCCAAAGAGCTCCTAAAAGTCTTTAAACTTCTTCTCTTACAGGTACGCATGTTTATAGTCATAAAAGTGACTGCATTCATGAGATACGTAATTGTTATGACCAAACATTGAGGTGTTCTCTCTTCCCACAATGTCCCTCAAGTACACATACCCTTCCATCATTCTTTCTCATTTCCCTTGCATCAAACATGTTTGAAAAGAAAAAAAAAACATCGATGATAAAATTTTACAAGTATCATTACAATTTTTTTTAGTAAATCCCATTATGTATATTTTGAAAGAGTGAAAAGGTAGAATTTAAGATAAAATAATAACTGTTGTATTGAAAAGAATTCGAAAATAATTGACTCATTTTCGTAGATACTTCTGGTTATATATAAATTATTGAATATATTTCAATAAATAATTTTATTATTGAAAATTGAGACAATGGTGGACATGAGAAATTTTTATTTCTGATTATTATTATTCTTGCTAGAACTATTGAAGAATTTTGCGAATTCACATGTGGCAATTTTCCTTTTTCATATACAATAATACGAAAAATTGTAGTGAATTCTTCAGACACCCGGTATAACTATACACATATATACATATAGATGCACAAACGAGAGAAGTCTCTCTCTTCGCGGTGAGCGGCGTAGCATCGAGAGCGTTATTGAATGATGGTCCAGCCGACTACTAATGGGGCCGGACGCGCGCGGATATAAGCGAACTGTAAGAAAGCGATGCGAGAGAGAAAGAGAAGATAACTCGACAGCGGCGGATCAAGGTCCTCTCGTCTCAGGGTGCATCAGTTGGACGCGCGACTGATGCGAGTTAAGGGACACGACGAGAGATGCATTCTTCCGCCGTTCCGGCCAACTTGCGTCGCATGAGCAAAAGCCAACCATCAGTAGTAGTAGTATAACCTCCCATTTAGTTCGGGTTATTTCTACTTTGGAATTTTTCTCCATCTTTCCTACTCACTCTGTATCATTCTATCTTATTTGTGTGCTCACTCTCCGCGCGCATCAGTGGAAAAAGAATGCGATTGACGGATTTGATCAGACTCGCGCGGGCGCGCGTCTTCGTGCGTGCATCCTCGCTCTATATACTAAAACCTGGCATTGTACACTTGTTTCATCTCCCTATTCTTTTTTTCTCTTTATTTGTTTATTCATTTATTTACCCGCTTTTTATTTTATCCCCTTTTTTTTTCTTTCTTTTTCCATGTTATGTATGTGTTGCTGGAAACATTGGGAATTGGTTCAACCATCGTGTTGTTGAGTATATTTTTCTGTTTTAAGATAGATGGAGAATTTTTTTTTTGAGTTTAGGGGAGAATTTTAAGGTTAGAAATGATTTTTCTATTGGATGTTTCATGATGTTTCTGAGGCAATTTGTCATGTTGACGGGGAAATGGAAGTGTCGAATGGTGGATGATTGATTTTTGATGGTGGAAAGCCACTGCACATTGAGGTACTTTGATTTATTCAATGGGCACAAAAATTGATGATTTAATAGTTCGAATATTTATTATTATTTCACCTTCAGTTAAAATCGAATCGCAGGAAATTGTAAATAATCTTTGGATTCCGTACGATTGAGATTTTCATATCTAAATGAATGAAATTTAAATTAAAATGACATGATGAAAAAGGCGAAAAAAATGTAAAAGAAGAATTGTTCAACTATCTTAATCAAAAAGTCGAAGATGTTGGATGGTCAATTAGCCATGTATCATATCGGTTGAAAACTGGTGGCAAAGAAAAACGAACGCGAGAAGAAAAAAGAAAAAATAATGAAGATGATGAATAATTAAAATGCACGTGATATAAATATGTTTTTGAAATAAAAAAATATTGATTAAATATCTAATCACAAGCTGGGTCTGATATGATTGAAGGATAAGACATTGAAAGACCGATACGATGCTGGTGAATGCATCTTACACGCATATAAAGATGTATATATAGAAGATTTAAGTGTTTGTGCGTGTGTTAGTGTGTGTTGTGGTCGCCCCGACGGACCGATAAATAACTCGCGTGCGTTTTTATCGCTCGCACCGGAGCTGGGAGTCCACCGAGAGACTCCCCCGACACGCCGACACAAAGTAACCTCGCGCGCGGTGTTCACCCTCTTCTTCTTCATCATTGTACGTCTCGCTTTATCGTCTTCTTTCACTTTTGCTTCTTTATAAAACAGAGTGAGAGAAAAGATTTGAGAAACCCTTGAGCTCTTGGATCCGGACAACCAAAAGCCGCGCGCGATTCTCTGTGATGCAGCTTTTCTCCTGTCTCTCTCAACTCAGCTTGTCCTCCTGCTGTCTTTGTCTCTCGGCCCGGTAGTTGGGTAGCTGACTTTTTTCTCGGCTATCGGGCAGTGGATCGCGCCGCGATCCGGGACTGCAATCAGAATTGATTATAGCCTGCCGAAAGTTGGCCGTGGCCGCTTGGAGTATTATACAACTCGCCCGCGGCTTTTACACAGTGTGTAGTAGCTACATATATATATATATATATATATGTATGTATATATTGTTGTATGTTGTTGGATATATATATTTTGTTGAATTTTGTCTTCAAACTTCGATCATTGACCTGTCCAATTTCATTTCCTCTTTGTCGATATCGTATCGTTGAATCTCGGATTAAATAAAAATGATTTATTCGAAATTTTAATCATTTTTCAAGATAAATTTACCACTAGATTTCAATATATTTTTTTTGTTGTTAAATTTTGATACGTTGAATTTGAAAATGGTAGAATATTCAATTTTATATTTTGTTGAGGTGGAATTGGATTTTATTTCCATATTTATAAAGCATTGTTGGAATATAAGAGAACTCATTTTCGAGAGAGATATTTTTTTTTTCCGTTCATTCGCAATTTTAAATGGAAGCTCTCAACAATTTTTCGCATCGAATTAAACAAGGCATGTTCGAATCAGGCATTAAAAATCCAAACAATAACAAACAATAAAACCCCATTAGTTTTACAATTACACAATGTAGATTTCACTGAATAACAATTTCTTCATAATTTATACAATACCGAAAATTTTTCGTGTGAATGACATCGAACCCTGACGAATCTATTCTCACCAAGGTGGAATAACAAAAGATACGACGAAAGAGAGCTACATTGAAACGATGAACTGACCGAGCGACTGAAGCGAGCGCATCTCAATCGATTTCACGAAGCGCACAGACCCGCAATTCGCGTCGACTTCTGAATCTTCCAGCGCTGAGTTTTTTATCTTAAAGATCCGGCACGCGCGATCCGATCACCCGAAAACCGCGCGTCGAACCAATATCTCGCTTTTATATACCAATATATATCTATATGTATATGTGTACATACAAGACGAGAGAAATCTCTTAGGATACCTTCATAGATGGTGAAAGAAAGAAAGAAGTGGTCGAACAACGAAGAAAATACGCGGACCTCTACCGTCGCCGCCCGTCGACTTCGTCCTCGTGTCCTCATCAACCCTCGCCGCTCCAATCGTTTTTCGATGTAATTAAGTCCGGCATTAAATCACTCTCTGTTGGACACCGAAAAGTCATCCACAATGCCATATTATTCGGTACTAATTAATATATAAAATCAAATTGTAATCATTTGGTCAATGATTACAAAATTCACATTCAAAAATTCGCACATAATCAAACATATTCACACAATTCTGTCATTTTTCCATTCATATCATTAAAATTCTCCTGAAAAAAATTCCACATATGAAATTTATATAAAATTGATAGAAATAAAATATATTTACACATTATTCATCAATACTGAATAAATATCACGCGAAATTAATTTTGTATTCAATTACGAGTTGAAAATTACTAGGAATTCATTACAATTCAGAATGTTTTGATTACTTAGTTGTAATATTAATTCCTTATTTACATGCATAGTATGAATGATTTTATAACATGGTTGTTCTATAATGTTTTACAAATTTATAAAATCGTATGGGTTTATACATGTATTAATATATATATATAGAAACACCATAGCATATGTATATATGTACAGCTTTTACGATAGTGGTTTGCTCGTAACACAGTAATTTTCACGGATTATCTTGAGCACGAGCGGAACGAAAACGTGCGTGGCACGTATTGGCTTGATGTGTATAGTGTGCATGTCTATTCCGCGCACTTATCCTTTTATTATTCCACTATATTAAATTTTGTAAGTACACTTTTACCGAATGTGATATAATAATTTAAAAAACAACTATACATAATTACAATCGCTCAAAGTATTTGTAGTGAACAAATGTGAAAGGAGATATTTTTATATTTACATTAATATTTTTTATTTATTTGTTTATTTGTTTGTTTGTTTCATTTTTATTTATTTATTTATAATGATATTGATGGAGTAGTGGAACGAATTGAATACAGAAATTATTGTGTATTTATATTTATTATGTAGAGGAATATTTTTATTTTTTTTTGTCGTATCGATTGTAGAACTATCGATTCGGCGTCTTGTGCAACTCTTGTTTCTTTATGTTTGAGTGTGCGACGGTTGTTGGGATTAGGGGAATGACGCGGTCCGATCCAACTCGACACGGTCACCAACCACGGAATGTGTTTCCAGATGGAGTGAGAAGTGAAAATAAAAAAATTGTATGGAAAAAAAAGCGGGAAAAAGGAAAGAAAGGAATAAGAAATCAACGACGGAAGCTGAACGATAGAGTAGAAAGGAAGAGAGAGGGAATAAAAAGTGTTTGGTTGTGTATAATAATGCATCATTTTTATGTATATTCACACGCGTTTCGTTTTGAGGAAATTCGTTACGCAAATCGTATTTTGGTCGTTTATTGCCTGTCATGTATAGATATTAGAGAGGTGGTAAAAGAAAGGAATTTTTTCTCCTTTAATATCGTGAGAATTGTGAAAAATTACTTCAATATAAATCTGCGCATTTTCAATTTATTTTATTGAAGAAAAATATGAAATAATATTCATATTGATGACAATTAAAGAGTTCCAACACAAGATAATGAATGCGAAAATGTTTTAAAATAGTTATTGAGTTGAAAAAGGTTTAAGTTTATACATAAATTCTTTGATGAGGTGGGTGATAGCTCAGACTTTCTCTCTCACCGAATGGATATTAATTGCTCACGAGACTGCGTGGCAAAAATATCACCACCTTGGGACAAATCCATTTTAAAGACTTTACAGTCGACTGTTGTGATTCTTTATTAAGATGGAGGAGTTGTAGTATATGTTGGTGTGCAAACGCAAGTGACATTAGACGGTATAGGTTGCTATATAAATATATATATACATATAGATAGGAGTAACAGCAATAGTAGTACACGAGTAGGGACAAAAAGAGAAGGAATGAAAGAACGGGAACTTGAATAAAGCAGCAACGGAGTTTCATTTCTTCGTGGAACAAATGGCTCGCGAGTTATCACCCCGCGAGTATACGGACTCCAAACCCTCCCATTTAAAAAATGTAAATTCGTTAATGCGAACAGTCGTAGAGTCGAGTCAAGGGTGCGAAAAAAAAAAGGAAGAAAGTATCCAGAGAAATAAGAGAGGTTAAAAAGGAAGACAGTGTGCGAGAGTCTATAGGGGAATGAAAAAAAAAAGAAGAAACAGTACTGAGGGTGGTAAAGGGTGGCATGCAAAATTTGTTCGCTTCTGGCCAACCCTCTGTCACCCCATTACCTGCGACTATTATCCAATAGAGGAGAAATGAAAAAAAAAAGAAATAAATAAATAAAATTAGCTGAAATATGTGAAGAGTATTTTGTGGAAGAAAGAGAAAGATAAATTAATAGAGAATTATTTGTGCATAAACAATTAATTCATTTCATAAAAAAAAATTCACAAACTTGTGCTCAACATTTGCACATCTATACAAACCAATTAATCTTAAAATGCAATTCAGTATCTATAATAATGTATCTACAAAATTAATTCAGTTGAAAAACATAATGTTATAAATCACAAATAACTATTACAATAATTTACAATTTGTAAAATTATTATTCATCATGAATAAAATCATGAAGAATAATTCTCACTTCTTTTTTTTTCTCTCCTCTATTTATTTATAATATTCGCTGATACACTTGCGTATATTTATTATCCTCTACTGCCCCGAAGCATCGGTATAAAAAAAATGGCGATCAAGTTAATGCTGTATCGATGTATATAAATATAAGTTAGTGTATAAATAAGTAGGAAGGGAAATCAGGCGCAATTCACAAAACATATGTCCCGCGTAATCATTCACCGGAGGCTGTGCATTACCGCAGAAATGTGCGCGGGGGGGTGATGGGGGGAGGTAGTGCAGGGGTCGTATATAGATATTGCAGGGGGTGCGAAGCTATACATATTTAATGAGGCTGTAGGCATCAGTTGTAAAAAGAAGAGGTGGAATTGGTGGTAGTGGTTTTGAAATCCGTGTGGTGGTGAAGAAAAATTCACCCCTGGTCTTATATATATATATATATGTGCATGTGCCATCGGCCACGGATACTTTTATTCAAATCTCATCCGCGACCAAGTATCGTCTTTGCTCTTTTTTTTTCTTTCCTCCTTCCTCTTACCACGCTCAACTTTTCATGATGGGAATAAGGGAGTTGAGAGATGTATCAAAGAAAAATATACAGTGAGTGGCTTTGCCAACATGCATAAACATAATCCGGGGGCGTTATAAATATTTCAGATAAGATGTCAACCCCATCTTCTATCGATATAAGTGTATGTATGAGTATATAAATAAATATACAACTTGATTTTGAATAAATTTTTTTCATTATGGAGATGAGGGAAGAATCATTTGGGCATTGTTTCAACGGTTTTCTATAACTTCTGGTTGATTAGAAAATTATTGCATTGATGATTCATCACTGTTGATGTTGGAATTAATTTTTATCATTCTTACTTCAATTGCTTTCTTCATCAGAACATAAAATTATTAATAAATTGTTTCATAACAATTTATTATGATTTTTTCATTCAACTTTTCGCGATTCTTTTTTCTGATTAATTTGCATCGCTATTTGTTACAGATATACAAATTGATATAGTGAGCATGAATCCGTAAATCTCTTGGCATGTGTTTGAAATATGTAATTTTGTTTATCTTATTAAGAAGAAAGAAGGTGGAAAATATATATTATTTATTTATTTCTCAACTGTGGAGCATTGAGCATTGGATGAAACTCGCTGAATCACACACTATGAGACTCCAATAAATATAAAAATGCCATTACTCAAATAAAAAATGGTATTTGTATGTGCGTGGATGAATATACGAGTGAAAGAGATAAAGAAAAAGAGAGTGAGAGATGAAAATAATAATGAGATGTTGCGCGCGAGAAAGGAACGAAATGTGTATAACCGCGCGCGTCTTCCAGTCGTATTTCATCCGAAATACAAACACGGAGACGGGGCCCGTGTGGCTTTGTCCGTTATATGTATACACTTTTCTATAGTGAGCTCCGATTCTCAGGTGAAATATATCTGCGAGACAAATCACGCGAAATCCAAATAAATTGACTTTGAAAGCTCATATAGAAATATATAGTCCACTATGATGTATATAACAAATATATAATGAACAAATAAATTTCATTTTTCATCTCCTACATTTTGTTGCTCATGTTGGTCAACGAGAATATTTTCTCACACATTCATTTGTGTTGTTGCCTTTATAAATAATTATTTACAGATAAATGTTTGAATAAATAGTTATTTCAATATCAATTAGATATTTTCGGTGTTAGAAATAAAATTATTCGGTTCATTAATGATTTATCACAGTTGTGTCAAGTAGGAGTATTTCTGATTCAACGTAAACAATTTCTAAAGACATTGTGTAATTGATTGAGATAACTTACGAAGAGTATCATGTTTAATTGCATGAATAACTACCCAGTCATCATGAAGATGAAGATAATTCAAATTTATTCATATTAAACACGAAGATTTATTTGTTCGAGAAGAATAATCTCATTTAAGTGTCTCACCAACTTTTCAACTCCAATCACAATCGTGTATCCTCTCAATTTGAATTTTTTCTTCATTCAATTGTGAATAAATTAAACATGATAACTCACCGCTATATTTTCTATAGCGACATATTATAAACACATTAGTCTTAGAAAGAAGAGACAGAAGAGTGAAGTAAAAATAGCAAAAAGAAAAAGGTTTGGATCAAGTTGGATAAAATTGATAAGGTTAAATGCAAGCTTACGAGGGCGTAGGGGAGGTCAAGTGGCAGCGTGGGCGAAAATTCTACTCGGCATTGTCGTCACTCTCTGCCAAGTCACTGCCGATTAAATTCCATGTGCTCTTGCTCGTCCTATTGAAACAAAAATAAATAATAAAATTACCTCGGTCATTTGAAGTACATAAAAATATATATAAATAATATACATAAAGAAAATTGTGTTCTCTTGGTATACACAAGAACTCATTTGTCCAATTTTTCTTATAGAAAATTATCTCTCGTTCAAATTCTCACAAATACCAAATTAACAACTCAATCACAATCGATACCAATTAATAAAAAATTCTCTCTTAAATTGCCATCCAATTATTGCCAACATTTCGGAAACTCCACATGAAAAGCAACAAATCCAACAAAATGTTTTTTCTAAATCTCTAAAAATAAAAGTCCATCATTTTCGTAAAACTTCCATTAAAACTCTTCATATCAATTAAATCAATTTTTTCTTTCTTTTTTTCCGCTTCTTTCTTACTCGTTGATTCCTCAACAACACACACACACACAGGGTGATGAGCTGATGCAGTCAATATATAATATACGCGTCGTGCAGTGCAAAAGAGTTAAAACATGTCTCGCTCGCGTCTCGAGAGAGGATCGCTCGTGCCTTGAGTCGTATGCGTCGTTGTCGCGTCTCGTTCGATGTGAACCACCATAAATACATCTCTCGCCGCGCGCTATCCCGCTGTGAAACTACGTGGTACTCGTGCGAAACTATACGTCCATACAACCTTTTATCCTTTTGTTACCCCATCTTACCCAACGCGCACCATCTTTTTCTCTTTCTCATCATCATCAATTCTCTCTTCTCTTTTCATTCGCCAATTTTTTTTACCCCTCATTCTTTTACTTTCTTTTATTTTTTCTTTCCTCTTCTATACATCTCACGGACAATCTTATATATATGTGGAACAGCAGGAAAAGAGAGAGAGACAGTGAGCTGAACAAGTCCCCTGTACGTTCGTTCCCTGAAGGGTTGATAATTCGTCGATTAAATTGGAAACGGTGGAGCTAATTGTGCCGCGCGTGTATTATTCATAGGATCTCGTCCCAGGAATCTTTTGCGGTCCACATCCCATCTCTTTATATATACCCAGGAATATATATAGATATATATATATATGTGAGTATGTGTTTGTGTGTGTTGAAATGTATCCGCAGGTGGACAAGCCACCGCATGATATCGTCGTCATACTCTGCAATGATTTGTGTATTTAATTTTCCTTTTTTTTTATATGTGTGGTTAATTTTTGTATTGATGATGCGATCATGAACAATGAAATAATCAATTTCACATTCATATTTAATATTTATTCATTTATATTCGATTGGATTCAAATTGTTTTGGAAGAGTTGCAATTGGTGATTTGGAGGTAGAAGAATAAAATTTTTATATGGTGCAAGTTGATGTAGTGATGAATGGGATTTTTGTTGGATACTGTTGTTGTTTCAGTCAACTTTATTTATTAAATGAAGTGCTCGTAGAATTTTTTTTTCTCTCGATGTATATAATTAATGTTTAATTAATATTTTAATCCCATCAATTCTGTGTAAAATTTTTTGGACCAATTCATTCTTCTACTCGTCAATCTCTATTTAATCCAATGAATTCTTTTATATTTATATTCTACAGTCGTAACTCGATCACTCGATGAAATAATAAATTGAACCATCATAACAATAAATCTATCAATTATTTATATGCTTAATTTGTTGGGACTTAATATTGTTATATATGAGATTTGATATAATGATAAAAGTAAAAAATAAAAGCAAATAGAACTTGACATTGTGAGGAAGCTGCAAGGGATAAAAAAAACGATATAGGGAGGTAAAGGGGGGTGTGTGCGATGGTTGTCGAGAGTGAGAGCCACACCGGTAGCCCGGAGCTAATCGTTCGGGGCCGGCCGATTCGTATCGTCCATGTTTTTACTCGCAGCCCTGTGCGCACGTTCTCGTCCCTCGTATTCTCGAAAAGAATTGGTAGTAGTTATACATACATATATATACACATAGTCTTTGATCGAAGGATCGTTTCCACTCGTTGAGCTTTCTTGCACAATCAACGATCAAGAGGATTCTTTATTGAATCTATATAAAATGATTTTAAAATCATCAAAGCAAAATAAGACAATTGAAGAAGATATTGAATTCAAAAATTCTGGTAGTTCTGATTTTTTTTAATCCTACTAGAAATTGAGTATAAATTTGAGATAATCACAGATAAAAGTGTTTCAACACATGTAATAAATTAATTACTTATGCTCATTGGAATATTGAATATTTTTCTTCATCTTCTCTTTAAAATAAATTCTAGGAATGCTGTTATGTTGAAGATAAATAATCCACTGAGCATAAACTTTACGTATTTCAATTGCTTATCATTTAACCGATGAATAAAAGCCACAACAAGACATCGATGAACGATAATGAAGAAAATAAAAAACGAATTTATATACGAACTGAAGAAATACTTGACGATCAACACAGAACGATTCTCAATGCCCGTAATTGTATTTTTTTATCCCTTATCGCAGTGTCCACAGGAGTGCACGCTCATCGTCATCATCATCGTCATCGTTGCACAGTTGTATATATATATCCGTTCATTACTATATATGTGTATATACTATATATATAAACCATTCGTGTTCAAACGATCGCGAGTGTTTGCGTGTTCTTGTTTACCTCAACCCAAACCGGACGAAGCTGCTTTATGGCCACGACACGTGATGACAAAAAGAAGAGTTAAGAGATCTTTAGATGAAGGAGTAAAGAATGACGGTTATATCGACAAAACGAACAAATAAAAAAAGTTATATGTGAAAATAATGATGAGGAAAAGGGAAGGGAGAAAAAAATTGGTTTAACTTCTTGAAAAAAAAGAAAGAAAGAAAGCACAAAAAATTAACAGATAAAAAAAGAACACGATTGAAAATACAGACAATGCTTATCGCATTGGAATTTTGCAAGTGGCAACTTGTGGAGAATTAATCTTTGGGGAGAAAAAACAAATAGAAATAAAAAATTGGAAGTAATTGGAATGAATAAAAAAGAAATAAGGGATAGTGAGTTGAAAAAAAAATATGATAAATAAATATATGTATGTGTGTGTAGGGAGCGAGAGGGCGGATGGACACGTGGTGTTTGGAAAAACACGAGATTTCAATTAAAGAGACAGGCTTAGTAATGAGGCGCGTGTGGATTTATTGACCAAAAGGTGCCGACTGGCGCCACTTTGTCTGCTCTGGTGTGTCTATATCCTCAGTCTACTCTTTCACCCTCTGCACACTTTACAGTTTCTACTCCCACACTCAAACTTTTACTTTTCGTTTCTATTTTTTATATTAGAAACTGATGCAATGCGCACGTGAATTGATATGCAGGTATCAGTGGAAATAAAAAGGATGCTGTATTATTTATTGTTATTTATACTTTTTCCTGTTATTTTATTGTCTTATTGTATGAGTAATGGTATGAGTGTGAAGTTGGTTGATTGAGTGCACTTGTCGGAAAAATATTATTGAGAAGAAACGAAATTAATCAAAATAGAATAACAGAAAATTGCAAGCAACAATTTCTTCTAAATATTGATATTTTATTATTATCTATCTTTTAATTGTTTCCAATTTTTTGTTTTCTCGATCGCGCGCTAGAATCTATGAATGGGATTATTTATATATGTAGGACGTTAACCAATTATTTATAATTAACTGAAAGTTTCCCCTATAGTGCATTCGCATTGGCAAGCGCATTTTGACGAGAGTAAACTTCCCTGGAATGGAAAAGCCGTGAGTACGCGCGCGCCCGCGACGATTCAATTTAATTGATAGAACGAACACGTTAACAGCATGCGGAAACATTGCCGCCATTCACCGACTAATTGTTTACATGCAATTCGATTACTTGGAATCGATTAACTATAAGAATATTGTGACTTTGAGATAGCAGGATAATAAGAAAAGAAAAATAATTAAATTTATAATATTCTTTCTTGTTTTATCTCGAAATTCCGATAAATAGAAACCATTTAATATATTTAAGATAGAAAATTTATTATTATTAATTAAATCGAATGAGTTTAGAATTTATTTTACGATTGGAATAGTTACACAAAATAGTGACGTGTTAAATTTTAATTGGTTTATTTGATGTTTTATGGAGACAGTTATTGAACTAAGATAAATTTTCTGTTTTATGTAAACAGTTTCTTTATTGCTGATGAATAACATCCCAGTAAAATTGTTCAACTAGAAAATTATAGAGAATATTTATGAATGAATGATTATTTAGAAATAGACTCACTCGTGTTTTTTTTTCTTCAAATGAAGTTAATAGAATTAATGAGAGTGGTGATGATGTATTTATATATAAAAAAAAACGATAATTAATCTTCAGAAAGTTTTCTAAAGTTTCTAAAATCCGTTGTAATTAATTCTTGATAAATTTTTTTTTTCTACTTATTGATTCAATTATTTAATTGACTCGTCGATTGCCTGTTAGACAAGATGAGAGAGATATTATTTGTCACTTTTCATTCGGAATTTCAAAATGAAGAATTAATTCTTGTTTTAAATATTTAGAAATTCTTATTAGATATTTATATTCATCAGCAACATCAACATTAATCCAATGGTGTTTGAATATTGATTATTAGTATATGAAACATTAGTATTCTCTTCTGTCATGATAAAAGAAAAGTTAACATGGCAACTGTCCAATTAATCAACAGTCTGATATAGCACTAATTACCTGGGCCACATGAGAAATATATCCAATCACTTGACCCTAATTTTTTTTCCTGCATCTTTGTAAAAATAATGACGAATGAATAAGTCTTGTTCCATTACATCTTAAAAGTTCCGCAGTGTCTGCGGGAGTATGACTGAAGAATCGTATGGCAAAGCCATTTAAGGTCTTGTCTCACCTCAGATTTATTCGTTCACCGGTCGAATGACATTCCCGTCATCGCGGATCAACGTTCTCGGGAATCCTCTTTAACTCTTTTCAGTCTTTTTCCATCAACTGATCACGAGTATTGATACTAATGCAGTGATCGTTGTGTGCGATCTTCCACCATAATATCGCCACACATGCATATATTTTTTACTTTAGAAGTGTTAGTTACATTGAGCAATGAGAAAAGAAAAATGATCTCACTTTTTTCTACAGTTCCGAGCTCATAATTTTTTTCTACTTCAATTCTTCGATGTAGCGAATTTTTTACCTCTCTGATCGATAATTATCCCTAAGGACAACAAGCGAATCGCCAACTGTAGTATTATAAATGTTTCATAGAGGTACAGAGCTACCGAAATAATTAGAACTTTAAAAAAAATGATGAATCCAACTGACAAACATAACACTAAATAAAAAAAATTTGTTTCCCTTTTTACAAGCAACGGTGTTTAAAATCGGCGTGAACACTATTTCCAATCAATTAGTTCCACAAGAATATATGTTTCAAAGAATTAAAAATGAGTGCATCAGAATTTTTCTACATCAATTATATGAAAGTAAAAAATAATAACAAATAAATATATAAATAATGATTGAATGCAAAAGAAATTGGCGTGTCGACTTTGAATCGATTGCGCTTGCATTTTTTGTTAGATGGACATGTACAAGTGAGGGCGGAAAGATGCTGGAGTGTGCGAGTAAGAGAGAAAAAAACAGAGTAATAGAGGGAGACAAGGGTCGAGAGGAGATTGTTGTAACGAACGCGCGATAAAAAAACTTAACGTATGTGATAATGCGCCAGCTATGCTACACAACGGTGGCTTCGCCGCCGAAGCCACGTCGTGAAGAGGATCAGTGACCGCGCGGGCCGCATCGATGTTGAATCAGGAGACGAAACCAGTGAAGGGATACGTGTGCGGGGTTGGAACGGGGCAAGGAGGGCAACACATATACAAAAGAACAACGAGAGAAGATATTGGGAGAGATGAAAAGAGAGGGAGGAGGCCTAAGATTGACGTTTTTGTAACTATACGCTTGTGAAATCGGTGGACTCTTCATGCCGATAAACGGATTCTTTTCAAGAGGATCGATTGTTAAGTACTTATTGTGTAAAACGATTAAAAAAAAAACGCGAAAAAAAGTAAAGAGGAGAGAAATATAAAGAATCTGGTATTTTGTTTCTTCTACGTTTTTTTTTCTTTTCAATTCGGAATTTTGTATTGCATCGGATTCAATTTCATCACATTTATATAAATTTCACTTATTTTCTTGACAAAAAAAAATCCCTCGAATTTAAACTCATCTACACTGTACACACATTTAAAAAATTGAACCGTCAGAATTCACTCAACATCGTTAACTTTCTGTATTAAATAATCAATTAATTAACTTCTTAAATATAATTCAAAGTCTGTGAAATAAAATTTGATGGATCATTTTGCTCCATTCAATTTTTCACAATTCTACTGAAAATACTAAAAACAAAATTATTAATAATTTATTCTATTTTTTTTCTGCCGCCCTTCTAATGTTTAATTCTCTTGTTATTTTCAATTTTTCAATATGTAATCTTTTTCTCTTTTAATTTGAAACTGTGCAGAGTGTGTATATATCAAGTAGGTTTTGTCGTCGAAGCGTAACTTATGACTCTCATTTCTCACTGTTGGTTCTCACTCATTCCCACTGCGACTCCCCTAACTCTACACTATTTTTGTGACTTTTTCACTCAAATAGGCACTTATTATGCCAGCACACACATCGCTTAGTCGTTACGCCGACTTTGCACGTCCGTCTCTCTTTTTTCGTTCTGTACTAACACAAACGATTGGAAATTTCTCTCAACGACAACGTCTCTAGAGTTTGCTACTTCCAATTCACTAATATACATACATATACGCATATATGTTTTATATGTGTATACAGGTATACATATATAAAATGGCAAAACCCATCATATGTATAGATGTAAGGCACGCTTGGACATTTCGTACACCCGGTGTTATATAACTCCGCAAAGTTAAACTTTACAGCACGACACGGGAAAATGGTTAGAAAGGGCCTCGGTATATAGCAAGGGTGCAACAGAGGATGATCTTGTCGCTACGCGCCATATGTGTCATTTGCCCCATTAAACTGTCCACAGACAATACACTTTACGCATTATGACTTTGTTTTTCTCCTATTTTTCTTTGATATATTCCACATACGCCATTGATTTTCATTACTTTTCATTGAGATCGTTATATGCTTTATACTGTTTTGTCCAATTTATTTTTGTGGTGATGAGATTACATATAATTGTGGATGAACTGATTCATTGATGATTAGAATAATCAATAAATTATTATTTGGAGATTATTATTGATATTTTTACTGTGGAAAACATAAAATTATCGATGGATAAATAATTGAATTTCTTAATTGATTATTCGCTGGTTATATTTAAATTCTCTTCAATCATTCATATTAGTTCAGTGTTATCTATTTTTGTAACTTTGTGATGCATCAGAAATATTAATAGACATTCACTGACGATATACAATTTTTTTTATATATATATAGATGTAAAATTCTGTCTTTCTCTCTATTCGACCAATTACGCGGAGTATTAAATCAATGTTCTACGACCCTTGGCCAACCATTTCGGTAATAAACCGTGCGCTCCCAAAATATCTTCTCAAACACCCTCCTGACATATTCTGAGACTTATACTACTTCACTACCAATACTGATGTCCTAAGTTGTGTTATATGCACCTCAATACTCGTTCATTCCATTTTTCTCTGCTCACCACAGTCCCCTAAACTTGGTTTTATCAGCCAACCCACCGCGAGAGAATTGAGGAATGCGATCCTCTGTAGTAATATTTGGCTTTAAATCATGTACTGATGACAGGTCAACGTTAAATCGTCGGCATTTTATGTCAATGCTATATATATATCTATAGCATTTTCTCACGTTCAATTTAATCTTCATCAAATTAAATTTTAGCGATATAAATTCACCAATGGTAATAAGTGAAATATTGAAAGTGGGAAATGGAATTTATTCAGTTGAATTTATAGTGCAATATTTTCTCCATGTCGAAATGTTCTGTGACAATTTTTTTGTCGTCTTAAGAATTGTTTGTTCTTTTTTAGTCAGTTTTATATATAATATTGAAACAGTTATCATTTCACTTCACTTCAGTTTATCAGGGTTGTATGCACAGTACAATAATAGAGGATAAAAAAAAACCTGAATTTTAATTAAATGTATTATACTTCATATCTCTTTGAAAGATAACCGTATTCTATTAGTGTAACACAGATGTTCATCAATGTTGAGTTACAAAAAAGAGCACTTGCGATTTGCGTCACGAAAAATGAACCAGAATACGACAGTGAATTGTTCAACGCAGTTGTATCACGATTTTGAATGATGAAGCACTTCTATTTTATTTTTATTTATCAATTGTTATCCGTGAGTGGTAGTAGAATCTCTCGCAATTCTTACAGTTCAAGCGAGGAAACTGATGTTTCTGATTATGATTTCGATTGTTCAAATACTAAAACTGGTGAATTTAATTTTTTTAATTGAAATTTAATTGAAATTCAAATGACACAATTTCTCTGATCAACTCAAATTTATTCAGATGAAATCTCGCCATTGCCTCATGTAGAGTTTGAGATAGTTATTACTGATGAAGACAGTGAATATTTGCACTTGAAACAGACGGATCGAGTTTTGGCGCATAAATATCTGCCCATATGGATCATCAAAGGAAAAGTAGATATGAAATTTATCGAAAAAAATCGAGGCCACGAATTAAAACCACAATATGGAGTATGCAGTGATTTGAATGAATAGAAAAATAATGAAATTAATTAGATAAATGTTATGACTATAATTTTATAAACAGGTGATGAAACAATTGGGGAAATTTACAATGTATCAAGACTGTGAAACAAGTTCGTCTGCTGTATACTTTCATCAGCGTCGTCAATTTGTAATAATTCAATCAATGAAAAATAAGAACAGTCTGTGAGGTCTTTTTTCCATCCAAGAAAATAGTCTAAACGAAAATCAATTTTCAAAAATGAAAATATCAATCTCTGACTATGTTTACTACTGGGAAAAAATTTCATAGAAATCTGTTCTTTGAAAAGAAATATCGAATTCTAAATATAAAATAATTTATTTTCCATTCAGGATGGCATAATCGACACTCGTTATTTAATCCAAGGACTTTCACTTGATGAAATTGATCCTGCGGGTAAAGCAAAGATACAATTAGGTGAATCTGGTGTAATTCCTCGATCAAAATCAATGGAACATCCACCACCGACTGAGAATAGCATTGATGATGATTTAGGTTCTCTTTTTTCTCTCTGATTTATAATGATAAATAACTATAAACGTACAATCTTCATTGCACATTGACTGATGCTTAATTTATTGAAACTATTGATGTAGGTATTGTGGAAATAGAAGAAATTGATTCAGAAGTAGTGCCAACATATGGAAATCATTTGTATGATGGCTATCCAGAAATATTGGTCATAGTATCATTCGATTTAGCGAAACAATTCTCGAATTAGTGAGTACACAATTCTTAGATTGATGAATTGTAGAATACAAAAGTTGGATTTCTTTAATGTTTCAATCTTATAGCCAGAAAAAATCTAATAAGTATGCTCCAATCGTCTCTTATATTCTGACTTTATTTAATGGTGCTGATATGTTGTATTCAAAATTGAAGAAGACAAATATCAAATTGAATATTGCAGGAATTATTATTGCGTCTGTAAGTAGATGTAGAAAACGAATGTATTTGATGAAATAGCACCGTTTTATAATTGTAGAATTGTTTCTTTGACCAGGAATGTGATTCACTTTCGTTTCTCAAAAATTGTAATGATCAACAATTTAATAAGAACGATGTTCATCGAATCAATCGATTGGATGCCACTTGTACTAATAAATATATTCAAAGATATCTCTTCAGCAGGGCAGATGTAATTCCATTCGACTCTTATGATGCTGTTATTTTCTTAACAAAGTGCGTTTTACAATATTTATAACAAAGAGAAAAGTTAGGATAAATAATTTATAGAATATTTTAGATATCAATGCTGAATTATTGTTTTATGTTATCAGAAATGTGTTATACGAAGTTAGAGATGATGAGAAAGAAATTTTGGAAGGTAAGAACATGTGAAATCTTCAATTGTACTTTGGACAATATTTTTTGATATTAATATCTCTGGTCATCTTCATTACTGCAGGATCATCTTCAGTAATGTCAATTTATAATGAGAAAAAATTAAAACATCTGCCTATATCAGTAGCAACTGTTCATGATGATGGGAATTATGAATCATATGGAACTATTGCACATGAATTAGCTCACTTGTAAGAATATTTAATAGACAACAATCAGCTTGTTGAATATCTTTGAATATTATTTTATGTCTACATTTTGCAGAATGGGTGTTAAACATGATGTGATGCCATTTGGAAATGAAGCAGTGGATGAAGCAAATGATGAATGTTGTTTGAATATTATGAAAGTAACAGGAACTTATTGGTGCAGAAATTGTTTATCATGGAGTAACAGATCTGAAGAGAAACTCAGAATATTTTTCAGGTGAAAATTCATCATCAATGTTCTCTATTTGATTGTCTTCATAATGTAATTTACAGTTCTGCAGATTGCTGTGGTTTTATAAATAAACCTCGATCATTTTATCCACCAGTGCCAAGAGTAATCTTGACTGCTGATGAACAATGTCAATGCTATGGATTTGAATCTACAGTGAGTTAGAAATGAAACATTATTTCATTTGGTATATAAATATTATTTTATAATTCGTATATCATTTGAAGTCGATCAAGAAGAGAACCTTCAACAGCTATTGCACATCTCCTTTGCAATGTCAAGCAAACGGTGTTGATATTCATGAAACTGTACTTCCGTTTGACGGTACACCGTGTGGAATTGATAAGGTTAATAATAGAATTTATATTGTGATCATAAAATATTGGGCGAAGAATATAAAGTATCATTATCAATGTAGTACGTATTCATGCAATGATTATTGTCTTTTCCAGGTTTGCTGGGGATGGGAGTGCATTGCGATTAAGGATAAGAAACTTTCGGATTGCAGAAGATAAAGAATCTATCATCAATGCCACCAATTTAACGTTGAAAGTTTTGAAGTGAATTTAACCACCTACGTTCAAAAAGATTACGAAATTTATATTCATGTCGTTCTCGTTAATAAAGTATTGAACAGTTCATTAAGAGGTTTTTCTCCGTCTCTACAGTGATTTTGATTGAGTTCAATATCGTGATGTAACTTCGATGGTGAAAATGTTTCAAAAATGTATTTATATCACTCACAATTGTTTTTTGTTATATATTGTCACACCCATCACAATTCTAGAACTTCTTTTTATTGTTATCAGTTTTCGAACACCTGAGTAATTGAATATTTTATTGCCTAAACAAGAACCTCGGATCATCCAAGGTCATATCTATCAGAACTCACGTCAGTGTAGAGTACTTGTGATAATAAGCGACATATACGTGGCAAGCTCTCAGTGAATTCATACAATTACACAGTGATTGATTATTTTCAAGATGAATTACTGTTATTTAATATTGATAGGACAATTTGTGCTCATACAAATCGACAGAGTCTCTGGGCATCTTACCGATAGTAATTAATAGAAAATTAATCATTCACCAATCTGATTATTCACGTTCAAACATCTGTTGTTTGTTCAGATCTCAGCATTTTCTTTATCATCATTAAAATTTCCAGTTGAACTTCCGGTACCAGAGAGAATAAAAATTTCAATACGAGACCTTCTCAAACAGTCAATCTCCATCTAAGATGTTCAATCAGATTTGTTCTTAGTTTTTACATGAACATGGTCGAATTCAGACACCTCAAATGTGAATAATTTTGATCTGCACTTTCTTTTGGACACAGTTGTCCCATATGCGTATGTACAGTGATCGTCACGTTGAGCTCCAGATTAGCTTTATTTGGTGCTCACAATTTACGACCGGCGATCTTATTCATAACGTGGGGCTTTCATGTAAAAGCTTTTTCCTGTAAGCCGCGACACGGACTTTTGGTCCCCCCAGAATAAAATTTCTCTTAAAGAGAATTATCCATACGCATTGGATGCGATATCGAATAAAAAAGTGAACAGGGAGAAATATTTCTTTGTGTAACTCCATTTCTTTTCCATGGATGTTTTGACTAATCCAGGAAATTGAACTGTGAAGCACTAAATTTCTAGAGAAAACCATTTTAAAGAATAAATTTTGCAGTATTATTTTGATTGATAAACTGATCATTAATTATTTATATTCTTTGTTACAGGTATCGCGATGACGCACTGTGTTGGACAGAAAGGTAAGAGAATATTTGATTGATCCAATAAATAACATTCACATATAAATTAGATAAGTACAAAAACACTGAAAGAAAGATGAAGTACTTGAATGAATATCCAAAAGTATATCTTCAACCAGTTGGATCTTTAGCAAAGAGTAATTGATCACTGGAGCTAGACATCATGACACAATTCCATTGTTCAAAGTACCAAGTACAGAAAAAGAGAGTCAGCAGGTAACAGAGAATATAAGTGCGTGTGCCTTTTCTTACTTATCAATACGACAGAGATTTCTTCTCGCGCCCTTTTTCTTTCACGTAACTTCTTTTGTTTTATCTTTCACTTCTCTTCATTTGGACTCTGGTTGATATAAATCAACTTGACGACTTCAAGAAACAAAAGTCGAAATAAATAAATGAATAAGACCATCATCGTTTTATAATCACCAATACTAACTGCATATTTTTTGTTTACTCCGTATCAATTCATTTCACTGAATGTCCAATTGAAATATTTCTTTTGCTCATGGAAATTGATTCATGTTGATAGTAAAATAAAAGTGTCAGTCAATTTGTATGCCAATTCAGTATCTGCTATTCCCATATAATAGGCGATTCATGATTAATGTTGGTAACATAAGTTATATACAATGAGTCTAATTCAACAAACGTCTATAGAACTGATCAGTGTGCGGATAAACGTTAATTGCAGATAGCCAAACTTCAGTGTAATTAATAACACACGTGACGTTATTGGCATGACCAACTACTTGTCTAATGTTCTCTCCTTCCATCCATTCACTTCCAATCTTGATGAACTTATTTCAACATAACATTTTTATATCTCATCAAAAATTGTTCCAATATCTCAAACACTTTTGTACTCATATCCATCATGCCAATAATTATAATAGAATAAAACTGTAAATCAGACATTGGCACACGAATTAAATTCACATTTTATCATATTCAGTTTGTTGTACTTCAAATTATAAAAGACGAAACGGTTCATCAAGGTTATGATGCAGAACTTGATGAAAAAAAAAGAAATTAATATTAATATATACCTGGCAATATAAAAATACAGGTATATACTTATATCCTTGGCATATATCAGTTCGAAGTGTGGTGAACTGGCGAGAAAATAACAATGGTTAAAAAATTCTTTGGATAATTTGTTTCTCGTTGGGTGCGTGTGCATTACTGCATGTCTGATGAGAATCGTCCGCACCCAACATCACTCTCAACGTTTCAAATGTCAATCAGTTGCAATGCAATATAACTACGGAGACAATAATGAGTGTATAAATAAATAATTTGATGGAAAGAAAATAATTGAAAAAAAATGGGATATTTGTATACATTAGTGACTGTATATGAGGGATAAAAATAAAATTGGCGAAGAAAGATGTGTGATGAGAAAAAGAAAACGAGTGTGAACATCAGGAGAAAAGTAGCAACGCCGCTTCCTTGAGCTTTGCTTATCGATTCAAATCGCGTGCCGCGCGTATGAATGAACGAATGAGTGGGCGAGTCGAGCCACCGGTTGAATGGGAGCCCCATGGGCAACTGTACGCAACGGTCGAGAGAATAACACGCGAGAGAAAGATAGGGAGAGTATAACAGTCCCTATGGTATACCAATAAATAAAAATATAGATCCCAAAGTGAAATCATTTATTGTTTACTTATATATAATAAAAATATGCCAAAGTGGTAGAAATGTAAATTAATTCACATTTTATTATAAATTTCAAACTTGACGAAAGAAAAAATTAGTCTGTGAAATGAAATTGAAATGATCATTTATTATAAATTAATTCGTGATAATATTGAACATATTTTTTTCTTCGTTTGTCGATAAAATTACAAGAAGAATAAAATATCGAAGCATATACGCACATACTTTGAGCAGCTCAGCGCGCTCGTGTTAAGAGGGCGACTGATTTATGGGGCGTTATGAGGAGCCATAAACAGCATCGGCCGCACCGTCGGACGACGGACGCGGACGGCGGCGGAAGACGCGAGCAAGTGAGAACCCAGTTAGGTTTGTGTTCCCAAGTCGGAAGTCGGACTCGTTATTAAACTCGATTCGCCTTTAGGGGAGTCTCAGATACACACCAGTATTATTATATATACATATATATAGAAATCCCACTAACAAATACCCAAAAAATCTTCATATTTAATAAATTTCGCAAACTCTCAACACAAACATCTCCAAAATAATTCTGACTTTGAATTTCTATTGTTACTCCAATCAAATGGATCGATTAATTATCTAATAATTTTTTTATTAATTATTTGAATCTCATCGTGTAATGAAGCAAGAATATTCCTGCTCGCTGTCCTATTCAACATGACGATCAGCATCGCTGGTACGGCGATAATGTCGGCTTTATAATTTTAATTGACAAATAATTTTTTGTCACGATCCACCACGACTGAAAGTCCTGTGGATACGCCAAGACCTTTACCTTCCATTCTCTCTCTTTTCTCTTCACGATTTTTATATATATAAGTTTTTTTTTTATTTTTTATTTTTCTTCTCATTGCGAGGAGTAAAATGCTGCTTTTCCGAAAATGGCAGTGGAATGAAGGACGAGTCGTCAGCAGCGTACGTTCGAGCACTTGAACGTGCGTACCATTCAATTTGGTATAGTATATTCACTTTGTGACTTGTTCTCTCTTTCTTATTCTCACAGTTTATCCTTTTCGTTTCATCTGATACTCGTCTCGCTGCATTTCACATTGGTGACAAAAAGACAAAGAGGTACTAATAGCCCTGTCTTTCTCACCCTTTACGTCCCATCCTTCCACCTTTGAAGACTCTTTATTATTATCAGCATTCTTATTATTTATTTATTTATTTATTTACTGGTGGTATTTTTAGTCTTACTTTTCTTTCTTTTTATTTCTTTGATACTTTAGTTGGTTTTATATCTAGCGGTTCATTAAAGAACACAATTTTTTTATCTCTTTGGGCAATTATAAACGTGTATACTTCGAAATTAAAGTGTAGTGTACATTAAAAAGTAATAAATGTGTTCGTATGAATTATGTGGACATGTAGAAAAAATTTTCGAGCAGTTTATGTTGATAGGACAGTTTTATTCAAACGTATTTTATCAATAAAATCATTTTTCTTTTCTCCTATTTATCATCTCGCATATCTCATCAGTATTAATTTGTTGTAATTTCACGACTATGAAATTTCATGCTGATAATTTAAATTAAAATAAAAATAAAATTTTGTAATTGATAAGTCTTTTTAGATTATTATTCAATTACAATTTTGTACCTTTGGAAATTTTACTTTCATGACTTTATTCATTTATCCAGTTTGAGTGCAGTTGGTTTTGCGTAAAACCCTTTCTCGTAATTAGTGCGATTCGAATATTAATGAAAGTTGCGTGAGTCTTGTCTTAAAACTGTATAAATATACTATGCATGTACACATATATATATATATATAAATGAATACACTGTCACTCTTTTATTTTCATCATCACACCATGTATGGTTTGTGTGTGATGCGTCCACTGTTGCGACTTCGACGCGATCAGTCATCGTGTTTATACGGCGAACAAACTAACGATTGACCGACTGTGAAAAGCTGCCGCCCGCACACATTCATTTATGTATATGTATATAGTGAAGAACAAAGAAGGGCCGCGAAACTCTCACAGCAAGTTCGAGTACACTTGGATAAAAACAATCCAAATAAATAAATGAATAAATAAAAATGAGAATAAAAGTAGAAGGGAAATAAAAAAAAAACAAAAGTAATTTAGTACTGAGCGAATGTCAATCCCTGAGACATTGGTCACGAATTACATCTTGAAAAAAAATTATCTGGATTGAAGAACGGTATTTTTTATCCAACCCAATCATATTCTGATGATATAAATCATTGAGATAAATAATATTACTTTTGAATTGTGACAAATTTTTCTTTTTGTTCTATTTGTTATAATTCATTTTTTCTACTTAAATTAAATCGACGGTTTCTCTCCAAGGACAATATTTTGTTTGAATAGAAAAACGACAATAATTTTTTTTTCATGCTCCATTATAAAATTATCCACTTTTTAGTTATCTTTGTTATTGAAGAATTGCAAAACGAGTGGCGTGTGACATAGACACTGAGAACGCGGAGCTTTTATTGTCGCCCAGGGGTTTGCTTTAGTAGTAGAACGAGAAAAAAACAGGAAAAAAAGATAGAAAGCCAGTGAAAAAAGCAGAGGGAGCGAGTTGGCATATCCCTCGCCCACCTCATTCATTCCTCCCCACGCAAATGAAGATGGAGCATTCCCTGTGGCACGTTCCGCGACCCGGAGAAGGCACTTTTGTATCCAACCGATGGGGAGAATGGACTCAAAATAGTATTCGCGCGTTAGAGTGAGCAAAAGAGACACAATGAAACGGGCAAAACGTGCGCAGTGGCCAGATCAACCCCCATGAGTTGACAGTGGTGGTGGAAAGTGAACACGAGGGTTGTGGAAAAGCCACGAGGCACGCGCGACAACACGCGACAACACTCAGATGATATTCGGTTGTCGTGAAATGTGTTGAGACGAAAAATAAAATAAATAAATCCCATTAATTTTCCTGTAAAATTTTTTTTTTCGATCAAATTTAACGATTCAATCGAAGGAATCAATTCGTCTTATCTCATTCCATCTCTAGTTGTTTTGTTTGTGGTGAATTTAATGTGAAAATAAATAAGCAAATGTCTCATTGAATATTGATGAAGAAGTTTTGATGAAAGTCATGAATGTGCAAAGTTGCAATACATCGTGGCAAAGAACAGCAAATATTTACAACAATTACAATTCACCTCCTGTTGCAATTATGCAACTGCATCACGTGAGCAATAACGAATTTTATTCGTGGTTTCATTCTAGGAAACCACCAATGGACGAGCTGGGCAATCCAACGTCAGTCAATGCGCGGTGAGTCATATTTTTAAATATCACTTCACAATTTTTCATTTCTTCTTCACAATTTCTCAGAGCATTGATAAAAAATAATTTCTAATTCAAAAATTCATTGACAATTTCACATTCAATGTAAAATTATTGACATAAAATAAATCTACATACAGAAATAACACAAAATTTTCATTTTAATTGTTCATTTCATTTAGACACAAGAAAAAAAAAGATAAAGTCAAGAAACAAAAACATTTTTCAACTAAATAATATATTAATAGAGTCGTAAAAAAAATATTTTATCCAGTGTATATATCGCGTTGGAATATCAGCGATATACAATAATCGTTTTGGAATTTTCGATACATCAAAAAGTAGGCGGGTGAGATGGTAATCGTCGTTTATGCGAAGCCAAGGGATGAGTATCGATACTCACTCCCTTCTTCTTATTTTTTCTTTGAACGGAGCAATAAGAATCTCCAAGTAAAGCGTTACTGAAGTAGAAGCCGCGATCCTATCTCTCAATATTCTATAGCGTCGTCTACTCCATATACATATACTTTCATTCTATCTTTCCTTCTTATTCGTTCACGTTCACTCTTTTGCTCTTTTGATTCTGGTTCCGTTGGCCTTTTTGCGGTGAACGGAGATGCGAGAAGGGTACAAACACACACGCAGCCTATCCGACATCGTAACAATTGAACCCGTAATAGAATCACATTTATTCTTATTACCCGAGGAGGTCAAGCGGGCGAACGAAAGCAACGAGACCTATCTGATATACTCTGATGCTCTCTCATCCTCAACACTATTCGTCTTTCTACTTTTATTTTATATCTCTTCTTTTTTTATTTGTATTTAAACGGCAATTAACAGCGACGACCGTAAATTTCCATATTCATTTCAGTTATTTTTTAGATGAATCTCTGAGATTTGAATGCATAATCTTTTATGATTTATTCTGGTGATTGGAAATTTTTCTTTTATGAATTAAAATATGTTAACGACTCAATAGCTAATAAATTGAAATTGAATCAAGTTATATAATCACTGGCAAAAGTATTTAACATTACAAGTCCTTTAATAGAATAATTTTTACAAGACCAAATATATAAATTATTGAAAAATTCACATTTCCAATATAAATAATTATGGTAAACACTTTTTCCTGTTAAGAAACAATTTTTTCTTTTCCTGTTTTCCCGTCAATATACAATAAATGTGACTTATTATACACCCCATTCTTTCCCATATGAAACAAAAGAATAAGAAAGATGAATGTCAAAGACTATTAAATATTAATGCATTCCAACTGTCGACACTTTGTATACTCACGTCGTGGACGAGCGCAGTACGATCACCGTTTAGAATATATACCGTATATATTTACAGCACATTTTTGTTCCCTTGCACTTGAATATACATGAACATACAAGTGCAATATGCATGATGACACGCTCTTTCACAAGAAAGCGATAAAGAGAGACAAGCAAACATACCAATGAGTTGTCGCATTTCTTGGCGACTTGTTGCAACTCTGGTAAATATATAGTAGCGCTTGCGCGTCTTGGCAAATTTTAAATCGTATGGATTTGTCATGGTATTTACACACACATGAATATCTTCACCAGTTGGTGAATATAAATATCGCACCAGGGGGGCAGACAAATCTTTAATTATTGCTCTGGTCAATAAAAATAAATTGAATTATACGTTTGTATATGAAAAATTCAGATGATAAAATGAAGATAAATAAAAATACATTTTGTATATAATTTTATATCACAAATTTGTGATTTATAAATATATTTTTAACCAATAAAATTCAACTAAATAATCATTTTTCATTCAAGAATACTTTCATCTACTCTATAAACTCAACTACTCTCGTAATTCTCTCGCACTACTTCTCTTTCGCTCTTATTGCCTGTCTGACACTCTACTATACAATATAACACTACATATAAACGTCAATTACTCGTCGCGGGAAATTAAATCAGCTGTCTCCCTATTTACCAGACCTCTTTGTACATACATTCATTGTTAATGTACAGTGTGTGCCACGTGTCTACATTCTGTTCATAAAATTATCAATTAATTACAACGTCACAATAGTGAAAAATGAGAAAATCCGAGAGAAAAATACTTGAATATTCATCAACAAAAAAAAAGGAGAAATAATAAAACAAAACCTATACATACATTCACATTTTTATAATTCACATATTGAATTGTATTGCAAAAGGAATGAGGGGTGGCAGGGAGGGAGGGATATATATATATATATAATCTCATTACGATAAATTTTAAAAGGTAAATTCTCTTCATAATTTCGTCTGGCAATTCTTTTCTTTTTCTCTCTGGCAAAATTGCTTATTAGACTTTGGAAAAGTTGATTCGCAGGGTATATAATGCAGGGGTGAAATTAGGCCTATCCGACGGGCCCATTTTATCTTTCTCCCACTCATTCTCATGCTTACTCCTCTCGCATCCGTTCGCGCATCATTTTTATACTTCGTCTACCTTGCAGAAATTCCCATTCTTATAACTACCTGTGTGAGACACAACTATATCATATACATATATATATATGTATATAAATATATATATATGCAGCGCCCCCTATTCAATCCCTCCAAATTATTCCCATAATATTTATGTTCGTTGCTCTTCTTTTATTACAATTTTTTTTGCTCAGTATTCTTCTATATTTTTATTTTCATTTGACTTCTCGTTATAAAATTATTTACTTGTATTATTCATCATGTACAATGATGTATACGTATATTAGTGTGTGGGTTTTAGAACGAAGAAATTTGTTATGGTGTGATCGAGAAAAAAAAATTGTTTATGTGTTGCAGATTTGAGGAGAGGCACTACGCTTTTGAAAGGTAGGCACACACAATTAAAATGTTTCCAAGTTTTTCCATTATTTTTTGTTTCCCTGTATCTCACATAATTTATCTCTTTTTATTCATACTCATTTAATGATTACGTGGTTTTGTTATTGAGGTGAAGTTTATTTATATTTTTGTGAATAAATTTGATGGTTTATACGTGGAAAAATAATTTTTGAAAGAGTATACAGATATATTCAGTGGTTTGAAAGACGATGTTCTTTCAGGTTGTGCATCAAAAGTAATTATTGCACCACCATCACGTCGATTAACTTTTTGTCTTGAGCTCCGCGCGCTCTACTCTATGATTTCGAGCCGAGTGTGCGTATCGCGAAAATATATAATGACGTTCGGATTCTCCTCACCGAACCACCAACGTATATGTACACAAACACAGACTGCAACCAACACATATTCTATCTCTTCATTTGCTTCTTTTAACAATTTTTTTCTCCTTTTCGCTGTTGTTTTTTACTTGTACCTTCTTTTTTTTGCTCTCTACACGCCTTTCATATATGCCCATTTCGTGTATGTGGATGTGTGTATTATATTTTTTGATTCCCTCTCGACGTCGTCATCGTCGTCGTCGTTGTTCGCTCGGTAATAATTCTATTAAGAATGCAAATGAGACAAAATATAGCGGTAGACAAATATAATCGTTGCAACGCCAAGGATAATAATCTACATGTGATTACTATCTAGCAACAATTCTTTTCGTTTTTTCTTTCATATACATTCAAGGCATTATATAAATATATAATTATTATTTATCATTTTTCTTTCATTTCCAATCATCTTATTATCGTTAAATATTCTTGGAGGTATAATTTTTTTCTTTGCTATATTTTCTGCCTCATTAAAATTAAGAGAGTTGCTCTGTGACGAGACGAAAAGAATCGATTTTATTCGTAATCACAATGTGAAATGTGGAAAGGGTGTGTGTTTAAATATAATATGAGAGATTTGTCGAACTATTTTTAGTTGAAATTATGGGATATTGAAAATTGTGGTGAGATACAATTTGTGCTGATGGGGAAAACTCGGGAGTAGATCAATATAATTCATAATTTAAATCTCAAAAGAGAACCTTTTATCGTTTTCTTGCATTTTCGAAGGTTGTTTTAAATGAAAAAAATGCATCAAACAAAAATATGAATCCAATTTGTGTCCATTTTTAAAATCACATTTGTATTTCAGCTATTGGTATAATGTGAATTAAATTTGCAATTTTGTTTTACAAATGAGACCCGCGCAAACTGTTGAAGGGCGACCTCCATTACGTGTGGGGCTCAGTAGAAAGGAAGAAAGTATAAATATATATATGAAAGAAGGAAAAAAGAAAAAAGGGAAGAAAGAAAAGGAAAAAATAACGCCAAAGGAGGCGCAGAATTGTTTTCCGGTGGGTCGACGAACCCGTTCGCTTCTCCGGAACCATTACCCGCACACACACGAGTCAAGCAAAAGAAGAGAATGACTAAGAGAGAGACAGTACACGGGTAAAAGACAGAAAAGTACATCGAGCTTCCGAGGATCATCGTGGAGATCGGGATCACACGCGGCGACATCGTGGAATCGATCGATCGTTATTGTTTATTGATCTTATTTTGTCGCGGTGGTTTTACATTCCACAACTGTTGAGTTTTTTGTGTTTGTAAATTTTTTTTTACTCTCATTTTCCCTTTCATCTTCTAATTCACATCAACTCAGTGCTATATATGTAATTTTACAATAGGAATTTTTTAATGAAAAATAGGCACAATTGAGTTTTTCGAATTTTACTTCTCCTCCTTTTTTTCTTTCTGGTCAATTTAAATCCAAGCGATAAAAGAAGAATTTCCAATAGTGCAGTATATAAAGGCATTCCAACCCTCTTACAATTCTATTCTTCATCCCTTTTACCGATCATCCCCCTCTAATCTTTCTCGTCACTACTCTGAAAATCAATAAATAAAAATAAAAAAAGAAGTGACGAAAAAATTTCGAATTCACGCGCAAATATTTTATTATATAATTTGTGTACTTTCGAATATGATTCGATTCTTTAATGGGGACGATGAAAACAATGAGAGGGTGAATGAGCAAGCGACGAAGAAATAAAGGGTGGTGAAAAAAAAAGAAAATAAGGGATAAAGTAGACATAAGAAAGATATTCTAAGTGTAGATCCCAATATGGTCGCAGCTTATCGGATCTTGGATTTGTGGTTGAATGGGTGGTGACTCTCATTGCCTATAGCCATTTCCAAACCCTCAAACTACCCCAACCCTATCGCTTTCACTATCATATTATCTCCCGACATCGTTTATTTTTTTTCCTTCACTCATATTCTCTTCTTCGCACACTTATTTTCATCCCGTTCAATTTCCTCTTTATTCTCTTCTTGCTCGATTATGTTTTGCTCGATTATTTTTAATTTATCAACATTGTTTTCATTATAATTTTAAATTTTCCCTCAGTGAATTGTCGATACATTTAAGTTAACTCCTGGAAAACCTTCTTATTTTCTAAGACAGAAAAGGGGAGAAGCCACAGAAAATATAGGGGATGAAAATTACTGCCTCAAGCATCAAAACAACACTCGATAATCCGCAGGTCTCAAGCATATACATGTTGACATAATTAATTCCATCAACCAAAATCCACGGAAAAACAATACAAAAATAACCAAAATTAGAAAAATAAATAAATCACATTTTTTTTACTCGTCACAGATGCAACAAATAAATAACAATCACCATATACATGTGATCACCCCACACATTACTTGACCACGAACCATTGAAGGGTGCATATACATATACATTTATACTCCCTTGCACCCTTCGAAATGAAAAATGTAGACAAATCGGAAAACGAGAGAAAAAAAACCAAGTAAAATAAAAAAAAAACTTGCGACAGTCCAATACATTTTAAATGTCTTCTATCACATTCATATGTAACAAACAACGAGAAAGGAGGAAAAAAAACCCTCTCACCATAATATTCTTATATCCCGCCCCCTTCGCTCAACAACTACACTTTGAAATAGGGGTTTGAACAAACTTTCCCAGCAATATGTGCCCCATTATTTATCATTAGATTTATGGAATATAAGCCAGCTCTTACACATTCGTATATGACCCTGTATCACAAAAATGACAGAAAATCAACCCCTCCTGAAGAAGGCAAAAAAAATAAATAAATAAGTAAAGAAAAAGGCAAAATACAAATAAAGATGAGAATTGGCGTAGAAAAAAGTGGTGCAGTTTGAGATTAATTATTGATATACTTTGTGTGTTCGTATTATATATACATTTATGGGGTTTCGTGTCACCCCTCGAGTGGTAGGACTATAATGTATAGACTATAGACACTGAGAGAAAGAAGGGAGAAGTGCCCTACTAATCTGCATTGGCAGATTGCTCTGAGAATTGACACGCGGGGATTTGCCTCTTGCTTTATCTATCTATCTCTTATTCACTTCCTCCTCCTTCATCTTCTTCTTTGGCCTTCTCATCTTCGAGTGAATCAACCGAGTCTGTGCTCTCTCGTATCCAAGCCATCTTCTATATCTCTTTACACCTTCAACCACAAGACACGGGACTCGATGCATACATTAAAGCTACTTTAATTGGCGCGCCGCTCCCAGGACAATCAAAGTCGCACGAGAAGAGAAAGAAGGGAAAGGGCAGAGACGAACAGTCGCAATTTTTCCGCATTCTGATATATGTTGGACTATTTTATTTATTTCTTTTCTTTAAATTGTTTTCATTATTGTTACTGATTTCTTTTTTTCTGTCGTTTTATTTTATTTTGTTGTCTTCTTTTGAAACATTGGTGGGCTATTGATGTGAATTGTAGCTTTTACACATGGTAATGCTACTGTTTTATAAATATGTATGGAAATATATTCTGTGCTGATAGTTGAGGATATTTTTTTTCTTTTCCTTTTGACCTGTTTTGTCATTGAATATGTGAAAATTTCATTTGTGAAAATTCCATGCAAAGTCAAATGAAAATGGCGCTTCATTACAATTCATCTCTCACAACCGTTCAAAATTGAAATTTCATCAAAATGATTATTATTTTTTGTTACCAGAATATAAAATGCATGAAAATATGCCCACGACTTTGTATAAATTATAATTATTCATTATTTGAAAAATAAAATTCGCCCTCAAAATCAAATTATAACACGACAAAATATTCTTTACGATCAAACATCCCAAGTGCCAATTACCAAAAAATAAATTCTCCCGTATGAATTTATTGAAAAATTAATTTTTCCCCATGATCGATTTACATATGTCACCAATTTAAATTCTCTCCAAGTAATTTTATGGATAAACTTATTATAAACAAAAAATATTTTTTCAGTAATATCAAGAGTGTTTTTTTGACAAGATACGAAAGAGAAGTACACGGGTAGATATATAATATTCAGGTCAATTAATTAATGCGCCCTATCGCGATCATACATCAGGTTTGGTAATTAAACGAGTAATTATAGAATCTCGAGGCGTGGCTCGCGGGGTCCGAAGGAACAGGAGGATTATCGCACGTCGGAGCATAAATATGGTGCCGGGCATGAATTAAAGAACCTTCCCTCAACATATATCTATATATACACACCCCCTTGTATATATAGTCATGTATATACACGCGGTCTTCTCCTATTACTATCTCGCTCTTTTCTTTCCCGTATTTTAACGCAACATTTTTAATTACTCGCACCAAATAACGTCCGGAATTTTTTGTCTTATTTCTTTTTTTCACCCTCTTCCATATACTCATTTCATTTCTCCAAGACATAACGTACTTGCGATACGCATTCTCTTTGGCATCTGAAGGGTGAGCTACTTTATATATAAATGCAAGTGTTAATTAAACACTCTGTAACATTTTAATGTAAATGAAGAAAGAAAAATTATTGGACATTTTTTTCTTCCGTCTACTGCACAATTTTATATTCATTTTATATTGTTAATAGTGTGTACACTTTTTTTTTGACTATTTATATTTTTATATGTATGTATGTATGTGTGTATGTGTGGGAAAGCAAAAGGAAAGGATGTTTTTTGTCATGGCACGCTCCAACGATTCTCTCGAATGTTAATTGTAATACGCGAGATCGCGCAATGCGAAGAGAACTCTCGCTCCTACCTCTTTTTCCTCTTTTTATTCGCGCTGTCTCCAATATATGGGTGAATTTCCAAATGTGAGCACGTACCGTGTAACAGACCTTCAACATTGCCATTATATATACGATACTTTCAATCGAATACGATGTAAATCAATAGCGACACGTTCACGGATATTGCGACAGCCGGAGAAAAGCGTATATTACAAATACTTTTATATAAATATCTGGATAAGTATAGGTGGGTTTGTATATATTCACTCATCTTTGATAGAAAATTTGTAATTTCACTTCTGTATGTGGAGAAAATGTCTTGAGGACGAATAAAGGTTACGATTATTCAGGAATTAATAAAATATGTTGATTAGAGAATGATGTGACAATAATATTAATTGGAATTGAAATCGAAAGTATTTAAACGATTTATTTATTGCCATGTTAATACTCGGATGTCAGAGTTGTCTTAGAGTTGATAATTCTCTTCTGATATTCAATAAAATAAAGAGAATTTACAGTTGAGCTTGTAAATATTGCAATCATCGATTGTTGAGTAATTTATGTTTCGTTACATTGTTCAGTGAAAAATAACGATGAAGACTTTATGATTTCTTTTATTTTTTTTTCGTTTTCTATGTTGGTGAGTGTCACCAACGAGGTTTGCACCCCTTTTGGCAGTCATGCGTCTCGTTTTTGGTGGGTATAGGATGGCACTCGCGCCAATCTGCCGCTCTCATGGCATTTGCATACATAAGCTATTAAGCAGCTCTTTTCATTTCCTCCCGTTTACGACAGTTTAGTCAGAATAATGTTTTACAAGATTGCTGTGCGAACGTATAACTTCCACCTCTGTCTTTGTCATGACCCCTCTATACTATACTCTCACGATTCTGTGCATGTACATATGGTGTATTTGACTAATGTTCGTCGATTAAAAATTTAATCATCCTTTGATACATCAGAATTCAAACGATGATTCGACATTAATATTTTATTATGATTTATTCAATTTTTGTAGCTCAATTTTATTTTTTATATTCAATTTGATTTATTTAAATAAAAAAATATTTTAAAATTGTCTCTCAACATTTTTCAATTTTAAATACAATAAATTATCAATTCAATTTGTTTTGCAAAAACGAAATTTCATGAATTCCACCACAAATTTCGCTAATAATTTTTAATTGTTTAATGAATCTATTATGAATATGTAAATATATTTATCCGTGAGTAATATCTTTACGCATATATTCTCATCAATCTATATACCCTCAGATATTTACTCAATCTGTATTTCATAACTGGGGTCGAATAATCGGTACACGATACCGAAAGTGTCCCCCGTTATTGTGACACGAGCCAAAGCCCTCGAACGTAATTAAACTCAAGCGAAAGAGTAAGAGAGAAAGATGATGTAGCTTAATATATATATATATATGTTTCCTATCAGACACCCCCCACTGCTCTCTCGCCGTTCCTTATTATACACTAAGGAAAAGGAAATGTATCTCTCGCTCACTCGGTGAATAAATCTTCCCCCGCCGTCTTCTTGATCCAATTAACACTCTTGAAATCATTTTCTCTGCTTCTCACGTCAAGATAAAACTTGTTTTGTACATATGTATCTTTGTACAAAAGTAGGAATTTTATTTGCATAAATAATAATTGGAATTATCTGTCCCTTTGATATTTGGATTGTTAGTGGCTTTGTTAGATTTTGTATAGAATGAATTAATTATAAATATTGATAAATTGTATTCAATGAAAATTAATCTCATTTGACAATTTTCACTGACTTCAATTTTCATTTTAATTCGAAAAAATTCGTGTATAAAGACGAAAATCGAATTCCATTACACAAAGACAATGAAACAAAAAATAAATATAAACGTTGAGGATAAAAAATGATTTTTGTGTGGATATTATTGTGCTACTGTTCAAATATATATAACGATATATCTGCTGGTGTTTTTTTTTGAAAGGGGAATGCATAAAATACATATAGACATATATTTATATATATATAATAGAGGTTTGAAGGGGGTTGAAAGCCAGCTGCATTGAGGGGTGACATTGGTTTGGATGTCGTTATGCAAAGGAGATGGTCAGTTCGGTAATCCGGGCTTGGCGATGGCCAAAGGTCACCGCATTCCGGACATCTTGTGTGCCCATTTCACCTCCTACATCTCTATATATCCCACTATATCTCCTTCTATTTCACTCGCTCACTCTTTCGCTCTATCTTTCTACTCGATTATATCTTTCTCTCGGCTACTGAACAAAAGTCTGATTGATGCTATGCGTTATTGAAAACAATATCCACGTGACCCTCTCATGTGGCCATATAAAATCATATAGAATCAAATATGAAACAACATTATGGGGACAAAAGGTACAAAAATAAACTTCGACCAATTTTATTTATCTTTTCTACTTTTTCGTTGGAAAATTTTTATTATTGTACTTTTGAAATAAATAAAATAACACTCAGGGAAACGAAAAAAGGATTCCAATTTTATGAATTCGATTTCATATGAATTTCATTGTTGAAATAGAATAAAATATCAGTTCAATTCACGTGACAAATATTTTAATTTACTTATTGAACTACAATCTCAAAATATAAACAGAAATATTTATGATTGAATGGATTAATTGCGTACAATTAGTGAGCTAATGAAAATCTCAAGGACATCCCCATGGGATGGTATAGAAGAACCCTCCCAAACTCCTTGACGAGGTCGCCTGACTATATACAACAAAGATACATAGGATGTGTGAGGATACTCACACTGACACAACCAAACATTAATATAAGTAGTGAAAATAGTAGTAGTGAACGTGGGCAACATTTGCTCAATGTCGTAAGACGTAGCAAGACATCGTAAGACGACGACGAGCCCTCGTAAAAGGACTACTCGAGCAATGATGACCCTCAGAGCTGCTTAGCACATGAATTTCTACTCACACAATTCTACTCTCTTTATATACAAACAAATGTAAATAAACAATATAAAATTTTATCCCTCATACATTTATGAATATAATAATACAAATTAAATTAATTATACATAAAATTTACTGACTGAATAATTTTAGAATAATCGTGAAGCTTTCATTGCTTTCAGGATAATAATAAAAAGCGTAAAATAAATAAATAGATAAATAAATAAATAAAATTGATATTATGTTGATACATGTTTGTATGTAGAGAAGATGTTGAGCTCAATTTTGGATGAATCATTTATCGTAGCCATAACGTGACCATCTATCGAAATAGAGTACGCAATACCTATAGAAAAACCTCTCTATTTCTTTTTCCCTCGTATGTACGATACGCAAGTGAGAGACAGTTTGTATATTGGGCATAAACGCAAACATGGTAAGAGAGAGTTGAATGTGAGCAACGCAGTGGAAAAGGAACGGCCATGGACCGGTCAGTTTTATGCCTGGCGCAGTAGAATTTGATCAAACTTGGTTTTGCGGCCACTCGGGGAGCAATAAGGGGTCGCTTCACCCGCGCACAAATTCGACCCTAAAACTCTGGCCCCGAAGGGCTCGTGCACTATCCACATACTCTTATTATACATATACATATATATATGTATTTATATTCGTGAGTATTTGTGTGTATATCCTACTGATGAATCAGCCAAGTTCTATTTGTTAAGTACTATCGATCTGTTTATTAGTGCAACAAAGTGTGTTTATACTCATTGGACTTAATAAAGGAAAAAAAAATGTATAAATATATATTTAATTTACTAACAGAATTTCCCGTTCGAATTAATTCTAGACATTAATAAAGTCAAATGAAATTTATTTAATTTACATTGATTCATATTGTTGAACATTCTCAATAAAATACCACAATTAAAAATTCTGAATGTTTCCACCAAGACAATGATTGTCATTTTTTATGCTTTTATAATTTACCGACATTTCCTTATTGTTGTTGCAAATAAAAGAATTATTCTCTTGCACTTTGCCCTGCATGTGTCTTGTTACAAGTCAATCAAATAACGAGATATAAATAAATAAATAATGATGATAATGAAGAGAAAAAAAACACGAATGAAAAACAGGTGCCATACATGATGCACAGCACGCCTGGAACGCAGTCACGGGATGCATAATGAGGCATGTGGACATAAATAATCGATTGTATTGACATTATAAAACTCACTTGAAGACATATAATGCAAGTATAATCATTGCAAGAAAAAAAAGGAATAATAAATAATAATATATATCTATAGAAAAATTGAGTAATTCAAAAATTTCATTGTGTATTTGATATATGTTTGAATAAAATAATAAATGAATTTTTTTAATATCTCTGTATGTTCGTGTGTTTGTGTGTGTTCTAAGATGACGATGTGCATGTATCGCACCAATGCTAAGAATGGTTTTGACCAAGTGCACAGAAAGAGACTCTGAAAAGAACCGCGACCTTTGAACGGCGCTAAATCAACACCCAACCGATCTCAGAGCTGCACGAGTAGGTACCGAGCAATTATTTGCTTCTAGATTTATGAGTGTGTGAAAGAATGAGAGGAGAATGAAAAAAGAAGTAAAACTGGCTGATGGTTATGTATAAATGAACGTCTGTGTATAACGTTAACGTGCGTTCGTGTATGTATAAGTTTTCTTTGCATTCAAGTTCTTTCATTTTTGCTTCATACGCCTCTCTCATTCATCCTCAATATTATTTCATCCTTGCAAGTTGAAATTTGTTAGTTGAAGAAATGACGGAGGAAAAAAGAATTACCTTAACTCTATTCACATGGCTGCGGATTTTTCTTCGGTTTTTTTAAATATTTTTTGTCCTTTCCTCTGTTATTTTGTGTAGGAGAAATATTTTTCAAACTGTCGCGGTGTTGGGAATGATAATGATAAAAAGATAAATAAAATGAGCACCATTTCCACGAAACCGAGTGGTCAAAGACAGACCAGATCTCTCGAGAACACTGCGCGTATGTACGAGGATGGGGCGAAAAAATAAAAAATATGAAGGAAAGAATGAAATGGAATAAAAAGTAGAAGTGAAGAAGAATGAGAAATAGTTTTTTTTCTTTAGTTTTATGGCGGCACCACTGTCTTTTGTCGCACGACACAGATCCTCAGATCTCTTTACCTGTAGTGCAATAAATAAAAAAAATTGAAGAGAAAAAGGATAAATGAAAAAAAAAAAAAAATGAAAGAATGAATAAATGAATGAATAAATGAAACAAAAATAGAATGGAAGAGACGAGATAAACTTGAGAGATAACAGAAACTGTCGAGATAATTATATTCCAGGAAATTTGTAATTTATTCTCGACGGTTTACAAATTATATTAATAAATATGTTCAGGTGTAATTTTTTCTTCAAGGTATATTCATCCACTTTCTTCAAATTCTGATGCAAGATACAATGCAACGATGGGAATATTCGATGTAGTGTGGCGCGCGCGGTAGGAGCAATATAAAAAAAAAATAACCCACTGAATATTCGTTATTCGTAATAAAAGAATACAATTTTGTTGGTATATGGGATCGTAAAGTCACCAGGGTGGTTTATGCCGCATAAGTCTTTTGCACGTGTTATTATTTATTTATGTCCTTTCTGTTTTCTCCCCACACAGGATTTTTACTTTTATACGAAATACTCAAATGACTGAAACAATTCAATAATCAAAATATGATAAGTCATAAAACATGTAATGCACATTTTTCTATTCTTTCTTTCTTTCCTTTTCTCAATGAAAGAGTATGGGAAGTAAAAGACGCGGAACCGACAATTTAATTCAACGAAGGGACTTTTAGATTTTATCTATCGCCATCAACCATCACCTCTTCATCATCATCATCACTCTCATTCTCATTTTGTATTTTATATTTTAAATACTTTTATTTTTATTTCTTCGTTATTTTGTTTGCGGTTTCGAGTTACTTCCGAGGATGTGTATTATATATTCGTTGAGTTGTCATCATTTTATTTTATTCTTTTGTTTATGATTTTTTTTTCGACAAGACTAAGACATCTCACACATACAGGAAAATGTTTTTCGCTCTCTATCTTTCCTTATGTTTCGCACATTGCCGACAAAATTCCAAAAGCCCCAAAACTTCACCACGTAAATTTATATGCGTCCAAAATTTCGCAGAGTTACGTTAAGATATGCGCTCATATATTCTTCGTATATTCAACACAGACGTGGCAAATGATGATGCGAGTCGAGAAAAATATATTCATGTGTTTAAATGAAGAAAAAAAAAATTAAAAAAGTTCACAACATATAGTCCACACGCTGCCCATCACGTCTGTGACTACTTCAAGGTTTTCTCGATAATTCCGATGATTTTTTGGTATTTCGATAAGAGGAATTTAAATGTGTTGATTAATTTTTGAAAGATAGTGCGTGAAATAAATCGTTAATTATTTCAATTCAAAATTATTACTCGACAATTCTCAACTAAAACGAACTTTTCCACACCATAAATGAAAAGAAAATAAAAATCTATAAATAAACATTACCATGAATTACAAATTTTTCTTTCAACTTTTTACAATTGAATATTCCAATGAAAAAAATTTTTTCCCAACTAGTAGAGCAAGTATGTGCATTCTAAATGGTAGAAAAATAATTCGCATGATTTGTGCTCCATTTGATCTATCAACTCTCAACATTTATATGTACATATATATTCCTGTGTGATGGAATGAAATTGAGAGAACGGTAAATTCGTGATGATTCTTCACTAAGATAAGATGGCAAAAGAAACTGGATGAACACAAGCGACAACAAACAACTATACACTCATACATACATATATACATTATATATAAATGAATATTACATCTTTATAGAAGATGTTCTTCATGAGTAAATGGTATATACATATATATGTATTGTGGAGTCATAGCATTCATGTGGTGTGCAAAACAGACGTTGAGTTGAGTTATACTTTGGTAGGTAATCGCGCGTGGGAATAGAAAGTGTAGTGTTGTTTATACATATATATATTTATACTGTATGATGAGCACGATGGAGATTGAATTAAATTTTAATTCACGCGAGAAGTGAAGAAAAAAGAAAAAAATAATAAATTTATTTCACAGTAAAATTAAATAACTAATTAATTACATTTCATAAACAATTTGTGATTATGTGTCACAATAATCTTCATTTTGTAAAATAAATAATTCAATTCAATTAAATTGAAATAATAACAATTTTTTCGTTGAATTAAACATTTTCTCGAAATAATTCCAATCATAAATAATAGAAAATCAAAAACAAATCACGAACGTGCAATACAAAATTATTAATCCCACATCATTCATTGTAAATTGCATCAAATCAAGTTAATAAAACCCATCATCAATCCGCCAATTTTTTTCCATCCAAGTGAAGCGAATTGAAATTAGAATATTGTATTGAAAACGAATTTATTTTAATGAACAGCAATAATTCACTTTAACATCGATATATATACTTGAACGATCGTGTCAGAGGGTTATAAATGACGTCGATCGTTTAACGTCCTACTAGACAGGTGATGGGGCCGGTCTACATATATATATATATATATATGTATATAAATGCCTGTTTATAGTTGATCTTAAATGCTTCTATACAGTTTATCGTTATGGCCCTAACTATCATCCTCGTTCGTTCACCCGCTCTCTCTTTATTTTCAAGTGCTCTCTTTGTTCGCGCCCTCTCTTTGGAGTTCACGGAAGATTAACCGGCTGTTTTCCATCCATCGCATCACAGCGTATGGATATAATATATACATAAATATATATATGTATATATGTATGTATAAAACATCATACATAAGAAAGCGTTATTAATTGCAAAACAATGATCGTAAATCATTTAACTCCAGGCGCTATATAGATGCATACCACTATTATTAACTTCCCCTACACCTTAGACTCCATTGCCAACCCTCTGTTTTTAAAAATCAATTTTCAATTGTTTCCATTCGATAATTTATTGTATTTATTTATTCTTTTTATTTGTTTATTAGTTTAGAAAATGTTATATTAGAAAAGAGTAATTTTTTCTTCACTGTTTTGTTAAGTGCTTGGGTTATCTCAATGTTTAGAGGTGTATTAAGACTTTTACAACGAGGATTTAACTGGTAACTCTGTGAAAAGCCACCACTAGGTACTCTCAAATCCTAAATTCTGTTTTGTTTTTGTTCTATAGAGGTAGAATAAGTGAGAGAGAGAATTAAACGCTAAGTTTTCACTAATGTTTCTTGTTACTGTTGCTTTTAATGTCTCTTATATACCGCAACTAATTTAACCCCCTTTCAACTCTCACATCAGTGGAGTTTTCGGTGTTGTATTTATCTGAATATTGTGGTGAAATATTTGAAAACAAAAATGATAATTATCTATATATTAAGGTGAAAATGTTTTTGTAGGTAAAATTAAATAGATTGAAATATGTTGAGAGCGAAAGCATAATCTGTGGAATACAATGAAGAAAAAAAATGGAGAACGAAGGCGGAGAATTAATTACGACTGGCAAATCGCACACACGCGGACTATGTAAGATCATAAACAAGTGAGATGATCGACCCATCATTAAGGCTGACGTAGCCATCGATAATATTATGCATCGAGAGACTGCGGCGGCGGGTGCACGTGCCTTGTGCAAAATACCATGCACGATTTCACATTGTCAAGAATCGAAAGAAGATTGAGATGAATTTTCAATCTTCTCACTCTCTGTTATTCATATAATTTATTTATTATTTTACTTTTCTTTCTTCGTATTTTAGATATTATTTTTTTTGTCAATAAATAATTGGCATTATTGAATTATTGATTTCACTGACTCTTTAGTTAGATTTTAATATGAAATTTATAAGAAAATTATTTGAATGAATTTATTTATTAATTTATTACGAAGGAATTTTTACAAGACAAGATTTTGTATTGTCATTTCTTTTTCTTTTCTTATTTTATTTTTTTCTGGTGACATGTTTCGATGTAAGGGTATATATAAAACGAAATACGTAGAAAAAGAGAGACAGGGGGAAAGTAACGATACAGTGAGGATGTTACAAGTATAACTGAGCGAGAAACTCGAAAGAAGTGACACAATGACTCTCTGGGGAATGATTTCGTAATGAGGCCATGCCACCCGCCCCAAGAACACAATTCGTGTGTGCACTGTATATGGGTAGGGGACACCCTTTTTTCCCATTCGCCATCATGCATTACTGAATTAGCAACAGTAGTAGCAGGAGACAACCATCATCCACCAATTTTATTTTCTTCTCCATCCAATTTCAAATTTGTTCAACATGTGAACAAAAATCATCATAAAGTTTCACATTTCAATTTCATTCACAATCAGACAAATAAAATTTACATCATATAAACTGAAAATAAATCCTACACAATAATAAACAAAACTAGAAATGAAAATGTCAGAATAAATATTCATAAAATTCCTCGGTATAAAGTGCATGAAATAAACGCACAAACGGCGCATTAAACTTTATCTGCTCTCTACCAGTTGTGCGCACAGCGTGAAAAAATTCGCGCGCGTCTCTTGAACGCAAATGCGCTCAAGTTTCAAGCTGAACACATCCACACACACGCATATATATATATATCGCCACTCATCTGCGCGGAGAGTAGGTATATTTCAATTATTAGAGGGAATTACTCTTGAGCGCGCGTATACATCATATCTTCTATACACTTATATTTTCTGCCGCATGTACAATATATATATATATATATATATATAAGCCACTAAGAAATTTTAGTTCCTTAATACTCGAGTTACACGACCAAGTATATGAGAATAAGACATATATATACACATATACAGACAGATGGAGATGATCCTATGAGGTTATATGCACGAGAGAGGGCACACTGGCATCATCAAAGCGCATCATCAGAGCGGTGAGAAAATAGCCTTCAATTGTGATTACAGGGGGCGGCTTTCTCTCTTATTCTCTCTTATATATTCACTCTCGCTCCTTCCTTCTACTTATATCTATATATTTTTGCCCCCTTCGTCTTCACCAGCAACTCTTCTCGGGACGTACAAGACAGAGCAACGAAAAAAGAAAAATATAGAATAGAATAAAAAGTCGCAATAAATAATATAAAGTCGCAGTGGAGTATTTGTAAAAAAATATCTCGGACTTTTGCTCTTGGTGTAGTTTTTTTTCTGGTTAAGGTTTGTGGTTTTTAAAATTATCAACTTGACGACAATTTATTTCACAATGTCCGAATTATTCTCAGAATTATTTTTATTTTTTATGAGAAGTGAGAAAATTTATTTAATTTCCACTTCCCAATATTTTCTATAAGACAAAATAATATCAAAAATTTTTCTCACTTGTTTTCTCTGGTCAAAACTGCTAGAAGGGAATAATTGTACAACTTTATAGATCACAAATATTCTCATAAGTATGTATATATGCATATATATATATATATATATATATGTATGTATATATTCGGAATAGATGAACGATAGGGGTGATGAAGTGATGGGAGAGTTCAGTGGGTTTTGCCAATATGCCATAGTTCCATACATCACACCGTCGGGCCGTGATGCCAGAAGGCCCCGCGCTGTCGGTCCGACAAACTGGGGAAACCTGACCAGAAATATGATGTCATTTATATGGTAATACATCGGAATCCCGTCATTTAGATACTTCGATGATTAATGTCCTCGACGAAGACAGCGCCATCTGGTGCTGTCCTTTTTTTCTTTTATTTTTCCTACTCTATCTGTATGTAATCATCCACCCTTCACCACCCACCCTGAAACTCAGTTAATATTTTTTGCCATTCTCAAAGCATCATTCGATATTATTTTTTTCCTATTCATCTTCCACAACTTTGTAAGATAAAATATTTTTTCTTCCTTTTATTTTATGCTGAAAGTTGAAAATTTGTAGACAAAGTCGACGCCCTGAATTTATGTGTACGTATAGTTGTGGTCGCAAAGACGTCGACGATGGTGACATCGAGACGTCGCTGCGTGTCTCATTGGTATTCCATGCTCGTGACGCCCTCCGCGCCACTTTGCGCAAAAAAATGTGAACTTAATAAGAAAAGCCTCGAGTTCTAGTGGTAGTAATAGAAGTAGTAGTATAGTACTAGTAGTAGTGGTGGTAGTAGGACAGACGCCAGAGCTTTTGTTAAGAACGGCTTTCGTTCAGTTCACCTCATCCCTCTGTATCCCTTCATACAATCATCCGACACGCGATGAATTTTATTTTATTATTGCTGGTAAGCAAATCAGTCTCGACAATGAAAATTCTTTTATCCGCTGCTTTTATTCCCTTTTTTTTTATTTTCTTTCAAAGAAAGTTGGATTAATTATATATTAAAAATATGTCGGCTAAGTAATGGCGAATAAATGTGCGGTCAGAAATTCCACGGTTTGTTTTCCTCTTTCGTCTTGGTCTCTCCCTTCTTTTAACTTTCTCACCACCACCCTGACGACCCCCCTCAGTTTCTTCCTGTGGTATAATGAAGGAGACGTCAACGAGGCCTATCCGCACTCAATTAGCGCGATTACGTGACCCTCCTTGTTTCTCTGTCTTTTTTTTCCTTCGTGTTGGTATTATTCTCTTTTGTTACTCAGTTAGTGAACAGACACGATGCTAAATCGTCCAGTAAATCGACGACAAGACGAATTTCTTTGTATTTGAAAAGAATACACTCCCTCAAATTTTCATTCGTTTCGTATGTAACCTTTAATCAATTATTTACAGTTGAGTGAATTTACGATGGAATAAATTTGGCAATTTTGTCCTTCTACAGATACTTTGCGAAATAAGAGAATAATTCTGTTGGGAAAATGAATAATACTTAAAAAAATTAATTATTTGAATCGAATTTGTTTTATAAAATACATTGAAGACTTTAATTAAAATCTAATTAAAATATCTCCAAATATGTGTCATCACAGAGTTATTATTCATAATCATTTATTGATGGGATGGAATTTTGAGTTATCAAAAAATGAGATAATTGTGAAGATGATATCCCCATTATTGTTGAAACTACCCTAAATTCACAATGAACAAACGAATTGAATGGAAAAAAATATACTTCTACTCTCAGATACTCTGGCTTGAAGCCACCGAGCGGCAGAAAAACGAATCTTCGTTACCGGCAACACAATACCAACTAGAACTGCCGATAAATATAAATTCTGTTACATACTTGTCGATAATTGAGATTTCTATCCGTTTTTGTCCCTAACTCATTCTGTATTTCACCCTTTCTCCCTTTCATTCGTTCACATACAACTATAGAAACTCCCTATAGAATAATTCAATATCGTGCAAAATAATTAAAAGAAATTATGTACACACAACAATTTAAATGAAATATAAAGATCGCAAATTTTTTCCTACTTTTCTTCGCTAAATTTCATCGAAACAATAATATATTTATGGATTTAATATTGAGGTCGTCGACACTCGGGTGCTATGTACTATGATGGACAATTGAATAATTCCATTCGTGTAACACACGCGACCTGTGAAAAAAATAAAAAATAAAAATAAAAATGGTATAAATACCGGAAGCAATCATGCATTCAATCAACGATTTCTTTGTCGAAGGGAGACGTCCCCTGCATGGAATGGAGCCTATACTATACCTCTTGCCCCTCGCCATTTTTTACTCACACTCTCTCCCTCTCCTTTTCTTTCTTTTTCTCTTCACTTCATGCTTCTATCTGTGCAATTCACTCGTTAAACCTTTTCACTCGTTTAAATATACACTCTCCATTGGCAGGAAAAGAAAGAAAATAAATAACTACTGTCAGAGAAAGAAAAAGCGAAATAAAATATTTTTTATTTCTCCTCAAAGTTTTATTAAAATGAACTATATATTAATAAAGGAATTCCACATCATAACAAGAACATAATCACCGCAGATACTCGGAGGAAAATTCATTTATTCCACTACTAAGAGAAATAATTGAAACAAAACTTCGAATGAAAAATTTTGTGCACAATAATGAATTGTTACAAATAATTTTGTCGATTGTCATGTGGATAATCGAGACCTGTTGACCAGTATGGAAGATATATAAATACATTATGTATATATATATTCGAAAGACGTGTGCGTTCTTGTGTTGCGCGGTCGTGCCGAGAAGACGGAGCACGTCCGGCCGTTTCCATTCATCGTTTTCATTCATAACCGACGAGGAGAGTAAGCATACATATATAAGAGAGTCCAAGAGAGGCCCGCGGGTCTATACATATATATGAAATATATATATATATATATGCATATCCATTGTCATTTCATCGCACGAACACTCTTTTACTCTATTTGAATTTCATTAAACATTTCATTTTCAATGATAAGAGAAAAAGAAAGGGGAAGAAATTGAAAATTAATGTTCATTATTTTTTTCTCTTTTCCTTCGACCTAAAAACATTTCCAGGAGTCGAAAAACCTCAACATTCTTCATGTAAGTGTATATTGCGTTAATGTATTTGAAGAGTGTCATACAAGTTGTTTAATTACTTTTATGTGCGTTGGAAGGAAAAAAACGGAGGTAAAAGATAAAAATTTGAAGAATATTTAGCACAGTCTCAAGGGCATATTCAATATGGGGATAAATAAATTTTTTGCACTTGACCCAACTTGTCTTGTTTCTTCCTTTTCATTTTACTAAACACATATGCATTGATATTTATTTATATATCTGTATGTGTGTATGTGTGTGAAAAAATGCGGTGGTTTCTACAAAACTCTTGGCAATATCTCTGCACAAGTACATAAACCATTGAAAATATTGCGAGACGAAATCTCCTCATAAATATTCGCTACATTTTAGAAGAAAGAGTGAAAGAAAAGGAATGAGAAATAGTGCAAGAGTAAGTGGGAGGTGAAAGAAGAGGGGAAATTGAGTGGAAAATATGTAACGTTGCGCTGATACTACCAGGATCACAATCTACTATGAGCAGATGGGAAGAACAGTTTATTTTATTTTCTTTCATTATTATCCTACTGTCTTTTTTTGTATAAATGTTTTCTTGTCTGTCAATTCGTGTGTTTGCAAAGTTTCAAAAAGACATTTTACATGAGGGTTGCATTCGTACACCATAAATAACCACAAATTTATCAAACACCATAATAAAATGGTTGTAAATTAAAAATAAGAAAGGAAATGATTTTCTGTCTCTACCAATTCTCTTTCGTTTTATTCGTCCATGTTCTTTTTCTTCGATGGTCATATAAACTGCAAGCTAATGCAAGTGAATAAAATCAATAAAATTTTTCCACTCACTGCTTTTCACAGTTACAATTTATATATACGTACTTGTACCTACGTGACACTGTGAAATGGAATTCTTTACGATTTTTCAAGTGAGTTTTATTGTAAAAGCGCAGACAAACGAAGGATTATTCATTTCTATATTGTTTTATTTTACATATTAGAGAATAATGCGAGATATAACTTGAAAAATTGGTGTACGAGTAAAAATAATTTATCAACCACAGATTATTCTTTTTATCGTAACATATATGATTGATTGATTGATATTTATTTCATGCTGTGCAACAAAGAGCGATATAAAATGTAAAATAAAAAGAAGAAACTGAAATAAATGATATGAAAGCGACAGGAGAGACAAAAATCGCGTTATGCCTTAAGGCTTCACCTTTCTCTCCCTTTTCTCGATGTCCCATCATAAATCCACTTTCGATTATGTTATCTAATGGGAGTATTATGCAACATGATTGCTGGCTTTAAGGTGCCGACCCCGCGTGACCGTCAACCGTCTCTTCGTCATATCCGAGGGATATATTTTATCTCCACCCACTACTTCTCTAACCTCATTCTTATATATATATAAATATATATATATTTTTTTTTTATATACCTATACTTACATATATAAATTGACGAACACTAATTTCACCAACTAATAACACCCTGATGATGAAACAATTACATCCCCCATCATTAACTATTTAATCCCAAAAAAAATTACTTCCACAGGCAATTTTAGTACACTAAAAAATCCCAAATATCGAAAATTTCGCTGTCATTTTATCTGTTGAATTAAATTAAACACGATAATAATTAAAACAGTAATGACCGAGCAAATTAAATGAGCACAGAACCCTTTTGTTTCTGAAATTACATTTCTTTTTTCATGCACATATGAGAATTAATTTTTTTGCATTCAGAGATACAATTCTATATAATATCACATCCCTCCACTTTCCATTGTTCCTAATTAAATGTATATGTAAATTTGTACGAGGACAGAGAAAGAAAGAGTGAAACAAAAGTACATATTATGTATGTAGGGATGCTTATACGAGCAAGGATTGAGATTAGGTAGGAAAATTATGAAGCGAGTTAAATCAGCCCACAAGATTACATCGGTACTGCAGTTATCTGTTACCCAACCTCTACTATATACATTTCATCCCCCGTACTCCAATGTATATATAGTGTACCGCAATCCCTTTTCCGTTTATTTGCAACCCTCTACCAAGATAAGAATTTACCAGTTCAAATCTCAGACGTTTCGATGTAATAAAAAAACCGGAGAAATATAAATAATATATTAATTATCAATTTTTGTTTATTTCAATGCCCTATTTTCTATTATCTTTTGAGATTTTTCATTTATTGTTAAACATTCTGATGTGATGAAGCCAAAAAATGATGAAATTGATGAAATTCTATGTCAATTTTTGTATTAATCATTTCATGACTTTGTATTTTTATTTTTCATTGTTTTCTTCCCTTTTTTTTCGCTCCTTATTTTTAGTCTTCAAAGGTTGCGATTATTAAGCGAAGGAGATAGGGTCAGTGTGTTTATACGAGACGCGTCCGAGTGTAAAGGTATTCCAATTGGTATATGTATATAGGGGTTGGACACGCTCGGACGAGTTGAATTGTCAGGGGGTTGTATTTGTCGAATAGAAAGAGGTGAAATCCCTAAGGGGTGCTACAGTGTGAAGATACTCGACACGGGCCTATGATAAAGGAATAGAATGTGCGCGCGCAAAAGTAAAGATGAGAGAGCGAGTGGAATAAAGCGCGCGGAAAGATGAAGATGAGAAGGAAAAAATATTCAAAGTGCTTTCTTGCCTTTCCTTACAGTGCGACACCTCATTTCCTTATCTTTAACAGCCCGTTATATTCTCTCTTTCTAACTCATCTTTTTTCTTTTTTATTTCTTCTTCACTTCTGCACACACTTAAACATTTTATGCTTTTATCAAAGTACAGCGTTGAATAATGTCTGCTTTTATCGATTCAAATAACAAATGGAATAAATTTTTGAAATAGAAATTCAACAATTGAATTTATTGATATGAATTTTGTTAGCACAGGAAATTTTCTAGAATTATTTGAGAAATTAAATAAAATTCGTTGAGTTGATTATGATGTTGATCAATAACAATCGATAAAACACAATGATCATTAATAAATCCACATAGCAGGAAGAATTTTTCAATTTATGTTCAACTGAGAGCTTGAAAAAAAAAATGTTTTCTATACTTATTTAGAAATTTCTTGTTATTTTGTGCTTGACAAGATCACAATAGCAGTGTAATGAATATCGATCATCGACGACTTTATAACTTTCTCTTGAACTTGAAAATTTATTTATTTACAAGTGCATGGGAATTCTGATGGGGGAAGAAAAAAAAATAAATGAATAGAAACGAACGTATGGATGAAGCGTCGCGGAAATGGTGCAAGAATCATCAGTCAGTCTAGATGCCCATGTCGAGTTAGAGGGTGACGCGCAATGTCCGTTCAATTCACCCGCTGGCCAATAACACCACCCGACCCCTCTCACTCCTTGATTCTACCCCTAAGATAGTCTCCCTTATATGCGATGGCGTGCACAGTCCAAAGTCGAGTCGTGCCGTGAAAAATGATCGTTTCTAAATTGCCCGCTTACATGATAAATATACAGCTGCTTCGACTTTTCTTTTTCTTACACATATACACTAATACTATCTTTAGATATATGTGTGTATTTTTATTTTGGCGTATCCTCCCTGGTCGCACGTCCGACATTTTCACGATAAGAGTCAATATCAACTTTAAAGATTGACATAAAAAAATAAAAATGTGCTCTGGCAAACATTTATTAATTATATGTAATATTGGACTTTATTAAACGATAACTTGACATGGTGACATGAAATTTTGTATTGTTTATTGACTGGAGATAAATACTAAACAAGAAAATAATCCATATATATATATATATACATATATATATTTCAATAAATATTTGAATAACGCAATAGATTGGTCGAAGAAATGAATGAAAATACGAAGTGAGAAAAAAATCAAAGTGAGATGTCTCCCAAGAAAACATATAAAGATTAGTATCTTTTGACGTGTATCTATCTCGATCATGATGATGATCGATAAAATAGACAGTAAACAAAAGAAAGAAGTACTAAAAAAACGAGAAAGGTGAAAAGTTTTTAGTGAATAAAGTTTACGGGGCACGCGACCCTATCTTACCCTTGAAATCTTTCACCACTCTCTCTCACACTCTTTTTTCTCCCGCTTGTTCTTTTGTTGTCCAAGTGGTTTGTTAACCAATTTCACATGGTGTCAGTAGCCGCACACGCACTCTTGAAAAGAGAGGAACATCAGATGCGAACTGATGCGCACAGGATAAAACTGGTTGGTAATAGTCATTCACATTTATCCCTTTGGGGAAAGTGAAAGGAAAGGGTAGCTGGTCGTTAAAATGTTAACAACAGGTATAACTTGTGAAAGGTGAGGGTATCGGAGATGACACTACTTCTACACAGTGAGCGATCAAAACAAAATAAAGAAATTCTATACTTTCATGTTTATATTTCCGCCCTTTTACAATTTTATTCTCTGGACAGATGACAAATCTTCCGATTATCATTTTATATCTAATATTCTTCATGATGTTTTAGTAAAATAATTGTAATTATTTATCATTAATGAGTCAATGTCGATTAAGTACAACTAATGGAGTATAATTGAAGCAAAAAACCTGAACCTTTCAATAATTCCATAAAGCAAAACAACCGATAGAAATAAAATTTTAATTGATCAAAATAACAACCAGCCAATGTGGAAATTTGATATCAAAATTGTGTTTTCTATGTAAAAGAAACTATCGCGTTATTCATTGCAACTCCAACAATAGTTATATATCTACATACATATACAAATGACTATCTAATACCGTTACTGACATTCTGCGTCTTTGTTAAGAGGCCCTGGTGAGTGTCCGAGGACATTGTGCTACAGGACACAAGATCAAATCCCAAGATTTTAAAATCTCCAGGGACATTTAACGAAGAAGAGGGCGACACCCCACTGTTAAAAATTGCACAATTGTATATTTTCATCTCATTCAATCTCTTCACAAAATGTTAAATGTCTTCTACATTGTTTTTACTCAGAAGAAAATCGTACCATCTTTCATTTCTCTCTTTTTCTTTCCTCTTTCTCTTTCATCTTTCTCTTGCCACATACCACGATTGACATCTTTGACTTTTATGTCGATACCTAACACACCATAGACGAGTGTCGGCAAAAAGGTGAAAGAAATAGAAATGTATAGCAATAAGGGAAAGATCGTAAATTTTTTTCCCCATTTTTTTTTCACCTAAATATAATAGGTGAAGGTATATATATATATATATACGTACAAGTCTCTTATTTTTTTGTAAATAGAAAAGACAATAGAAACACATCAATAGAGGTGACAGACAAAATTGATATATAAATTTAATTTTCTTTCTATTTTTTTTTTGCTCAATTTTTTTCCTTAGTAGAAATATAGTTGACTGCGTTCACTTTACTACTTCTACTTTTACTACTACAACACCACAATAATTCAAGATATAATGGAATGTGGAGTAATGTATAGTTGAGCGGTGAAGCATAACAGTGAGAATAAAATGAAAAAAAAAAAAAAACACAAGAAAATAAATAAAAATAAATAGTGAGTGAATTATTGTGGTTTTGTGGCTGGACGCTCCGTCGCTCGACATAACTCAGAGGAATGGCGAAGCCACTGTACATGAAATACTCATATACGTATATAGATAGGATGTGTATGCATATACAACTGAGTTCAATTTTCGCATACCAAAGTGTACAACGTGAATTACGTTCATACGCATCTTCTTCATAAACGAAATTCTAGATTAACTTACAAACCAACTTTTGTTTAATAAGAAAAAAATTATGCTCAGGTGTTTAAATAGAAATTAAATTCTCGTAATCAAATTTTTTATTATCCTTCATGTTATGTTGGCCCTCAATCAATTTTTAAATGAGCAAATGAAGATGGAAAAAAAAGGATTCAAGCACTTGAAATTCAATTTTTTGTCTCATCCATTCATTTTATAATTTCGCAGTAATTTAATAATTTTTTTTGCAATTTTATGTCATTATATGTCTGGATATTCACAAAAAATAAAAATTGTCATCCATTGAATTTTTCCCTTCTTTTTTTTTCGTTTTTATCCTCGTACAGTATGTGAAGACAATCAAACATCGCACAGTAGCTACTGACGACGAGAACCGGATGTGAGTGTTGGCGAATATATATATCTATATATATGGGGGGAAAATGTACAGTGAGGGAGCATGAGCGCATGGTATAGAAGAGGTGCGTAAACGCGCAAGAGAGGAGAGCGCTCCCTCTACATATATACGACATTAGCATGCGTCCCGCGAGTCTACATATTTTGGGGAGTTGCTGAGTTGAATACCAATATTACGCTTTGACATTCCAATAAAACGCGGCCGATTTGTTTACGAGCATGTCCATCACCCAACGGCTCCTATCTCACTCATTCACTCACTCTTTCTCTCTTCATTTATATATTTATATATTGAATAAATTTCTTTTTTTCTGTCGCCACAAATCTTTTACGAGCATTGACTTCAAATTCAATTTTTATTTAAAAATTATCCATTTATTTTTACCTTTACTTCTTCGAGTATGTAGAAGGGAAAAAAGAAAAAAACCAAAGCAAAATATAAAGTAAAAATAATGTTTTGGTATAAATTATTATTCTTTATAATAAAGCACAAGTTGACGGTGCTCCAGATGTCAAAAAAATTTGTTTCTTAGTTAGTTCCCTTTTTCTTTTTCTTTTTTTTTCATATGTATATAAAAGAAGAGATAAGGGATATGAGATAAAAGTGAGAGCTCAGAGTTGGGACTAGAAATATAATTCTTGTTGAAAGTAATGGCGAGACAGGAAGAAGGATAAGAATGAAGAACGTATAAATATCTATATATATATATATATATATATAAATGTAAGAAAAAGTGAGGGAGAGTGAAGCAAAAGGAGAGGGAAAAGATGAAGAGCTGTGGATAGCGAGGAAGAGAAAAAGATCATACGAGAGATAATTGTGAAATTATGATTTTTTTATTTTTATTCAGTTTCTTCTCTTTATTTTCGCGGTTGGGGTAAGAAAAAAATATTTATTTTTTAATAAATCTATCAAAATAGAGACGACTGGTAAAAGAACAGTTTTATTATTGTTTTTTTATTCTATGTTGTGTTATTATTTTTCCATTGAAAATGAGAGCAGCGACGCGAGAAGAGAATGAAGAGAAGGAATAAAAAAAAAATGGATGAAATAGATAGAGTGAGCGATTGGCTATTTCACACCACATTGACCCTTTCCTCCTCTCCTCTTCTCTTTTCCATCACCCTCTACCCTCTGAAGTATATACTGATATCGGTATTCATCTTATTTTATGCAACAATGCGATTTCGCGCGGTCATCCGATTTCTTGCTTTCTATACTATTTCCTTTACCATCCATTATTCGATAGAAGTCTAGAAAATCCATCTCCATACCAACGCCATCACTTTTTCTTCTACTGTCTATATATTCATCATTGGATTTATTTTATTTTCATTCTGTCCACTCTGATATAAATGGATATCAGTAGAAGTCAAATTATTTTCCAATGCAGATGAATAAATAAATGGAAGAAAATATTAAAGAATTGATGATTATTCTAACATTATCGTAAACACAATTTGTATTTCACGATTATGCTAATGAGCATCGATTGTTCACGATCAGCTGTTGGCCCCTTTATTCACGCTGTTCATTCAGACACAAATCCCTGGCTTCTTTTTTTTCATCAGAGACAAAATTCTGTACCATTGAGGGTGAATATGACGACAAAATATATAAATATTAGTTGGAAAAAAATCATATAAAGTAGGAAATGTTTTTCCAATGTTTCATGAAGAGCTCAAACTTCCTTAATATCACTCAACTTAAATACTCTTCCATCATTTTCATTCCATAAATACCTACCACGTTCATCAAGAAAAAAACAGAATTATCTCAAAACATAAAACAAAATCACTTTTTCTATCGACAAAAATTTTTTAAATGTAATCATCGATTACATTTTGTAACCAAGCCATATTTATTTTGGCAGAGTTTCAAAAACAGAAATCTCACAAATGCAGTCTCGCGTTGAAAATTGCATTAAACTATTCTGTTGATTAAGCCACATAAAGTGGCGACGAATGGTAAACCTGGTAAAAGAGAAATACTAGGGGGGATGGAAAATTAGGGGATCTACAGGCTCTGTTGAATTCCACGGTGTACATGGGAATTGGTACGCGGCTAATAAAATTTTCGTAACCCGATCCCGCATGTAAATTTTCGTGTCTGAAGAGGGGGCGGTATCCATCTATATACATATATGTATAGGGGATGGAAAAACATGAGCAGGGTGGCATGAGAGTTGTCACATTGCTCGAAACAATGTTTAACGCCATAGAGGGTTAGATAGGTAGGCGTATTGTTATTTTAAATAGCCATTATTTGATTTTAAAGTTATTCCTCTCTCTCTTTCCCTTCTCTCTCCCTCTCACATTTACTATATATAAAATAGAGGGTGTACTTATATGCTGTAGGGGTAGTTCAATGAAGTGGGACTTGATTGCTCAGCGTTGCTCCTTTTGCTCAAAGTCAAAATAATAAAAATAAAGTGAGGAAACAAATTAAGTAAATCTGGACAGTTAAAAAAAATTCTTTTTCCATATATTTATCCTTCGCTATTGTTCAAATTTTTTTTCATAGCAAAAATTATTTCATGGAAAGAGAGTATGATGATACGAATACTAGATTTATTAGTGAATAAATTTTGTTACAAATAAATGAGTGAGATCATTTATACAGAGGAAAAAAAAATGAAATTTTGACAAAAGGAAGACGAAATTTTCATGTATATGTGGAACATTAAATCTGGTCAACTAATACAAGTTTGGACTTGAGTCGACCCTTTCAAAAGCATTGCAGAAAGAGCCTAGAATGTCTCGCAGTTGATTAGACTCTATTTACTGTCGCTCGAGTTTAACGAAAGCTCTGCCTTTTCTCTCCCTTTCGCCACCACTCCATTGAGCAAAGGGTGGCTGCTCTCAATTCTATCCTACAGCTGTGTATGTATATATGTAACGCTCCTTTTTGTGGCCAATCAACTGCCTATACATGAGACACGCGACTTAAACAGCCCCACATGATCGCTGAGAGACACAGAATCATTTGCAGAATCTGTTATTGGATGATGTGAAGAATAAGAAGAAAGAATGAAAGCACAATTTGATGTTGAATTTTTTTTTTTTTGAGATGATACTGTCAAACAGGATTGTAACTTTCCAATATATAAAAAAAGCCCCACGATTTTTCTAGATAAAGATTTAAAGCATTGATTGCAATTGATACAACAAATTCATCTGATATTTTTCCCCACCCAATAACAATTTGACCGAGCAAAAGGAAATAAAATTCTGAACAGACACACGAAATTCTTCTTTCCTCCACGTCAAGACACGAAACAACGTTACCAATCGGTTGCTCTCGGGGTCGGACGATATTACTGAGTGAGTGGGGTCGGTTGCCTTGGAATAATTAAGTGGCGCAAGGGAGGACGGTCGAAGTGTGAGGATAAAATGAAAAAAAAAAGAAAAAAAAGTAAAAGCCCAAGAGAAAGAATTACTCCAATATCTGCCACACCGTTTGTGCAACACGCACAGAGAGAGAAAAGTTTATGTATAGCAAAGTCAGAGCAGATGAGGGGTGCTGAGACCCACTAATCTTCCTACGACGACAGCTATAATTGAGGAGAAAAATCTAATTATAATAGAGCTCGCGATACTCCCGTAGGGGGTACATCGTCATCTTTACAACCCCCTGCTTCAACACATAACTTTTTATGCCTGCATGTTAAATGGAACAAAAAAAATGTACGTCAGTAGGGTAATATTGTTTTTTTTATCTTCGTGTCAGTTTTTTTCTTACATATTCTGCTCGTTTGCGCTGTATGTGTTCACGGACAATACAAAACAACGAATGCTAATATATCACTATCGTTTGTCACCCTCTTTGACATTCGGATTAGCCGAAATAGCTCACTCACTAATATAAAACCATCAATTGTTATTCAATTTCATCTTTGAACAGGTGTAGCCAATGACAAACTGATAAATCTACTAAATTTGTTATTTCATATTCTATAATCTTTATATATTGATGTATATATTTATTTATTTATTTATTTATTTGCAGTACCTCTTCTTCTTACGACTTCAAGATGTTACGAATTTTTCCTCGATTTTTCTCAATTATTCAAACTGTTAAAAAGAAATGAATAATAGTTCCTAAAAATCGTACCAAAAAGAGGTTTCATTATACTTTGATTCAAAGAATTAAATTTATTTAGTTCTGAATTCATTTAATAATTTCTACTTCACCGAATATACATTTAATTTAATAATTATCATAACGGAAGTTATGTGGTCCAACGTTGTGATAAATGCACTGGTCGCGATGCGACTGAGGAAAATATTTTATGATAATGTACGTAAACATTCTTTATCTTGGGAAAAAGTTGCGATATTTATTTGACTCTGGTTGAGAAACGAGAGAATGAGAAATCGAAAGAGTAAACGAGGGGTTGTTATATATACAAATATATATCAACGTTTCTGTTATCTCAACAACATTTCCGTTACAATTTTTTCTTCTCCATTTTATCATCATCATCATCATCATCATCATTAAAATTGCATAGAGTAATTTAATAAATTTAAAGTAAATATCCGATTTTAATTCTTCCCAATTCGATAACAATCATCACAACTGTTTGAAAAAACACATTGTATACAAAATCGTAGAATAAATTACAATGGATAATCTATAACATGAAATGAATGTGAATGTGAGACAAAGTGAACCAGGAAAAGGTACTTTATTAGTATTACGTGGTTGCACACAGGTGAAATAGAGAACCACAAACTGAGAGCGAGGCAGTGAGCAAGTAATATAGGTGGTGGGTTTTAATAGTCAACCCCCCTCGGTGAGGGAGTTGAAACTTGAGATCGTACATTGCTTGTATAAGATAGTATAGATAATATAGTTGTCTCGTTATTGTGCAAGAGAGTAGAAACACAGCGACTAAAACTGAGTCAGAGCGAGGAATATCCAAATGTTAAAGGGGCTTTTTGGTATATGTATACATATAAGTATCTATATGTACATATACATATTACAAATTGCAACCCTGAGGCCCTTTACCACCATTCGCTAACCACCACCGGACCAATTAACTTTCAATTAGAGAACTGAGATAATTCCTTATCTCACCGTTCACAAGGGCGGCGCGGTGAGAGAGAGAGTAGAACATTCAGAATTTTATGGGCAATATCTTCTTTTATAATAAACTAGAGGGTAGTTTTGCTACGTCACTAACCCTTAAATATCCAAAGTGCGTTTGATGCATTGCGCATTGTACACATAAATATTTTCCATCCATCTCGTATTTTCATACATTTTTTTCCTTTCAAAATTAATTTGAATGATATTTCCAAGCCTTTAAATCAAACCACTATATTTAATTAAAGGGTTTAAAATGATGATCTATAAAAATGTGAATATTTTCAATTTAACATGGCAATTCAATTTCTCTTAATTATATTTTTCATTTGTCATTGTACACAAGAAATTACTCAAATGAAATGGGGAGAAAATATTTTTATCCTTCAATAATATTGTTATTATTCATACATACATTTGTATTTAAATATATATATATATATATCTATATGGACATATGTATATACTTGGCATGCATCTCTTGATACGGCAGAATCCTTATTGTATCGTTGCACGTGAGCGTAATGCATAAATAAATAAATAAATAAATATACGTTTCAGTGTTTCTCGCGTAGTCTCTTTCTCCTTATGGCTTTTCTCATCTTTTTCTCATTCCTCTCATTTGTATATTTACATTCATATAAATATATATTCACATATAAATGAATATGTCACCAATATTTGTTATCATTTTTCATCAATTCATCATTGTGAATTTATATATTTGCTTGATAGTGGCATAATAAATTGATGAGCCTGAAGCCAATTAGAAGATGGCTAATTTCCTAGTCATGGAATAACTTTAGCGCTGTGGGCAAGAGATTCGCATTAAGATTGATCTCAGCTATTTGATAGCAGAATACACACACCCGCATATATAGGTCGTTCACATTGCAATATATATATGTATATTGCATGTAGAATTTAAGGGGTTGAATAGATATATCATATAGAAAAAGGTTGGGGAAAAAAAAACCAAGGGAGAATTTTAATTCTACTCGAGTGTTTAATTGTTAAACCTGTCTCAGGACATTATTTATATATGTCAACATGTGTTGATATAATATCTCATGATAACAAAATTTAAATTTAAATAAATGTTCATTGATACTATATCGAATGGAGTAATATTTATATTTCAATTGTCATCGCATAAACAAACACACAGACATAATATAGCACTATATATAAGTCGTTTATAGAATTTTTAATGCAATTATATAATGACAAATGGATAAGACCAGCATTGCAACGAGCCACGTGGTAGAAAAATGAATAAACCAACACGTTTGGTATTTTTTTTATGAATTATTTTGTGACTCTATTCGACACCGAAAAAGAAAAAAAATTGACGCGATATAAAAATTCATAATTTGTAATATTTTATAAAATCACTCAAAATTAAAATTTAATTTTCCATATGTCCTATCAATTATTACAAATAGATACAGAATAAAAAAAAGGAATTTTTTTTAGTATCTTTCATCAACAACTGTTTTTGACTATACACATATTACCCATCGTGTTTACAAACCTCCCTTAAAGACCTAATATTTTTTTTTCTTTCTTATTTCCTTCCCCTGTGTGTTTCACGTTAAAAAACTCTGACTTGGCGTTCCTGACCCATCCATATATGAGTACCGGTGGAGTAGGCGCGGTTTACAGTATGCGGTTGTTATACCATCGACAAACTATACAATCCGTGACTGTGGGCTAAATAACCCCACCAATGGTCGGTTCTCTTCAGTACTTTGCTCCATTCGGATTCGTTGAGAACATTTACGGAGGCAGTCCACACTGCGCCTGACGAGCCACGCCTGTTTCCATTCGCGCGTGCTTCAGCATCATCTCTCTATCTCATTTTCTCTTTTCACTATATATCGCATCAGTCTCCTTTTCATTCTTTATCTCTGTTGCACCCACGAGTTTAGCTACTCCCCCACGTCGCGTTTCAACATCTCCGTTGTGCAGGCGACAACTTGCACAGTACAGTACCATTCCCTAGTCAGCCGCGCACGTATTCGAGTCGGCCACCAGCTCTCGACTCTATCACAGTGTTGTGTGTTGTCAAAATAATTCCCTTTTTTTTATTTCCTCTTTAATTAATTATTTTCGAATATATTTTTTTTCATTACGTAAAGACCATGATAATGTGCAGTGCGGAAAAGTTGTGCACGTTGATATTAATTCAAGTGTCATATTGATAAAGACGGCGAGAAATTAAATAATTATATTGCGGAATATTTTTAAAGAGTGTTTTAGTGATTTTTTTTTTGATTGTGTTGATAACAAGAAATATTGATAGAAATATAAGAAGAAAAAATGCTGCCGTATCAGGTGGCAATGGACTACGGAGGGTTCCAACGACAAAGTCCAGTTGGAGTCGGGGTGGCCGGGGTTGGGGTTGGTGCGCCCCATCAGGGCCCACCCGGCACCCTCAACATCAACCCCGCGTTCACCCACTCCTGGTTCGTACCGGCGGACCTCTGTGTCCCGTACAAACAGAATCAGGGTCCTCTCCTCGAGCCAGGGCATGTTGTTTATTATCTTATACTTTTTTGCATTTAACTCTGCTTTTTTTCTATATATTCATATAATATAGAAATATTTATATGGATATAGTTGTTTTATTTTATTGATTGTTCGTAGATATTTGTGGAGGAGACAAATTGTTTAGATGTGTTTATCTGTGACAGTTATTGCGAACAGTTCTTAGCTGATAAAATTAATTGTTTTGTGTTGAGGAGTCTGGCAAAATTGGAATTGTATTACAATATATCAATGAAAGGGTTGTTTCGAATAAAAAATGACAAATTAAACATAAAAACAAACGACAGTTTTCCCCCCAAACGAATGTTAATCATTTTACAGAATTAAATTTCTCTTTTCTATTAAACATCGCAATAAAACAAACGAATTGAAATTCAATTGCATCAATTACTTTCCATTCTCTACATTTACACTTATTCTATTTCATCAATTATTTATTAATATTGTTGAAGAAAAAGAAGAAGAATCTACTATACATATTCATATATCGATTCAAATATTTATCGTGAACATATTTGCGGGGAAAAAAAATATTTCGTGCACATATATAATAAATTAATATTGTTGCGAATTGTATTTCAATATGTATGTGAAACAGTAACACGCCAGGTATTGTTGGAGACTTTAATGCTATTCAAACGCGGGCACGTGCACACGCTCGCTTTTCTGTTGAAATTTTGGCCGCACTAAAACACGTTAAAAATAAAAATAAAAAATAAAAATAAACAAAAACTAAAACGAAACTAAACGAAACTGGTTCTCAAATACTTCACACTACGCAGCTTAATTTTTTCCAACACATGTGATGATGATGATAATTATGATGATAAACTGATGACACAACATATAATGAATCATCAAGTGTGTTCCAAAGGTGTCTAAAACACGAACGAAAATATAAAAAACAAAAAATATTGTTTATGAACCAGACAAAAGTCGCTTGATCTCATTCATAGATAAAATAAATAAACACATCACTGAATTCCCCTTAGTGAACAGATGTAGAGTCCACCATAGAATCACCACACGCTGAACTAGACCCAGATCAAGAATTAAAAAAGATATACAAACAGGAGAGAAAAAGTAAAAAAAGGTGAATGGGCGTCTAGTTCGGAAACATGTTTACAACACTATGACCCCGACGAACGATTATCTTTTTAATTCATCTCCCACTGTAGATATATATACACTGTTTCATAGAAAACGATGAGTCTACACACCATCTATTCAGAAGGAGCTAGTTTTCATCTTGATTTAACAAAGCAAACTTAATTCACTAAGAAATAAAATTAGTCTTCCATTTGGAATAAAAACTAAATCAAAACCAAAAATAAAATTCATCACAATATAAAATATCGAAATGGCTCCTCCATTCAGTTCCTATGACACAATTCTTTTATTTCCCTCAATGAAACAACCAAAAACCTCAACACAATATAAAATAGAAGCGAAAAACCCAAAATGAAACACAACTTCAAATATATACATAGCTTTTAAACAAAAAAATGCCACGCAAGCACAAGTTGTAAAAGCATCAGTTGAAATGATGAAGGTGTTCCGGCGCTCGATTCCGAATTGGATGTACGTTAGGGAGATAGTTTTACTCGTTGGATATATCAGACACATAAAGAACGAAAGAAAATAGGAGTAGTGGGCGAAGACGAAAACGCAAAATGAGTGAGTGTGAAAGAGAGAATATAAGAGTTTTCTATATATATAAAAGAGGTGTTGACGGCTCCCCGGGTTGCCCCGTCAGCGGTCTTCACTTGATCGCATCGGGTTTACTGCTTTGGCGTGACGTACTCATCTGCACCACCGTTGTCCAATGCCCTTACAGTACCTACCCATCACCATCCCCATTATCCACTCGGTGTGACAGAGCTCCCTTGGGAGACAAAACACCACCCCAGCACACCCACATTCATTTCCAACTCTACTTTGTCTGTCTTTTTTCTATCTACAACGTAAAAACCAAGAAAAAATTCACGTGTCATGACAGCCACTTTTTTCTTCCTTCTTCAATTTCATGCGATGCATTTTCACTCAGCTCATCACTCATGTCACAGTTATACCGATATATTGACGGAGAAAAACGGGAAATAACTAAAACGAGTAGGAGTAGATATGTCTTGAAGATCATTGACCTTAACATGGTCACCTATCACCTCACGTTCACGGAAGTTGCACGACAACCAAACGGATATATGATACCATTTATTATTATTATTGCCATTATTATTACTGGTGGTGGTGATGCTTGAATTATTATTATTTCCACCATGAAAATTGTGTTATTGAAAAGAAGAAGGTTAAAGTTTATATCTATGAACGTGAGCGATAAATTATTACAAAAATGAATAGATAATAATATTCATTAAATTTAAAATACTAAGAAATGTTGTTGGGTTTATTTATTCATTTTGTATTTTCTACTTCAGTTAATTTTTTGGCATTTCAAAGATGAAGGTAGAGGGACAATTGCATTCTGTGTACGTCACAAGTTGCATTAATTTTACCACTGTCGTTCGTATTAATATCTATATACATCTTTTGTATATTTTTTTCTGTTCTTTCTCTTGACGTTCTTCATTCAAAGAGAAACAGAAAAAAAATAAATGAAAGAAGAAAGAAAGAAAGAAAGAGAGAACGACCAGAGGGAGGAATGGGAGACTTTAGTCCTGCACGAGGGAGCCCATTTCCCCGAAAATTCTCAGGGCCTTGTCGTTGTGTATATGCTACCTTACAGCGACACACATCATCGGAAAGCTCATCACGTAGACTTTGAGCCCTCCCTTATCTACGCGTCATCATGAGCCGTCTCGCGTTCTCTACAATATACCTCTTGCATGTCGCGTAGTTATATATATATATATATATATATATATATATATATATATATATACACCTATATTCTTCGTATACACTCATCATTTACATCGTGAAGTCACAATAAAACAAAAAAGATGACATGAAAAAGAAGAAGAAGTAATAAATTTTTATTATTAACCATTTCCGTTTTGGATAATGAAATTTTGTCTTTGCTACGTTGCAGCGTTGCTCATTCAAGAAATTTCTAAATTTCATTCTCACTATTGATATTAAAATATTACAGGAAGAAACTTAATCATAAATATAAATCCACAGACATTGACTAATAAAAATGATTAACTGCCTCGAAAAATTAAATTTGCTAATGAAATTCATAAAATGCTCAACACTTGTTTATTATTAAACATAATCAACACATTATAAAAATATTCTTAAAAGAAAAAAAATGCACGGACTCTAATATGATAAAAAAAAAGAAACAAAAATATAAAGAAGGAGAATTATGTCGAAACGGGAGCCGTAACATTAGGAGCATTGTATTGTAGCGCAAGACTACACGACTCCCTCGGGAGCACTCAAGTGAGGTTAGGGGAAATAGCAAGAGAGAGAACAAGAAATAGCAGAGCAGAAAGGTTCGCTTGGTCCAGCTTCAACACGGTACTCTCTCGATTCGCGTTCTATATATTTTTTCATGCTCACGGTATTCATGTATATATATATATATATATATATATATATACGATAAAAACCAACACGATGAGAGAAAAAGAGAGATAATAGGTGCCCTCAGGTGGCAAGTCCAAACTGTAGCACGCCAGCAATGCCATTTAAGTCAATCGCTTAATTGAATTAGTTCCACGCATCGCAACTTGCATTATAATTTCATAACACCTTCTATTCCTCAATAGCAATAAATAAATGTTTACAGATTCGTATTCATACATATAATCAGCGTCATCGCTGCGTCTGCAATACGATAAAGTTTCCTTGCGAAATAATGAATCAACATGAATAATCACGTCGCGAAAAGAATAAAATTTATTCAACATTGAAATAATTCTTTTTAATGGAAGATCAAGTTCGTTTTGACCATTCATATTGTAGTTTATTTAGTGTTTTTACTCTTCTTTTTCTTTTTTCTTTTCACACTTTCTCTTCTCGTTACGTCCACTCGATGTGAGGGTGGAACAAGTGCACTTGAAAGGCACTATGTATCGAGTATCTGTGTGATGTTGAGAACTAAGCGTAAACCCGCACCAACAAGTCGATGACTTCAATGAGAACCCAAAAGAGTCCGTATGGGTATGCGATAACTTCGTCATATAGGTCCTACTGAATTATTGATGCCTGCGCCACTTTCGGTCCGAGCCCTTCTTATTTTCACTGCACACATACATATATATATATGTATTGAGAATGCTTAACGCCCCATGGGAAAATATATAGGCCCTTCACAAGAAACCTACCGGCCTCTTGCCCAATTTCAACCAATTTTGCCGAAAGTTCGGCTTAATTTTATTTTCACACGTCTGCGGATTCCAAGTGACTGGTCGAATCTCACTTTTCTTTTCTCTTTATCTTCTTTTTTTTTTTTCATTTTGCCTTCTGCCAAACTGACAAGGGATCTCCATTCTTTTATTTCATTGCAATCACCATCGAAAATACTTCATAAACGCACGTAGACATTTTTTGCAATATTTTGAACAAGTCTGATCCTGTATCATAATATTGGTGAATAAATGTTTCATTAGCCTTCAAATTTGTTCATTTAAGAATTCATTATCAGCTCCATGATATAATTTGAATGGAAAAAAAAGGTGCAGAACAATGAAAAGCCAATCAAAAATCCAAACTATTTGGCTTATCCCCTCGTGCGTTCACATTCGACATAAAAAACTCAAATCGATGGGTTAAAACGATTCGATCCGATTAAGGGTTCAAGGGATTTTCTATTCTTTTCTGCTCTCACTCTCTCATCTCACCCGCCAAGTTCTTTTTTTTTTATTACCCGGAGATTTCGCGTTACAACCAAATCCATATGTATACACACACAACCCCCTTGTCGTAATCCCACGGGAGGTGTTTCAAAAACCCCGGCAAACAATTCTTCTCCATTGCACGCGAAAAAATCTAAGAAAATTCGCTGTGTCCCCTGAGGACATTTGAAACGCAAACAAAACAAAAATAACAATAAAACACAGAATCAAGAAGCATTAAATATATCTCGACAATTATTTTTAAAAGAAAATTTCATTGCAGATCATTTGATGTAGTTTTTTCTTCTTCAGTGAATATACTTTTATTTGGAAAAAGCCCATCAAGGGAAAATTCAGGATAGATGTCAATCCTCAGGGAGTAATGTCGAAAAAGGCACAAGAAATCGTACAAAGAAAATGAATTTAACTAACACATATAGATATATATATTTGTGAACGACGGAAAGACGAAAAGTGTCGTCTTCCTTGCCAAACTCTTTATGACCAAAAGACAAAACCTGCCAGCCACAAAGTTACCCTTGATGCCATACTCCCTTAACGCATCCGCTGTATAGTAAAGTGTCAGTGGTGGGTTAAAAATAGGGGGTGGAGAATTTACCCTATAAAGACTGAAAAACATTTGGAAATCCCCACGGCGAAAAGCCAGAAAACAGTCGTTTTACAGTCATTGAACGTAACTACAGCCCAATAAAAAGCCATCTTGCTTCTTAACCCTTATTCGCTCTTCAAAGCAACGAGTAGTGAGGTTAAACGTACCATTTAATCCTTTAAAAAAACATTTCCTTCAAACTTATATTCTCTTATTAGATAATATTATAATCAACACCACGAATGAATTTTTATTAGATAGATAAATAACTATATCCTTCAACGTGCTGCGAATTATAATTAAAACTTTTGTGACGTATTTCAAAAGTTTTATTCAATTCTTTGTCCAATTTTACACTCATATCAATTCCTATCAACATCCACTAACCATTTTGAATAGTTGTAATAAAAATTTATATTCAAATTATCATTTTTACTCTATATCTCATTCTATTTCCAGATTAACCAGATTTTTTTTATTTCTATCTAACAATTTTTTCTACTATTTACAATGCATACCAACACATTCTCCTCTACACTTTTATAAAAACTAATCTAATAATTTAATTAGCACCCATTCATCTCCACAAGATAACTGGATTCTACTGCGATGAATTTATTTCATTGTTCCAGGTTTTATATATATTTTCCATTTCTTTTTTTTTTCACGAATTAGTACCCGCACCGTCGGAAAATAAACACCACGCATGACAAATGCGGGCAAACAATACAACACGACGCATCATTGGTTGGATTTTAGTTAGATATCTATGTATATCCGAAATGCACCTGGGTATATGTACGGAAAACATGGAGGATTGTTGGGGCGGAGTCGTTTGGTGCATTTACCTTGGCTGATAATGCCCGACTGAATAATGTATGCCATTAAACGCGTTTGTGGTTCAACTCAGTATATCGCTATGTACACATAATGTGTACATAACCACGCCTCAGTATTTACATTCAAAATACAACCAATCATGAGTATTGTGCAATTCCAATAATTCCATCAGATTTGTGTTATTCAGATCATCAATTAGGAAATTCCTCGACAGAAATAAATCAGTTAAAAATCTTCACATAACTTAATTTTAATTATAAGACTAAAGTAATTACAAAATAATTCAATATAAAATCATTTGATATTAATATTTATGTATATGATAAACCAATTATTTACAATAATTTGTGATTGTGGTTTTTTTTTTCATTACAGTTTGTTGGAAATGCGCAAGGAAAAAAGTCGAGATGCAGCAAGATCACGACGTGGAAAGGAGAATTTTGAATTTTATGAGTTAGCAAAAATGTTGCCATTGCCAGCTGCCATCACTTCACAACTCGATAAAGCTTCAATTATAAGGTTAACGATATCGTATCTTAAATTAAGAGACTTTTCAATGCACGGTGATCCACCATGGAATAGAGACACACCACCACCAAATAAAATCATTAAAAGTAAGTAGTGGCAATAATTTCTTACTATTCGTATCAATTTCCGTTTTTATCACGTAAAACATTGTTCGTAAAAAAAATATAAAGGCGTCGTGAAAGTGTTTACACACGAAGTAATTTCATGAAGACAATATTCAATTATTTTAATAGTCACATTCAATTCACGTGCGTATTTCAATGCTGATATAAAATCCGTGATTGAATTCAATTGCGTAATTATTTCATTAGAATTTATTCTATGATTTCAACATTACCAAAGATAGAATCATTTGGTAAATGCTTCTATATTTTCAACTTTTCATATTGAATCAACATTTTTCATCCATAAAATTCACATAAATTCTAATTTATTCTATAAATGATGAAATTGTTTATACTATTCGTTGTTTTTTGTAAGTAGAACGGAGAATAAAATGAAAGTAAATGATAATAGAAAAGGAACATGTACGTTTCGTGTCGATTTTCCTGTCTTGCACGTACACGTTGCCTGGATGTGCTCTAACCAAATTATACTGAGATAAAAAGATAAGGGAACACACACACATAAAACCCGCAGCTAAAATAGTATAGTTGTGTCGTCACGCGTGCAGTGATGTTGACGAACAATAGACACACGGAGGGTTGCTCTTAATACACAAACAATAGTAGAAACAAACTGAAAAAAATTAAATAAATAAAGACCACAATTTTTTTCCCTCTCATTCAATTCTTTTTCCTCCTACATAAATGTTTTAAGAGTTTTCTCTAGACATGTCAGTTTATTTCTACGACTGTTGCAGATATTTTATGGTCGATTGATCGTGACTGTGTTTGCTCACTGAGTGGTTTGAGATTTGAGTCTGTTGATGATTTCGTGCTGATGGATTTCATCGTAGATTCAATGTTAAATTCATCCTGAGCTCTCGCAAGAGTTAATCGATGGAAAAGCCACTCCTATTTTTTTATGCATTCTATCCCCTTAATTCAACCCCCCTCGTACCCTCTTTTGTGAGTGAAACTTCTGCACAAGACACGTGTCACACACCGCCTGAAAGAATCAGATGACTCTGAACACTTCCATAATTCGATCAACTTTTAGGGGTGACATGTTGTAGAGGCATTCAGTTTCATATACGAAAGAAAAATATCATAAAATTGATATGATCGAAGTTTCATATCAATTTTTCTTTTGTTTTTCATCAAAGCTGGAGCTTCTGGATTATTGCTATTGCGATCATAATTATTTTCTTGAATTTCACTGAACTATTAGCTGCCTAAACTTAAAAATATTAAAGAAATATTCTTTGAATATTATTGAAGAGAAATAACCACATAAATACAAAAATTTGATAGGGATGAGCTTGCATTTGGTAGAAAAGAATGAAAGCGTAAACATATATAATACACACTGGACGAAGCGATGGCGATTCACGATACTCTTACAATTCAGTTGACCAAAAAAGATCTGCTACTGCAGATACATAGTAATGGAGAATTCCCGGCCAATAATCGAATGGATAACCATCAGGCACATTCATTTTCATGAAATTCTCCAAGATATTTCTGGTTGCTTTATAACATCACATATGGATAAACGCATATCTAATAAAAAGAATCTTCATCGAGAAAAAAAACATTATATCAGTCCCGAACAAATAAAAATAATGAACAAATCACACTGATCAAATCTTGAAGTTTAACAGTCATGTTCAACTTTTATATTCACTAAATTATCACTCTTTTATGCCAAAACTTCTCCACCACAACATTTCTAATATTTTCACGCTTTTATTATTCTCCCTCAACGTCATTTCAGTTTAAAATTTGTGTCAACACGTCATAAACTTAGATGAAAAAAAAAAAAAAAAAGGAAAGAAATCCGTAGATTTTTTCGTCCCCAGTTTCGTATATTGAACACATAATAAAATGTTTTCATAAAAAGTTACAACTTACAATTGAGAGAGACATAGGAATTGATGTGCAGGGTTAATATTTGCAGAGGGTCTCTGCAAGTGCACATGTAAAAAGGCTTACATATATGTTGTATGTATAAGGGAGGGTTGAATTTTTGTTCTTTCTTAAAGCACATCACACTACCCACATGTAAATCTAATCACAACCCAATCCCCATACACAAGCTTCACTTTATCAGACCGCCAATGTAACTAAACTAACGAAATTGAGTTAAGCACAACCCCCAATGAGAGAATTCACCTTCCAACCCCCCTTGCCACCACTACCCTCGTCATAGTCCTTCAGAAATTCACCGCATTTCATTCCCTTTGCCTGCACAATTTTCCACCAACTCCTCTTTCACTTATTTTATTCTATTTATATATTATTTCACTTCATACAATGTTATCTTCTTGTGTGTCATTGATTCGCGGTTATTCTTTTTTTTTTCTTATCTCTTTAGCTTCTTCTTATATTCGAGTTGGAATATTATAAAAGACGAATATACACTGACACGTACAAAAAGTTAGATAAATTGATTGATTGACAGTTTATTAGGATGGTGCAGAGATGGCAAATGGCCAGTATGAAAAATGTATTTCAGACGATACTTGGAAGTTAAGAATGAAAAATAAAAGAAAATTGGATCGGAAAAGATAGCAGAATGGTGATACGAATATTTCATATTCCCCCCCAAAAAAATAGAAGTCTTCAATATAAAGGAATGAATAGAAAAGAAAAAAATTCAGAACAAATTAATACTAGTATGACTTGTAATATACTCGAGAAAATTCAAGAAACAGAGATAGATTTTGAAACAATATATATAGGGAGAAAGGAAGTTTAAACCAGTGTTTAACGTAGTTGGCGGCTAGTTAACGACAGGGGAACGTCGCAAAAGGGTCGTCCCTTCCAGAGGTTCTCCTTCAAGTTGAATTTGAGCAACATGCACCCCTCGACTTCGCGTACAGTCATAAATTTTAATCTCGAGCTAAACGATATTTTTATGCACTTCATCCACAAAACACTTTTCAAACGTTATAAAGTTTTGTATAATATGAATTTTTAAGAAATTACATCCAACCTATCGATACTTAACTGAAAAAAAAATTTCATCATACGAATATAGACAAAAATCAAGATTTGATCAATACGTGAATATATTTTTCAAGGATTCATTGATAAAAATACTTCCTTGACAATGAAACTAGCGCGTAAATCTTTACATTTTTCATAATATTGAAATAGTACTTTGAGAGCCCCTGCCACCCCTCGAGACTCAGAGATTCTAATGAAATACAAAGGGGATTAACTAAACACACCTGACTAATTAAGCAGCGCTTAACCAGATCAACGTCACCAATACCCTAATCAACGAATCATTAGAATTGACCTATTTGCATTGAACAAATAAATACGTAACCACCCCCGAATATCCAACATCTCCATGTGTCATCCCCCTTGGCAATGAAAATAAAAAAAAAGAGAACCCGCAATCTGTGCCATTAAATCAACCCCTACAAAATACGATCAAACGTAGAAATAACGTAAAAATCCTCAGAAAAAAAAGAAGAAACAGAAAAGAAAAATTCCACATCACATTTATTTTACAACTGCGCATAATAATCAAACTTATCATTTTTATCACGTGACCAAAATGCGCTAGGGGTTGGAAAGAACTTATATGTATATCGGTGAAGGGAGTGCGTGAAAAATCCGGAAAATCGCTATGCGAATAATATTGTGGGCATGTACCATTCTGTGAGGCAAAGGGGTGGCGGTTTATGTTCAACGTCAGGTTGGTAGAGAGAAACACCCTTATATATATATATATATATATATATATATATACATATTAAAAGGGGATGCAGACAAATGTTGAACGATGATGACGATAATGATGATAATGATGGTGGATGGGAATAGGCGCTTTCTCCCTTTTATTCAAGTGAGTTTGATGGCCCATCAATGTAAACCAGTGTCAAGAAGGGAGTGACAGTGAGTTATATGTTCAACGTGTCCGGAAATGTGTATACAACAGTTTTATAATGGCTGAATTAAATAATTAAACCTATCAAGATAGTGGCGCTTGTAAACACCTCAGTAATTTCTTTCTTCGTGTCAATATAGAAATCCTAAATGTATCGAATTCAACAGAATTTATTTGAGTCTGTATAGATCTATTTATAGGGGTAAAAGTAGAAAGATCTTTTTGACATAAGCAATTATTCTTCAAGGATAACACATGTACTTGTCTAGCTGCCAAGAGAATTTTTCCTTTCCCTTTTTTTTTTCTTGCCTTCTTCGCACCGCGCGCACGGCATACACCCTGGGTATACTGTAAATCTTCCCTCGCTTTTGGCTTTTTCTCCCCGTAACCCCTCCCACGGGGTTATCACAATATTTTGATAAATACATGAGGCGTGTTTTATGTTCTCTCCTCACAGCAATAAATTCAGATGATATTTATTTTTGTTCGGCCGCAGGCGAAATGTGATGAAAAAAAATGGTCATATCACACACAAAAATCGCCGACAGCTTGGCCGTCACCTCGGGGTGACAATTTTTCAAATCATAACTTGTATAAATCTTCTACTCTAATTTATTCAATTATTTATAAAAGACAAATGTAACTTTATCCATTTAATAAGCAAGAAAAGAAAAATTCAACGAATTATCAGAGTAATATAAATTGATGAGTAATCGAAAAGAATTGCAATATAGAAACATTTTTCATGGAATAACGAAACAAGGAAAGCCACCCTTTTTGTACAACGATACCAATGGATAAAGACACAACAAATTTGGTCATTTTTCATTAAATCCCTGTCCCGAGAGTGCGTGGTCCGCCTCTGTGATATCGTGTGTCTTATATTTATATACAATATTTCTCATATGCTGCATCCTCACCCGACCCTTTAGCAATTTTCACTCTCTCTCTTTTCCCCCGTCGCACCTCTTGCCCTACTCACACATATACACGATGTATAATTTGTTTCTTCCTGATATACTGATAAGAAAACTGGTGCAGCTGGTACAGACGAACAAATTTTTCCAATATTTTTCAATAAAAATCCACTCTCATAAATATACCTATAAATTCATAGTGCAAGACAAAAATAATAACCGTCAATATACCATAAATTAATTCCCAAAATTCTATTTCCATAACATTCTACTTAATATACTGCAATGAATTATGGAATACTAATAAATGTATAGCCCATGTATATGCATATATGTACATGGTGACAGACGTTCAATGTCACCCCTCGTCTATATCCACATTAGCATCTACATTGAAAGGCTCGCAACCCCCTAGCACCCTCACATCCAGAAATATCATCATTAATTCTGGACAATAATCGGCGAACATTTAGGTACATAATTTCTGAAAAATACCAGGAGGTATTGTCGAACTTTTGGATGATACAGTTGAATATTGTATGTGTAAAAGTGAGAAAATTAGAGCAAGAGAGGTTAAGGGTGTAGAAAAGACTTGGCCCCATGGGGCATTTGCAGGGCGTAAAATGACCCAACGACTAATAATATTGCAAAGGCCCCGCATCTTTCTCCCTTCTTTGAAGGCTTACGCCCATTTGGAAAAATAATACTCGACTCGTTCTATACCATCGGGATATTCCATCGCTTATTTTCATCTCTTTGGCGCGAGTGAAATGTTATATCGGGTCCACTCCCCGTGGGACACGTCTTCCAGTCTCACATCCAATACTCTTCTTCTTACTTATATATATATATCTTTTTTCTATTTCCCTCATTTTTTTTTTCCACACTTTTTGCTTATCATATCCAACAGTTTCTATCGTACTTTCCTCTTCTATTCGTCTATATAAATATATATGTGCACAAAGATTAATCGTCCAGGATCATAAAGAGTTTTTTTTTCTTCATGCGTTGCACGTACAAGGTTGTATTATTTATTTGTCCCACTATATGTTTCACCGTGGAGCAAAGTGAATTGACCAGACGAAATAAAAATGAAACAAACACGAAGAGAAATAGAATTGTTGAAATGAGAATTATTACTGTTTTTTAATGTCACATCATATAATTTAGAATGGATAATATTAGTTCAAGGCACACAAGACTTCGCAATTGAAGAATAAAATATTTTTTCACAATGAAAATTATAAATTCTGATAACAATTACGATTTTTATTATCTTGTATAAACGAATGGGCAGTTAATGTCTCTCACGACTGATTTAATATCACGTTTTGTGTTTATTCATCAAAATTATGCCAAATTAATTCAGGCAAAAATAAGTTAACAATTAGATTTGGCCTGATATCATACACGAAGATTAATGTTCGTGTTATATTAATATTAAGATTGATATTCTCCATTATAGAATATTCACATCGCAATAAGACATGGAATAAATAAATAAACAAATGGAATTCAAAATTTTTCCAAGAAAATGAGTGATACAACTATAGACAAATGAAATATTTATATATCTATAAATGTAATGCAAGGGGGTCGCTTGGCTTTCCAAATATCTGAATCGAGGGTGCATAGATGTAGAATTTTCTTTTCTCATCGAGGAACAAAAGGTTCGTCAGGAACTTTATACACACATATATATATATATATATATATTTATATATATCCTTGTACATAACCGTATAGTTATCCCGGGGATAGGATTATCGCGCGTGGAAAAGCGAAAAAGAAGGGAATCTATATAGTTATATTAGTTGAGCTAAGGGTCAGTATAGATTGTAAGGGGATGGACTTGAGTTTGGTTGGATTCATTCCGATGGACTTTACCAGATTAAGCAGAGTCGAGACCGTGCGAGTTTTATCGAGTCGCTTCCAAGTCTTTCATTAAGGGGGGGTTGAAAGACATCACGACTGTATACAGTTATTTAGAGAAGGAGGAAAGCGAAGAAAAAAAAATGATGAGCGAAAGGGGAATGATGAGGATTATTATTACCAGTAAGAACGAGTCCATTCTTGTTTACCAAACGAGGGGTTGGAGCCTCAAGGCTAAGAAAAAGGGTTCACGGGGTGATTCATAATAATACACTGAAGGGCTATAGTCTATAGTGAATATATTGAATTCACTGGCAGTGTTTCAGCTGTAGGTCACCTGCTTTTTCCATTGATATCTCAACTCACAAATATAAACACAATTTTAAGAACTTAATGACTCAAAAATTTAATAAATTCCTCGCTCGACCCAGAGATATAATTATTTTTCCCATAAATAAATGTCGATCATTTGTTTATATTTTTCAGCTACCAAGAGATCGAGACTATCAACACCCTTCGCTGAAGACATGTTCGAACAACATCAAGGCACGCACATACTTCAGGTGAAAAATAATATACACTACGCCCACCCAAAACCCATATCAATCCTATATAATTACAATAAATTTATATAAACTCACTCGTTTCACTTGAATTTTTCCACAGTCTCTAGACGGATTCGCGATGGCAGTAGCAGCTGATGGGCGATTTCTCTACATCTCCGAAACGGTGTCCATTTACCTTGGCCTATCTCAGGTAACATCACTTCACTCAATTCACTATCTGAAACACATGAAAGCGCAAAAATATATTCAAACATATCCGTAACCAATTGAAATGATCAAAGGAAAAACTATCTTACATATTATCATGAATTTTCCTATGAACAAAATGAAAATGTACAGTTGCTAAGAAAAGTTCCATTTCTCATCCACATATACTTTTGCACTTATACATAGATATCCATTTTACACAGAAAGATAAAGAAATGAAAGAGGAAGAAAAATAGTAGTCGTAGTAGGTAGTAGTAGTAGTAGTAGTAGTAGTAAAAAAAGAAGAAAAGAGTTAGGATGAAGCCTTGCGCATAAGGAAGAGAGTTTGGTGGTGCGAGAGGTCAAGAGAGAGAACAAGATATAGAGGAGTATGTGGAGGTGGTACTGATGGTGGAGGTGGTGATGGTGGTGGTTTGTAGGAGGAAGAGAAAGAGGAGAAGGATGGCGGCCATGCTGGCTGGCACCAAGCAGGCACGAACGTAGCAGCCCAGGGGCGGTGGTGGTAGCATGCCGCTCACGTAGCCTCTGCACGGCGGCGTGTTCGCCATTCCTAATGCTCCTCTCTGGTATAAAGGTGGGCTGGGAAGAGTCCACGAGAGAGGGCAAGAGGGAAGTGAGAGAATAAGGGAGAGTGAGGCAATGCGCTGCCAGCCAGAGGGATAGATGGATGGATAGATGCAAGGGTGGTTCAGACGAATGCGGTGCAAGGGGTGAAACACTGGCAGAAACTGAGATGAAGGGGTGTGGAGAGTTAGTTTGGCTTTACTAAAATGGGGGCTGCTATAAGTTCTCGCTCTCTATCTCTCGAGTTCTCTCGCATTTTTTTTATACCAACCACTTATTCTTTCTCAGAGAAAAGCGCACAATTTTGTGGCGATTCAATAGCCTATTTTTTGGATTTCAAATGGTCTCGTTTGTTTCAATTGATATAAAGTCAATCGAGAAGACAACGTAATGTAATTTACAATGAAATGAATATAATTTCGCAACAATCCTAGAATTCATTGTGTATTTAATTAATTTCCAAGTCTTAATCGATTAAATTGACTCGACAACAAATTGCGATCAAATCAAAATCATCAGAACTGATGTGTAAAAAAAATATTAGTTATTCCCCGAAAAATGTCCCGAAATGTGAAGGTCATTCGAAGAATCTTCAAAGATGTGAAATGACTAATTGAGTTGAAGAGCATTATAATTGTGAATAATAGACACATACATCTTCAATGCTCCTGTCAAATTCTAACGGTAATTTGTCGAATTATTCTCACTGTCCTTCAGTTTCTTTGATGGATCTCGCTTGGATTCAAAGTCTTGGCGTACACGGCCGTCGGACACGTGAACAATACCAAAATAAATGTATGATGATGAGGTAGCAGTGTCGGTAGTTTATTCGGCCACGGTGTATACATAACACGTATAACAATACCGATTCCGAATCTATAAATGCCTTCCTCACTCGGGTTAATTTATTCTGCAAAAGGCGTGCGAGCGGTGACGCCTTCAACTTATATTCACTCGTGCGCGCACAAATCACCAGTCGCCTATATCTAATGTATATAATCTATAGCAACTCGATTGGTGTTTAATACTGCTACGCCAAGCCTATATAAGAATCGAAAACGGTTCGTCATTAATTGTTACACAACGAGCTGCAATCGTGTATCGAATAATGAAGCAAAAGAAGAATATGTATGAATATAAATTTAATTCAATCACGCGCATTAAATGCTATTGGAGTTTAATCCGACGATATTATCACCTCTATTCGGCTCTGAGTTGGTGAATTTAGTCGTATAGACTTTCTCGTACACACCATCGACTGACATATTATTTATGTTGTATATTCAAATCATGAATACGTTCCAATTTGGAATTGCAATATATAAATATGCGACAAGTGACATGAGCTTCTGGGTCGATTGCTGGTTTACATTTCAAAAGAGACACCATACCGTATTACTATACTCGAGATTTGAAAGAATTACAAAAAGAAACATATTTCTACATTATGTATGAGGTCTCTTTAGCGAAAGGGGAAAATTATTGGTACACATGATCAATAGGAATTTTGGAAATTATTCCATTTCTACTTATTAGATTCGAATGTTAAAATTCATTTTTTTTTTTTCTACAGGTGGAGATGACAGGCTCAAGTGTCTTTGATTACGTTCACCAACAAGACCATGTCGAAGTAGCAGAGCAACTCGGCCTAGGTCTAACATCATCAACAAGTTCCTCATCGGGTCCACACTCATCCAGCTCTGGTTTAGCTTCACCAAGCAGCGGTGCATCAGAAGAGCATGGATCCAACTCTACAGCCAATCCTGACGGTATATTTTTCTTCATACCAATGTCTATTCTGTGAAAATCTGTACCTTGACCATGATCTAGCGACATTCACTACTGGAATACCTCAAAAAGATAATATACGTGAATGTAATAAATCCCCACTGATTTACCATGACTTTCTGTACGTGACGGCGCCCTGGAGAATCGTATCGAGTCATGTATAGAGAATGTCTAGTACTTCAAGACAAATAGGTCTGTTACCACGTGCTGAACGCATCCCAGAAATTCTTTCAATAAACCGTGAAAACTCGATGCCCCAAAATGTAGCAATTGAAGTCAAACACTCCAGTTGAAAGTGGATATTTGTGAAAAGAGAAAACGAAATAGGAGCAACGATAGATTGTGACAAAGAAAAGAAGAATCAAAACGGTATAGAGGTTCGACGTGAGGCCGCTTCACTGGCCTGTATACTCTGTCACAGTATGATCACGTGGAACTGGACGAGCGAAACTGTCGGACGTGCGGGACGTGCCCGTCGGCAACGCCACGTGGCATGACGCAAAGTAGAGAAAGACGAGGCCAGTCGTGACGGGGGTTGAAAAGAGGTTATAGTAGAGAATGTAGGAAAGCAGCTAGCATACAACCTCCATGGCTTAGCTTGTCGACGGTTCACGGTCGTCGTGCAACGTGGCCAAACCCTGGACTTCACTTGATTCTCCCACTGCAATTTCTATCTATCCCTCTCACTTCTCTATCGTTCTCTCATTTTACGTATCTATGCGAGTTGGTATCTCGCATACGTATGCGCAACCCTCAACGTTTTTCCCAATTGTTATTCCACGATGGCTACCTCTCGTAGCACGTATCAACCTCTCTCTCTTCTTCATTCTATACCTTTCTCCACTCGTTGGATATACCAACGACAACGACGATGAGAATATGCTTGGGGGGCGAACACACAGAGAGTGAGAGAAACAAATGAGACAGTGTTGTGACCATTGGGATACTGTGGTCTTACTTGCAGAGTTAGAGTATTCGGACATCGACCCCTAGAGGCTTGCACGAACACAACTCCTCGTGTTGTTCACCTCAACTCACGTTCCATCGACGTGTGCAATCGATAAACTCTCTGGAATTAGTGAGCAAAGATGACCGATATAACGTAGATCAATGTTTTGTTGAAGAGGATAATGTTTAGTTATTCACAATCGTGTAGCATGAAAAGTTATGTCAATATATCCCTGATGAGTAGTTTGACATGGCAAGATTTCACAATATTTCTGCAACAAATATGTTCAACTTTTATTTCTGTTACAGTGTCGTCAGTGATGGCGTTGACCTCTTCCGGAATATACAAAGGGTATGACCGAGCATTTTGCGTGAGAATGAAGTCAACTTTAACGAAGAGAGGTTGTCACTTCAAGTCATCTGGGTATCGAGTAAGTTCAACATAAAAATTTCATTTCATAACAAAACTTTTAGTATTGTCTTTCATATAAAGAAAAATCATCAACAATATTCTAGATCTGACATTATAAATCCTGTATGAAATAAGCTCATTACTGAAGGATTTTCTCTCCCGGTCTTCCATTAACAGCTTCACCAATTTTTCCCCTCTACAACCAAACGTGCAAAAGCATGTATGACCCCAACAGTTCTCCTTGGACTTTGGTCTATAAGCACCAGCCAAACCAAATTATGATCAACCAGCCTCGTTAACGACCCCTATTTCTCTACTCACACTATACCAATCGTGCGATAAATTGACACCATTTATGCTTTTACTGTTCTTTTAAATAGATATCATTTATATATATTTCGTGTTTAGTCCATTTCATTTACTTTCATTGTGTAATTTTTGCTAATTATCAGGTAGTTTTGCTACTGTGTCGATTGAGGCCGCAATATCCATTTCATCCAACAAGAAAATCCGCGCCTACCTTGATGGGTATGGTTGGTATCGCCATCGCACTACCACCACCAAGCGTCCATGAAATCAGACTTGAATCTGACATGTTTGTTACTAGAATAAACTTTGACTTTCGGATAGCACACTGTGAACCCAAGTGAGTAAAAACAATCAACTGTTTATAGTAATTTTTAAATACTATTCCATTCATTTGTTTGATTGTTTTCTATTTGTGCTCTAGAGTTTCTGAGCTACTGGATTACACGGCTGATGAATTGACAGGAAAGAGTCTTTACGCTTTATGCCATGGCGAGGACGCAAATCGCTTACGAAAGTCTCATGTTGATTGTAAGAATATTTTCCATAAATTCGTACTTGGAATATTTCAATAACACCCAAAATATTATTTGCGGTAAATTCTAAAATGCAATTGGAAATCAATATTGAGCTATTCTCATTCAAATCAAATTCGTTTTCTTGGTGTCTACTATTTCTTATCTTCGTTTTCTATTCTCGAATCCAAACTCCAACTATTAAACTTATAGATATCCTAAGTTGAATCATAAATCCAAAAATGTTGACAATAATATAAACGTTTTTGCCGTAAAACTTCCGTCGCATTCGTGCGCAGTAGCTTCACGTAGATACAGTATAGCTACTATACTATACGTCTCGAGCCATCAGAATTGGCTATTTAGTATTCAGGAAACGACACACCACGCCGGATGCGACATCTCCAGCGAGTTGTTACCTTCTCCACTCCCTCTTTCTCTCTTTCTCTCTTTACATTTCCCTTCTATTTCTCTTCGCTTGCTTTCTCCCATTCCAATCTTTGTGTCTGCCCTTCACTGCTGACGATCCATCTACTTCGTCTTCGCCCTCATCTTTTTCCTCTTTTCAGAATGTGATATGGAAAAGTTATGACGAAAGACATAAAGGAATAGAGAGAAGGAAACATCCCTTTCATCATTTCACCTTTTTTTTCCCCATCACACATCTTTTCATTGGTGTGAAAACTCTATTACATTTTCTACAATTTTTATTTTCTATAAGAATCTTCCAATCTTTCATCACAGATAGACTCTGTCAAATTCTACAAATACTAAAGATGTATTCTAATATATTTTCCCCTCTCTGTTTGGAAATTATTCACAGTGATTAACAAAGGACAAGTTCTGACACATTACTACAGGCTGATGAACAAAAGCGGTGGTTATACATGGCTACAAACATGCGCAACTGTCGTTTGCAATTCAAAAAACGCTGAAGAACAAAATATTATTTGTGTAAACTATGTAATCAGGTAAATAAATTTTCAATTCAAATTCATACACTTTTGTCCAGTTCTCAATCAGATTAAAAAAGCAAAAGATATGGTATCATTATGATTTCCTTTTGAATTACAGCGGAAGAGAATACGAGAATTTAATTATGGATTGCTGTCAACTCGAAGATGGAGTTTCCGGAGTGAAAAGAGAGGACGCAACCGGAAATGATCCAGAAAATGGTTCGCCCGATGCTGATAGAGGAGGTAATATATAATTTAAAAACTATTTTCACTTTAATATAATTGAAAATGTTAGCTTTCAATATTATGTGGCAATTTTTCATGTAGATATATACATATGTATCTGCACGGGAAAAGTGATAAACATATAGTAGCACGGCCATTGAGGCTAACGGCATTCCCGCTTAGACACGCTCTCAAAAGTGTCAAGCACAATAGAAAATAGACTCCCAACGCCAGTGCTCTTACAATACATTTCTAAGTCGATGATAATGTGCCATGAAGTAGCCCGCGTTCAATAGACTAATATTAAGAATTCAGTGCTAGAAAAAAAATACATTTGAATTTTTCGCCATCGACACCTGTCACTCATTACTCTTCTTCCGCTTATAAAAGCCAACATGTGGGTGGCCTACGTACATCTACATGTATGTATATCAAATGGTTACATTAACATAAGAAGAGTTGGTTCGATACAATCATGAGGAGCCCGAAAATTCGATACGCACATGGAGATTTTTTTTCATGGTCGTTGTCGCGTTTACAGTTTTCAAAAAATGATGAAAAAAATATGACATATGAGTACAAATTGGGAGGTCTTTAATACACACTTCAAAAAGCTAATTGGAAAGTATTTAGAGATGTTTTTAATGCTTTGATTTTATTCTCCATCATTCAAGTCTCTCATATTGTAATAGTAAATTATTTAAATGACTGTACCAATTAAAAAACAAATTGAATAAATTTACAGAGGGTAAAAGTAGCGGAGGACCAACTAATCAACATCCAGAAAATCCTCATCATTCACCACCAGAAGAACGTGAAGACAGTCGAAATTCAGAAGGTGAAACAACACGCGGGGGTCGCCATCATGATAATGTTTCGCAATTACAACAAGAGCCCCAAGCAGTCGTCTCAACAATTGGCAATATGTCAGTTAAATCAATGACACGGCACAAACGAAAATACGCTCAGGAAGATGAGAGTTCATCGGGTGAGGACGAAGATGAAGAAGAAACCGTGAAATTACCGCGCAATCATACTCTAAGTCCTGCTTCATCCAATCATTCAATGCCACCATCGAACGAGCAGGTTCTGAGGTCATCAAGCCCTAAAGTACGAAGGACTGAAGTACGTGATACCACAGAAGTAACACCAGGCACTTCAGTCAAAGATTTAGAGCAAGCAATGTCGAAACATCTACCAGGAGCGTCTTTAAGTAAATCAGAATCACCAGCCCTTCACCAACCGACTGATTTTAGCACCGACGCTCTATTGAAACAACAACAGCAACGCTCAACTATACAATGGATTGGCGCACATCATCATTTAGGTCACTTGAGTCCCCAGCAAACCACCACAACACCATTACCAGCTTCAGCATTATTGCGACAGCTTTATGCTAATCGGGAGAGTGTCATACGTGCCAATGTTCACGGTATAACATCGAGTTCAAGTAGAACACCAACATCAGGTGGCGCCTATTACTCCAATGAAACACCACAAGGCCAATTGCCAACACCGCCTGGATCTGAAGGATCATCAACATATGGTGAACATCAATTTGTACTTGGTCATAATCAAAAAGCGCCAACGACCGCGAGTGCAACTGAAGCTTTCACCAGTTTAGTTTCATCATATTCATCTGCTGGTGGTTATGCAGTTGATTATCATTCAGCGATGACACCACCATCGTCTGTTTCACCACGAGATAAACAGCAACAACACCAACAACAACACCAACAGCACCAACACCAACAACAGCAGCAGCAGCAATTGCACACTGCTGCTGTCAATAATTATGAAACTTCTGTTTATGGTGATCCATCTATTCTACGACATCAATATGAACCCGCTCAACCATTACCATTGAAACCCCAAGTTTATTCGGCTGCTGTTCATCCAAGTGCACTTGATGCTGCGGCAGCTTATGCATCAGCGAGTCTTGGTGAACAGCCACAATTTTACCATCATCCAGCAACTGGTGCTGGTTTTCATTTATATCATCCTAGTAATAAGACCAATACTAATGGCTGGTATAGTTCAGCCTCCTAGTATAGCTAGGAATGAGATAATGGCGTGTACTTAAATAAGTGAAAACGAACCCAAAGTCTTATTATTCGAATGAAAAACTTAAAAATGTCTAAATACATATTACGCAAACATGAAGGCATACGCATATACATGCAAACACTTCTCAGTGCATATCAGCGACTGATTATTTTCGCATTTCGTTGTATTATTCCTGTTTGTTCAAATACGTTCGTAAGAGATGAAATTGTCGTCTGCAGAGATGGTAGAAATTGTTGGGGCTATTCTTTTTCATTTGGGGGGATTTTCTTGGGGGCGTTGGGATGATATTGGTGAAACCTACATTCCCTGTTGCGTGATTATATTTTAAATATGTTGAATGAATGAATGAATCATGATGGGTTCAAATGTTTTATGAATTATTATTTATAGGCAAATATTGTTGAAATCTAAAAATATTGTTGAATTCGTTTCGTTCGAATTATTTCCTTATGGTGCAGTACATATCACCAAAAAGAAATATAAGTTTTTTATCCTTTCATCTTTCATTTCTTCTCTTTGTTTATATATAAGTATAAATGCTCTCTTATTTTCACGTTCTCTCTAGTGGCGACTCAATATTTTAATGGGGAAAAAACTGAAAGAGGTATAAATAAAATTAGACAATTTTTGTGGTGAGATTAAAAAATGGAAAGGAAAATGTGCCAGGCACATTTATCATTTTCCATTTTTTCCTCGAGTTTTGTCTATGTAAATTAATTGATTGAATCATATTAATTGTCATTGACAGTCGCACTTGTAAATATTGTATAAAAAAAAAGTAACTATCGCTATTCGCATTATTTTTCCTCATCCTCTATATCTCCTTTAATTTTTAGAGCTGAAAAAAATGAAGAAAGAGGAGAAACCAATATCAAATGTTTCATTGATTCAATTATTTTAACTCGCAGAGTTTAACTGTAAATTCATCATCGAATTATAAATAGTTTAAGTAGTCAAGAAAGAAAAAAAAGACATTCTTGTGTATTCATAATAGATAGATCCATTTACGAATTATTAATTTTTATTACACCGTATAGGGTCATTTAATTGATGGATATGTAAAACATGAGCTATTATGATGATTGGATGAATGAGAGGATGAACATACGCGAAATTATTGAGTGTGGAATGAAGTGCAAAAATGAAATAAGATAAAATTGTTTACATAATACTTTGTGCATTTTTTTCATGCACACACAAGCTTTCCCTCGCAGGATTTGAATGCAAGGCTGTAAGCGATGATAATTAAGCTGTACTGTATATATATATGTATATATATATACATTATGGAAATTAGCGATTATCGACGTCCCATATGTCATTGCGACAATGACCTCGTAGAGTTGAATAAGAAACGAATCAAAGTGTTCATTGCTGATACAGAAAAAAAAAGAAACACACACATACACATGCATGGAAAAAAAAAATATGACACTCGCTCTCACTCTCTTCCTCTCTCTATTCACAGTCCTGCAATGGTGAAAAATAAAGACTAAGTTTTAGGCTCGGTGCAATAAATTATATCGTCTCTGGTATATATTAAAAAACAAGAATTATGACGACAGATTTTTGTTACTCTTCTTGTCCCATAAATTTTTTTACCTCTCTTTTATTATTATCTTCACAGGATTGATTTACGTCAAAGAAAAAACGCCGTAACTTTTCAATAAAAAAATTCGAAGATGTCTCAGTGAATTTGTTACTTTATCACAATATATTTCGATCTTTTCGTGTGGTTTGGCAGTTCAATCGCATTTATTTTAATGAAAATTCTGAATTGCCAAATGTTTAATAAATATTTGAAATATAAGATCGCCAGATCAATTAACGAAACTTATTCGGCAATACGACATAATTAGGGAAGATAATGATTCTCATGAGAGATTCAGGTCATTTATTTTTTTAATTTTCATATTAATTGAAGCTGAAAAGACTTAGAAAGGTAAGAGATTATATTAACAAATTAGTGGGAATTGTTATTTGTGAATGAATGAATACTACTCAAGACATTCTACGTAATTCATTTTATTCATCTCTTCTCATTGTTTTGAGCTATCAACATCAGTAATTCGCTGTGATTATTATACATTTTTAATTCATAAAATTTGACTGATTACATAAGTTCAGATCCAGATGCATATACGACTGGCAATATTTGCTGACATAATTATTTATATGAAGAAACTGACACGTTTTATCAACTAGCCATAGGTAGAAGGTTTCATCATCTACGAATGAATTATCGAAGGTGACACTAATTGCTGGGATAATATTTTACGACGTTTGCCATACTTAATGCTCCTACACAAAGTCTGCCAACAAACCTACAAAGAAAAATAATATAATTTCGGATTATGGCAATTAAATAATTTATACTTGAGAATGAACATGATTGATCATCAGAACGTCGGATATATATTGATCTACCACTTACCCTGCCTGTACCACATGGTGTTCCGTCCAGCGGGCGTACAGTTTCGTGAACTTCGCCATTTTCATGTTCACATTGTATAGGTGACGCACAATATCCGTTCTTAATCTCATCGTGCTTCAACGCTGTGGGAAAAGTATTACATCATTAACATCAAATACTTGAGTGTTAATTATATATGAACATAAACATGTAATTCCAATATTATTGGATATAATTCTTGAACCAATTCGCAAGAAACAATGACTAATATTTCTGGATATGCATCATAAACATGACCGCCATATGTCTTCGTTATTTTGGATTCTTTCTTCTCCTGACCATCTATAGAAGGAAACAATTGTTGAACCATTCATTGTTATTGCATATTGGAAAAAAATACACGAGATTAATGAGAATTAATTGAAACCATCTTACGTGCATCAAACATGGAAACCTCATCCGGAGGATGGTCAATCGATTGTGGACGAGAAATTATACCTGATTCTCCCAATTGTATTATTGTCTTCGCTCCAGGATGGATTTTATCAACAGAAAGTCCCTGAATGAGATATCTGCTGTCAATCATGCCATCCTGAATCACAAATATATTCACAATTAATGAGTCACTTCGCGATGTTTGTCGCTTCCAGAATTTCAATAAATTTAATCAATACAAATTGACCACGTTGATGAAAATACACAGCAGCCGAATTCATCATGGGATCTTGAAAAAACGACACTTTTCCAAGTTTCTTCATCACCTGTCATTTAAATAGTATATTTATTATTCTATGAGCTTCTGTTATCTTTGAACTTGTAACATACTCTACGTTGCAGTTTCAATCTCATTCCGTTGTTATCCACATTTTCACCTAGTAATGTCCATACTGGCAAATGTTCATTTGCTAAAACACTGTCCTTCAGTTTCAAATGTGTATGCAACCTGTATTTAGAAAAAATTATCAACGAAATTCGCACATCAGTCAATTGATGTGAACTACCTGTGAATATTTGAATAAATCGTTAACGTGAGAACATATAATTCATTGATTTGATTAATTACATCTACACCTACCATATTTTTTTATCTCTTCTTCATGTGGTCGAGGTGTAACGAATATTAACTGACATATCAATATCAAACACTCGAATTTCATCTTTAAAAAGGATTTCGAAAATATCGATATGAGCCAGCAATGGAGATTGAGCCACGTAAACTGTCGCGATGTCTGTGCTATTCGTCATAGCAATATAGATCACATTCCACGTTGGTAAATATTACTCATACAACACGATAGCTTCACACTATTTATCAATAGCAGCGATAAGAATTCTTCATAAAATTGCCTTGCTTTATTTTCGCGATTATTCCATTTTATTTTAGTTGTCACGTTCCACGTTTAGCACTGTTAGTAAAATAATTAAGCACTCACCACTAAGATTATTTGTGAAATATTGAATATGACACAATAAATATTCCAGTCTGGAGACATTTGAAAATCAAATAGATCACATCAATGTCGATAGAATGGATAATAATACTGTGGACAAAGTGACCTCAGGCAAAATTCTCACTACTAATCCCGATTCACAAACTCTAATTATTTTTCAGTTATAAATGTATCAAAGAAATTTTGATAATGGCTCACTACCTGAAACCCAACCATTCTAGAACCTTTCACATATAATTACTGACAATGAAGGGGTCGAATATCGTTAATACTTTTGTGTCTGTCAGTATTCGTATAATTCATGAATGATTGAAGCATAAATACGTCCAAATACTATTAAAAATGAAAAATGAAATATCCGCATTATCATCATATTCCGACATACGAAATATTCACCATCAAATTTAGGGACATGTATGAACAATAGCATAAATTAAGGGCTGTAATTCTTCATCCACAAAATATCCTACCTCTCTAAGGAATATTTCCAATTACTTTAATTATACCCCTTCTACTCAACTCATAATTGTGCAGTGTACACTCAAAATTTCGGCATGACATAAATACAAATTGTCAGTTGTGCACCACCAAGCTGCAAGTGAACATTCAGTTGATGATTGATCTTCGATCTTTCAACACACAATAAATGATGAGAAACCGAGTAAATAAATAGATACTGTTGAGCAGTTTTGTGTTGATAAATACTCTCAAATAAATTAATATTTATCTGTGCCATGGCAAGCACACATGATCAAAAATGGGAATTAAACCCATACGAAATTCAGCGCAAACCTTGTGAAGTTTTTGTTGGTGATATAGAAAGTGCCATATCTTCCAAGAGTTTATACACAGAATTCAGATGCCCAATTTGCTTGGGTATACTGAAGACAACGATGACAACCAAAGATTGTTTGCATCGTTTTTGTTCAGAATGTATCATCACTGCCCTCCGGAATAACAACAAGGTATGCTTACATAATATATGATATTAATTATTGTATAATTGTCATTACTTCTATTGATACTTTGTTTGCGGTTCAGCTCTTCGGCCCTTCACGAATATAATTGCATCGCAATATTTCATTTCACTCTCAATCATTCAATTTCGATGGAGTTATCATTGTTTCACGTTACATTCCAGGAATGTCCTACATGTCGAAGAAAATTGATATCAAAGAGATCACTGAGATATGATAAAAATTTCGACAAACTAATAGCAATTGTCTTTCCGAATCTCACAGAATTTGAAGCACAAAATGAACAAGCCATAGCGAAATTGAACGCATCATATATACCAATATTGCCAGAAAATTGCAGGCCTGCTAGTTCAAACTGTCGGAATAAACCACAGACAATCACTAAATCAAACACGAGAAAGTCTGAAAAACGTCCATATATGCAACGGAGATCTTCGCCTCGCTTTGCAAGCTCGTCTAACGTCAATCAAAATGATAACTCTGAATTCGTGATGAATTTGCCAACCAACAATATCAATGTTGAAACTAATGAATCATCAATGACTGAAGATATTGAAATAATTATGAATCCACACCCTTCATCGGAGGTGATGAAGGATGACAAGTCACGCTACATCAAAACCGCAGCAAGTGCCACTGGTGAGTGACGATTCATCGTAAATAAATCCCTTCTTACTCGATGAAACATTTACAATCAGTTCACTTCATTTGAAAATATGAATATATCTCATGAAATATCAATACACAACTGAATGTTTTTTTTGTTTTCAGTTGACCATCTCAAAAAGTATTTGATATTACGACTGTATTTGGATCGTGATTCAGATCTATCGAGTAAATTGGAAGATTCAACTCACTTGACAATGGATAACGTTCAGATCTACGTTGCCAACCCACCCAATGAAATGATTTCTCCAGATGGATCCGATACATTGGAGCAATTAGCTAATAAAGTTGGTGGACGTACCCAATCACTTCAAATGTTTTATTCATTGACGCAAATATAAATCCGCTTTGACCACCATTTCATATATACGAATCGGAGACGCTATAGCTAATCAAGTTGTGTACTCTGAGAGCAAAAAATAATTTTTTTAACGTTTGACCTTGCAATTGATCGACTCAATATTGACAAAATTAATAACAATAGAACAATTCACAATCGATCTAAATGAAATGTTACAGGAAATGACCATTGGAAATAAAATGAACTCACCACTATATGTTGTCCCTCATTATTGAAACACCCAGAATATTGCCGATCACAAACTCCACACGAAAAAGACACATAAATGGATAAAACTACACTCAACACTACATTTCAATATCACAAACAATCAGCTAACCTCTATCTACTCATTTTTACTTGTTCACATCAACTCGCATATTCATATTATCTATACAAAGAATTACAGTCTGCATTATAGAAACCATCGAATGTTTCACTGCCGCCGTAACCGCCATTATCAACGCCACCAATTCAAATATCCAAACGCGCGCATATCCACAAAGAATTGAGGCCGTTCCTCCTATCTGAATTCTAGCCGATGGAAACGGAAATGGCGGTGCGAATACGTCTTCTTTGTTCGAAGGTCGTGTCTCCAGCCTCCACGCTATGGCGCGTCGCCACAGCGGTGTTCGATGGTTTCCCTTCACGCCACTGGTGTCTTTTGGCGCTTCGGTCGTCGCGTCGCCGTATGTTGGCTTGCCTTGATGGCGGTGATCCCGCCACAATTTCACATTCCCGCGCATGCGCCTCATAGAGCCCTACAGCCAGCATCAAAAGTTATAACTATTGCAATTTTTGTGCTTAAATGATTTTAAAATTCAGAATTTGTGATAGCTCTGCGAAAAAAAAAATTCATTAATCAATAATGAACTGATATAGGAAATAATCACTGATGCATTAGAATTATTAACATTGAAATTCAAGGTTATGTGCGTTATATCATTTTTTTACAGCAAATAGTCGCAATTTGAATCACCTCTGCCAACAGATAGCTCCACCGTCAATACTGGATTCGTGTTGCTCGATGGATCTGAGCTTGCTATGTACGTTTATATTCTTTGATAGTATCATTACATCTCACTCAATCTAGTCACCTTCTCTTACACACAACAATACAACAAAAGTTTGGCTTTTATGGGAGATTAACCAAGAGCATCACAATCGAAATTGCAATGCTTTGATATGAAATATTATAATGGACTCTCAAGTTACTGGCGATGGTAGAATGTTGGAATTAATTGACGAAGCTTGGAGAAAAGATAAACTCCCAATCGATGATATTGTCGTTCCATCAAGTGAATTGCCTGATCCAGAAAGTGATAATGGTGATTCGCATATGACACTGAAAGAATTAGAACAGAAATGGAATAATTTGGCACTTGGAACATTTAGTGAAAATCATCTCCATTCACCAACTCCATCACACAATTGACTGGTCATCCCTTTTATTAATTTGATTAGTTATAATGGAATTTCCACAAGTTGGAGCACGATGTGCTGTCGAGTCGTGCAAGCAGAATGATTTTTTACCTATCAATTGTACTCATTGTGCTGAAACATTTTGTAAAGATCATTCTCATATTTTGTCACATAAGTGTACGAAATTTCATGATAACGTTGTTATACAGCCAGAAAATACGACTGGATATCATATTTGTTCTGATGGGTTATGTTCGAATCGTTCGCCAGTTGAAATGATTTGCAAAGAGTGCCGAAAACATTATTGTTTGGCTCATCGACATCATGGATGTCTAGAATTGAGTGATGATGAAATTGCCAGGAAAAAGATTCAGTGGGAAAAACCGAAAGAGACATTTGCCATTGCGAAAAGCGCTGTGGAAAATTTGATAACAGAAAATTTAAGAAAATCGAAGAAAGTCGACATGGCAAACAAAGTGAGTTCTACTATGATGTAATATATCTATTTTTAGTAGTAGTTCCCACCTCCACTTTGAAGGGGGAAATGTTCTAGAACAAATCAAACTTTCTGACCAAGATAGTTGCATTTGATCAATTATGTTGAAATTAGCCAGTTGCATTTACTAATATGGACTTCATACATGACTCAAAAATTTGATATATCACTGATATAACATTCACATCACTTTGATGAATAGTGTTCTATTCATTAATTCGAATTATGTTCATTCTGGCTTCCAGGTTCAGTTAATGAGATTGAAAGGCCGTGCAATTGGTTCGAAAGGAATACCAATTGCTGATCGAAGGTATTTTCTTATATATCGACCATTATCAGCACCCCAAAAAGAATCTCAAGCGATCTTCGTTTGCAATCAGTGGACAGTAGGCAGAACGATTGATTCAATCGCAGAAATTCTAGGCATTCGTAATTCCAATAATATGGCAAATTCTGAGAAATTGAGAATATTCCATCAGTCCAATGGTGATGTTATTGCTGATAAAATGAACATTGTCCTATCGGAATTATTTGATAATAACTGTTTGATCGATGGTGAGAGCTTAATATTGGAATATTCAAATGCAGATAAAATTGATTTCTCATTATATAAATAACGAATTCGTTTCATAATTCACTTGAGTGGAATACATGGCCCCATGCTGTTCTCCAATTATTTATATTTTGCAGTAATAAAATGTTTGGAAAAAATCTAACTGTTTTCTATTGGTTTTTATCGATGAATTTGGACAATTATGATTTCATGGGAAATTCAGAAGTATTTCGTACGAGGTATAGATTCCTTTATTCAGAAAAAAAAAATCATATCTGTGGGATATTCGATCACGAACACACAAATTGATCTACATAAATTTTGTTCTATCAACGTCTCGTTCGTTCACTATCTTGATTATTGTAACACACCAATATATACTGCAATCATATGATGCTAAATCTAGGATGATTTGTTTACCACATACATTGAACGGGCGGCGAATGAAAACTCATGTGCAATATCTACGTCAATTTGTGATTGCATTATACAACGTCAAGAATGATTAAATACATCTTTTTATGTATAATAATAACAACGAGCGGATAAATATCGCTGTTCGTTTTCAAAATATATACCAACACTGATAAATAGCGTGTTTACAAATAGTATAAGTACATGGACAGTTAATATTATTATAAAAGTACAACACTCACTTCTGGTTTATTATAATTTCGTTTCCTTTACTCTTCACACGATTCCCTCTCACTGTTTCATCATCAATACTCATAAGATTTATTGACGATGGTTTATATTCCATCCATTGACATTCCATTCATATTCAATTCGAAAATTTCATCGAAATTTCTTGGAAATATATAATTATCCAAGTCAGAGTTTTAATGCATCAACATTAAATATATGTTTGTAGGTATTTTAATTACCCGATGATAAGTGTAAATAATTCGGTTTCTGTATTGTTATTCAAATATTCTGTTGAAATATATCATGAAACCAGCAATAAAATTGCATGCTTACGAACGCGTCTGTATAGACAATTACAAAGATATATGAAGATTTCTAATTCTCTGTGTTTCCAATCACTGAAACAATTGAATTATTTATCATTTCCAGTTCACAAAAAAAAATGTTCTCTTTCTCGTACTCGTTCGTTCGAAAAATGAATGAACACCGAGGTAAATAAGTGAATAGTATAAATCATGTGTCCATACATGACTTCACTTGCATATCTAAGTATACGATAAATTCAATAAATAAATTGATTCAATAACTAGCTTAATTTAAATTGAATAATTGAATCGTTTCGTGGAGGGTACTTTAATGCCTGTTTGACATCAGACTGTTGTTTCACGGAAGATTTTTACTGATGAATCGGCATGTTTGATATGGATATATCGTGTAATAGTCGCTGTTCCATTGCTGTCGTAAGTAACATCTTTCGGGTTCCCAAGAGACTCGCCATTAATATCGCAGTTGTGATTAAACTCCATCATGTCTGCCGCAAGCAATTATAATAAACTTTTTCATTCCAATTTGCATATTAACACAAATATTTGATACTAAATATCAAAGTTGTAGTCGTAACATTCGTAGTAGCCAAAGTAAACAATAGTAAATTAACAGGATGAAATTTTCAACGTGCATAACAATCGAACGCGATACAAAGAGAAGATCGACTCATTGAATTAAATAATAATTTTCATTTCATAAATCAATGAGGCATTGACACGGCGGAATATATATCACTATATAATCAGCTTAGTCAAAAACAAAATCAAGCAAAGCGAGAATATTTATCACAAATATGATAAATTATGAACAGTATTGAAATATCATAAAGAAAAGAATTGATGGTACATAACATAACACAGTATGTTATTTTGTCTGGGAAAACGTATGCACATGCCACAACAATTAGTCAATCCTCACACATATATGAACATTTATATACATATTATAAAGTGGGAACATACTCGAAAGAATAAAATGAACATTCACGTTAAGTCGTCAGTTTATATGATGAATTGATCCTTTTGGAATACTTCTGCACGTGGTATTAGGTACTACGGTGTTCCATTCTCAAGCAGATGCGATAGCTAACGCTTATTTTAAATAAACTATTAATTTTCATCTGTCACAATGAGAATGGAACAAGACTGAGCTCCGATAAGAAATTAATTCTACTAGTATTAAACATTCACGTATTCTTTTCGATTTTGTCAATATAAATAGATATAAATTCAGAATAATATTTATTTAAATATTTGTTTATATTCGTAACGAGGTAGGAAGTCCAGGTTGAATTTCAGGTATGGCACGCACGCACCGAGATATTAAAAAAACAAAATACTTCAAACAACTATTTAAATTGTCTCTGCTATTTCCTATCCTTTGGCAGTATGATTATCCGCAAAAATGTAAAAAAACTTCGCGACAATATTGTTCACAGCACGAATATCTCCTATACTTGACGCCTTAAATACAAATCGACTTACTGAAGTGCTATCTTATTAATTTTTTCTTCTATCATCGCATCTCTCACTTTGGAATCTTTTTTCAAGTAAATATCTAAACGCGTTGTTGAACCGAATTCATTGGGCTAAGATATAACACAACATCTTCCACATCGGTCATGTTTGGTAACAACGTCTTTTTGGCATTTTCCGTAGCCCTGCGATTTTTCATTTTGATTTTCGCTCTTATTATTATCGTCAATAAAAGAGTCTCGACTATTTATCGAATAACGTGGCGTCGTTGTATCGGACATGAGTGTTTGTATCTGAACTTGTTGATCATCTACAGTTGGAGAAATTCTTCTAGCCTCATCTGTGCTTTTTATAAAATTCCCATGACCATCGCCCTGATCATTGCCCTGATCATCGTCGTCATCATCATCATCATCATTGTCGTGAATCAATAACATTCCTTTGGATTGTTCACGAACATTTTTCAATCTACGGTGATATTCATCTCTCTCCAAATCCAATGGAAATGTGGATGTCGTTTCATCTGAAGAAAGCCCAAGCGATTCACCATGTGAACACGCATCTTCAACATCCAATGTATCAATACCACTATCCTGCGTACGTGAATAAACTTGATGATCACTTCCTTTTTCAAATTCTTGTCTTTCTTCAGAAGTATCAAGCTCCAAACTTGAACCCTCACCACTTGTGCCGTCTCGCGCTATTGATAAACGACGATAAGATATCATCAACCTTTCATCTTGTATATCCATAGAACTTTCATTAGATTGGAAATTACTAGGATTGATTATAGCAATTTTTGGAATCACAAGATTACGTTTATTTACTTCTCCAACTGGACTCGAATCTGATGAATATATTGCGAATGAACTGCAACACGGTCGAGTGTACATCAAAGATTCACGACAGAAACTGTCGCTGTTGCATCGTCTTCTTGAAACACAATGTTGTACCGAAAGTTGTTCATTATCTCTTCTTGGCCACGAATGAACACTATAATCATCGACACTCGTATGTTGCATTTTTCGTTTGGCTCTCTCCTCATTCTGTACAATTAATTCCAATCTTGATTTCAATAATGTTGGTGATACTGCCATATCAAATCTTTTAATATTCTTCGACGATATTTTATTATCAGTAGATTCAATTGTTTGTTCGCTGCTATGAACATAATGTTCACTCGGCAATAATATAAATGCACTTGGACTTGGACTGTCCATGCTGTCTGGTGTATATGGATCATGCTCAATTGGTAATGCGTGCAAAAGCTTCGATGAGGAATAACGATCGGATGTAAGAGTGGTAGGATGGTGTGGACGTAAAAAATTACTATGGCAGTCAGGCAACATCGATAACAATTCCGTATAATGATCAGGCACTCGAAAACACATCAGCGGGTACGTTGATGAACAGCAATTTATCATACCTGCGTCCGAGGCAACAATTGCCCGTAGATAGACTGGCTGCAAGCATGGGAAATACATATGTTGACGAAGAGTAAATTAAAATTCAAATCACATATTTCATCCAAGTCTTTTTTCTGCATATTTTTCATAGAAGAGGACTAAGATCCTCTTTTTTCATATACTTAACTCGACAGTAATCGACCTGAAATATCTTGCAATACAATATCAATTCGAACAGACATAAATCGATTGTTAATGTTAATTTACTTTGAAAACCAATGAATCAGAATTTCGAGTACTGCCGGGTTAAATTTTTTCAAGCTTATTCAGCAATGAATTTGCTATTATAAATATATAATTATGAGGAGGAGTGATCGTTGAATCGTATTCAATGAACATATACGTATATCAATTCGAGTTTGCTGTCACAAAAATGGATGAGGTGCGAGATAAATGGGTAAACAAAGTAACGAAGCCTTTGGATAAGCTTAATATACAATGGATCAACAGAAAAATGACGAACTTTGGAGGTAATAATGTTTTTTATGCAAGTCCCACATGTGTGAATCAATCAAATCAAAAATTGATACAACATTGATGTATGCGAATAAACAAAATTGTAAGACAATTATAATGGAAATAAAACTAGAAAACGACGACTATGTGGACCAAGGTGAAAAATTATCATTATCGACAAAATTTAGAATTCTTAATGATAGCAACAAATAATAAACAATAATTGTAATTCATAATGAGCAGAACAGACAGAAAAGTTCGTATTTTTGGTAGGTACCTTTGAGTGGTTTAGAGAATCATTCGAAACTCCAGAAAAACAGGCTGCACCATAATCATATTAAACGTTTTTCGTCATCATAATTAAAGAATCAAGAGATATCATGTGAGTGTATGTGTGTGCATATGTGTACGCAATTTTATTGAAAAATTGAAAACCAAAAGTACATCTTATCCAATTGATGTATCTCAACACGAAGAATTCTTACTCTTTGAAAATTGAACGGAAAGATAGTTGAAAAAAAAAACATGAAAACAAAATAAGCGAAGAAAGAAGAATCGTTCATAAAGAATAAATAGAAAAACAAGGCAATAACTACATTTCTGTTATATATTTTTTGTCTTCTGTTTCAATTGTTACTTATTTTTCCACTTTTTGTTTTTTCTTTCTTTATCTATGAAAATGTGACACAGAAAATTGGAGAAACAGTTTGGCATTACCTTGTGATCGCCCATGCACGTTGTCGGTCCGATGATCCCATACTCCACGGGGTCAGAGGATGAGATCTATACGAAAATAAAAGATACAGACGATAAACTCATTATTTATTGTGAATAAAAGTATGAGTGAAAATTAATTGACAGCCAAGATCAAGCTCACATTTTCGACTAGTAGCTTCGCAGTCGGACTAAGTAATATCCGATCACACCACGCTGGTACTCTTGTTTGCATGTAATTACTTCCTTGGCTGATATCTTCTTCAAATGGGTAACTTGGCACAAATTCAATTGGAAATTCCAACAATCTTCCTTCAAAGTCGTCCAATTCGCGATCATATTTACGTAACTTGGATTTATTCAAGAACAAGGAAACATTGCAAAGTTAGGACTTCAATCTATCATAGCGGGTACATGATTATATAAATGAACTGCTAAAATAAATTCACCCATTGGCCTTTGTTCTCAGCGAAAACATGTCGATGCTCGTGATGAGAAAATTCTTTTTTTCCCAGAGTCAATATTAAATTATCGTCATTATTACGGAATTGTAATTTAGAAATATTACCCTTACTCGATAATTGACTTTCATGAGTATGCTCGGTAAGTTTCTGTTGAATAAAGTTGCTTAGTTGATTTAAAATTTTCGATAAGCTCTGTTGTAAGTGTCTAAACATTCAGTCTTACCTTTATCACACCGGATGTATCGGTGCGAAAATTGAAATCGCCAAATAAAAAGTATGGAACGTTTACATACTCATCGTTGTGGAATTTCTCGAGTGTATGTTCCAATGCTCTCCTCCTTGTTTTACTGTACACCGATGGGAACTATGAGGATAAATGAATATATTTTCATGAAATATGATGTATAATAATGGATAATTGCTCCTGAATTCAAATTATTAATTGCTCACAGTTTCCATAGCAATAAAATTGCTCGCATCATGAAATAAGTGTATATTAATGAGATCGAAAATCGTCCCACTGACACTCCATCGTGTACGTAAAAATCCCTTCCGTGACCATTTACATTCTGGAAAAAAGTCTTGAGGAAATTTGGCTTTTTCTTTCGTCGTGACAGCTTCTATATTGCCTGAATGTACTTCTTTTCCATGAGCCGGAACAAATTTATACTCTGAAAACAAAAATATGCATGAATAATCATGATTTTTTATTATGTATCTCGGGGCTTGTAATGATAAAAAAAAAGGATAATAAATCATAAACCTTTGAAATCCCACAGAAGAACGTCCTTCAACGATTCATGTATAAAGTAAAAGTTCCCGAGTGCCTGCAAGGACGAAAATTCAATATATATTTGAAACACCATTGGCAAAATGAGATTATTACTCATTCTCTTTTTTCTCCACTTTATTGGTAATCACCGTACCGTAAAATGCTCAGCTGATGAAAAATCCTCGTCGAGAAATACAGTAACCTTATCAAACAGTCTCAGTTCTTCAGATGACATAAGTAATCTGGAAAAGAAAATAATAAAAAAAAGCCAATGTACGGGAATATGAAGTTGAGTGTATTAAATATTGTGGCAACAACAATGCTTGACACAAATATGATACCTAAGGTTATTGATTATTTTTTTTCTTTCCCTCACATAATATATACCATGATGTTACATTTTAAGAATGGTTTTTCCACACGGTCATTTGCTAATTGTGTTGATGTATCGCCCTTTGAAGACGCCCGTTCAACCATAAACACTTATTGTGTGTGGCTTATTATCTATTTTTGTATATAATAACTCTTCACGTTGCTCGTGTGAGTGCATTATATCATCATGTTTATCTCTTCCGCACATTGTGGGTGCGAAATAGATAAACAACAAAATGAAACAAACAAAATGTAGTGTGAGGGCGGGAAGCAGAGGGAGTTTGAGAAACCTTAGAAAAAAAGCGTATAAACAACTGAGATGTACTTTTGTAATAAAGATATTTTTAACTATCACTTCTGAAATGAGATAAAATCAACTTACCTTACAAAATCTTCGACATGTCGCATACTTTGTTCATAATTTTTTCCACCTACTTCTTGGCAGTGCAATGCTATAAACTTCGGATCCAAACGTGACACCGTCTGCAGAATAAGATACAGAATAAAGTATCCAATTTGTCTATCAATTATATTCTTTTGTATCCGCATACAAATAACTGTTTCATCAATTTTGGTTTACTCACAGATAAAAATTCTTCTGTCCATATTTTTAACATAACACCAGGCTGAAATAAATTGAGTATTCGCTATTATCATAACACAACAACTATTCATTATCAACACAACTGTTGAGATGATAATTTATAAATGAAGATAAAAAATACTTGTCAATCAAATTCGAATTTACCTCTTCAAAAATGCTGCCAACATTGGCAGTAATGAGTAAAACAGGAACACCTGACATATTTTTCCACAATTTAAATGAAAGATATCAGATAACGAAATCCTCAATAAAACCCTCTCGTGTAGACCCTTCAAAATTAGTTCATGACACTTGTGATATGCCAAACTGTCATTTGCATCACAGACTTTCCAATATCATCCAAAATTTCATTCTACCTGTTCAAACAATACAAAAAACCTCCATAAACAAAAATCCATCCTCACCTAACAAAAATGTCTTCATACTCATAATCTCCAATTCTTTCTCTTCTCATTTATCAAATTCCCAATCTACCTACCAAAAATGTACAAACTGAAGCAAGAGGATTGGCCCGGGTCACGGTCGTCTCTCTTTTTTTTTCTCTCAATAAAATTGTCGCACTTTATCATTCACCAACAAATCATTGTCCAGGATTAAAATATCTCTCAATTGTACGGCTACAACAATTTCGCTTGCATTCATCAATTTCTCCACCAATAAAAACATTCATTATTGAATTGTTATTATAGTGATCGGTGGAATTGAGAGGCAACAAACAGAAATATATATTGAACCAACTCTCCGTGAGGTGTTGCGACACGATGATGATAGAGACTCGTAGAATGCCGAAGAGCCAGTGTACTGTATCGAGTATGCGCAAGAAGACTTACAATGAGTATTTTTCATATACATACATAGCTGTGTATAGAGAAATCTGAAAAAAGAGACAAATATATGAGATGCGAACCCAATAAGACAGAGACAACACTCGAAAGATAAATATGTATTTGTATATAGGTGAATCCTCTCATTGTGACGTACTTACAAACACCCTCGTACATTGAAATAAATTCATGTTGCCATTTGAAATGTTGTAACTGTGTGTTTGTGTGACGAAACCACGCCTATTCAACCTCACGCAGTACGCACGTCAATAGCCAGTGACGTAAAAAATATTTTCGTTCTTTTTTTCTCTATTCTTACATTTTTTTATCTTTGCAGGTTAGGTGATATGACGATATGGAGAAAAATTACGTACGATGAGAAAACAGAGCAGTGAACTTGACATAACCTCAAATCATCATACAAGAAGAAGGGAATAAAAAGCGTGTGCAGATGAAATTATGATAACAATGACAATTATAATGATATAACTGGTATTTTATCAATGATATTGGAAATATTGATTATTCGTTCTGCGTGAAACAGAAGATTTGTGGATGCTGAATATCCTTGGCACAGCACTGAACGAAATTGCGCTTGCGCAAATTTTATACGTAATTTTCAGTATTGATATATATATATGCAGTAAGAATAATAGTTGCTGGTTGTTAATTCAATCACAAAAACAATTGTGTTGTCCGTGATAAGTTTATTTTCATGTTTATAATAGGTCAGGAGCATAAATTAATGAATTGAATGATGTTGGGCCTGTGGATTTTGATTATTGGGTGTGGTACAAGTTTGGGTGAGACTATCATCACTTCAAGAGTTTTTCTCATTCCCATTGGACCTGAAATGTTTGATTGGAACTCCAATGGTATGATTGTAGTATCGTATTGATTATTTTCACTTTTTTTATCTCATCATGTGCGCATGAGATTGATGAAATAGTGAAGTAGAAATGAGCTTACTTCATTTACTGATTGTATAATGTTATTCTGTTTGATGCTCTGCTTGTTTCAACTTTATGTGGGAAATTGCAGGAGGAGCAGTTGAGTTTACTTATCAGGTATCTCTGATTAATGCGCCAGATTTACCGCCATGGATCCATTACACCTATAGTGATCGGCATCGGCGTGGGTTTCTTTATGGTGTTGCACCAAAAGATCAAGGACATTTTCAGGTTTTTTTATAATATATAATATCGATAATGTCATTCATAAATATTGAGAAATATTATGAAAGGGATGTTCTCAGTTTTGAAAATAGTCGATTTCTATGAATGTTGCACATGTATGAGAGACGAAGGCATCGCGACTGCCTGCAGCATATTCTTATCAGCCTGCCCAAAGGTTTAATTAGAATTTATATAAGAGAAAAATCAATACTTCAACGGTTACATCATTCGTGGACATTCAAGAGGGGAAAGATTGAGGGTGTTATGGTAAAGATTGTCGCTTGATGTGAGAACAAAATTACGCAAGAAAAATACGCTAGATGGTATAGCGGGTGAAGAACAAATTTTCCTTATAATTTAATACGAAAATCTTGATGACATCATAAATCTCCAATGTGTCGATGAAATTGGAGTCTCTCATATGGGAGTAACTCATATTCTAATAACTTTCTTAGAGTCAGCTGATAAGTTTGCATTCGAATTCTTGTACCAACTAACTGTTTTGAAAGTTTTCCATCAATATTCATATGGATTCTTCAAAAATAGGATGATAGGAATCGAGTATTTTCATTTGGAATATGAGAATAACCGGTTGAATGGAAAGAAATTGATTCAATTAATTATTCAATGTTATCTTATCTCTTTATATTATTCTGATTCAGTTAGAAGTTGTCGGATTGAACAAGCGGACGTATGCCACCGGATATAAAATTGTTGATATAAATGTGGAAGTGAAAGAAAATATAACTAGATACGAGGTGTACTTGAAGATAGATAATCTGAATATTGAAGATACGTTCGATAGCGATAGAATGGAAAAGCTTTTCGATGTTTTCAGGTTGACTATTATTTTCGACTATTCTTTATCTATTGTAATGCCTATCATTTGGATAAGGCTCACGTGTTTTTGTCAGTAGATTTTTCATGTAGCTCGATTAATTACCAGGAAAGAATTGTGGACAGAGGCGCAAGATTTACACCTCACATATTTGGCATCAGCCGTTGAAGAAGGTGCTCGTCTTCCGTTGGATCCCCATGAACCTGAAGGGTAAGACAAGAAACTGCAAAAAAAACAGTCGCGAGCTTTGCTGATATTTACGTTATAGTCATTTCCGAAACTCATTATTACATTATAAATAAATTAAATATCAATTTCTGTGACCTAGAATGATTCACTACTTACTTTCATTTACGTCATCATGGTTATCAGTTTACCGTAATGTGAACGTATAAATATATATTCATGTAAAGAGGTGTGTTTGTTTTACGGGGAAAAAAACATGTCATGATATTAATACGAATGTGCCGTAATTAAATTGCATTTTTTCCTTCAATGCGAATGGAACACTGATCATTTTTCGTATTTGCACATATATATTGTTGCAGCGTTGTTCTGAGACTAGGGAGCTCTATGCCATTCTCTCATAGCCTCAATGATTACGAAGAAGAAATTAAGCCATTGAGAAGATTATTACCATGCCCGAAAAATTTGAAGAGAACATCTAAAGAGAAAATATTTCGGAATGCTAGATTTGTATTGGATTGGTGTTCGTTCAAATTGGTGAGAAAGAAGTTATTCATATTCCTCAAATATTTATTTAGGAGCATAAATGTATAACGGCTATTTCGTAGATTTCGGAGAACCGTAGTCTGCATCAAGAAAGCGCTAGACGTGGTCCAAGCATGCATGTTATTGATAAAATTTCATCAGTATCCGTTGAGCATAGTGAATGGCAATGGGCACGGCCTAAGAAAATGGAAATACCAGCGAGAAACTATTTCCACGAAATCGTCACGACTGTATGTCTACCATCGTTATTACTATTCATTCTGGCTATATTGCTGAGTTCAACTCTTTGTCTACATCATGAAAAAGCGTAAGATCCTATTGGTTTATAGTTATGATTAATCTCGATATTTATTTGTGATAGAAAAATATTATATTCATATTTTATTTATTATTGAACATTCGGAGAGTCGAATAAGCGAATCACAAATTGAATTTTAAACTGTAGGAAAGATCCAGACTCTGACAAATATTTTAATGAACTCTTTAACGTTTTCAATGAACCAGAAAAAAATACGAATAATGAACGAAAAAATAGGTAAAATATCGTAGCTCTCAAAATCAAATTTACGTACAATTAGGAAGCTTCTGTAATGGGGAATCATAAAAAATAATTCGAATTGAACAACGCAACTAATCACTTGAGTTTTTTCAATACATATAATACACCATTGATCATTATTAATACATTTTTGTATCAATTTATTTACGTTCTATTTTTTACTTTCTGTTTTATGTTTGCTTTATAGTCTCACAATTTCACACGAGCAGAATAAACAATGATTAGCATGCAATTTTGAGTTTTAATGGTATGTATAATATAGTAGAGCAATTGTTTTTACTTTGTCAATTTTCTTAACATTACAGCAATGAAACATTCGCATATTATTTTCTCTCTTTTCCAATACAATTTCCAGACCAAAAAAAGAACCTTCACCAATTGAAGGAAATGAAAAAAATGGTGTCCAGATGGTTCAATATGCAACTTCAGGAAGAGGTACATTGAGATCACTCTCAGCACAGCCATCAAGCCCGAGTGATTCATTGTTACGCAGCCCTAGGATTCCTTTCGAGTAATTGAATTTCAGTGTAGAGAAGTCAAAAAAAAGATCGACTACACACACGTAACTCAATAATGAATTGATTAATATCCCATACTAACTTTTTTCAGCGCTGGAACCGAACGCACTAATTCCTATCTGCGACCAAATCCACCACCCTACAATAGCAGTTCCAGCAACGCGTGCGTATTTCATAGAATAAGAGTGTAAGAAAATTCTGCCATCCCTTATAAAATTTAATATTCATTTCATTGCAGTGGGTCAGCTCGGGTGGATTTCTGACTACACGAGGAGCCAGCCAAGACATGGTTCTGCTAAACATTGCGTGATTACTTTTGGGACTGGCTCCAATAACAAATTCAACGAATACAAATTTGCATTATGTATTACGAGTAGCAGTGTTCGGATCGAGATTCTACTAGAAATTCAATTCATACAATTCTATTGATGGTTTTTATATATTCTAAAGACTATTTATGGTATCTTATGATGTCTAAATATTATGCAAAAAATATTGCTAGGTTGTATTCTTTAGTTTTGTAAGGAATATACAATTGACAGTAGACAATGATACAATATTTAAGTCATATCACCCTTATATAAATGAATATATATACAGAAATGATTGGAAAAATTCTCGTATACAAAGGAGTGAGATACCCCAATGCGATTGTCTTTGTTATTCATCACAAAAAGTCCAAATGAATGTTCAACAAAGAATACTCTCCGTAGAAGCTCATAAGTCCATTTTTCGCTTACCCTGAAAAGCTTAGTACCTACCCTGAACATCAGAGGTCGGAACTTGTTCAGTAAACCTGAGAGTATACAGTGAGCAGCGCCTCTACCAACTTAGATACTAATTTGGATTTGAAAAGTGTGAAGAAGTATCACGCGACGAATATTTTACAGTTCAGTCACGATTACACTCAGAAACAATAGTAACGATC